>OW799211.2:13695000-14320000 GCA_941918905.2 Xestia sexstrigata | reverse complement strand
AGCCGTAGTCCGGTAAAAGTCGGTGTCTGCTTGTAGCAGTCTAAGGAAGCGCGGTGCGCAGGTGGCTCTGGCGGAGGTCGGGTCTGGTAGAGACTGTGGAGTCAGGTGGGACTCGGCGTTCTTAAGGAATGTAGTAAAACAAACAGTGTAATGATTGATTTTACATGGGTTTTATACTTACATTTTTGGATATTATTAACCTGAAAATTTAAGCATTCGTCCTCTCTAGGTAGATTCATGCTCATTTCCTGGAGGCTTAGCATTCATTTTACCTTGTAATTCATGTTATTTAAGTTTTTCTGTAGATTTTTATTTCTCTTGAATCTTTGTTTACGTTAGTAATGTCAGTGAGTGACAGGCTTAGTTTTATTTTTAATTTATTGCTGGAGCTAGTTGTAGGTCGTATAGGTAAATCACATCGACCTCATTATCTTTTATTTTTATTATGTTCTAGAAATTCATTATAAATTATAAAATGTCAATCATCTGGAGTCAGGTGGTGGAATTTTCAGTCTACTTTTGTTGCTCGTGTTGACAAGAAGTCTTGTAATTTTAAGTATCGGTTGATGGTAAGGTTCTCCTCTCCGGCGGCATAAGGACAGTTCCCTTCTCCTGGAATATTGAAAAAAAGCTATGTCGGTATAGCAAACAAAGCTACTCGTCGTACGATTACGACGTACCGTGTTACAGAAACATCATTAACGGCAGCAAGCAACAACAATCCGACGGCTGGTGGTTCTTGGCCCTTTCCCTACGACCTACCCTCCGAGATCGGCGACTTCAGAACCTGGACACTCCGCTAAGATGACAGAAGACTGATGTCCTTGGCCCTCCGCTGCCAAGGCTGATGTCTGACAACCCTTGGCACTCTCTCACTTTTTCTAGGCATTCTGCATTTCTCAAAATTCTAAATTACACTTCCTCAAGTGAGTATATTTGGTAAGCATTTTATTATTTTCATCTTTTCACCCATCTCAACCCTTACTCAACTCTTCTACAAATAATCATCATCTAGGTATTCTTCACCGCTACACACATTCCGTTATCGAAAGATAATTGGCCTGGTTTATTTCGAGAACCAATTTCAAGTCATCTGCGAATAATAATGGTTTGGATTTATTGACCACTTCCGGCAGGTAGTTAGTTGTTAAAATGAAGAGAAAAGGCCCTAAATTACTGCCTTGACTGGCTCCCGATCTCGTAAAACAGGGCTCAGAGAGCTGCCCACTGCGGTCGAAGTACTGACAACGGTCTCGTAAATAGCAGGCGATAAATGACAAAGTGTGAGGTGTACAGCCTACATCAGCTAACTTAGCCAAAAGGACGTCGTTATCTACCTGTCAAAAGCCTTACTGAAATCGAAGTAGGCCACATCTACCTGTTGACCCGCATCCACTGCCGGTACTATTTGTGTCGTAAGATCCAGTAAGTTGCCCGTTGTCCCCAGCCCAGGACGGAAACCATGCTGTGCGTCGGACAACTGAGCGCTAATCTGATAATACAGGCTAATCTAATTCAGGCTACTGTGAATGGTCGACTCGAACCCTTTAGCTGGAGTGCATAATACCGCTACAGGTCTATAATCGCAGGGTGCTGAACCTCCACTACCTTTAGGCACGGGTACAACCCGGGTAAGTTTTCAGCGCTCAGGAAAAGTTGCGGTCTTGATACAGACGTTGAACAACTGTAGCAACGGCCTATCCAACACCGCACGGCAATCCCTAATAAAGAACGCCGGAATACCATACGGCCCAGCTGAGCGCTTAGGCGGCAAGCGTGCGAGTGCGCCCCGTACGTCCGCGGGGCCCACGCTCGCTAGGTGCACCCGCGCGCCGGGCGACGCGCCGGCCGCCTCGCCCGCGCTCTCCGCCGCCACACTCCACCGTTCAGGAGGTTCCAGATTTTATACCGACTGAAAAAACCGAGCGAACTCAAGGGCACATTCGGATTCCGATAGTACCCGTCCGTCCTTAATTAACTTCCGCTGATTCGAGCCACCTTTCCTAGATCTAATATACTCCCAAAACGTTCGCGGTTCCTTCGCCAGGTGCCCTTGCATGCGGTTGCTGTACTGATCATGCGCTCGGGCAATCTCGGTTTTTACTCTCGCCCTGTATCCTCCCTGTATTTATTTATTTATTTTATATTTTTTATGTAACAAATATTTAACTTAAATATCTTTAATAATGTCAGCTGTATACCAAACTGGATGAACGTATCTATTATTTAATGAATTAATATGTTTACTTTTTGGGGGAACACAGTTGTCAAAACGTCATATAACTTATTATAAAATAAATCTAAAACTACATCTGGATCATCTGAACCGTATATCTCACTCCAATCTATTTTACCTACCAAACTATACATTTGATTGAAGAAGTCAAAGTTATGAAAGATTGAGATTGCGAGTGTTGCGTACGCAGCGATGCGGGAGAGGAACGCGGCGCGCGGTATGGCAGAGGCGGGCGCGCGCGCGCGCTCCGCGCTCGATGCGAACGGCCAGCGGAGGATGGTATACGCCCACGGGCTGCAGGCCCTCGTCCGCCGCGCTCACCGACACGCCACTGCGCGCACTCAACACGAGGTCCAACTGCCTATTGTTACAGTTAGGTACAGAGTTGCACTGAGCAAATTCACAGTAGGCCATGAAATATTCATAATAGTTAGCAATGTTGTTGTTACACCAGTACATATTTAAAGTCCCCTAATATGATTAAATTACTGTTATACATATACACACATTTTTTATAAAATGCAAAACATTGTCAAATATTCATTGTCGCCAGCCCCTGGTGGAATATGCACGACACAACAAGTGAATAGAAAACAGTTTTGTTTATCAGTTAACAGTCGCACACAATAGTTCAAACTTTTGTCTATCTATGTCACCTGGCACACACGTCGCAACTCGAACCTCGGTGTGGCCACTAAAAGTACGCCTCCTTCCTTGTGACCATCCGCTCGATCGCATCGTAATATTTGATAGCCAGGAAAACCAAATTCCGCGTTCTGAATCGCTTCATTAAGGCCCGATTCGGTTATAGCAAATAAATCGGCTCCTGATGATTCCAGTAGAGTTAAAATTTGTATTGTCTTAGTTCTGAGTCCTCTGACGTTTTGTTAGAAAATGTTGAAATTACAACTTGGTTTCCGGTTGATTTAGGGTAACATTGGAACGAAACCAAATCCATTCCCAAGGGGTTGAATTCTGAAAAAACCTGAAACACAAATGTTTACTCATTTATCGACAGGAGTACTCCTGTTAAGTTTCGAATAAAATAGTCTTACTTATCTTATTTCCCCATGAAATATTCGGAACCCCGTTTCAACCACTAGAGGGTGAATTTTTAAAAAATATTTTCTTAGTGCACCCTTAAACCTCATAAGGAACATATGTGCCAAATTAGGAATCTGTAGACTCAGCGGTTTGGGCTGTGCATTGATTTTTAGACTGTCACCCCATTTCTCGATATTAGGGATTGAATGTTGAAAAAAACTAAAACACAAATGTTTACTCATTTATCGATAGGAGTACTCCCGTTAAGTTTTGAATAAAATAGTCTAACTAATCTTATTTCCCCACATGTACAGTTTGGACCCCCGTTTCAAACCCTTTTTTTTTTTTTATTTTTTTTTTTTTCGGATGGGTAATCATTAAATGACTTCTCTCGCTATGGGCGGAGCAGGAGGGAGTGTCAGACTTTTACTGACTAAAACCCGTCCATATTCCTTCATCGCCCTTTTTGTTCCGGGGCCACGGTATCTCTTTCGAAGAGTCCCGCAACCCCGGCAGGCATCGGTCCTTGCGGACCCTTTCCTTTTGCTGACTCTCTTTGAGGCGAGCGTGGAACACGAACGCGCCGTCGACATGGCCTGTCGTCATGAGACGGACGGACGGCGAGCTAGCCCATAGCCCACCGTCCACAGGCCCGCGCCTACGGTGGCCGGGGGCCACGTGGTGGCCCCCGACGCCCGGGGCGTCTCCCGCGGCAGCCGGGACGCTGTGAGGTTCTCTCCCTCTCACGTTCCGCCACCTCCTTCTCTAGCATTACTGCTTCGCAGAAGGAGGTGACGGCGTCCCATTCCGTCTCTCTCCGGACCATGGCTTGCACCAGGGCCGGACGCGAGAGGTCGCCGCCGCCAATCGCCGCTTCGAGGACACGGCGGTGCTCCGCCCACGCGGGGCACACCTCCACCGTGTGCTCCACCGTGTCCTCCGGTCGATCCTCGCAATGGAAACACCCGGGCGTTTCCTCCCGCCTGATTCGGTGCAGGAACCTCCCGAAACAACCGTGTCCGGTGAGGACCTGCGTCAGGCGGAAGGTGAGGACGCCGTGGCGTCTCTCAAGCCACTCCTCAAAGAGGGGACTTACCGCCACTATTGTGGCGTGCCCTACCCCCGTTTCGACCCCATAGGGGGTGAATTTTGAAAAATCCTTTCTTAGTGCACCCCTAAACCTCATAAGGAACCTATGGGCCCAATTAAAAACCTTTAGACTCAGCGGTTTGGGCTGTGCATTGATTTTAAGACTTTGCCACCCCATATCCCCCTCTTAGGGGGTGAATTTTGAAAAATCCTTTCTTAATGCACCCCTAGACCACATAGGGAGCTTACTTGCCAAATTTGGAATCTGTAGACCCAGCGGTTTGGGCTGTGCGTTGGTATATCACCCAGTCAGTCAGTCAGTCAGTCAGCATACCATTTTATATATATAGATTTTTGGATATTATTAACCTGAAAATTTAAGCATTCGTCCTCTCTAGGTAGCTTCATGCTCACTTACTGGAGGCTTAGCATACCTTTTAACTTGTAATTCACGTTATTTAAGTTTTTCTGTAGATTTTCATCTCTTTTGAATCTTTGTTTACGTTAGTAATGTCAGTGATTGACAGGCCTAGTTTTATTTTCAATTTATTGCTGGAGCTAGTTGTAGGTTGTAAATTATTTATTTTTATTATGTTCTAGAAATTCATTCTAAATAAGAGATTTTCTTTTTGAGGTATTAAAAAAAAACTTAGTTTCCAAGAACTCTATAGATGGCGTTGAACTGACTACGATAGTTGATGCTTGCAGCACCTCTCTAGCCCCCGGATGCTCCGCTACTAACGTAGCGAGCTCCAGTGCGGGTACAGGTCCGGCAGTGGCGAGAACCGCTGCCAGGACCAAAACCAGGTCCCGTAATAAACGGAGGAGTACGGCGCTGCTCGGGACCAGTACCGCTCCTCCCTCTTTTTCAGGCGTGGAGCCCGCCACGACGGTTAATTCCTCTGGCCGGGCTCCCCTCATACATCTTCCTCCGCCTACTGCTCCCCCCTCGGTGGCCGTCACTGGCCAACCGGCGGAGACCAGCACCACAGGTGACGCGTTCGCGCTCGCCTGGCAGGTGCAGAGGAGCTGGCGTAAAGGCAGGAAGGAGGATTCCGGCAAACAACGCCACTGCGCCGAGGCCGGCACCAGCCGACCGGGACCCAGCCAACCAGCAGCCAGCGGCGCGAGTGGACCAGCCACACAGACGATACCGCAACCCGTTCGGATGGATCAGGCCGCGGCCAAGCGAGCCCTCAACGAGATGTTAACACCTCGAGGAGAGCGCAAGCGGCCGCGTCTTGATAAATCCAAACGGGACGCAAAGCGTAGCTACGCCCAAGCTGTGAGCTCCGACCTTGATGTCGCAGTTACCTGCGGCCGTACGGGGCACATCAGCAAGGAGGTGTCACACCAGGTTCTCGCGGCTATCCAGAAGAAGATACTCGTCGAGGCCTCTTCTCCCATACAGGACTCACCGGCACCGACCTTCATAGCGAGGCCGGTGTTCAGCAGCGGGGTCCTCAGACTGTGGTGCGGGAACGACCACACCTTAGCATGGCTAAGGAAACTGATCTCCGAGTTGCCTCCCCCCACTAGCACCTCGCTAGTGGTCAGGAGGCAGGCGGACCTCATGCGCCGGGTAAGATGCGACATCTTCATTCCTGATGAGCAGGAGATCTTCGCGGAGCCGTCCGACATCGGGCGTGCTCTGTGCTACCAGAACTCTTGGGTTGGCATCAAGGAGTGGGTGTTGCTGGGCGCCAACAAACAGCCCGAAGCGTGGTACGTGATGGTCGGGGTCCCTGAGGACTAAATTCCGACCCTGATGGAAGCCGAACGCCGTCTCTCATGTGTAGGGACGGTGTACGTTAAGTTCCAGGGTCCGAACGGCAAATTTATCGACGTCCCTCAGGGATATCCGGCCGCCGAAGCCAGCGCTGGGACACAGGTGGAGGAGGCAATTCCCCCCCTAACAGACACCGCGGAAACACCCGCGGTTGAGCCTGCAGTAGCAGCGCCAGCCGCCCCTACTGTCGCTAGCGTGGGCGCCGTCCTCTCGGGGGAGGAGCTCGAGGACATCATCCTGTTCTCGGCCTCTGACCTGGAGGGGGACAGCTTCGACGCGGGCGACCTGTTTGCCGGGCTGCGGCTGTCAGGTGACGAGGAAGGAACGTCCAGCGATGGCGTCCCCTTCGTCGACCTGTAAGGTCCTGCAGGCCAACCTCCACCACAGTTGAATTCTTCGCTTCCAGACACGCGATTTTGAAGCTGTTTTCAGCGTTTTTAGACAAAACTAGGCCTCCGCCTATGTTCTGACCATATTGCAATAGGTCGTTCACAACCACCCGGTAATCTATGTGAAAGCACTGCTCCTAACCCTAAAGCTAATATTAGTGGCTTTTTAGGATCAAAATGAATCAATACCCTTTCGCTCAAAATTTGTTCCTTTATTTTTAAAAAACTTTCTTCTCACTTAGGGGACCAGGTAAAGATAGCTCTTTTCTTTAATAGCTCGTTTAGAGGACTTGTAATAGAGGCCAGATTGTTTATAAATTTATTGTAATAATTGGCCATCCCAAGAAAGGTTCTCAATTCGTTGATGTTTGTAGGGCGTAAAGTGCTGGTGATGGCTTTTATTTTGTCTTTATTCTTATGTAGTCCGTTCTTGTCGATCGTGTGTCCAAGGTAGTTAATGCATTGCTTAAAGAAGTGACATTTTTCTTTATTCACTCGAAGGTTACTCTCTTTAAGTTTTTGGAGGACCTGTCGTAATCGTTGTAGTAGCTCATCTTCACAGGAGCCCTGTATAATAATGTCATCGAAAAAACATTTAACTCCTGTCAGATCCTGTAGTAATTTGTCCATGAATTTCTGCCACAGGCTTGGTGCTACTTTAACGCCGAACATTAGTCTATTTACTTTGTACGTTCCTTTGTGCGTGCTCAAGGTTTGCATGTGAGCGCTTTCTTCGTCCATTTCCAAATTCAAATATGCTTGGGTAATGTCTAAAGTGCAGAAAAGCTAACCTCCGTTCATTTCAGAAAATATGTCTTCAATTATGGGTATGGGGTATTGTTCATCTTTTATTACTTTATTTAGAGTAATCTTGTAGTCAGCACATAACCGAATACTCCCATTTGGTTTTACTATTGGAACAATAGGTGTTCCCCACTCGGCATGGTCAACTTTCGTAAGCACACCTTGTGTACAGTCTTTCTATTTCTTCGTCAACTTTCGGTTTCAATGCGTATGGAATTCTTCGTGGTTTAATAAAGATCGGCTGAGTATTTTCCATTAAACTTAAATGAGCTTTGTGATTTGGAATTTTTCCTAGATCTGATGTAAATACGGATGAAGAGAATTCTTCTAACAATTGTTCTAGATTGTTACTATGAATTGTAGTTTGTACTGTTCTTATATCTGCTATATCAATATCATGTAGTTCTTTCATCCAGCTTCTACCAAAAATTGGGTCGACATTTTGATCAATAATATATAGTTTTCCATAAAACAATTGAGTGTTGTACAAACATTTGACATATGCTACTCCAATCGGTCTAATGATTTCTCCAGTGTAAGTTCTCATCTTAATTTCTGTTTTAAAAAGTTTCTTTTGTATGTTCATGTTTTTGAAATCCTTTAGTGACATTGAAGATAATGTAGCACCGGTGTCAAATTCCATACATACAGTTTTGTCTTCTATTTTCAGAGTAATCGTATATTTCTCCGATATTTCACTTTTAACTAAGTTGATATCTGCAATAATTTCTTGACTAATGTCACTTGAAGATTCATTTACATGATGAGGTTTGGTATATCTTTGTAAACAGACTCGTGCTAGGTGGCCTATTTTCTGACATTTTCGGCAAGTGCTTTTGATGGCTCCACATTCGTTTGCTCTATGGTCATCTTTTCCACAACGAAAACATTTTCCTTTGAGATCTCTAATGGTTATTGGTAATCTTGTATTTACCTTAGTATGCACAGGTGGGTTGTTATAAACAGATGTTTTAGCTGAAGGTGTTGTTATTTTATTGATTGTGTTAGGTTTTTGAATATCTGAGGACATTGTTGCGTTTTCGTTCTTTCCCATTTCTGTAGCAGTGGCAATCTGCAGCAATTGTGAAAATGAGGTTGTATCTTTTTCCTGCAGTATTTTCGTCCGAATTTCACCATCATTTAACCCTCGTATGAGTTGTAAGCACAGAAAGCTATCAGAAGTTTGTTTTCTGCAGTTATGACATTTAAACTCACAATTTGCAGATAGTTTTTTAAGCTTGGAGGCGTATGTGACCACAGTTTCCTCTTGTTGTTGCATGCGAGATATAAATTTGTGTCGCATTGTCCAAATACTGGGCTTAGGATCAATGTAATCATCTAAAATCTTTGTAATCTCTTCGAAAGTCATGTTCAAGGGATCTTCTGGAGAGCATATATTATACATTATTTCGTGTAGATCTGGCGAAATCGTGCAAAGTAGTACGTACACTTTCACCTTACCATCTGTGATATTGTTCAGCAAGAAGTAAACCTTTAACCGTTTGGTAAAGTTCATAAAAGTTTCGTTCTCTTGGAACGGCTGAAAGTTCATACGAAACGGTTTTTCTTTGTTCGTTATTGCTGATTCGTAAATTGACTGTGTGTCCGTTGCACTATTTGGAGGCACAATTGTAATTTCATTTTCTTTTTGTAATTGTAGGAATTTTGAACGTAATTTAGTATATAATTCTTCAACATCGAACCTGTAATCTATTTCTTTGTTTAATTCACTATCTTCAGTTTCTTTTTCAATTTCGTTTTGAAGCTCTTGGAATTTGGAAAAAATATCTTTCAGTGTTTGTAGTCGTGTTGAAATTTCTTCAGTAGAAAACTGTAATTCTTCATTAATATAGTTTTCAATCCTTGTAAATGTTCCTCGTAATGAGGATCGTATACGTTTTAACTTTTTAACTTCGGCCATTTCGTCGCCAATATTAAATAAAAGATCAAACGTACATTTTGCTATTCGTATATTTTAATTATATGTGACAATCCTGATACATTCGTTGTCCAGGAAACCTGTATAGACAAACGTCAAACCAAAGACATAACAACTGTGTTACAGAAACATCATTATCGGCAGCAAGCAACAACACTCCGACGGCTGGTGGTTCTTGGCCCTTTCCCTACGACCTACCCCTCCAAGATCGGCGACTTCAGAACCTGGACACTCCGCTAAGATGACATAAGACTAATGTCCCTTGGCCCTCCGCGGTGAAGACTCAAGACTGATGTCCCTCGGCCCTCCGCTGCCAAAGCTGATGTCTGACAACCCTTGGCTTGGCTTTCTTTTCTCTGGCCTAGTTAGGGTTCGATAACTCCAACCTATATAGGTGGGCTCTATATAGGTTAGGTTGTACAGTAATAATAAATTTCTTTATCCGGTCCCCTTGACTATTTCTTTTATCCGTACTCTCCTCCAGACTGAAAGTTAGGTAGGTGAGTGCTCAGTGTGACCTTACAGTTTTCCTGCTTTGGGTGAGGATTGGATGGATGAAAAGAAAATTATCTCATCAAACAAAAATAATAAAATAAGGAAGGGATGTCTGTGAGTGAAAGAGAGTCGTCTCTAGCGCGCGTGTGATGGTAGGGCAGCAGTTAGCTTTGAGCTGCGGTAGTGAACAGACGTGCGCACGTCTGAAAGCTGATAATATAGAAGGAAATAACACAGTTCCAAAATTCTCTAAAATAAGTGACGTTTCTCCCATGTGTCAGAACGGGAAAGTATACGAATGTTGCAATTCATAAAACATATAATTATTTTTTAATCTTCAAAGATCGCGCTATGTAACGTAATAGATATTAGGAAACACTTAAGTGTTATAATAATTATTTTTCAGATTGCCACTCATAAAATTAGAATCAAGACTTCGCTTAACAGGTAAGCTCGTTTGATTCCCAATTATTACTTGCTTTGGTGAAGGATAACATATCGTGAAGAAACCAGCATGCCTGTGGGATATTTTTCGATGGCATATAAAGCCAAGTCAGAGTCCGCCCATGGGCGGCCTAAAAACTCTGACACCAGGTTAAGCACTAACCACACGACTAAGACGAAAAAAATATTTGATTAATTCGATAATTAAATTACATAAGATCAAGAAATCTAATTTTTCATAATTTCCAAACATTTATTTAATTTATAGCAGATTTGCTTAGTGCTTATCTAAGCACTAAGCAAATCTTAATATCTTTATTCATTTGTTCCATAATTTTGTAGGAAACGTCATATTTGTAAGAACACGGGTTCTTACAAGTAATGTATCAGGAACAAACATCACAGAGTACCTACTAACAAAACACTAGGGTGACTGTTATGGACAGTAAGCCAACAATACAGTTCATATTTATTTACTCAGCTCCTTATGGTCCTTTGTTCGTTCGTATGCTAATTTACATAATATTTTCAAAGCTTTGTGGAAGTATAGGTACCTACATCTACAAAGTACAATCATCTTCCTGTCCTTGTCTTGTGTTATTTAGGGTCGGCGCAACACGTTTTTTTTCCGTAGTCCTTTTTGCTTCACATCAATCCTCACACAATCCATCCATCTCTGTTTTGGTCTTCCTCTCCATCTCCACTAGTGATGCAACGGAAGTGTCTTAACGGAAGCAGAAACGGAAACAGATGTCAAAAGTAAATCTTAGCGGATGCGGATGCGGAAGCGGAAGCGGAAGTGTTAATACTATGAAGAAAAAACACATTTTTATTTTTTTTCAGATTTGTTTAATAGGATTTGTTTTTTGTACTTTTAGTACTCGAAGTTAAATAGAGGTAAATTATATTTAATAAAAGTAATTTGGCCGCTTTTACACCTTTGAGTCTGTTTCGGTGTTCTTCATATATTAAACCAGCTCCGCTAAATAACTGCTCACTGGCTACGCTGCTGGGTGGAGCTGATAAGTATTGGCGAACTATTGGCAATAGATGGGGGTATTTGTGCGCGTTTACTTTCCACCACAGAAGGGGATCTTCATGGAGAGGCAGTCTCTTCTATTTCTTGTATTCCCGAAGGTGTGACTGTATCTCTAAAAATAAATTGTCCGTATCGTCGGTTGTAGAAGAGTTCTCCTGGTCTTCATTTACACTTAACATCGATTCCAATATTTGTAATGATGATGATGATTTTGAAGTAGAACCGCCCCCGTCAACGGCCCCCCGCACGTGCTGATTCCGTCATGTCCAGTCGTTCACGCGCCCCCACCCCCGCGCTCCTCGCTGTATTCTCCGTTTAGAGTTCTGTTATAAAGTTGCGGAACCAGAAACGAAAACAGAAGTGAAAAAGCTTGCGGAACTTCTGCTGAAGCGGAAGCGGAAGCAGAGTTCTGCTGCAACACTAAACTCCACTTATCATACACCTACAAATTAACCATTCACCGGAGATCTCATTCTGTATAGTTAATTACGTTTTCTTTAACGTTGGCTGCCTCAACATCGTTAAAATAACCTGCGACTTCCCCAAATGGCTCCATGATGGTGTCATTTATTTATTTAACACTTCAAGCACAGAGGACAGAGGTGGACTTAATGCCATAGGCATTTTCTACTAGTCAACCTTTGGGTGATCTGGGGCAGTTGGATTGTAGGTGTGAATCTGGAAAAAATTGTGAGAAAAATGTTCAGACTATTTATTATAAGATAAACTATAATGATTTTAATACTTATGCCTATATATCAAAATATATATAAATAAACATATAAGAACTCTAATTTTAAAAGATAAAGTTGGTTTCCATCCTGATTTCCTGGGGGAGCGCATTCCTCAGATAAATAGACTGGACGAAGGATGATTGATGATTGAAGTCAGTGCGAAGAGAGGGACATTAGGACATTCATTACGAGATAAAACTGACTGTTAAGTGTTAACGGTTTTCATCAATATTTATACTCTTCATTTAAAATACTCTTCGCAAAACCTCAGTAACAGTTTCTTTTTATTTTCTATAGAATTTTCTAGTTTCATTTTATTATTTTAGAAAGAAACTTTAGAAAATTTTAAAAGTTACTTTCAAACAATTAATAATTCACTTCAAACAACCATTAGAATTTCTTTTATAAAAAAATAAAAAAATCGGGCTATGTTACTTTCTTGTATCTTCTTTATTTCGTGAAAAACGACGAACGTGATTGAAGTGCGTAATAGAAAAATGGCGTCTTTTAGTTTGAACATGAGCAGTTTCAGGATTCTTGCTTTACCTGAGAACATACAATATACTCGTAGTTGACAGAGTATTTACAACGTTTATTGTGTTATTGAATAAACCTATGTATATACCTTCTGGTAAAATAAAAACGAGACCACTTAGCTACAATATAGTTTCAAACTAATAAAAGCCTTTATTTTATTATACACCCCCTGCCTGTCCTTTTGTAACAACCGTACTGCGATCGCCAACCCGCCTGCCAAGCGTGGCGATTATGGCAAAAACCCCCCATTGCGGGAGGCCCATGTCCAGCAGTGGACGTCTTGCGGCTGAAATGATGATGATGATGATTGATACTTTGGTACGTGTAGGAGTCATTACTTACGTACATCAGGAATGTAATAATGGGATTTAAAAAAAAAACAGGTCCTATACAACCTGTTTTTTTTTTAAATCCCATAACTCTAGGGTTATATTCTGTAGGTAAAAATAATACTAAAACTCCTAGAATAGGTGGTCCAAAAATGCATAGTTTCGGAGATATCATCAATCATAATATGAAATATTTATCTAAGTTTCATTGATAAATGCGAGTAATTCATTTTAATTCAAACCAAACATTCATATTTAAAGCTAAGAAAATGCGACGTTGTTATATTTTACATATGGGTGTTTAACGTTAATAATCGTGACTTTGCCGAATTATTTTGTAAGAGAAATGAAAAAAAAAACGTATGATTGAAAAATAATTCATATGCCAGTTGATTCTTTGATATGGTCTCAATTATACCCTAGAGTTATGGGATATCAAAAAAAAACAGGTTATACATTGACGACGATTCCTCATGAACCCATTAACATACCTACAATGAACTCATAATAATGTTTCTACTGGTAGAACGCAGTCTTGTTCTGTGGTAGGGACCTAATAAAATATCTATCCATAAATATTTTTGCGCCTGAAGTTTTAAGAGTGACGTTCTGTTGACTCGAAGCAGCAAGACATCTTTTTGCCAGGCGCAATCTGATGTGATTCGTTATTTTATTTTTTTAGGTTTGATGGCCTCCTTTTTCGTAATGCCGTTCTTTTGTGCCGATAATTCACCAATTTTTAAATACATTATTGGTTCTTGAAAGTCAAAACTATATCTCAAAGCATTTAATTCAAATAGATCAGTTACAAGAACTTTTGATTTATGAAACATAAAGATTAAGCTACAGTCCAGTCAGAAGGCATAATTTCACGAAACGATTCAGGAAAAAATCCTAGAACCATCTAATCCATATAGCGGTGGACTTTCACTGAACTTAATGTTGAATATAACCGGCTGGCTCTAAATGCTTTGTCTGTGTAAGTAGTTTAGTGTAGTGTATGTTTGCATAATTATTTCAAATCAACGCACGGTAATAAAACGCCTGTTATAGCTTTTACGTTCCCTGACGACGATACGGACGGAAGTTCAATGCTCTTTCTTACCTGTTGTCAGGCACTACGTGTAGTCTACGCGGTATTTACGAGGATCTAAGAGATGTTAAGACGTCTCTGTCTACGCGGCGCTTACGAGGATAGGATACGAGATGTCTACGCAGTATCTACAAGGCTTTTACGCTACGCCAACGTTTATGTTGAACACTCGGTTTTCGTGAAGCAGAACAGTAACTGTTGTAGATGAATAGATGATACATTTTTTAAATTAAGTTTTAAGAAAAGTATAATTTCAATACAAGTACAAGTATATTTTATTTGAAGTATGTCATGGTGTTACTATACTTATTTCGTAAATATGTTATTATTTTTGTATATTGGTTACCTTGTTTTTTTATCATGTAAATTGTATCATTTAATTGTACTTCTGTGTGTTGTGCTATATCTTTTGTGTGCATAAATGGTTTGTCTATCTATCTATCTGTCAATAAAACAAACATGGCGGCGGACAAGACAGAAGGAAGTATTTTATTACTTTTTATAGATCATAGACATCTATAGTCTGTTTTTTAATCTCGTAGACTAAACTGACATTACGAGTGTTGTCAGTTTATTGCAATTCTTAAATAGTGATGTGGCACAACCGAAACCTAGCGTTAATAAAATCAAGTATCGTTTTTTTACAATAAGTTATCCTGAAATAATGTGTTTATCCTGAAATAATGTGTAGGTACTTATTTAAAACGTAATAATACAAAATTAATAATGTTAAACATATATTTTTAATTACATAACTTAATTACAGGTATTCGCGTTAATCTGATTCAGATAATGACTCCATGTCTGAGGAATATTCTGAATCATCAGAATCGCCACCTACTTCTATGATAAACCTATCAGTAATGTCGTCGGTTATATGGCCCAGATGACACATTTCATCTTCAATTTTAATTACATGGACTACAGTCTTTCCACCGCTGTGGGGTCACTTGACGAAGCCCTTCTTCAAAAAGGCTTCGTACTTCATTCATTTTGAATGTTTTATTATTTTTAGCGACATGCCCCTTTACTTGAGCCCAGACCAACTCAATCGGGTTTAGCTCGCAGTGGTAAGGGGGCAGTCGCAAAAAGTGACACCCCGTTCAGCAGCCATCTCGTCGACGACATACCTTTCATGGGCTTTTTTGTGCTTTCATTTAATTCGGGCTTTAACATTGTCTCGTCATATGAAATATTTTTTGATTTTAGCCAATCTTGGATTTGCCCTTTTCGCCAACTAGAAGTAGGTAACGATTCCAGTTTCCTAGTGTGATATGGAGCATTATCTATTACAAGTACTGCGTTTTCTTTTAATTTCGGAAAAATATTTTTTAACCAGTTTTCGTATATATCAGAAGTCATCTCCTTGTGGTAATCATCTAGTCCGTTTTTCGCTTCGAATATTATAGACCATCATCCACGAAACCAATATCATATCACGTCCGTATTCTATGCTAAATTCGCTACAGCAATATTCCAATTTATTTATTGTATTTTTTATTTCAAACAATCTATAAAACCAATGCTAACGATCGTAGCGATGACCTAGCGGGCTGTCAAAAACGGTCGCAAGGAAATGTCATCTTAGCGATTATAATCGTTAAGTTTGCGATGACACTCGATAACTTTGACAGTAGAGACTACCAAAAATCATTAAATTGGGATCGTATAAACATTGAAGAACAATATAAAAATTATAAAATGTAAAATGTAACAAAATATAAGATGAAGCCTTGCATTTGTCGTTTTCATCGTTTTGGTAAGCAATTTTGTTCATTAATGTTTAGCGACTGTCAGTTTGCGATCGAATCGCTATCTTATGTCGAGACTGCAGACCATGGTCGGATTACGCATGGCGTTGCGTGGTCAGATTTCCCAGGCAGTTTGTATCACGTCGTGCAGCCGTGTGTACGTACGTGAATTTTAAATATAAAACTTTGAATGAAAATTAAATTCGTCTATTATAGATAAAAAGTTACGATTCAACAAACCGGTATCGTAGGTACAACACTGCACAAAAGAGCTGGCAACATTATTTGTAAATTTGACATTTGCATGTGTCAATTTAGTCTACGAGATTAAAAAACAGACTTTACAAGTTTACACTACCCGTACCATTGATGAAAAACACATACTTAAAACAACTAAATTAAAACATAATACGATATTTCGAGCACTTACAACAGTAAATAAATATAATAATAATAAATATTGTAATTTCCTGTTAAATAATTTGTGTGTACATAAATAAATAAATAAAAATAAGCTTTATATTCTACTACATTATAAACGATAATTATATTCTTTTCTTATATTCTTACTAGACGATAATTTACATAATAATAAAAATGCCGAGGTGTACTTTAACTGTTTGTTTCTAAATAGTAGTCGCTTCCTCGGCGTTGGCCTTCCCCATTAACCTCCACATATTTCTGTCCCGGGCTTGGGTCATCCAGTTCTATCTTCCCACCTTTCCTTGGGCCGACCTTTACTTCTGGTTTAGCGTTGCTTGGCCCAGCGGTTGTTTTCCATTCTGCAGATATGGCCAGCCATCAGTTTTGTTTCCTTTCTGATAGTTTTATTGTTAATTCTTTCTTGTTGTTTTATTTCTATAGATAGCACTTCTTTCCATACCTATTCCTAGTCTATTTTCATCTACTTTTTTCTAAGGATGTTTAAGTCCTAAGCCGAGTTTTGATACTCAATAGCGGCAGCACATCAAACTAGATTAACGCACTCAAAAATATTTTATAACGATTAGCATAAACAATGAGCCCACAACTGGGACACGTTCGCCTCTGTTGAGAGGAGTGGGCTATAATCAACCAAGCGACGAACCAATAATTAATTAATCCTAATAATTAGGATTATAAATAATTATTACCTATTTAAAAAACTAAAGTAAGCGTGTGTAGCACATAATTTGATAAGAATGGAGTGGCCACGCATAAGACCTATATTAATCGATAGCTGGTATCAACACAGACAAGTTTTGTATGAGGCAAAATATTCTAAAGTGTCACGTTTCTGAGATTTGAGCTATTAAAGTTTAAGTCCATTCACTGATGGCATCTTCAGCACAACTTGGATTTGATCAGACACGCATAAAACATGTATCAATCGATAGCTGGCATCAACAATACAAACAAGTTTTTTCTGAGCCAAAATCTTCTAAAGCGTCAAATCCGGCCAATAAATTCAAACCCCATAAATTTAACAGTCGGAAACGACACATAATATTTCTTTTAAACAACTACCTATCTCACTTGTAGGTGCAATTATGAAGACGGGGACCGAGGAGAAGCTAAAATAAACTTATTTATTCACCCGAAAGTTAGGTGTACAGCAATCAGGAAAAACGCGCATTGTAAGAATTCTTTCCTAATCGGTACAAAAATAGCTTTTAATCCGAGTACCTACATGGCACTGGTAGGTACTCTTAATCCTGGCTTAGGTTTTTACGAAGTTTCAATAGACTACCATCTAGCATCAGATACTGGTTTCGTGGTTGTGCAGGGTACCATACGATCGGGGAACTACGGGAAACTATAATTGATATTATCTAAACGTTCCAAAATGTTATATTCAAAGTTAGTTAAGTTGAACTCTCCATTGACCGTATTAGAGGACTCATTGGAATTGATTAAAATTTCACGTGATGTATTGTATCACGTGAAATTAAATCATATATTGTGGTCGATTTTTCTAACGTTTATCTAAACAATTGCGTATATGACTGATTGTAACAAACCCTATAGGATGCTTCTTTAAACGAAGTGTGATTGTTAATAAAACGGTGTAGTAGGTATGCCGTTATTAGTGGGCCAATTTAGACGAAAACATCAAATCATCGTCATCACGATGATTTATTGAGTGAACTCCCTATGTAATAGTTTCAGGTTTGGCATGGAGGTATTTTGTCATTAATGACCATTAGTCCTCCCTTCATTTGACTATATACAGGTATATGGTCAAAAACTTTTCGTCTGACTCAAAATTTCTTATAACTATCATCTCAACGATAGGTACATTTTTCGATTGATCAATATAACCTAGCACATTGAATGACTAGAAGCCATATTAAAGCCTTTTGTTACAGTTAAACGGCATCCTATTACCGTAATTTCTCTGAACTTTGAAGCCAAGGAGTTCCTTACTTTATGTGGTATGGAGAACGCGAGGTACACAGGGTGGAAACTTTCCCTCAGGCAGTAAGGGGAACTACCTTAACCGCAAAGCAACAAGCATCCTTGCAGCAAATTTCCACACTGCATAGTAAATGTCGAGGACTTGGGTTGAATTTACAATTACTACCTACATTGGTAGGTTTTGTAGCACTACATCAGCTAGTGGCCTATGTAGGGTTGCCACCTTTTTTTAGGACGAATAAAGTATTTTTTCATATTGTTAGAACAAAAATAAAGTACACAGCCTAAAAAAGGAGTATTTATTATTATTTTTCATTATTTGTCCCTAAAAACGTATTTTTTGTTGTTCTTTGCGATATTCGCGGTAGGCCTCCTATTTTATGTGGTTTTAACATTACCAGTGAAATGTGGGTGTAGGTCTATTTGGTAAACGTCTGCCTAACCCTTCGGGGATTACAGGCGTGATATTATGTTAACTGGATAAGTTTTCTCTCAGAGATTTTACTTCACACGGGTCACAGTTAAATATTATTATTATTAGACAGGAATAGTAAAAAAAAACAATTGCAAATCAAAAACCTGCGGGTGACTTGACTGACTTCCTATAATTAGAAGTCGGTCAAACATAATATGACTCAGTCAAGAAGGTATATACTACATTCAGTCAAAAAAGTATCGGGAATGGATGATTTGTTTATGGTTCCAAATTCAAATTTTTGTTTTTTTGTAGTTGTTAGATTGGCACAACTGTTTTCCATTTTGGCGCGGAGTTTGAGTTGCATCTGTTATTTATATTAAATACAGTGCTGGTTTTAGTAATATCATATATAGTGTATATTGCGAATTTCATAATGGACAAAAATATCGAACAAAGAGTTTGTCTTAAATTTTGCATCGCCAATGGAATTTCGTGTTCGGAGTCACTGAAAATGTTACAGAAGGCTTACGGTGAATCGACTTTATCAAAAACAAGTGCTTATGAGTGGTTCAAAGCGTTCAAAAGCGGTCGAGATGTGATGGAAGATTTGCCTCGCTCTGGTAGGCCGTCAACGTCTGCAACTGAAGTTAACATCGCAAAAGTGAAGAAAATAGTGACTGAAAATCCCCATTCAACTCTGAGAGAGATAGCCGCCGAACTTTCTGTATCTCACGAGTCGATCCGTACCATTTTAACTAATCATTTGGGTATGAAACATGTTGCTGCTCGGCTAGTCCCAAAAGATCTGAATTTTCTCCAAAAACTCAATCGCATGAAAGTCGTTGAGGACATGCTAGAACGAGTCAGTTCGGACCCAACATTCATGAAACGCATTGTTACTGGTGACGAGACGTGGGTTTACGAGTTTGACATGCAAACTAGTCAACAAGCTTCGGAGTGGCGCCTTCCAACTGAACCGAAACCGAAAAAACCACGCCAAAGTCGATCAAAAGTCAAAGTCATGTTGACTGTTTTCTTTGACTATCGCGGTGTTGTGCACTCTGAATTCTTACCGGAAGGTCTAACGGTAAATAAAGAATATTATTTGAGCGTTATGCGGCGTTTAAGAGAGCAAATTCGACGAAAAAGGCCAGATTTGTGGAAAGAAAATTCTTGGATTTTGCACCACGACAATGCGCCTTCGCACAAGGCTATCATTGTGAACGAATTTTTGACCAAACACTCAACAAATACCATCCAGCAACCACCATATTCACCAGATATGGCTCCTGCTGACTTTTTTCTTTTTCCTAAACTCAAATTACCACTTCGTGGCACCCGTTTTCAATCGATAGAAGACATAAAGGAGAATTCGCGGCGAGAACTGAACTCAATTCCGGAAGCAGCGTTTAAAAAATGTTTTGATGAATAGATTATTCGTTGGCGCAAGTGTATCGTTTCTAAAGGAGCATACTTTGAAGGTGATAAAATAAATTTGGATGAATAACAGACATTTTGTGTATTATTGATCTTTTCCCGGTACTTTCTTGACAGAGTAATATTATATTACCGTGGGGTCCGAGCGCTCACAGCCTTTTCAAGGATATTTCAAAACGTTTAGTTGACACTTCCCGTGACCCTAGGGCTGGCTTTTACCTTGGCCAAAGGCTTAGCATTGCCATACAGCGTGGTAACGCCGCCGCCAGTCTCTTGGGGACATTACCAGTTGACAGTGTTGAGGAGTTTTTTGACGCCATTTTTTAAGTTTTTAGTTAAGTTAGTTGGTTTAGTTTATTTTAATAAATTTGTAAATTGTTACTTTATTAAATAAATGTGACTAAATAAAAAAAATTATAACATATATTATAAAGAGGAAAGATTTATATTTTTGTATGTAACAATAAACTTAAAAACTACTGGACCGATTTGAAAATTTCATTCAGCAATGGATAGCTACATTATCAGCGAGTAACATAGGCTATATTTTATTCCCGTACTCCCACGGGACCGGGAACTACGCGGGTGAAACCACGTGACGGCCGCTAGTTTTTAATAAATTGCCTAAATGATAAGACTGTTTGACTGAAATCATTTCTAGGTGAATATGACCGACCTGGGTGTAGTTACTATTTCTAAACGTAATTGTGTGTCATCTGACACACAATTACGTGCAATTAGATACTAATGAATGACAAATTCACTTATAATCACTGAATACATTAGTTTTATCGTATAAATAATCAATGTTAGTAAACAAACGCGTAGTATTGAAACGTGAGTCATAATAATCTGATAATATAAACTCAAGAGAAATTGATTACTATTACTGATAAAATCACCCAGTGTTGTGGTGACTAAGATCAGTAATAAATAAAAGATTAAGCGATGAACAGGAAAAAGGATGAATATTAAGGATTGATAATGTCAATTCTGTAAATATGTACATAAACGTGTTACGGTCGTGAATCATATTTTGTTCAACTTACAGCCTGAAACTGCCCGAATTGTAAAAAACGTAAAAAAAATTGATCTTCTCGGGCTACCTTAGCGCATTGTCCTTAAATAAAATTCTGATGCAGTTTAACTGAAACTACGGCTCAATCTAAAACTCCATGTTGAATTTCAACCATAGTGAAAATCGTACAATGAGCGTTTATAGGCGTAGCGTAAGGCTCCTGTTTTCCTGATTAGTCCAGGGTTCGAACTTAGCAGTAGCGTCAGAACACAAAACCACTGAGACGAGCAACGGATGGATGTACCTTAAAGGATGTACCCTCACATTCCGAAATACGAAATAAGTAATTAATATGTTGTGTTACTTTACTCATTTTCTCTCTTATAGTTTACATTTTTAAACACTGAAAAAAGAAAAGCATATTAAAAAAAAAAATTGATGGCCTATCGGCATCAGGAACAAGGTCCAGGCTGCCGGTGGTCAGGGCTCCAGAGAGAGAAACCGTGTCACTATGCGTGCCTGCCCAGGACTACTACTTTCTGAATCAAGGCCCTGACCCAGAGGCATCAACAATGAGAGCCTCCCAACGTGTTGGTCGAGGCTCTTTGCTATAAGTTCATTAACCATAACGACTACAATGAATATTAATCATTATTCATATGGGTCTAAAGCTTATTTGGCTAAATGTAGCTAAACATGCGTGATATTATGTATGTACATAGTAAAAACCCACCATGTCATTAACTGTATAAACCTATCACCTACTTTTTACTAGACCAATGAGCAGGGTACTAACTTTCCATACTTTTCGACCCTTAGCGAATAATGGTTGTACCGACCTTCGAAGCTCCTAATAACTTGTCTAGAAACTATACAAATTACAATGGCATCAATAAAGTTTATGGTAAAGTCATTAGTATTACGCCGTAGATTACCTTCATTCGTGTAGCGTATCCGTGTTGATGCCTAGGTAAGTTTTTGACATATTAGGTAACCTTGCGTGTGCCCTTGTGTACAATAATGTGTACGTAAGTACTAAATTCCAGTTTTAAGCAAACGTTAGGTCACTCTGTGTAAACTTCAGTGTACAAGGTCGTTACATGAAAAATTCAGTCTCCTGCAGTGGATAAGGTTACTTACCTACCATTTCGAAATTGGAGAAGTCCTAACGAAAAACTTGACATTTGCGCAAATGCTCAGATATTAATTTTTCCGTCTCTCTTTGAACTTTTTTATTTTCCAAATTCATTTGTATTAGGTGCTTATGTAAATACAGTCAGAAAAACGAAGCTAAACCCGATACACGAGTTTTCTTTTAGGGCTTCAACTAGAGGCCTAACGTGATGTAACTTGTGAAAGCAAACCCTAGTATGAGTCAAACTAGTATTTCGTAGAAAGTAAATGTCGGTAGTGTGTAGTTTTCATTAGTAATTCATGTTATTTTAATGGAACTGACCGTTCATAACTAGATACCAGATAAGTATAGTATGTCTTCGGTATATCTTAATATATATAAATCTCGTGTCACAATGTTTGTCCTCAATGGACTCCTAAACCACTTAACCGATTATAATAAAATTTGCACACCGTGTGCAGTTTGATCCAACTTAAAAGATAGGATAGAATAGTAAAAAAATAAAAAGTCCACCCGTGCGAAGCCGGGACGGGCAGCTAGTATTATATATATGAAACTGGGTCACCCAGCCATTGACAAACAACCCTATCTATTATACCGAGGCGCGAGGGCCGAGCCTGTCGCTAAGTAATAAGGCCTATGTTTTGTTATTTTTCAGAACAACATTTAAATGTATTCTAAGGATGGGTATACCTCCCGTGGGTACCGCACGATCGCCCGCGAGGCGGCGTGCCTCCTTGCCGGATTGCCGCCATGGGATCTGGAGGCGATAGTCCTCGCGCGCCTGCATGAATGGCGCGCAGAGGCGCTTCGCCGGGGGGAAACTCCGCTGCCGCGACAAATTGTCGCTCAGCGGACAGACTTCCGGCGGGATCTCATGGCGACATGGAGACAGCGACTGTCGCAACCCCGTGCAGGGCACGCCACGATAGTGGCGATAAGTCCCCTCTTTGAGGAGTGGCTGGAGAGACGCCACGGCGTCCTCACCTTCCACCTGACGCAGGTCCTCACCGGACACGGTGTTTTCGGGAGGTTCCTGCACCGAATCGGGCGGGAGGAAACGCCCGGGTGTTTCCACTGCGAGGATCGACCGGAGGACACGGTGGAGCACACGGTGGAGGTGTGCCCCGCGTGGGCGGAGCACCGCCGTGTCCTCGAAGCGGCGATTGGCAGCGGCGACCTCTCGCGTCCGGCCCTGGTGCAAGCCATGGTCCGGAGCGAGACGGAATGGGACGCCGTCACCTCCTTCTGCGAAGCAGTAATGAGTAAGAGAAGGAGGTGGCGGAACGTGAGAGGGAGAGAACCTCACAGCGTCCCGGCCGCCGCGGGAGACGCCCCGGGCGTCGGGGGCCACCACGTGGCTCCCGGCCACCGTAGGCGCGGGCCTGTGGACGGTGGGCTATGGGCTAGCTCGCCGTCCGTCCGTCTCATGACGACAGGCCGTGTCGACGGCGCGTTCGTGTTCCACGCGCGCCTCAAAGAGAGTCAGCAATAGGAAGGGGTCCGCAAGGTGCGATGCCTGCCGGGGTTGCGGGACTGTTCGAAAGAGATACCGTGACCCCGGAACACAAAGGGCGATGAAGGAACATGGATGGGTTTTAGTCAGTAAAAGTCTGACACTCCCTCCTGCTCCGCCCAGAGCGGGAGAAGTCATTTGATGATTTCCAATCCGAAAAAAAAAAAAAAAAAAAAAGTATGGGTATACCCATTTCTGAATTAATTCAAAATCGTTAAAACACACTTCAACGTCGTACGTCCAGAAAAGATTTTTTGCGAATAGGCGTCCCCAATTGCACGCTATTCATAAGCAAAGCAATTCTAAGCATTGGAAACTATCTTCAGAAAGGGGGTATAGACCGATTTGTCTGCTCATAAGCAACCACCCGCAATAACTTCAGTTTATTCGTGATCATAGTGCATGCAACAGCGCCGAAATATCGGGAACTCAAAACAAACAATAAACATGGTAAACATCACGTCTTCTGTTCTAATGATAATCTCATCTAGCTGCTACTGGACTAACCACCTTGAGAAGATCGTCACTTCAGCCCAAAGTACATCCGTCTAGTTCCCCCATTATTACTTCAGCTTGCTTATTCTATCGCGAACATATTTCAACTTATTTCAGTACATATATAATAGTCATTTTCGTAAGAAGCAAGGTCTTCCACTCGTCAGGTATCAGGTACTCCCTGGCATTGAATTGCTTTGATGTGTTTTTGTTTTTATGTAGTTGTATAAGTAAAAAACTTGTGGATAATGTACTAGTCCAATTAACTTAATAATAATAATCATTTATTTACACCCAGAATGCTGCGTTCCATTGCCCTTTGGCAAACTTCAAGGCGGAGCTTCTGAGACTCGGTGAGCGACCAGGTCTGAGCACCGTAGGTGAGGACGGGCAGGATGCACATGCATGTCAATGAGTTTGCGCTTCAGGGAGATCGGAAGATCACCCTTCATTAGCGTCTTTATGGACCAGTAGCTTTTCCAGGCATTTTCGATTCGGCGATCGATTTCTCTTTCTTGCCTGCAGGCCTAGCCAAGTTAAAAACGTTTCGTATCGATTCTCTTTCTACAATCGTAAACGCCTCGGCGTAAGCGATTGTAGAAAGCGCTAAATTGGTAGCCAAGTTGACACGACTGAGTCGATCGCTCGTTCTCTAATGTCTGTAGAAAAAACCTACACTTTGGTCTATGGTGAGCGTTCCTACCAAAGAGTTTAGCGATCAACATTGTAGAAACGATAACATTCTATTCTATCATTTTGAACGATGTAAACCTGTCTACGAATTTTGTATTCGTTTGTGTTGATCACGTGATTTAACGTTGAGATGATGTAATTCTCATTCATTTGAATAGTTTTCTACTAGCGTTAACGATTGTAGATTGTCAACTTGGCTAGGGGTGCTGTTTTCGAAAGATACTAACTGGCCCAAGTAGATGTACTCATCGACATACTGTATTTCCTGCCCATTGCTGTGCGGAGTTCTTGGAGCATGGTCTGTAGTTCTAAGGCTGTGGGGGTGAACAGGACTATATCGTCAGCAAATCGGAGGTTGGTCAACCTCTTATAACCGACTGTAATTCCTTTGGTTGTCCATGAGGCTGCTAGCGATCTAAATATCGCCTCAAGAGTGCTTGTAAACAACTTTGGAGAGAGCGGGTCACCCTGTTTAACACCCTTTTGTATACTAAACGAAGGTCCTGCAGTATTCAGCTTAGTGTTCGAGGTGCTGTTATAGTATGGTAAGACAAGACAGGGTTCGAAACACCACGCTGCGTTCCAAAACGGACATACTGGACGTTTGGCGTGAAGGCTGCTAAGCTAAAATGGGATTGGGCGGGTCACGTCAGTCGCATGCACGATAAAAAGTCTCCACACGATGGCTGCCAGAAGACGGACGGCGCCTCCGAGGCCGACCCAGAAAAAGGTGGCGAGACGATTTGGACGCGTACCACGAGGGTTAGTCCAAGGAGGCACAGGAAAAGAGCAAATGGAAGGAATTGGGGGAGGCCTTTGCCCAGCAGTGTAGCAGTACAGGGTAAATAAAAAGAAAAAAGAAACATTTATTGGACTCGGTAAAATATAGCCTAATACAATTGTCATCCATTAGGGGCTGTAAGAAACTTAATGGACGCCTGACTTCCAAACTAGGTAAAGAACCTGTATCTTGGAAATCAGTACACTTGCATGAACAAAATATGTATAATAGAGAAGTTTCGTTACTAAGAGATGACAATTCCAATACTGTTAGACTATAAAATTTAGATATTAAAAAACAGTACAATAATTATATTAAAACTGACAAAAAAAATTTAAAAATTAAAAATCGTGAAAAAACTATACAAGGAATTTTAGTGTAGTAGTATATTGTGTTTGGTGTGGGGTGTGATATTGAGCATGTGTGTGATAATGTGTATGGGTGCTTTTGTGAGTGTGTTACTGGTGTAAAATGAGTGTGAGTGTTTTGGTGTGTGCGCTAATTTTCTGTACGTTAGTTCTGGTCTGACCCCAAATGAATTGGAATGGAATGAATAGATAAACATGACCAAACTAGATATCTTTTGAGTAGGTAACTAATATAATAATTGCGATCAACGGCTGAGTACTATTGAAATTAGCAACAAGTATTGCCCTTTCTGTTTCCAGAGAGACCGTAAGATATTATAATCTGGGTGTCTATGGGAAGACACTTATTTTGAGTCTAAGAAAGTATCCACTTCCGTCTCCCTTTTTCCTGCCACCAGGCATCATTTTGGTGTTCCGTTTCATAAGTTACGTGTCAAAGCACTGCACGAGAAGAGTAATAACTAGTACCTAAGCAGTATCGCCACGGTTCATCGATTCATCGTCAACGACAATCACCGCCGACTTAGATAGGAATTGTACAAATTGGTACAATACGAGTACCTATCTAAATCGGCAGTGATTCTCTTCTCGTCACATGCATTTGACAATTTGACGGTTTCACTTCACAGTTTACAATCTGACTAGGCAGATTACAAAATAACGGGTTTTACAAAATGCCGCCGACCGACATATACATTTCCTAAATAGCGATCGGAAATGTATTCCATTCTTGATGTTCTACAGCGGGGATAGTGGTGCGAAGGGCGCCTACCTACATATTATAGTCGAGAGGACTATTTTTGACGTGTTACGCTTACGTCTTATACATCGATGAACAACAAAAGTGTCACACCGTTCCGCGCGCCAGTCACGTTTCGCCTGACTCATCAACGCCCAGCCCAAACCCTTGGACCTAGAAAACTGAAATTTTGCACAATGGTTCCCTTTATAAAAAAGACAAGGAGTAAGGAAGGCTTTTTCGAAATTCAACCCCCAAGGGAGTTAAATAGGGAATAAAAGTTTGTATGAAAGTCCGTCAGTTTTAAAGTTAGGATCGTAACGTTTTGTGTTTAGGCTGACGATTGAAAATTAATTTATACGTTTCTCAGCGTTTTTGATATTTCCACCCCAAAAACCAACAAAGGGGAGGAAGTTGTGTATGGAAAGTCTTTAATTTTTGAATTTATTATCTAGGCGTATGGTTGGAAGCAAACGCAAAGGTGTTGTTAGAATTTCAATACTTAATGGTTTGGAAAAGGGTATGTTATTTTGTTTTTTAAGTTTAATTCACATATATCATGAAAATTTGTATTAAGCCTTTGGTTGGTAATTAATAATTACATGTAAATATCAGCGGTATTAAAAATCAACCTAGGAGAGAAATAATGACAATTATTCATAGTATAGTGATAATAATTCAATTCAATTAATAAACGTATGCAATTTTTCATCAATGTTTTCTTATGAAGTTATCACGTAAAATTATCGTCCGAAAGCGTAAACCGACCTTACAGTACAGACAATATTTTTTTTTTATGTTACCCGAATACACTACACACCATACCAACATAAATAAGGCATTGGGGCAAGCAAACATTAGAATGCAAGAGCTCGGGACTTGGGGCTCCCCGACTCCAAACAGTGTTACGTTAATTTAAACCCTGCAGATACGCGTAGCGTAGCGAAGCTACGTCGACTACTATATTATTACTACATTTTGATAATTAAATTGACGTTGATTTTGAGGAGCTCGTGGCTAAACAATAACAGCCAGATTGATCTTCAGGTTAAGCCGCGCTTGCATAGGTTGGTCCGTGGATGGGTTGCTGCCCATTATATACCGAGTTTCCTCCGTGCCTCGGAAAGCACGTAAGGCCGTAGGTCCCGGCTGTCATTTGTAGATCTTTGACAGTCGCTACAGGTTATACAGTGGCCCGAAAGTCTGGTAACCAGTCTTACCAATTAAGGGGTATCGTATTATTGTATTATCCAGTACTAGCTGGGTTGTGGCGGTCAGATAGGAAGTCGCTCCATGTAAAATACTGGTATTCAGCTGCATCCGGTTAGACTGGAAGCCGACTCCAACATAGCTGGGAAAAGGCTCAAACTCAAACTCAACTCAAACTCAAAGCATTTATTTCAATTAGACCATTACGGCACTTTTGAATGTCAAAATTACAAATAAAAAACAAAGCTACAGTCCCACCCAGTCACAAGGCATAATAACTTGAGAAAGTACTGTAGTTGCCCATTCCCTAGCGTAGATCTCTATGGAGAAGAACGGGCAAGAAACTCCATGGACACTCTTTTGAATCAAAATATTGTTACAAAATCTTGGTTCCATCATTAATTTTGAAATTATACATATATGTGAGAACGATGTAGAAAGACGTGCACATTAAGAGCGTCCAGAGTAAAAAAAGACAACAATTTAACAACAAACGAATTAAAATGAACCCTGGCAGCCAAGAGATGACCAGTCCCAACTGACAGCGCCCGCTCACGAACATGACGGCGCCATTCAACTCAACCATATTGAAGGGAATTAAATGACCCGACACACCCGCCACCATCAGCGAAACATTTGAGTGAGCATGACATTCTCTTAGCCACCAAGGCATATTCAAGTCAATGAAAGATAACTAGATGTAAATGGTGGCTGAACAATACAAAGTACTCACACATGTGCTATGCAATTATATAATACTAAGAACTGGAATCTACAAAATGCAAGTAGGTATATTTTTACAATCTTCTGCCGCTTCCACAATACATCAATATGGGAATCAATTCTTCTTCTTCTTCTTTGCGAGTCGATAGACTCAAATAATGCCCGACCAGTACAATCAATTAGTTTGCCCCTATGGTTGTGGAGCAGGACCAGCATTTAGCCAAGCATTTTTATCATCAATGTAATCCCCCAACTTATAATATGCTTACTATTTAAATCTTGTATAAAACGCACACTATGTAGTAGTGTGCGTTTTATACAAGATTTAAATTTCGTCTCGTTCAGTTGAAGAATGTGGGGAGGTATTTTATTGTAACATTTCAAACAGTACCCCATGAAAGATGAATCTACTTTAGCAAGCCTGAAACCTGGCTGAACTAGTTGGTCCCTATTTCTAGAGTTGTAGTGGTGTCTGTCACCTCTTCTACTGAATAAATGCCGATTTTTCCTAACGTACATGATGTTTTCATAGATGTATTGACAAGGTACTGTCATGATATTAATTTCCTTAAACAGTTCTCTTAGAGAATCGCGTCTACGTAATTCACAAATGGCTCTGATGGCTCTTTTCTGCAGAATAAATATAGACTCGATGTCTGCAGCCCGTCCCCATAGTAAAATACCGTATGACATAATACTATGAAAATAACTAAAATAGACTAGCCTTGCGGTATCAATATCAGTAAATTGAAGGATTTTTCTAACAGCATATGCTGCTGAGCTAAGCCGTCCTGCAAGAGATGTTAAATGAGGACCCCATTGTAACCTTGAATCGAGCGTAATTCCCAAGAAAACCGTTTTATCGACAAATTCTAGTTTCTCTTGATTAAATATTATGTCACAATCACTACTTTTGACATTTGGTAGAGCAAATCTAATGCACTTAGTTTTTTTCCCATTTAGTACTAAATTATTGGCGGTAAACCAATTGTGGACCTGCAGTAGGGCGTTATTTACGTCGTCAAGATTAGTGGCACGTCTGTTTATCCTAAATACTAAAGAAGTATCGTCAGCAAACAACACCATATGCGGATGGTTGTTAAATAAATGGGGTAGGTCATTCGAGAGAGCAACATATTTATTAAAAGATTCTGTGTTGATGTAAGGCTTAAGGCCGTACAGCTCAAACAATCGTTCCCTACTTTTCCTAATACCCTGTGTTGCCCAGTCACTGAAAATAAACTTTGGGCCAATAGTTTTAGTTTTTTTTTTTAAAGTATTATTGAATTCGGTGTGCACTACCGAAAATCATTCTTCATAAAATTCATTTACATTGTCTCTAATATGACCCGGTATACTTAACTTGCTTATTAAGCTAGATGATGATGTTGATTTTATTCGTGTTTTATTTATTTTATTCACAGAGTGTATTCGTTTTTATACATTTCCTGTGATTTCCTAGTATCATCTCGGAATTGCATACAATTCCTAGGAAATGTGTGTATTAAAGAAACTTTGAAACGTTACATTTTTTATTTACACATTTCCTTAATAGGCTCGGAATAGTATACAATTCCTAGGTTTCATACTTTTCCGGTAACACATACATCATGTTGAACCTAATCGTAGTGCGATAAGATATTTCGAGGAAGTGTATTGAAAAAATATTATTGGATGTTTTTTTTTAGGTTAAACTAAAATTTTCCAGCCTACGCGTAAATGTATATTTCCGAATTAATTTTTATTTTTACAGTAAATGTATTCATTTATTTATTTAAACTTCATGTACAATAGTGGTACATAGGCGGACTTAATGCCACAAGGCATTCTCTATACCAGTCAACCCTTGGGTTAAATAGGAAAACATAATGATTTTAAGACATTCGTTTAAACCCTACAAACTAATGTCTTAAAAACTATCTTCAGGTTTACGAGAATTTATATACTTATATTGCTGCAGAGCTTTGTAGTAGAGACTAGTATTTGCGTTGTGCGCAAGCTGAGCGTAGCTCGCTGTGTCGTCGTATTTTTGAGAAGTATTCCTTACCCTTTTAAAATTTTGAGAATCTTTAGGAGTCCTAAAATGAATTGGAAAATCCGTTAGAATTACTCCTGAATCAGTATGAAAACCCTAAAGAAACCCTAAACCAATTCAATAAAAAAAAAATAAGGTAAAAAATACAATCTAAAACCTTATTTAAAAACTCAGACCTTTAAAAAAAACTTTGAGACAGTATGGCCAGGAGAATGTCGTGATCAACAGTGTTAAAAGCATTGGAAAAATCTATTAGAACCAAGAGCGTTAATCTCGAATTCTCCAGGCCATACCTTATGTCTTCAGTAACTTTAAGCAGAGCTGTGGCTGTGCTGTGGCCAGGCCGAAAACCGGATTGGAAACTAGACAACAGATTATTCTTGAATATGTACGAGGATATTTGTTTCGGGGCAACTGCTTCTAGGATCTTGGAGAGGAAAGGGAAAATGGGGATCGGTCTGAAGTGATAACCTAAACTAGGATTGGAAATTTTAGGGAGAGGGATAATGTAAGCCTTACGCCATATTTCAGGAATCACACCAGTCTGCAGAGAAGAATTGATAATGTGAGTAATAATTGGAATTACGATCTCAATCATAAGAGATAACATAGTTCGACTGACCCCATCACAGCTTTAGACTTAATTGAGTTAAAAAATTTGAGGACCTCAACGTTAGTCACAGAGAAGAAAGAAAAAGAGTCAGGAGGAAACATTGGCTTGGAAGCTATTTCAAGGATAGTTGTATTCTTAACGTCAACCGCAAGCGTAGCAGACGTTGACTATACTAAAAGACTATCATGTAAGTATGTGTTTTCCGAAAGGGATTATGTCATGTTAATGTTTTCCCATTGTTTATCTTTTCTTTTGTAGTATATCCGTGTATGTGTATGTTTATTTACATATATTTTGATATATATTTATAGTATTATATATTCTTGTAGTATTTCTTAGTAAAAACTAAAAAAAATATTTTCATACACCTACAACCGTTTGTCGCGGCATCACCCAAAGATTGACTGGTAGAAAACGCCTATGGCATTAAGTCCGCCTCTGTACTCCGTGCTTGACCCATACCAGCGCCCCATAGTAACAGTAAAGCATTTTATAAAAATCACCCTGTCTGTAGTAGAATTAAAAGTACTTAGATGTACAATATTAAAGGGCACATCTCCGGACTACTACTGTAATGATATTTGGAACTAAATCAGGACCTAGGGTCCACCGTGATCTCATAGAGCAGTACTTATTGATTTAACCTTAATTAATTTCATCTGTGGGAAAGAGACGGCGCTAGACGGCCTGTTTAATCTTATCCCGGTCCCACACTGAATTAAGATTGAAGTTATACTACAATGAGAGCTTGTAGAACATTCCCAGTTTATGTTACGTTTATTTATTTATTTATTTATTAGGGACATAAAACAGTTACATGCTACAGAAAACACAAAAAAACCTTATAAACTAGAGATCACAAACATGTAACCCACACCAATATCCATGTCTTAACAAAAGAATAACAAACTGTGGTTTCAATAAATATACAGTGTACTCTGTGGGTAGATTTTACAGAATACAGAGCCTTCTGTGACGGCTGTATATTTGATGTATTACAAATTAATTTAAATCATCATTCCCATTTAATTCAGTTAAACTTTGTAAAGTTTAAATTTTGTAGTCATTAGACCAACGAGGTAGTCGTAAAAATCACTAAACTATGGGGTCTATTCTGTTGTGCACACACTAAACTTAATTTAGGCTATTGCTATCTTTTACCAAAAGGCAGTGCGAGAAAAGGACGGCTATAGCTATGAACTAAGTTAGAGATGTCAAACTAGTTTATGCCTTGCGCTTCACCGTGTTTTTAGTCGACATGTTTTTACGTGCACCCTTCATTCGTACGGAAATATTAGTTCCAACTAAATTTGACAGCTCTAAATTAAGTCCGTCTCTTGTCGTTTTATTAGAGAGAAATATATAGCAATAGCTTTAATTAAGTTTAGTTTGTGTACAACAAAATCGACACCAATATCTTTTGAAATATACCGGAAGACGGATGGCGCCGCCGCGCCGGCCCAGAAAGAATAAGTGGCGAGACGATCTGGAATTCTGGATTCCTACTGCGAGGGCTAGTTCAATTGGATACGGGAGAAAAGCTCATGGCGGGGATCGGAGAGGCCATAATTGCCCAGCAGTCAAACAGTACTGGCTAAAAGAAAAAAAAAACTTAAAGTAGGTAAATAAAATTACTGCTGTAAATGTGCTAATATGCATAACCCTGTGGCGTAATCGCATGCAATAAACAGAGCATATAGTTCACAATTCCCGTAATAGAAAAGGTCGCTGGCATTCTCATTAGTCACACGACTGATTGGCTGCACAGCTTACACTGCGGCTAATCATGCATTCAACAGAATATGCAGAGCTGTTTACGGCCTTGAACCATAATAAACATTATAGGTACCTACCTTGTACAAGGTTAAAATTGAAACTTGGCAGGAAATGATTTTTCCAAGCTTTGCGATCGAGCACCCGAACGTAAAACATTTCTATTAAATTACAGAGAAAACGTACCTATAGCAGCTTTCGGCAATTTTATTAATTAATCTTCCCTAGCAACAGATGGTGTCAAAAGAATCACTATCACTACATATATATTTATTTATATAAAACTAAGTCCCCCACCGCGTCTGTCTGTTCCTATGTATGCTTAGATCTTTACAACTACGCAACGGATTTTGGTGCGGGTTTTTTTTAATAGAGTGATTCAAGAGAAAGGTTAGTAGGTAGGTTAGTATATAATTTGTCAAGCGGGCGAAGCCGCGGGCATCAGCTAGTATTTAATATAAATGTGGAGTGGTGGCGGTTTTCTGCGATCTGTCACGGGTAAAGCATTGCGAATAATTTGTTGCGCTCAAAATAAATCGGCAGATTCGACGATATTGCTGCAGATGCCAAACTGATGTAACTGTTGAAGACGCAGACGGATCCATAAAAATTAGACCAATTCGAAATTCAACAGTAAAAATAAATCCAAATGATGGTTTGTGGGTAAAATATTTGACGATCATAAACGTCAAATTCGCAGCGCATGTAAGAGGCCGTCCACACCAAATTTAAAGTATGTCAGACACGTGCGAGGAAAATTACGTAGTTGTAGTCGAGTGGTGTACGATGGATGAGCTAGCGACGAAGAGAGCGTCGTGAGGCGAGAGGCGCGTGGGTCGCGCCCCGCTGCCGCCACGATGACGCATCGTGCCGAGTCTGACGCAACTGTGACCAGCTTACATTACGTATCCCAAGATAACCTGAAAAATTTGGAAATTTCACGAATAAATCGTAAAAAAACCCAAAAATAAATACCTTCTTGAATTCATGCCAGCCTTGTACTGTTCGTAAGGTTTACTGCCTGTCACTAGCACAACTTTTATTACTAAAAATACGGTGGGGCCAACGGGTACTATTTTTAAATATTTTAATCAATTCCCGCTGACCCCACCAGTGTGGACACGGGCGATGGGGCCAATGATAATCACTAAATAGATTAATATCAAGAAAACTTTTCTACTTGACTATACAAATCATAAAATTGGTAAAAGGCCAATGACCAATTCTAAAATGCACTAGATCGAGTGAACCCGCGGGTCCCGCCTTTGTGGGATCAGTTTACAGAGCTTTAGCCAAGTAGATCAATAAAACAAAACCAAAAAATAATTTTATAAATTCAATCCAGTCTAAAATAGAACACAAAATAAATTGTAAACGACAAAACACTATTTTACATTGACACAATAGAAATACTTTATTATGTTTGAGTTACATTAGCATACGTAACCGGAGCAACAAAAATATCTCGAGAACTATCGTCGGAACGATCGTCCGTGTTCGTCGTAGCGGAGACATACTCGTGGAATAGGTAGTTGCAGTGTTTGGCCGGCGGGTCGGCCCCGACCCCATCCCATCCGTGGTGCTGAGCAGTCCACCATAGAACGCCGCGCGCGCCGCCTGTATCGCACCACCGTACTACACCACGTGCCCACTGACTGCCGCTCAACTGTGCGCCGATTGTGAAAACGTGAATTAACCTAGCTTTTCGTCGCGCGAAAAGTGACAAGGTCGCTCTAGATACTCAATATTTTTTGTCAAATCTGTGTTAAGACCCGTGCCACCGTATCGCTCAAGGAACTTTTTGCTTCAATGCAGTTTGTTGTTTACAGTGAATGTAAATAGTCGCAGCGACGAGACGCCGCTTTTCAGGTAGTGTGTCAAGGTCATTATGCGTACATTTAAGTTAATGTTAAGCGTGGAAAACCAGCTGTGTGTGATAAATTAATAGATTTTCTATTTATTTACATTCCAGTTCGGTTTTTTTTTTCTAAAATTGTGTGTAATTTGACAATAACATCCATCTAACCTAACATCGTTTCCAAACGTGTTGCGAGTAGGTCCATCTTCAAGTCGAGTCAATTCGGTTGAGGTCTAGGGTTCGATTCTTCCAAGCGTGATTCGAATAGTAAAATAGCCCCTTCATTACTCGACGGTATCCTGTTAACAGAGAGACAGATTTGTTGCGCATTGATTGAGAACTTGGTAATAACTAAGCATTCATTAATAGTCCGTTCACCGCCTTTGGAAAACAGTACACTACTGTTCTATACTCTAAAAACTCTCTAGATTATATAACCTAGAACCTATTTAGAGTCTCTGATTTATGGATTTTTCGCCGTCCTAATATACATCGAGACTTCTTCATCGACTATCGAGCTACTTTCCATGACATCATCATACAACTGGTAGCCAAAATTTTGTTGGTGAAAAACTGTACTACCACACAACAAAAACAAAAACAAAACACCAACGAATAAATCATTGCTATTATGTCATCACAATACGCTATAAATATTCCAAATAGTTTGAATTATGACAGCATACTTACTCATTCTTTATCTGATGACAAGCATTTGACAACTCACAGAGACCCGTTCTACGAATGGTTGTTCGTACTTCGTAGGGCATGACGCCTCTCAGGGCCATAGGAATCGTTGGAATTAACGCATAGTCGTAGATATTTTGATAAAGCTTTCTCTTTTTCTGTCGCAACGCGCGGTTACGAGATTCTTGTGGGCGATGTAAGAACATATTACTCCTACAGAACTATGATCTATGAATGATGCGTTTTAAAATTGTTGTGGCATGTTGGTAGTAACGTTATTTTTATACGTGTTCGTTATTTAAATGAATGATCTACATGAGAATATTGATTTGTTGATTCTGAAATGAGTGGAGAACTTTGGCACACAGTGGATAAGGTTTTTTATCGACCCGAAAATTAATGTCAATGTCATTATCAGCGACGGAACTCGTAATAATTTAGCGGAATTATAGAATTTATCTTAATTACACAACAATATAGGTACCTAGTTTTATACAGTATCAATAATGATTACATAACACACCAAGTTAAAACCGCAGATTTTATGATGTGACTGTGTTGTTAGGTATGTAGTTTATTGTTCATTGTTGTTACTATGCACCAAGTAAATACCATCATGTACTTTTAAATATGACAAAAGGTACTTATACCTGACTACACTGAGTCTTTAATAAGAGAAATAAATGATGGTATCAAAATTCAGTTCTAAAATTAGGTAAACAAACCTTTCTACATTTCTATAAACATTAATATTGAGGCGAAACCGGTATCAACAGTTATTATAAGTTAACAATCTTACAGCGTATCTAATCATGAAAAAAAACCAGTACTTAGTTAATTCATTTCGTTCGTAAAAGCGAAGCACCATTCGTTTTAAAACATCGTTACTTATACCACGCTTAAACATAACATGAATTTATTCAAAGGGATAAGCAGAGCTCTAAGTTATAATGCATCAGCTATAATTAAGAGCTAAGCAATAATTTTGAACTTTGCCATTGACCTTTAGACTGTTACTGAAAATTTTCCGTAAAGAAAAACTTGTCTTGTGTTAACAAACCCAGAACCGCACGTTCCGTACCTAAACGCGCTTGCGGGCAAGCCACTGGACCAATAAGGCCGTCAATTCATGGAAACAACACATTACTTACGGTCCTATTGCTGCAATGATTTGTCCTAACGACTGTGCATTGTTGTACAATAGTTAATGTTTATTGGTTGGTAATATGAAACAAAAAGGGGTAACTAATTACTTGAAAATTACACAAACTACAGAGTTCCTTATCTAATCTTGTCTTGAGCATATACTAGAATTACATAGGTATATACTGTCTGTACATTGAAAATACACGTTAGAAAATAATAAAGAGCTTCCCTTCTTTAAAATTCGATAAAAGTACTGAATTAAATGGATTTGAAAAAAAACACTCATCGGCTGTTGACAATCTTCCCCAGCACTAGTAAATGCCCAAATGTACGCCTTAATATTATTGCAATGTTGAATTTTGAAAGTCTTCGTTAAAACGCAAATTATACAAATACAAAATAGTTTATTGTGTCAAAGATATTACATAACATGTTAATGGTGTACAAACTAAACTTAATTTATGCTATTGCTATCTTTTTCTCTGTAATAAAACGAGAAAGAGACGGACGTAATTTAGAGCTGTTAAATTTAGTTGGAACTAACATTTCTATACAAATGAAGGGTGCACGTTGTTTGTGCACAACAGAATCGACACCAATGTGTTTGGAACCCCCATTTAGGCATACAATGGTGTCGATTCTGTTGTGCACAAACTAAACTTAATTTAGGCTATTGCTATCTTTTAGTAAAAGGCAGTGCGAGAAAAGGACGGCTATAGCTATGAACTAAGTTAGAGACGTCGACAGACAGATGTCGACAGTCGACATGTTTTTACATGCACCCTTCATTTATAGGGAAATATTAGTTCCAACTAAATTTGACAGCTCTAAACTACGTCCGTCTCTTTCTCGTTTTATTAGAGAGAAAAAGATAGCAATAGCCTAAATTAAGTTTAGTTTGTGCACAACAGAATCGGCACCAATGCCTGTATTAGAAGGCTTCTGAATTATTTCTCCACTTTCAAAAGTGAGAGAAGGTGTTACTGTAAATAACCCAGAAATATCACTGTCTGTTGTCTTTCTATTCTATCTGTATGTCAGCACGCGAATGCGTCATATTTATAAACCGTTAATAAATACATAAATAGTTGAATACGTCTCCAAATTCAAACCAATACTAATTTTAGTAAGTGATTCTTCATGAAAGCAAGCCTCAAAAAAGTCATTTAAAATACACTTTATTGTTTTCGAATAAATAACTTTCTCCGTATTTAAAAAGCAGAAACCAGGACGATTCATACAATGATACAACGTACATACTATGTTGTTCCTACTCATAAATTTACCTAAAGTAAGTACCTACCAACCTACATCCAATAAAAAGTAGCCATGAACGATGTTTATACCAAATTGACTGTTGACACGCATCATTACCCATTCAATGCTTTCAGACCAGTGACTGTTTTTCTAGAACGAATGAACGTTCTAGAACTGTCCAAATAGGTACAGCAAAGTACCTGGTTTTTGCCTAAAAAACAATGAAGTGTTAGTAATATCTAAAGATGGATGTTAGTCATCTAATATAGATATTTGTGTCATATACCATTAGCTTTAAATACTTACGTAAATTATATGTTTTATCTCAATTATTATTAGTATTAGTAGAAACTATGACAGTATTTTGATGACGACCGGAATGGCGCAGCGGTAGTGAGGCTGCCTTACGTTCTTGGGTTCCCGGGTTCGAATCCAGACAGAAGCAAATGTTTGTGTGATGAGCATGGACATTTGTTTCCGAGTCATGGATGTTTATATGTATAATAAGTATGCATTTACAAACAAAAAAGTATATATGTAGTATATCAACAATCTGGTGTCCACGATACAAGCCTCGTTGCTTAGTGTGGCACTAGATGGCGCTGTGTGCAATGTCTAGCGATATTTATTTATTATTATTATTATTTTCAGCAAACTACCTACCCATAACATTCGTCAATGTTCTTATGTTAGTCAGAAAACAGTGGTTACAGCTTGCTAATTAGAATACAAAGCAACGTACCTTGATGGCTAAATGCTATTTGGTAATTTATAAAACAAAACACATCAAGTTTATCCATACAAGTATACAATATGATACGTACATGAATGTATGATTAGGTACTTACCATCAACGCTAAGAGCGTGAACCTAATTCTTATGCATGGAATATGGTCCGTCGAAATGGCACATGACGTCATCAGTGTTCTACCCTCATAGTTAAGTAACACGATTATTAAACTTTCTCCCCCATTCCCTCTTGCTTGCTCGTTTCCAACCGGCCTTGAACGCACGCATTAATATAAATATGACACAATCCAGTCGATGATGTCATTTCAGAAGATGTTAGACATGACACACTAACGCAAAAATACAGGCACGGGTAGAAGATGAAATTCATGAGCGAATTTCTCTTAAATATCTGAAATTCGGGAATTTAGGTACTGAACGAATACCTAATGCCAAGCGCTAAAAGAAATAGTTTGATTATTATAGTTAGGAAATATTTCGCAATCACAACTTCTCAGCGGCAGCGTAGAAAATAGCTTTTGAAACTCTCTATGTTTACAAATATATTCTAGCACATAACTGTACTGTATAATATACGTATGTACAAAAGTGTTCACGGAATGTAAAACTTTATCTGTACCATAAAACATGGCCCATTTATCTAAAGCAAAGCACTAAGTTTTAATAACACATTCAATCTTGGCAAACGTTAATTTAGTGTTAGGTATTAAAACTGCAACGTGATCGCGAAAGTAATGAAAATTAACTTATCTTATCGTTTACGTAGGTATTAATGGGTTATAATGGCGAATTACAAATTAAAAGCAAAATACGGAATAAATTACGTAACGTCAGTTTACTTTTTAAATAAAACGTTTCATTGATAATACCGAGCTCTGTTTGTTTACACAGGCACAATAACTGTTTCGATGTGTGTGTGAGTATGGGAAGGGGAGTCACTGACTGACATACACGTGCCCAAAATCTAACCGGCCGGCGCGCGGCGCGACCATAGCAACAGGCTCACTCACACAAATAGGAGCGCGCCCACAAATGAGTGAATTTAACGTGAGTACTAGTCGAATTATTTTGTCATCTTGTGCCACTTACTTTTGTCACAAAGTGTATTTGGATCCCCGCTTCCATACAAACAGTTTCGAGGTCGTTGACATACATTTTTTGTGTATCTACGTGGTGAACACGGCCACCGGCGAGATATATTTTGAAATTATAAGTAGGTAGGCAGAGAGAACACAACATTCATTTATACATAGAAGTACAGTATCTATTTATTTTTAGTACCTAGGTAGACTATTCATAAATCGTTTATTAAAAGCACACGAGACGTATTTCCTGTTTAAATTATAACCATTATTTCCTCTAGAATAAATTAACAATGACGTTGACTTAAATGTTCAATACATGCATTTGTTTCAGCTGTTTCAAGAACAATATCCTTGTAAAATGTAGGTAGGTACCTATTTACGTTAGGCCACACGTCATTGATGTTAACAAAACCAGTATAAACTGGGCCTCTTAATCTATTGAAATTCCGGACTACGCTTGGGTAACTCAAGGTTAAAATTTTACCAAGTGATAAAGGCTCCTAACACACGACGTATTTTAAACGCGTAAACGACGTCTGTGACGTTTTGCGCCGTAGATTATTATAATTACAAATTTAGTAGGTTATTTAATAGTAAGATTATTATTCAATAAATATATTAATCGATTTTTATAGAAGGACAAATAATTTAATTATTTGCCGGCCAATTTTTGCGTTTTTATAGATTCAAACGCGCGTAAAACGCGATACAAACGCGCGTGTAAAGTGCGTTCGAAACTCATTTAAAGCCTATATACATGATCTCATTACTGTATTTTGACGATTAAACTCCGGTTTTAGAATCGAAAGAAGTTCTTGGAATGACGAATATGACATTCGGTACCATTTAGAAAAAAAATCACATCTTCTATGTTTTACCAATTTTGTAAAATTGTATGATAATGACCACAATCTCCTTTCATTCGTAAATGGATGTATCCAATAGATTCGCTTATTTTTACGTTTTTTTTTTCTTTTTAAAAGCAGTACTAAAGCCAGCGTAAGCAGTGTTGTCTCAACCGACGCCATTGTACAATGGCGTCGGTTGAGACAACACTGCTCGTAGCTTTCGCGTTTCGCGTTTCGCGAAAACGCGAAAGCTACGAGCGACTACAGCGCGTCTGTAACGCTGTATCTGCGTGCATACGCGCAGTAGACGCGCGTTTCACGATCGCCCTGTGTGCTTAGGTTACAAGGTTGCGTTCAAATCTCGTCGTTTGCACGTTTAAAATACGCCGTTTGCTAGGGGCCCAAGCCCGTGCCGTACGGCACGGGCTTGGGCCCCTAGCAAACATGTCATATCATACTTTGTTGTTTTTGTTGTCTTACTTTGTTACTAATACTATGACGTCCTTGATAGTCACCCTCAGGGGATTACCTCTAGGTCTGTTCAGTTTTCCTCATGAAGTTTTACTTCTAGGAAAAGGATCTAGACCATAGGTACCTACGTCTTTTTACCAATCATAGGTTAGGGATTCGAAGTTTCCTTCATACTTTACACATTTGTAGTCGGGCTTGTTATTGCTTAACCTCTGACATGGTTGCTACGCTATCACTATCATTAACACTAAAAACGAGATAAAAAACCATGATTACTATTTATTTTGAGTTCCCGATATTTCGGCACTGTTGCCAGACCATAATCACTCACAGACGTGACTACACCAACGTGAGTGATAAACATGAGTTTATCCGTAAATATCCGTTTTCAAAATCAAAAATCAAAATCAAAATCAAAGCATTTATTTCAAGTAGGCCAGTTACAGGCACTTTTGAATTGTCGAAACAAAGATGAAAATTAAATGTAGCTACAGTCCCAGTCACAAGATATAAAAACTGTGAAAGTACTGTAGTTGCCCATTCCCTAACGTAGATCTCTATGGAGAAGAACGGGCAAGAAACTCCATGGACACTCTTTTAAATCAAAATATTGTTACAAAATCTTGGTTACATCATTCATGTTGAGATGGTATATTATGTGAGAACAATGTAGCAAGATGTGCACGTTAAAAGTGTCCATAGTAAAAACAAAAAATACAATTCAAAAATAAACATACAAATAAGCCATGGCAACTAAGAGTTGACCAGTCACAACTGACAGCGCCCGTTCACGAACATGACGCATGGATCAGCACCATTCAACTCAACCATTTTGAAGGGAACTGAATGATCCGACACACGCGCCACCATCAGCGAGACATTAGAGTGAGCGTGACATACTCTCAACCGCCAGGGCACATTCAAGTCAAGAAAAGACGTAGGATTTCAGTGAATGATAGCTTTCTAGTACATAGTACTCACACAATATGGGCTGTGCGATTATATAATACTAGAGATTGATTCTATACAATGCAAAGACAGTTGTACAATCTTCAGCAGCTCCAACAATTCTATTTAATACTATCAATTTATACGCCCCTGTCCATGTGGAGCAGGACCAGCATTGAGCCACGCATTTTTATCTGCGATATAATCGCCCAACTTGTAATAAGCTTGCTTACATAGTGTGCGTTTGATGCATGTTTTAAATTTCGTCTCATTCAGTTCAAGAATACTTTGTGGAATTTTATTATAGCATCTCAAACAGTACCCCATGAAAGATGAGTCCACTTTAGCGAGTCTGAAGCCTGGCTGAACTAGTTGGTCCCTATTTCTAGTACTGTAATTATGTCTATCTACTCTTTTACCAAAAAGATGCAGATTTTTTCTGACGTACGTTATGTTTTCGTAGATGTACTGACAATGTACTGTCATTATGCCAATATCGTTAAAAAGTTCCCTTAGAGAATTGCGCCTACGAAGATTATATAATTATGGCTCTGATGGCTCTTTTTTGCAAGAATAAATATAGATTCAATATCTGCAGCCCGTCCCCATAGCAAAATGCCATAAGACATTATACTATGAGGGTAACTAAAATAGACCAGTCTAGCGGTATCTACATCAGTAAATTGACGAATTTTTCTAATAGCATATGCTGCTGAACTTAGACGCGCCGCAAGGGATGTTAAATGAGAACCCCATTGTAGCCTTGAATCAAGCGTAATCCCCAGGAAAACCGTTTTATCTACGAATTCAAGTTCAACTTTTAACATTGGGTAAAGCAAATCTTATGCTTTCGTTTTTTTTTCATTTAATACTAAATTGTTTGCTGTGAACCAATTATGGACCTGAAGTAGGGCATCATTCACGTCATCTAGATTCTGGGCCCGTCTATTTATCTTAAAAATAAGGGAAGTATCATCAGCAAACAACACCATATTTTGAGGTTGGTTTTTCAATAAATAGGGTAGATCATTTATATACACGAGAAAGAGGAAAGGACCCAATATTGAGCCTTGTGGAACCCCCATTTTTACTTTTAAACCTTGTGAATTAACACCATTTATTTGAACACGTTGTTGTCTATCACTCAAATATGATTTTACCAAACTAATTGCAAGTTGACCTAATCCGTAATGCTCAAGTTTCAAAAGTAATGTGTTGTGATTTACGCAATCAAATGCTTTGGAAAGGTCACAAAATATTCCTATGGCGTCTTGAGACTCTTCCCACGCAGTAAATATGTGCTTTAATAAGGTTACACCGGCGTCAGTCGTACAACGTCCCTTGATGAAACCATACTGTTGATCATGTAAAATTTTGTTGGTGTTAAAATGATTGAGCATTTGATTAAGCATTACCTTTTCAAACACCTTGCTAAAAACTGGTAACACGGATACAGGTCTATAATTATTAGTATCTTTACTGTCCCCGGATTTGAAAAGAGGTATGACTTTACTGTATTTCATTAGATCAGGGAAAACTCCTTGGTCTACACACAAATTAAAAATTAAAGCTAAGTATGGGGCTATAGTCTCAAGTATGGATGCACAAACTTTGATAGACATTCCCCATAGATCTTCGGTCAGTTTGATTTTTATTTGCAGGAAAACTTTAATAACTATCATAGGGTTTATGTGTTTAAATTTAAATTCAACCGTGCAGCCAGATACATTCGCCTTTAATAAACCAATTGAGACTTCAGGTGAGGAATTAAGAGCTTCCGTCGTCTTTAATGGTATATCGGTAAAGAAATTTACAAATTCTTGAGCTACTTCCAGATTAGAGCTTTTAGGACCACATGCTGAATCTAATGTGTAGCTAGTGTTACTTATTTTCTTCCTGTTAGTCTCATTATTTATGACTTTCCAGACTGTCTTTATTTTGTTTTCTGCTGTTTTGATTTTGTTGCTAATGTGCAGGGCTTTAGCAACCTTGCAAGTATTTCTAAAAATTTTTGAATACTTAGCAACATACCGGTTAAAAGTTTTGGTGTTTATATAAGGCTTAAGGCCATAAAGCTCAAATAGTCTTTCCCTACTTTTTCTGATACCTCTAGTTGCCCAATCACTAAATATGAATTTAGGGCTAATACTTTTTGTCTTCTTTTCAAAAGTTTTGTTGAATTCCGTGTGAACTATTGAAAAGAAACGATTATACAATTTGATTTATATTAATATCGTCATGGCTCATAACACCTAACTTGTTCTGTAGGGAAATATTATACCTATTTAATTTGCTAGAAGTTATAGGTCTAAATTTGATCTGAACTTTTTGCAAAGGTGTATTACACCTAAAAGTTACAGTTTGTCCGCTATGGTCAGACGGCAGACAGTTTGCTATGGCTTTATCTAAGTAATCACAATCGCAGAAAACATTATCTATACAAGTCGCAGAAGATGGAGTGACTCTAGTAGGTTCTATAAAAATGTTGGTCAAGTCAAATGACTTAAAAAGATTTAACAACCGACTGCTATTTGAACTTTCTTCTAAAATATTGATATTGAAATCACCACAAATAATTGTAGATTTATTACTGGCTGCAAGTTTTGCCAGACCATCTTCCATTATTGATTCAAATAAGGAAAAGTTTTGATAGTTTTGGGATCTGTACACACACACAATTACATGCTTATCTAGCTCAACACAGGACAGTTCGACGCAATGTTCAACCGAGAGACCTACTATGTCATTTCGTTGCTTATATTTGAAACCTTTTTTTATTAATATTAGGGTACCTCCACGAAGCATAGTTTTACGGTTAAAGCAGCTACCCACCATATAGTTTTCATAATTAATAAGCATTTGGTAATCCTTTAGCCAATGTTCAGTAAAACAAATAATATCAAACTTACTATTCTCTAAAAACAATTCAATTTCTAATAATTTGGAAGAAATGCCTTGGATATTTTGGTGGAATAATTTTAAGGTGTTCTGCTGAGGCCCTTTTTTAGTAACTATCTGAGTGCAAGAAGATACCTTGCTGTTGGAAGGATTAACAATATTGTTAATGGTACCTTCTGTTGTCTCACTTTCTAGTTTAAATTAATAATAATATTTGGAGTGAGGCCGGAGACTTCCGTGCCATCCTCAGACAACAAGACCCTATCACTAATAGAGCTTAATTGAGGATTTTCCACGGTGACGCATGGATCCTCCTCAGAATGTTTGTATACATGTATAGCACTAATGCTATCTTCATTTAAAGTCACCTGTACATTAGTATTATTACTAATAGTCGCAGTGTTAATAATATAACTAAACTTAGACATACTATTTATGTCTGTGTGAATATTATAAGCTAATAGCCGAGCTATTTTGTGTCTACAACTAATAGGTAGAAACACTTTACCCCGAGTCGATCTAAGTTTATCAACAAAAGTGTTGATATCAAGATATATAAGTTTGTCACTATAATGACCTGCTAAAAAATATAAATGTTTATTTAACATGTGAATATAATTGTTTTTTCTGTTACATAAACTTTCAAAATATGGAAAAGAACACAATATTATTTTATTACACTTTAACTTCAACAACTCTGAAACACAGTCAGTGATGTCTTCCTTTTTAATCTTTGAACTATTACCAACACATATTGTAATGGTGGTACTAGGATCACAAACAGTCTTTGTTACTGATGCCATAATCTGTTTGTAGGTTGACCCTGGCATACAATTGTTTTGGGTACAATAACTCAGGTTATTACTAATTAATTTACCTAGCCCCCTACCTATACTGTCAGAGAACATAACTGAATGATTACAATCATGAATACTAGGAGAAACAAAATTACCAATCTCAGGTAGACTATCACACAACTCAGGCTGTACCACATGTGAATAATCTAGTGTTAATGATAGTACAAACGTTAAACGGCGACAAGCCGTCAAGCTATACATTTCCAGTATAACATGGCCACGCTTTGTGCAGCTTTCTCGTACATTGAGACTTGAGAGATCTGCGTATACGGTTTTGTATAGCTAGCTTGATGTGTCGCCGTGTGCGTATTATGGCTTAATGATGGCTTAATGTTACTAGTAAGTAACAGTTTGAATCTTAAGGTGAATGCTCCAACCAGCCCGCGAAATTCCTAGAAAACCTAGCACTGGCCTGCAAATTGCAAAAAACGTAAGAAAATTTGACGCTTTCACCTTAATGAAGTTTTAATTCACAGGGAATTATTTTTAAAAGTGGTAACGTAATTCCGAGCTGGACTATACATTTGAACTCCATGGTTATTATGAATTGAGCCTTACTATTCGGAAACTAAGCCTGTTTTGTTGGTGAATATTTGAATAATAATAACTCTTATAAAATAACCGGTTTTTTACGAATACAATATATTTTTTGTGTCAAATAATATAATGTGATGTAATATCTAGTCGCTCATACACATTTATGTATTTTGAATATGATACCATAGTAGGATCTTTCGTAATGAATAACAAAAAAACTAAATTAATAATTAACAAGATGATTAAAAATACATAGATAATTAAATCATTTTAAGTTTTGCAATCAAGATCTGATTATCATCTTATCTTCTACGTAATTATTTGTATTAACGTTATAGAAATTGTAACATAAAGCCGCTTTCTGTGCCTATCTGCATGACTGCGTTGTTGTTCATAACTGCTCAACTTAATTTGACATTCTTCTCATCATTTAGATCATGTGTTCCGAAATATGTGTACCTGCATACTCGTACCTTGTAGACGTATATTAACATTAAGTAATAGAAAAATCTTGATAGAGTAAACTGTATAAAACCAAATAATAATAGGTAGTGCCATCAAGATCAGATTACGATCAGAACTTTTACCATGATAGTAAATCAATCGAACTTGAGTTGCTTCACACTAGGAAAGATTCCTCACAAACCGCTGACTCACTCGAGTTATCGAGTAGTTGTTACATCAAAGTCAAGGACAAGGTCACACCTATTCTGGTTTTCACGTGAATACCTACTTACGGCTGCCAATTAACTAACTTCCCATAACATAACATCACGCCTATACTCGCCATAGGGTTAGCCAGAGATGAACCTGATAGTACACCCACATTTGACCAGTTATGTTTACGGACCATGTAATAGGGGGCGAGCCTTTTGCCATCAACCGGGCACGAATCCAGACTCCGTGGCTGCTACTGAGAAATTCCTATTGAAAAACCCAATAGCACTTTGCCTGAACCGGGGCTCATGCTCACCAGTCGGGCTTGCGACCGCTCGACCAATGAAGCATGACTTCCTATACGTGTCCATAAAGTGTAATTATAGTGTTGTACAAATATCTTAATAATATACAAGACTAACGAGTATTTGTGCAGAATATGGGATAATATTCGTAATTTTCGCCCCACCCGCATACCTCTTCTTTGTATTCCCGCGATCATGACGCTTGCAACAGCGTCGAAATATCGGGAGCTCATAAAAACAAAAGAAAATCACGGATATTATCCCGTAAGTACTTTAAGTGTAGTGAAAAACCGTGAAAGCCTACAACAGTGCATGGTTATATCTTATCTCATATTAATGAAAATTCAGACGACGTTTTTATTACGAACCACAGCTTCTCTGGTAATTCTACGATCAGCTACATTTAGCAGCAACAAGTTCATAAAGTCGCCAATTTAAAATGAAAGATCAAGATTATAAGTGACAATCCTGATTATTCGTGGTCCAGGAAACCTCTACAGACAAACGTCAACCCAAAGACATAACAGGCATGGAGTTTCTTGCGCATTCTTCTTCTTCATCATCTACGCTTTGAAATGGGCCACTACAGTACTTACACAGTTATTATGACTTATCGTGACTGGAGCTGTGCCTGTAACTGGCCTACGTGGGTCTCTAAACTTACGGTTGTAGGTCATGCCTTTTTCTGCACCATGTGACAATTGCGTCTGTTTTGCTGTAAACACACAATAAAACACATTTTATCCTAATACAACAACAATAAACCACATTTTATCCGATGTGCCCATCCTATTTACTTTTGTGCTGTCATCTACGTAATGGATCCAGCCTTCAGTCTACAGTATCGAATTACTGATCCCTACTTAAGAACCGCTTACTTCGCGTGGGTAAATACAACCGTTAGAGAGACTTGAACTCTTATGCCTCTATTAAGTAGATAACTTAGTGGAGCTTCTTTTCATTGAGCTGGCCGTACCGCTACCATGACAGATTATGGTTTACCTATGGTGAGGCAGAATCTGTTTCTACAGTAAGATGTGATAATAAAGTAAATAAATATAAATATCGCTGGGCATTGCACACATCGCTATCTAGTGCCACACTAAACAACGAGGCTTATGTCGTGGACACCAGATAGTTGATATACACATTTTTTTTTTAAAGTAATTTTTAGTCACAAAAAGCCCTGAGTTTTGCCTTAAGGTTAGTAGGTGGAGAAAACTACTTCAGAATTAACAGGCATTGTCTGATTATGCTCGTTTCACCATAGACCTCATTCATCGCCTTCCATCCAGAGATCAGACAAAAAAACCTACATTAAATGGACCGTCACGTCATGGTCAACGTATTGACCAAAATAAAAATTAATCAGTTTAATGCCAAACATATTCACATCAAACACCGGAGCTGCAATTTTCAATTTACGTGGGAAAAGCGCGCGCTTTCAATGGTAAATCTCTATAACGTGGACTGACGAACAAAACGTACATTTACTGCAATTGAACGAATTAAGGAAAGTCACGCTTTTGTTACGTCATTAATTAAGTCGTAACACTTTCGTCGGTTATGAGAGAACCTCACGACATGCTGTTACGGTTCTCGCGTCACGGCATGACCAACTGATGAAAACATAGAACTTAATCAGTCCATTGACTTTAGAATTTACAGTAGAATTTAATTTAATTCAAAAAATTGTTATAACTACCTATCTGTTAAACCAGGTTATATCTCAGTGGCAGCCTGGCGCCTGGATTAGTGCCCGATTGATGGCTATAAGCTCGCATAGGACTCGGACATGGGACTTAACTGACGACATATGAGTGCACTGTACGCCTCGGTTGCAGGCGTCATGTTCTGTTGTTTTTAATCTATAGTTTGAACAGACGAACGTGTGGGTACGTGGAAAGTAGTGCGCTGCGTGTCGTGGGTTCGATCCCCGCACTGAACAAATATTTGTATGGCCTAAAGGTAGTTATTCTGGGTCTGGCTGTTTGTGTGTGTGAGTTTAAATGTTTGTAAACTCACCCACAATACAAAAAAAGGTAAAGTAAGTGCCTACTAGACAGCAAAGCAATATATAGCGAGTTCATTAATACAACGTTGAAAACTACAGCCTAATACTTACGTACAATAATGTAAATAATTGAACTGAAAGCATTTAAGTAATTTTCCATTGTATTCGGATTTGCTAAATAACTATCTAGTTTAATGTAATTATAAGAAATAAACTCAAAATCTCTCTCAGCAACAATTTAGAAAAAGTTTCTTTTTGTTAGAATAAAACGCGTTATACTCGTACTTGGAATTGCTCCTCTGCTCTCAGTGAAAATTAAACATCCTTTTGGTTTCATTTAACGACTAACCGATCTTGGGATTTCATGGAACTAAATTATTTAAACAAAGTACTGAAACCGACTGAAAATGTTATCTGGTCAAATTCTTATTTGGTTTACTAAAATATTACGTACGGTTGAACAAGCTTTTTGGTTTACAGGTTAACCCACAAATTACATTGTAAAATGTAAACCAAATAGCTTGTTCGACCGTACCTACCAGCTAAATTAAGTACTAAGGTGAAAGGCTTTTTGGGCCACTTACTGAGCTCATAATATGGGTACGAAAAGAAGAAATACGTAAAATAGGTAAATATTATTTACCTACTAGGTTACGCACGTGGCTTCGCCAATCATCGTTCGGAAATCATCCCACAGGGTCGTATTAACGGGATAAAAAGTATCCTATATCCAGGTTATAAAGTAGCTTTGTGCTTTTTCCTGTGTACCCTTGGCTGTTCCCTTGATGTAACAGTTGGAGATCAATTTTAACCGCTGTACCCTTTTTTTCGGATAGGAAATCATCGACCCGAGCACCGACCTCGAGCTCTGGGTAGAGCGGAAGGGAGTGTCAGACTTTTACTGACTAAAACCCATCCATGTTCCTTCATCGCCCTTTGTGTTCCGGGGCCGCGGTATCTCTTTCGAACAGTCCCGCAGCGCCGGCAGGCATCGGCCCTTGCGGCCAGGAAAGGAAAGGTGGGGACCTTTTATGCTGATATCTCTTTGAAACGCGCGTGGAACACGACCGCGGCGCTGTACCCTTGGCCGTGAAACTCGATCAATTTAAACAAACAATTTAAGGTCAACTTCAAGAGAGCACTGTCAAAACTACTTGTCGCATTTCTTTGATCAAAAATCCCAAGATTTCTACAACAACGGGAGTATGTTACTACCTACAAGATAGCAACAAATTAACGAACAAAATGACACATTCAATGATATTAAAATGAAACCCATAAAAATATAAAATTAAACCCATAGGTAACCTGTATTAATCAATAGCTGGCATCAATACAAACAAGTGTACAAAATCTTTCAAAGTTGAACTGATCACGAGGATTGTAACTTGGATGCAAACGGAAGGGGTCGGCAAGAACCGATGCCTGCCGGAGTTGCAGGACTGTTCGAAAGAGATACCGTGACCCCAGAACACAAAGGGCGGTGAAGGAACATGGTTGGGTTTTAGTCAGTAAAAAGTCTGACACTCCCTCCTGCTCCGCCCACAGCGGGAGAAGTCATTTGATGATTGCGCATCCGAAAAAAAAAAAAAAAGTATTGTAACTTGGATGGCTTAAAAATAAAATGGCGGAAGTTAGGCTGGCCAGGCTTCACTCAAATATAAAGGGTGTAAATAGACCCTTATCGAAGCCGAAAGGCACTTGTTCTCCCCGTCACGCGTCACTGCGATATTTTTTTTTGTTCTGGACCAAACCTGGGGACCTTCTAGTTACGGAGGTATTGGAGGTCAACTTTTTCAGAACTTTTTTCTTAAATACTAGTTTTTAGCTTAGCTTTAATAACTACTTAATAATACCCCCATGACCCGTTTACTAGAGCACAATATTCTGACTTCTGAGTGCGTCACTTTGAGTTTTACCGTAAAACGTGATTCTTCAGCCCAAAAAGAAAGTCGTTTCGCAGCAATAATTTTTGCGTAGAGTTAGGTACTTAGTTTGATGTACAGAACGCTTATCAAAGTTTGATCTATCGATTGAGATGACGAGAACAAATTGCAATAAATAAGTTGACTGATGATTAAATATATCCAAACATAGGTACCTATTACTTAAAAAAAAAAAGGAAAAGCGAATCATACTGAGCGATTTGCGGCCGTTTTCAATAACTTACTAGCCGGTTTCGGTAGGTTGCTAATGTTGCTATCTCTGTCTGTTTGACAGTTTGCTTACTGGACGGTTAGAAACAAAACGTCACCGAAAAGCTTTCTTTGATTTTTCTATGAATCAAGTGACAGGTAGGTGACACGGATAGGATATTCTTTGTTTATAGAAACACTGATAGCTACGGAAGAAGGCACATTAACCAACAGTTATACGTAAGTGGGTTATAGAAAGCGGCCGTTAGTATGATTAGGGATTACGCTTTCTTTTAATAATGTAGAATAATTTAATAATGTATTTTTATTTTTATTTATTCTTACCTATTCAATGAATTTGAATGAATGTAATTTAATCACCAAATTTCTTGCCATTAACATAGTTCTTAAGTACTTCCCTACTAACCCATATGGACCTTGTTGTTCGAAATAAATAAAAAATAAATAAATAATAAGCAATGAAAATTCAAAAATTAAACATATGTATTTCGACTTTTAAAACTCTTATCATAACCATAATTTAGTATTTATATTCATTATTATTGCCAAACGGTAAATAATTCATGAAAATTATAATTTCTTCATGACAGACATGACAGTCAATTACAAACATACAAAAATACAAATCTTTCCTCTTTATAATATTAGGGTAAATATATATATAATATATATTTTAATTTTTTATTATATTATATTATATTATATATCATGTTATATTATACAGTATAGATAGATGTAGAAAACAAAAACTTTACTTTGCCAAGGTAAATATTTACTTAACGAAAGGTAATCTCCTAACTTCTTTACTTCAGTCATTAATTCTATCACTCTCAACGAACCCTAACAAGTCTATTGATGCCTAGTTTAAGAACATTCTATACATATACGTAGTTACTTCGAGCCGCTTAAGCTGAAATTAAAAAAATGTTCTTCTATAAATTGACATTCCAGTAGGAAATAACAAACTCTTTATAATTTATATATTACACATTTTTCTCATTTCTCGCTTTCTTGGAAAATTAATCAATCTACTTTAATTGTTAGGGGGTTTAGGGTGAACAAATTTGAAAGTACGATGTGCTGCATCAATTGGGTACTGGGCAGTGGGCACCTACGTTCGATGCTGGGGTACTGGGGAGTACCCCAGCTTCGAACGTAGTGTTATTGGCGTGGCTTATTCCACAAATCCCCCCTAAAAGAATCCTCTCAGGGGGGAAAACTGGGCTTTAATGTAAAAATAATCCAGAAAGTCCCCTTTTCGTTTTAAGTTATTCCACTATGTCGTGAAACTGACTACATTATCTAGGGACTTTTTCCCCTAGTATGCTACTTACTTTGTTACGGGTAATTATCAAATCGACAAAAGTAACGTTTGCTCTTCTACACCAATATTATAAAGACGAAAGATTTGTATTTTTTTATGTAACGAATAACCTTAAAATCTGCTGGACCGATTTCAAAAATCCTTTACCGTTAAAAAGTTACATTATCACCAAGTGACTTGCTATAAATTAAATTGTTATCATGCAAATTAGCCGAGAATTTTCGAGGGCGAAGTTCTAGTTCGGAAATATAAAAAAAAATGCCAAAAGCGGTTTTTGATATATGATATTTCCTTAATAACTCTTGGACTCTTGACCTAATATACTTATTCGCTCATACAATTACTGGTTTTCAGAAAAACCGTGTGCAATGTAATAAATTCTACTTACTTTTTATAAAGCTAACAAATTATTAGAAAAAAATATGTAAACTTCTTTTTCGTATTCAAGAAGTCATTGCTAAAATATCACCTTAAGGAAGAGTGAGACAGCCCCGACACAAACTATTGTAATATAATGAAGCGGCCTCAGTTTATTTATGACACAATAATTTGAGATAAAATAAAATATTTTTGTATTTTGTATTTTTTGCTTTTAAAGTTTTTAATTTAAAAAACGGTGGAACTGTCAGGTCGTCAACGTCGCTGAGATTTATTTTTATTCACACTAACATACTGCACCGATTGAAATGTAACTCTCTGCGTGAAACTGAGCATTGCAAATGCAACAATACGCCATTATTTAGAATATAGGTATCGCTTAGTGTTGCTGAAAATAACTGACGACGCGGTTGGCGCAGTGGCTGAGCGATTGGCTGCTGCGGTGCGTGTCGCGGGTTCGATTCCAACACGGATCTAATATTTGTATGGCCTACAGGTAGTTGTTCCGGCTCTGACTGTTTGTGTCTTCCAGTTTTAAACGTTTGTGACCCACGTTGCAAGAAAAATTCCAAGTGATCAATGTTTAAACAACATCTCATTAAATTAAAGGGACTTAATATCGATCTAGAAAGTAGGTATTCTTATAGTCCCTTCCAAAAATCTAAAAACATTCATCGTGCTAGGAGTTCCTCTTCACTTGTAACGCGTGAATAGAGGACTTATCTAGATCTTCAAAGCAAAATGAGTATGTTAACTCTACGACTAGGTACCTACATACATGAAAAAATAACGTATATGTAGCTCTAAGCTATTATGAATATAATCTAGCATAATTTACGATTATGTCACAGTTCTCCGCTCGTTAATTCATGTGATGACGAACAGCACGTGACGTCATTAGTCGAGATAGACTTGTGTCTGTGTGCGTGAAAAATAATTGGGACTGTGTGATGCACGAAGCCATCCGATACTTTACGCGTTACAGTATCGATACAACGTGATACAATACTCCCATCCTGGATCGATACAAAAGCGATACCGGAATAAATAGATTGTATTCGTATCCAATCCTAATAAAGTACATGACTAGACAATTGAAAAGCCCATTATACAATTCAAAAAAGAACACAAAATGAATGCAAAAGAAGGGATTAATAAGTACGATAAGATATTTGAAATTGTATCGATAGTTTGGATCGATATAAATGCAAATAGTGCATCCAAAAGACGATTCCAAATTTCTAAAATCGGATCGAAGCCATGCGATACGATCTTGTAATTTTACCGCATATCGGTTCGATGGACTTAGTATACAAACTAAGGTCCACGAGTGCGAGTATAGTGCATCCCTAATAATTTTGTGTAACACACGAATCACCTGCTACGCGTAGTAAATGACTACACTTTTGCGAAATGAATGGAAAATGGCTGAAATACCACTAATGGCGACGCTGGCTATCCGTTTTTGGTGGCTATCTCACAAAGATATACTCATATATCATAAATGAGCATGTTTTTACTTAGATCATGTCAATTTCCTGATTTCACATGCAGATTATGGATGGATTCACGTTCCTATTTATTTTAATGACTTGCATATTTATATGGTCCACACTCTACAAATAATGACTTTTCCATTATTTAACTAGTTTGATTTGAACTTACAAAAAAAGTAGGTCGGTCAACTGTAGAATTGCGAATAAGATAAAATTTCTCAAAGAAAAACATAGTTTAAATATGCAATTATTCGTGAATGGTGTTTTCCATTATACAAACAAGGAAAATATAATATACAAAGTAGAATACATACAATACAAATTAATAACACCACTCGCACTTCGTCTGTGATAGCTCTTATCATGTAGGTATTTGAGTAATTTAATTGCCCAAATATTTGATAACAACCATTTATTTTATCAACACGTTCCTATTTATTTTTGGATTCAGTACCGACGAATTAAAACATTTTAATACTACAATGAAAATCGAAAGCCAAAGTACCCACCTATTCATTAAAAACGTTGCTGACCTCATTCACAAGTGAGTCAATTAAAACGATATATGCAAGAAATGGGTGAAGCAATGAACGCTATTTTGAAGCAGACGAACGTACATGAAAATCAGCGAGTTCGCACATACGTTTAAATTCGTCATAGTCATAACAAACCTACATAAATTGCCAGACAATTACGAAAACAAATAAAAAAGAGTGATCTACGTTATGACATGGATCTTGTGATACTTTGATTACAAAGTCACTTATCATCGTACACGTGCACAAACACATAATCCTTTTTTCCTCATGGAGGTAGACAGAAAGTACAGAACGTCCGCCACTGCCACTATCTTTACAAACTCCACTCGCCTCGTCCTCGTTCATACATCTGGTAATACACGCACGCCGGTTGCGAGTACTACGCACCTGACCTTTCTGAAGAACCCCACTAATAAGATGTTAATGCATTATCACCATGCTATAAAACGCATCTCTCTGACTGTCTATACTTTGGTTATGTAACTTGATTATTCAAGATCAAATCACCCACGTAACCAAACGACTTACATGTTTTTCTTTGCGGTTTTGTACTTATCTATCTACACCAGACTTTGCAATATTTTAGTTTGTGTAGTAGTTTGCGATACTAAGAATTATTTGTATCGTTTATTAGAGTTTCTTTCAAAAGTCTTTCTTCGTGCTAGTCGAAACTATAACGGAGATATCTATTAAAACCTATTTCATACCAAAGTGCAATAGAACCATTATTAATTTATGCTCTAAATTCATGTCACGTCGTTTGATACTAATTAATTGGTTTACATTCGATTTGGCATCCCATCCCTGCTGTAGAATAGATTAAGTACAAATACTTGCGTTAGATAAAAGCAGCTTTACCGTTGCTGTTATGAGTATTTCCAGGGAATCTATTTTACTCTTAAAACACCTCCACCAGTGTCGGTGAGGCCCATTACGTTCCATGACTTAATTGGGCATGATTCATGCAATCAAATTATAGTAGGTACATGTTACGTCACTCTTTCATAGACATATAGGTATCTACATGTGCGTTTTTCTATGTTATGCGTATGAGTTACTAAGTAATTACCGCAAAAATATTGTTATTACATCATCTGCCTAGCCTTTTCCCAACTATGTTGGGGTCGGCTTCCCGTTTTACCGGATGTAGCTAAATACCAGTATTTTACATGGAGCGACTGCCTATCTGACCTCCACAACCCAGATAGTACCGGGTAATACGATACCCCTTGGTAAGACTGGTTGTCAGACATTTTGGGCCTCTGGCCTAACCTAACGACTGTCAAAGATCTACAAATGACAGCCGGGACCACCGGCACGTGCTTTCCGAGGCACGGAGGAAACTCGGTATGTAATGTGTGGTCACCCATCCACAGACCAATCTAGGCAAGCACGGCTTAACCTAACGATCGACCCGAGCGGCTGTTATTAATTAGCCACGAGCAAAATATTGTTATTACAATTTACAATAATAAAAAAAAAAAACATTTTATGTAGCACAAAAACAAAAAAGTATTTAAGTACAATCATCTCAAAGATGTCTTCTTGACTTCCTGTGGTTGTCAGGTAACAAGAAAACCTTTTCTGAATCTCATAGAAAATTAAATATTATTGTTAGACCAACGACTTATTTTCTTTCAATCATTAAAGCTTATAAAACTGGCATTTTCTTCAATCTTTCATTCGGAGTGTTTTCATTTTATCGTAAACTTTCTACTCTAGATGTTTCCACGGTCGTGACAGATAATGACAAGAAAACAGAAAATCGCACTTCTTTCCTCACTGGTAGGGATTTGTCGGTGGGGATTTCTGGAATAATCCTGCAAAAGTAACATGGACGATAGTAAGATGCACGTGACTATATTTTACTGTCCCATAGTTTTATGTTGCGTGGCCAAACTCGGAACTAAAGCGGGCAAGACGTTTCACAAAACATCTTTACCAACAGCAGGCGCTGTTGGTAACCAGCTGAAACCCTGTAACACTGTACGGCTCTTCACCACAACACAGCACTTTTTAACCAGACAAGTATCTGTCATCACGACAAATTAGGAACACTCGCCAAGTGTTTCTGAAAATGAAACATCTTCCTGTTTTAGAACTTCCTAATTCCAAGATCAGTAAAAATGACGAGCCAAGGCCATGTAAATGTTTACGATGATGTTTACTTGATGCATCTTTGATGTTCAACTCAAGGTTTCCATTCAACTATGACTAGGTACCGATCTCTTAGATGAAGTGAAACATCTGTCTTTAGATAGGTAGGGACCTAGATACCTAATAAACTGCTTGTAAATGTATATACAAAGTACCTACACCTACAGCGATAATAATATACCTAATATTATTATCGCTGTTGTCAATTGACGAGTAATTGAGACATCTGGATAATAAGTGGATAATTAACTAGGTTTTCGTTTTCCTTGAATAAGTACATTATTATTTGTTAGGTATCTTACTCACACTGAGTGAGACTTAAAGATGGTGGGTAGGTATTTAATACTACTACAGCCCATAACGTCCACTGCTGGACATAAGCCTCTCTCATGATGGGAGGAATTTGCCGTAATCTCCACGCTTGGCAGGCGGATTGGTGATCGCAGTGATGAAACACTAACAGAAAACGCTGCTGCCCATTCTCTGGTCTACGGAGGCGCAAGGTGTTCTGCCTCAGACATTAGTCGCCTTATACGACACCCGTGCGTGAGTGTAATGGGTTGGTTCTATTCTACTGTGCCGGATACCACACGGCTAAATATTAATAAAGGTATTTAATATTATCATGATTTGAGGAAACATACAGGTGCTATATGAGTGACTGTAAAATTATGTAGGTATACCTAACTTAGTTAGGAATACATTACCAATAATAATTGTGGACTGTCATTTGTTACATGACCTTCAAGGCTTGAATGACATAACAAATATTTATCGTAAATCTTATTTAAGAATTTACTAAGAACTTGACTGTTTGTAGTATTATTATCATAATTATGTTAATTAGTAAACTTGTATGCTATAAACGGATTTGGTTGTTAGGCCTGTGCCTATGTGTAATGTGTATACCTACAGGAGATCGACAGAAATCTACAGGCGGACTTCGACCTGTAATTCTTCCTCAGATATGATCTGTGTGCCATTATGTTCTAGAAAGTTATCTAATGAACCCTAAATTAACATGGTCCTACATAATAAAAATAAACACTCATTATCGTCTTAGGATGGATACATAGGTAAATAAATAAAAACTTACCCAACCCCCTTAATAAGATGAAGAAGAAGAGAGGAAGAAGGGTCTGGTAATCCAGGGTACTGACTATCCACGTAGTTAAAAGTTCTATTGCCATTAATTACTAATTTCTTCTTATTCGAAAGTCCTTAGACTAGACAAGTCGTGATTTAAAAAATGGTTTCTTTATTTGATTTTGATTTGCAATAACGATCTTGATAGATTAGAGAATTTCTAAAACCTGATTCAAGTCTGTCCAAAGCCAAGGTTAATTCCCTCATAATTCAAAATACTTTTCCACTGATTCGGCGCGAGGCAGCAAGTTAGTGGTATAAGAACATTAAAATGACCTCATCTCCATAATAATATAATGTTTGTGAAACTTTTGGCAGCGCGTATCATTGCCTATTAGGACAATGGCTACCATGTATGACCGCTTGGACACACTTCAGCGTCCATTGAAGACTTACTAACGCTTAGAAAAATCTTGAAATTGTGGGAACAGTCATGGATGTAAAAACGTGCTGGCTTGATCTATTGTGCCGTTGTGTTGATGAATGATAGGCTTATGTCTAATTTGATGCATGTTCTCGAATGTTCTGTAAAGCTTACGCACAATATACAAGTTTTCAGACTTACGCGACTTACGCGTGGTAGGTGTTTTATCTGAATGGTTTTCCAAGTTGGCCCCATGGCATACGAAGTGATATACTAAAATAGTAAAAAGATCAAATTTAGAAAAGGAAAAATGTGTAGATAGTCAGCACTGGCTGCTTTTGATGTAAAAGTACTCTTAACTCAGTAACTAACTATATCATACCTATATTTTATTGACAGTCGTTAGTCAGTGACCCAAAAAGTCTGACAACCAGTCTTACAAAGGGGTATCGTATTACCCGATACTAACTGGGTTGTGAAGGTCAGATAGGCAATCGCTCCAGGTAAATTATTGGTATTCAGCTGCATCCGGTAAGACTGGAAGCCGACCCCAACATAGTTGCGAAAAGGCTAGGCAGACGATGATGATAAGTGCTCTTAACTAAGTAAATAATATTTTTATAAAGAAAATTAAGTGTATCGTAGTTCCATTGTAATGCTCAGAGAACCACGATCCCGTCTAGATTCTTCCAGTTTTCTTAAATAGGTACTTACCTACTGTTGATGAGCAGTTAAGGCTGGGGTATCTGCTAACGAGAGGTTTTCTCCATGTAACTCCTCTTTGATGAGTGAATATAAATGTGCAAAAAAAAAATATGTTGCTTATTAGACTCCAAACTTTAAATGGGTATAATTGAAATAATTCTAATTTTATTATTACTACTTATATAAAAAAAATATTCAAAGTGAAGCATTTTTTCTTTGAAATTTCGTATCTACCCCTAAACGGCATTAAGTTTTAGTTTTTTTTTTTCACACAAATATGTATTTGTCACTTTTTTCTTCACAAATTGTACAATTGGCATTTTGATCTAATGATTTAATAAGCTACAATTAAATAAAAACCACTCATTTCGCACTATTCGGCCCGCAGTGACTGACGTAACCACTTTGATGTGCAAGCTGATTAGAACTTTATTCTAACAGTGTTTCAAACGAAGTTTGAACCACCACAAATAGAGTTGCTAATTTTAGCAGAGGCACCCCAGCCTTAAGAAGTAGAAATACTGTTCAAATTCCCGATGAGTCGCACGTTTCGGCGCGGCATTATCCCAGTAAACGTTTTTGTTGTTCACATAGCTACCTGTCCACAAAGATTGCAAGAAAATAACAAAATTCCTAAAAAAAAAATATAACAAAGATAAGTTTCAAAAGGTTTCAGGAAATCCGAACTGAATAATAAAACTTAAAGCTACAATTTTACTTTTTGCATCAGAATTTATGAAACGGAATTGATTTCAGCAAAAAATTGTCCATTGTCACATTTTTTATTGGTAAAGCATAATTATCTATTTCATCCTTGACTTTTACCGATATGCTTTGATATAAGATATGTGTTAACGGCCGGGCCCATAATGAGTGGGCACGCTTCCGGTTGACAGTGGTGTGGAGGAGTATCTACCTACTTCAACGCCAATGTCCTATTATTATTGACATAAGTTTCTATGTACGATTTACTTAGTATTACCCTTTTTGTAAACATACGGGAAGTAACAGGGACACATCACATGTGTCTAAAAGAGTGACGAATATATAATTTGATGGATAGAGAAGGAGAGGAAACGATGGATAGATTGTGTGAGGATGAATGATATAAAATAAATAGGAGTAAGTAAATGAGAGCAGCGGTGGCCCAGTGGTGGCAGCCCCGACTTACGAACAGTAAGTCATGGGTTCGAACCCAGACAGGCGCATTACTTTGTGTATTTCATTTCATGACCACTGCTCTCAAAACGGGGAAGGAAAACATCGTGAGGAAACCCGCATGTTCTAGAACTAAAATTCGAAGACATGTGACATCTACCAATCCGCACTGTGCCCGCGTGGTGGATTATAGCGCTTTCCCTCTCATTGAGAGGAGGCCGTGTCCCAGCAGTGGGAACATTATAGGCTGATGATGATGATGAAATGATAGCGTGACGGTTGACAGAGGAGAATGGAAGATGGAAAAAAACGTGTTGCGCCGACCCCAAGTAACATGGGACCTAAGGAGGAGGATGAGGATCTAAGTATACACTTCTGTCTATCCCTCTAATGAATACAGGCGTGACGTCATGTTTGACCACCGTTTTCAGTAGTTTCTATGTAGGTATGGGATTATATTACCTACTCCCTACAGTTTACTTACTAATCTTGTTAACTAGCTATAATCTCTTGACCGAGGCTTAGCTATCGTCCTAAAGCTAGTAGATACCGATACGAAAAGTAAAGAACAATGTGTATTAAGTGGGAACAGGGGTTGTGATTCTCCATAAAAATTTTGACGAAATCAACGGTTCGTATTCCGCTTTTTTCTAGAGCATATGTTTCTAGAGCAAACATTTTTATTTATATAATAAGGAATAATAATATAATAATTCAATTTGACACGTTCCTTTTTTTAGTGTAGTTTGTGGTAGTCATCTGCTTATTAGTATTAGCATACGGGTGTCGTCTGCGTAGCTGACTATTCTCAGCTGCGACACTAGCTTCTGTCATCGACACGACACCACACGCGTTGGGGTTCCTACCCGCAATTCCCGCAATCGTATTTGACGTCGTACAAGGAATACCATGAACATTGAAGTTTAAATCCCACTTCAGTATATTCTAGGGGTAGTTTCTCAGTGGCCCTAGAGAAAGCTCGAAAACCTAAATAGCATGAAACAACAATAGATTACAACCTCATAAGCCCGATATAGATTGGTCAAGAACTCAAGTTAGCGCAGTAGTTAAGTACAGTGAGTGAGAACGTGAAGTGCAATGGTGCAAACCGATCGGACAGTAGCGAGTAAACTGTCACTGTCTAGGTACTCGCGACTCTATTGTAGTCGCGCGCTACTCGCCACTGTCCTTTAACAATGTAAATCGGGCTTAGGGGTTATAGGGTATCAAATATTTATAGGAAAAAAATAAAAAGACTAAATAAAGAGTTAAAACAATGGAGCGCACTATCGTATAAGGAGAAAAACAATGGTAATTGTCTGTAATTAAAATGCGTGACTTACGAGCCATTTAAATTAGTGCATACCGAGATTATTTGCGATTACAACGATAATGCAGCTTCACTATAACATACCTTAGATAAGATAAATTGAAATTTTATAGGTCCATTCATTACCTACGTATGTACATGCACGCATAAACTCACGCCTTATTCCTTTGAATTTTTCCTTATTAGTGTGGGCAGGCAAACACTACATAATGCCACCTACTAAAATCCTTGCATTCTCCTTACGCTTCATGGGGGTTCATGGATCTGGTGTGGTAAGATCACCTTACCTCCAAGCTGAGGTCGCCGTGCCGACAGCTGCATCGCTAAGGGAGAGCCTAGTCGCGAGCGTGCCTGTTGTCTGGGTCCAGGCGTCTCCAGGCACTAATAAGCCTTATCTCTGGAAGCGGTGCACTGCAGAGTGTGGACAATGCTAATTAACCCCCTGTGGGTCGTGGGAACAAAATTAGAGTTGCTGGCTTGACTGGTACATTACTGTACTAAAAACGAAACTGTGACTGGCACTTTTAGAGCAGTCATATTAGGGGTTTCACCTCGAAATGAGCGATAATAAGCTATGAAGTCGTGTACATCTTCATTTTGGTGTTCTAAAAGTGGTGTCAAAAGTCTTATACAATCTCGTGTGATCTGCGTCGTAAGTTATTCAAGGACAAAGGTCATAAAAATCTCTCTTTCGCAATTATCTCGGTTTCAATAGCTCCAATGATGATTAATGTAGAGCATACACAAAGTAGGTTAAATGAATATATTGAATAAGTATATGCAAAATCTTATTAAATATAATGTTTTAACTAATAAATGATACAAATTATTTATTGTTAATGATATTTCAATGATTTAATAACTTTAGACAAGGTATTTATTCATGAGATTCACGGTTGACTTTGCATTACGTGTAGTATGGTTGAGCGCCGCGGGTTCTCTGCCCTCTATTAAAAAATGGTTGGGCGTATGAAAAAATTTTAAAACTAATTTTTTCGTAAATTTTAAGCTCTTCAATTTTTAGAGAGAAATATCCGAGATAATCGCGAAAAAGTGATTTTTGTGACCTTTGTCCTTCAACAACTTACGACGCAGACACGAGATTTTATGAGACTTTTGAGACATCTTTTAGAACACTAAAATAAAGGCGTATCTCTCATTTCGAGGTTGACTTCTTTTTTATTGCTTAAATGACTGCACTATTTGACAGCGACTTTATCCCATATGCAAAGTAATGAACTCTGGACTCTGGTCGTTTCCTAATAGGTGCCAGAGTCTCTGGTAGGTACCTATTAGAAAACGGCAAAAAATAATACCCAACCCATTTAACAGGAATTTGAATATTGTATTACCTACTAAAACCTAAACTTTGTACTGAAACTGGTTAGACTGAAACATATAGCAACTACCAGATTGGCCTACCTTAAACTTATCAATAAAAAATGGTTGACTGGTAGAGAATGCCTTGTGGCATTAAGTCCGCCTGTATACCACTATTGTACATGAAGTTTAAATAAATCAATCAATCTAACTGTACATACATACCTATAAGTCTGATCTTCGTTCCTTCCAGAAAATCCTCTCGTGTTTACTTTTTACGATTTTTTTCTCAAAATATTCGTTTCGAACCAATAAAAATAAATCTGTGCGATTTGTTTTCTCGCTTGCTTCGTTTAATGAAATACCGACGCTGAACTTGTCAAGTCTTTCCGTAATGTAGACAAGGAGTAAAAATCATTGCTAATCCTATAGACATCAGAAGGAATTTATCAGAGAAATCCCCTTTTCAATTTTTTTGTAATGTTTGTTACCTTATAACTCAGTCATTTAAGGACCGATTTAAAAACCTTTTTTTATTTGAAAGGATATACGAGTACTTTCCGATTCGTTCCATAGAAATTTCATCAAAATCCGTTCAGTCATTTGTTTTTTTTTTCCTTTAATACGTGTATTTACTTCTTGATGACAACATGATGTTCCCTTAACACTTATTAAAATGGATTCATGACAAGAATGTGTGTTGTATACAATGATATTCTAATAAACAGATATGTTATACACCTACAAAACCACCGAAAAAAGTGTTCCGCGCAGCAGCGGCACCACACTTTTCATTCGTTCTACATTTCAAATGATACAAAAGGGATAGCTCAATAAAACCAATAAGAAAAAAAGAGAGAGATAGTGTTGTTCTATGTCTGTAGTGCAAGCGTCCTTGTCGTACTCACGACAAAAATGCGTTTCCCATCTCTTTCTTTTTTTTATCCTCTAATCAGAATATTAGGAAAATAAATGAAAAATATTAACAAATCAAAGTATATTGCGTAGTTACATGTGGTATGAGATCTCTTGTGTTATATTTACTTGGTATCATAATTGGTACACTTTCTGAACACGCACGATGGCATTTTTACAATTTTTATCTAAATTCGTAGCAGCGCGTTTTGCTCGTCGCCATGCGTGTTGCAGACTAAAGGCAATACGGGCCAATTGGGCCGTTTTCGAGTCTTCACGATTGCGCACAACATATCTGTTTAATAGAATATCATTGGTTGTATACTACAACTAAAAGGTAAAAAAATCTTTGTGCAATAAAAACCGACCTCCAAAAACGTCTAAAATAACTTTGCTTTTGGATGGGAGACTTTTTTGGAAGTCGCTTTTTTTTTGAAGATAGTTTTTATTCATAGTGAACTGTTGTCAATAAAAGCAGGTACCAGAGACAATTACAGTTGGAGAGAGATGAAGCTAGACATTCTATATACCTTCATCTCTTTCCCCTGTGGAATAAGATTAAAACAATACTAATAAAACGTCACTGTAACCCCTGAACCTTTAACGAATTGTTATTTCATTGAATTATAGCCTTCACAACACAATGTAATATGATCAGACACAACAAAAAACCGTGGCACGTGTAACGTGTGTTTTCACGGAAGTAGCTCATTGTGTGGCTGTGGACAACATCACAGAAGCCCATCATTATATTATCAAAATAATAAAACATGGACCTAAATATCCCACAGTTATGTAACTAATAAAATTGAACCTTCTAGCCTTGAACTAAGACGCATATATACAGCAGTCGATAGGGATAACAAATATCCTTGAATTTCAGGAATTTATCAGAGAAACCCCCCTTTTTATAACAGACGTCGCCGCGTATATATTTTGTTTTATGTGTGACCACGCATAACTTTTTACATAGTAGTCCGATTTTGATAATTCTTTTTTTTATTAATTGTTCATTTTGGTGAACTGTTGTCAATGTTACCTTCATTGACAACCGTTCACTAAATATTCCGTAGCAGCTATAATAAAATTGATCCTTTTGGCCTTGAACTTAGAAGCATAATATATTATGTCACGGCAGTATATAGGGAGAACAAATATCTTTGAATTTCAGGAACTTATCAGAGAGTTCTCCCTTTTTTCATTTAGTGAACTGTTGAGAATGTAGAATGTAGGTAGGTACCAGAGAATATTCCAGAATGAGAAAAAGATGAAGCTAGACGTTATAAGCTAGCTAGCTCTTTCCCACTGTGGAATATTATTAAAACAGTACTTCTAAAAAATGTCGTTTTAACCCCTTGAACCTTTATCGAATTGTAAAGTTCCAAGCAAAGCAACCACATATTATAGCCTTTAAATGACAATGTAATATGATTAACCAGACAACAAAAAACCGTGGCACGTGTAACGTGTGTTTTCACGGAAGTATCTCATTGTGGGCGACATCACACGAGCCTATCATTATCAAATAAAATATGGACCTAAATATTCTGTTGTTATCTTACTGAAATTGATCCTTTTAGCCTTGAACTAAGAAGCATAATGTCACCGTAATCTATAAAGCTACGATCACAACATTGAAGAACAATAATTGACTAGTAATGCTAATTCGAATTTAAAAGAAATCTTCGTACGATTATAGTTATTAATAGGAGAAAAAGAAGCTACGTGAGGATAACATACATTTATTATCAATATTTTTGTATACCCAAACATCAGGCTTTCTCACATAACAAACTCGATGAGTAAGGATGCGACCAACCTTCGACCACGTTATCAAAGGTGTAAAGTTTTGGAACACCTGTGTTTACTAATACAGCGATAAGGCTCACGTAAACTGATTATCCAGAAAACTCGTAAATAATAGATAAAATGTGTACGTGTACTATACTTTGTGATTCACACCACTAACATAAACGGTTATTTGCTGTCGAACAGGCAAGGTACAACCATTGCCCAAAATTTATCTCGATTTATTTTTGTGATTTCTAAGGTGCTAAGTATTCTCTTAATCGCTTAAGTGGTACAAATATAACAAAGTGGGAACGCAGTCTTAAACAAGAAAATTTTGTGCATACATATATAACATATATATAGAAAATTTTGTGTATATATATAACTTTTTGATAACATTTTTCTTTTTCATCTTCCACAGAATGGCTCCAGCCCAAAAGAACATGGAAATGTGTGGTGAAGAAATACATTCGGAACTAAAAGTTAGTCCAGTTACGTACAAAAATGGCAAAAGTGCACATTTCGATAACAATAATACAGTGTTAGGGGACAGTGCTAGTGAATTGATAAGTGACGATGGTTTTGATTTAAAGAAATATGAAGCCATGGAATTCAAGGCTCAATGGCGGTGGCCGGACCTCACCGTTCAAATTCTTTTGCATTTAGTTTCAATATACGGATTGTACCTGATGATTAGTAACCAAGTTAAGCTGTACACAATATTATTTGGTAAGTTTACCTTTTTTTACCAACACATTTACTGAATACCAGAAACTTACCAAAGTCCACATCTTTCGTAACAAAACACAGAAAAAACTGAAAGGTTTATTATACATTGGTGTAATTGCGAGGGTAAAATTTAGAATCGTGTCGCCTGAATTGGGGGGTGGGGTTGTAGAGTCGCCGCCCGCTTCCCCCACGGATGGAGGTACGTAGATTTTTTTAAATAATTTTTAAAGGTTACATTTTTTATTGAATGATTGGTAAAAAATCAGTATAGTTTGGCAGGCGGAGGGGGAGGGGATGGAGGGGGGTACCTCTTCTCCCCTGGCACCACTCCCATGTAAAGGCGACGCACCGTTCTTGAGAAAAGCCAATTATTGTATCCTAACCCCAAAACACTTTATATTCGCCTAAAACGCGTAGTCGTCCTATTTCTGTGTGCAGGGTTTAAAGGAACCAAACCTAACGTTGGGGTGCCCCAAGTCCCATGCTCGCTTCGCTCGCTCTTGCATCCAAGTTCTCCTAGTAGTGGGTTCGAAGGGTATGTCGCCATCCATCCAAAAGGGTTGCTAAGTCGCCAAAAAACAGGAGGAGGCAGATAAAACGTTAGTGAGCACATTCACGCAAACTCGAAAGCAACGAAATGACGTAAAGCATATTATCTGTCACTGTCAACAAAATGGCCGGCCTAGCGATTCATTTTACGCATTTTGAGATGATTTTGACAGATGCAACGTCAAAAACGTTAAAATTTACTTAAATATACGTTCCGTTTCACGTTTAGTTAGTGATTTACCAATATTTTTAGAAAATAATTTTAAATACTTCGAGGCTGCTTCAGATAAGCCCCTTGGCCCCCCCACAGTGACAGAATCCTGAAATTCAGGTGACTCGATTCTAAGCCCAACGCATCGAAACATTCCGGACATGTCTCAAAAAATTTCAAAGTAATGTTCAGCTTTAGGTTTTACTCATACGAATAGATATTAATTTCATTTGAATATTGTTTCAGAAGTTAGTACCTAACAAAAAAATAGAAACAAATTAAAATCACTAACTGCCGAAACTTTTTCACAAACGAAATATTTATCATTCGTTTACAAAAATCTGTGACCTATTTTTATTGCTGCGCAAATTAACATAGATTAATCTTATATCTAAATTAAAAGCCATAGATACTGATCGGTAGATTGTACTTTATTGTACGCTAAAACTGATTTGTTTTTTTGTTTTAATAAACTCCTGTTTTTTCAGCATTCTGCACGATATACACCTCAGGATTTGGTATCACAGCGGGTGTGCACAGGCTGTGGTCACACCGAGCGTACCGCGCCCGTTTACCGCTGAGGATACTGCTGGCCATACTCTTCACCATCACTGGACAGGTAAGATTATTTGAATACTAAGTAAGCACTTATTAGCCGTAGAAAAGACTGTTGGGGTAGACGAGTTCTTGAGTGAAGACCATATATGCATGAATACGTTGGGAGGCCCTCAGGCTAGCTGGAGCGACGTTCTCTCCAAGGTGTTTGGTAGCAACTTAAAGATGTCGAGAATCGAACTGAGTGGCGTGCAAAAGGAGATGAATCAGTTGCGTTAATTTTGCGTTTTAAACTAAATGATACCAGTTATGATTGTTTCGCCGTTTGTATTGAACCAGTAACAAAAATATATGTTTTATAAATTTATTTTAATAATTACCTGGTAAATAAAATGGGAAGCGTATATGAGAATGTTGATGAAGAAAGACAAAACTTAAAGCACCCACATATTTATTTTAGAAAATGATATCACATTTTATTCGGTTTAGACATGTTTGCGTATGTGCGACGAATGACTGATGGAATGTTGTTCCAGTAGGCGAACGGTATGTAGCTTGGCAAATTGTCTCAATGTGGCACAACTTTTATAGTTCGAGAAACTGGTATTTAGTGATTTTATTAAAGTACCTTTCTACCGGTGGAGTTTAGATGACCGCTAAGATATATGATTGAACATAGCTTCTGCCAGCGGTTTCGCTCGCGTGAAGTTTGATAATTGTCCCATGGGATCTTACTAGCGGGATAAAAAGTATTCTATGTGTCAATCCAGGATCTTTGTGCAAAATTTCATCCAAATGCGTTCAGTAGTTTTTGCGTGAAAGAGTAACAACCATCCATACTCACAAACTTTCGCATTTAAAATACTAAGTAGGATTTATATAGCATTATTATATAAATGGGAAATACAAAAAAATACTCGTACTTAAAAGGCCTCTTTTGATTTAATCGAACGTGTATTAATTAAAAAACTAGCAATATTATTAAACGGGTCAAACACAGGTCTCACAAGTAACAGGCCTAGTACATCTTTAAATGTGACTCTTGTATAACGTCCTATTAACATCAGACAAAAAATTGTTGTCACTACCCAAAATTAGTAGTTGTTAAACCAGTGACAATAAAAATCACCGGTTTTTACCCGACTGTACCAGAAGGACGGTTATGTTTTTCGAGAGGATGTATGTGTGTATAATTGTTCGGCACGCTCAGTGGCCTGAACGGCTCGATGGATTTTAGCTTGAGAGGTGTCGTTAGATTCGTATTTACTGTGACAGTGACACGGAGTATATCAAAATAAAAAAAAAAACACAAAATGGCGGATTTTTGGCGCCAAATTCAAATGTTTGGCACGCTCTGCAGCCTGAACGGCTCGATAAAGGGCTCATCATGAGGATTTTTGAAATGGTATATCAAAGTAACTAAAAAGTGTAAAATAAAAATATTAATAAAAAAAACCCGACTGCGTAAAAAATAACTATCAACTTTATCTATTTTAGGTATTGTATACATTTTCTAGGAATTGTATACAATGACGGATTTCATACATTTCCGGTGACTTATACATGAATCATCATCATCTGTCTAGCCTTTTAGCCGACCCCAACTGAGTTGGGGTCAATTAGTTTAGAACAACCTGTATAACGGACACGAGTAAAGTGTGGAAAAAACTGCTTTGGCCTTATTATTAAATATTGAACTAATTATCTTCTTCACTGTCTTTTGTTTGCATTTTATTCATCTGTTCCATTTAGTACTTCGTTGGACTGTCTAACGCATTTTTTACCCAAATATGAGACTGACAACTCAGTTTCAGCGGAATAAGGCGGTCGGCAACTTCGTACTATGGCAAAAAAGCCTCTCTTTACTCTCCTTTCGTTAATTACCTCACTCTCTCGAGGTAGCAAAAACTCTTTTGCTCCACCGCTAGGTACTCCAAGCCCAGAAAATATAACAACATATATTCTAATGGTTATTAAGGTTTTAAACATACAAGATTTTCCAAAAATACTCACTGAAAACCCCAAATGCTATAAGTTTTAGCAACGTACATACTCGTATTTTTGAATAAAGAAATACGCAAATCGCAGTTCTATTAAGAAGATTAATTTTATTATAAAAGCAATTTTCGCTGGGATAAAGTGACAACATGCCGTGGGTATTTCTCCGAAGAAATGGGAAGCAAATGTACGTAATCACTAGATGTCTCCAGTCACCTACAAGTATATATTATGTTGGTGTAATTGAGATTTTAAGTCTTCTTCACTTTTTTATGTCTTGCACCTACCATGCTGTCTTCATTGCACGTCATAGGCTCTAGCCTTACTAGTTATAGGAAAAATTCGCAGACCGTATTTGACTTTGCTTAGTTAAGTTAGCGGTTCATACTATAAAACTCATTCAAATGCACACAATGTTCATTCTATGAGCGAATGTGAATAAAAGTTTTATATTAATTAAAATATATAACCCTTATTTTTATTAACAGTAACGTCGATTTTCGTAAACTGGTGTGTAACTCTAAAAGATAATTTCACCTCTCAGGTTTCACCTTTCAGTTTGATGATCTGATTCACCAGATCATCAAACTGAACAAAATTCCTGAAAGAACGTGAGTCGAAAAAAATAAAAAAATTTGGACTTCCCGTACAAAATCAACATCGGTTTAATCTTCGTTTGTCCTGAAGTATTGTACCACATTCCAAAAAAATCTTAGTTTGTCCCACATCATGGCATCACATCGGCTGATGCGCGTATTTCAGAATCCAATCTTTTTGTTAACCCATTTTCTTTAGAGACAGTGGTCCAGCTTGAGGGTCTGAAGCCACATAACAGGCATTGCGCTTTTAGAGTTACATCCTACATAACGTCTAACTACCCGATCTGTAAAAGCCCATACCCCACTACTCCTGGATTGAAGTACCTATAGACAAAACATACATTCCTCATCATTCTGCTGACCTTAGGCCTGAATTCCTGCTACGCTGACGTCGGTCGCGTACGTCAGCATCGCAGTATGGTGCTATATAGAACACAATGAAAAGTCGTACGCACGACCGACGTACGCGACCGACATCAGCGTAGCAGGAATTCAGGCTGTCAGACTTCACATAAATTTAATTCCCCTCGGCCACCTTCAACGGCTAGTAGCTTTTTAATCACAAAGGTCACGACCATGGCAACATCGCCAAAATGTTTCAGGTCAGGCGAATGAGTGATTTAGGTACTTTCCCTTATTTTTATGGCCTATAACTATCGGTTTCGACATTGATATTGTCTGTTATTAAAACAATTTCTATGAATACATTCGACCTTCTGGTTTTGTGACTAACAGCTGTGAATACACGAGTGAGCTGCTTAGAAAATTACAATAAGTATTTGCGTTTTCTAAAGCATAGATAGATATCAAATACACGCCTCTTCTGAACTTTGTATCACAAAGTTGGTTCGTAATGGTAAGTTGGTCCCTATTTGAATCGGATTTTATTAACAACTAGCGGACGTGGGAATACGGGGATAAAATATAGTTTTTGTTAGTTGCTGATAATGTAGCTATCCATTGCTGAAAGAATTTTTAAAATTTTAGAGTTAAATCGTAACAAACACACAAACAAAAAATCAAATCTTTCCTCTTTATAGTATTAGTATAGATATCAAGGGTTTTAATTTTTTTCCACTGAACCCTAATATTTGTTCTTAAATAAAATCAGCTGCCAGTAACGGTCCCGTCAAAATCTATCCAGCCATTTCGGAGATTAGTCGGAAAAAAACAAAAAAAAACAGAGTAGACAAGAACTTGAATTTTTTTTTGTTATAAGTCCCATAATATACTCATATATTATTATACTTTCGTATACATTCAAATTACAAACAGAGACACTTAAATTTTTATTTATTGTATAGAAATAAAAATAACATACTGTAATTTATTATTCTACCCGCTTAGTACACCAATCATACGTATTTTTCAATACATTTATTTATTATCGAAATTGATTGTTGGCTAAAAAACCTAAGGGGAGAACTCACTGTGAGGTTAACTTTAAGTGATAGTTTTTGAGCATGTGAAAACGTCTATAGCATATCCTTTACGTGTTGTGAAATGTAACCGCTGCCGCTGGTCCGCGTGGCAAAGCGGTGAGCGCCGCTCGCCTGCGCGGTCAGACGGTGTTGTGTTTTAGGTAATAGGCATAATATTCATCAATAGATTTCATGTATATATAAGTAAGTATATATATATAAGTTTTCATTGTTACTAACAAAACATATATCTAAGTTAAAAATGTTTATAACTAGCTGATGCCCACGGCTTCGCCCGCGTACAAAAGTGATGATTATACTAACAATACTAACTTAGAACCTAAGCACCATTGTTAGTAATACTTAATACTAACAAAAATAAATAAATATACCTTAATTTACCTTATCAGTGTAGTGTATAAGTATGAGTGTCTAGAGACTCACCGACCCCACAGCCAAACCATTACAACGGTTTTGTGGGGCTTAGTTTATAAGTTTACTTACCATGTTTGATTAATAAATAAAAAATAAATAAATTACATGTAAGCCAATGTGAGATCCGTTTCATCGCACGACCGCGCGGACGAGCGGGGCGTCGCGTAAGAATCAATTATGTTTCCAATTTATTGATAAACCCAATCAAACACGCAATCAAAAAAATTAAACTGGAATGTTTTCGATTCAGATAAATTGTTGCGTTGTTTAGAGATAGTAGATAATTTAATTTATATCTTATATCTGCATTGCTGATTCAAACTAGCTAACTTATAGCAACTATATTATCCCTGCTGTTCAAACTAAGTTAACGCTTGTGGGCCTTGTGGTAAAGGATAACTTGGAACCTTGGAACTGGAAGTTAGCAGCCATACCGCCACGGCTTATCTTACACCTGGGGTGCAGGTCCCATATAATCTAGACACTCTTTAATAACATTATTATTATTGACGACCCGATTGGCGCAGCGGTAGTGAGGCTGCCTTACGTTCTTAGGGTCTCGGGTTCGAATCCCGGTAGGAGCAAATGTTTGTGTGATGAGCATGGACATTTGTTTCCTAGTCATGGATGTTTATATGTATAATAAGTATGTATTTACAAACAAAAAGTATCTATGTAGTATATCAACTATCTGGTGTCCACGACACAAGCCTCGTTGCTTAATGTGGCACTAGATGGCGCTGTGTGTAATGTCCAGCGATATTTATTTATTTATTATTATCCCTGAGCTCTTTGCTGACTTCCTAGCTAGAGCGACTTGTGGCATTACCTTTATATCATTCGCTTTATCTGCAGTCGCCGAGTCGTTTAGTTCGTGGCCAAGAGGTTATTATCATGTTCCATCTCATGTTTTAATTTCCAGTTTATCAATTTAATATTTTGATGTTGATTTTTTTTAAGAATATTTGTTTCTCTGCATCTCGAATTCAAACCTCATTAGTGAATTTTAACCCTATAGATATTCTGCTTAATTTTACAAAGGAGTTCGTTAGCAGTTGTTCCACAACAGAATAAAAAAACACAATCTGTGAGTACAATCTTTGAGTTTACACAGAAAATTACTTAGTGACGAATCTTTGCTAAGCGGAATATCGCTGGTGTTTGAGATAAAAAACTAGTCATTTTTGGTGAACGTTCCAATATTTTGATTATTGATTGTAAGAACAAATAGGATATTATTTATTTTTAATATGTACTTACATTATTTACAATTTTACAAATCTATTAAAATAAACTAAGCTAACTAACTAAAACTAAAAAACATAAGAACAAATATAGTTATACTTATTTTCGGCGTTGATTTATTTATTTTTGTACAAAAAAAAAAAAACAGAAAATGACATACATGTAGCTCAGAGAGATATCGCTTATTTCAGTTTGATGTAAAGAAATAAAATATTCAATTTCCATTCGCCTACTGTAAATATGTATATTGGAGCGAATATCTATTTTCTACAATTTATGCTCGATACGTATGTATTATGTATTTAATATTGACTGTGTTGCCTTTTAACTACAATAAACCATTTATTTGAAAAATACTAAAAATTAAAGAAAACCTATTTATTTTCGGATGTCCCAATAAATATTTTTTTATTTCATAAATCCATTCAGGATTGTTTAAAAGTATAAAGAGCTAGGTTTCTTTTTCCGGTTTGTTGTGGTTTGTTTTATTGATGTTATGAAACGAAAAGTTCGCCCATGTAATAAAACTAAAATTAGGTATACAAAATTGTCTTTTCTCAAAGGATATTCAACAAACACACAAAGTTTAGTTTAAAATTCAATTAAACTGGACTTACGAGGACGCCATGTCTCTTTCGGTTGGCTTGCATATTTGTGATGTCTGGTGAATTAGTAACAGAACCCGAGGATTTAAACGAAAAGACAAACTAGATGTCTGTCATATAAGATAACATATAATATACAGGCTGTCCTGTCTGCTATAGGCAGGAATTACTAAATGAATAATACGTTACAAACAAGGGTTATCGTACGATTATCTATACAACATTAGACAAAACAGCGAAAATAAATTACATTTGTATTTTGCATTTGTGTTTCGTCCTTACGGACCCCTTCCTATTGCTGACTCTCTTTGAGGCGCGCGTGGAACACGAACACGGCCTGTCGTCATGAGACGGACGGACGGCGAGCTAGCCCATAGCCCACCGTCCACAGGCCCGCGCCTACGGTGGCCGGGGGCCACGTGGTGGCCCCCGACGCCCGGGGCGTCTCCCGCGGCGGCCGGGACGCTGTGAGGTTCTCTCCCTCTCACGTTCCGCCACCTCCTTCTCTAGCATTACTGCTTCGCAGAAGGAGGTGACGGCGTCCCATTCCGTCTCGCTCCGGACCATGGCTTGCACCAGGGCCGGACGCGAGAGGTCGCCGCCGCCAATCGCCGCTTCGAGGACACGGCGCACAGTGGATCGTCCCCATACAAGAGGTCGGACATAGAATGAAATTCGGAAGCCGGGGCGCCCTGCGGACTCTCCGTCCGCATACCGGCCCATAGTGTTGCTCGACGAGGTGGGCAAGCTCTTTGAAAGAGTAATAGCAAACCGCCTCGCCGAGCACCTTGCGGGGACGGGGCCGGATCTTGCGGAACACCAGTTTGGTTTCCGCAAGGGGCGCTCTACGGTGGACGCCATCATGCGCGTGAGAGCCCTCACGACGGGGGATGCAGTGTCCCGGGGTAGGGTTGTCTTGGCGGTGTCTCTAGACATCGCCAATGCCTTCAACTCCATGCCCTGGAGCTGCATTAGGGAGGCACTCCGGTATCACCGGGTGCCGACCTACCTTCGTCGTGTGGTCGGGGACTACCTGACGGATAGAGCCGTCATCTACCCCGGTCGCAGCGGAGAATGGAACCGGCGAGAGATGTCGTGCGGTGTTCCGCAGGGATCGGTATTTGAGCCCCCTTAAATATTTTTTTTTATTCTGTTTTTAGTATAAAATATATTAGTGAAAATTTCAACTGTCTAGCTATCACGGTTCATGATGATAGATACAGCCTGATGACAGACAGACGTACAGACGGCCAGTGGAATCTTAGTAATAGGGTCCCGTTTTTACCCTTTGGGTACGGAACCCTAAAAACTGTGTGGCTTTAATTAAATAATGGCCTGAATATGACAAATACCAAAAAGTTACGTAACTATAAAACTATCACTATTTTCAAGAAAACAAGTGTTCTTCCGTTTTGTTTTCATTCTGTATAAATGATAGTTTGGTACTTGTCTTGTAAGATAGACAAGTTAAATTGAACTGCGGCGGGCGGCGAGGCGGCGCGAAGAACTTGCTACTTTTAAAATTAGTGGATTTAAAGCTAAAGAAACCAGTAGCAACTTAAATTAATCATTACTTTCTTACAGAGTATCTGTCAGGTAAATGTAGCTGTTTGTGATTGTGAAAAATGACGAGTGTATAAGTTCAGTGAGAATAAAACAACATAGCTTAGGTTTAGCTTTGTTTTTTGTTAGGTATTGATACGAGCAGATTGCTCGAATCAATACCTAACAAAAATTATATACAATAGTCTGACTGTGATTGTGGTTGCATATTAAAAAATCAAAACTTTCTCGAGCAAATTTCAAAAGAACAATAAACGAAATAACAAAATTTAAATAACCAAATGTTTTATTTAGAAAAAAATTAGAATCCCAATGTATGTGACATCAAATGAACGACTGGTCAAAAGTTAGGTTAATTTCTTCTTTAAACAAAATGGGTAGGATAGGTTAGGTTAAAACTGTGACCTCCTACGACTACAGAAACGACTTGCATTAATATAAAAAAGAGATTGTTTTTAGTAGGTTAATTAATCGAACACGAGTGAAAACGAAAACGCTTCAAACAGTTTGTAACATGCATTCAATTAAAAAATTTATTATCTAAGTTCTACCCGCATTAGTATGACGCCTATATAATTTTATTATCTAAGTTCTACCCGCATTAGTATAACGCCTATATTATTTTATTATCTAAGTTCTACCCGCATTAGTATAACGCCTATATTATTTCTATTAATTTATCCAGTAATCCATTTTGACCTTTAAACGATTTGGTCAATAGTGTAATAAATAATATAAACATTGATATTCCAGACTTTGGTCAGCTGAACTTTTGATCAAATGACCATCGTTATTTTAAACTTTGTTGATTTGTACGTTGTTCTTTTGAAATTTGCTTAGAAAAGTTTTGATTTTCTAATACTCGTATGCAACCGTGATTGTTATAGTCCATAAAATCTAACTTGATTAAAAATTACAATATAAATGCAATGATAATATTATAGACAAAAAAGCTATTTCAATTTCTAAAAGATTAAATGAAAAGTTAAACACAAACATTTTTAGAAAATATACAGGATGTAAACAGACTCATCACGAAACCGTCAAACAAGCATTCTGTACATCATAATAAGTAACATTACGGAAAAATTATTGCTGGGAAACGACCTTTTTTTTTGGGCTGAATAATCATGTTTTACAGTAAAACTCCATGTACCGCACTCAAAACATTTTGCTGGTGGATGGATTAAATAGTACGAGGGTCGTGGAGGTGTTTAAAGTAAAAATCTTAGAGTCATTTTACACCCTTTATACTAGGTGTGCTACACGGTTTCAACGGTTTAAGGTTGTAGCGCAATGTTAGCCTAACTGTTCCACAGATAAGCGCGTTCATACAAACTCTTCTGTGACGGCGGCATTGTTTTCTCAAACCGAAATACTTTTCAAAGCCACAAATATTGTGCTAGAGCTCTTGTTGACATAAGCTCTTGTTGTCTAAGGCAACGTCGTCAAGTTTTAGTCTACTCAGGGGGTTAGGACTTCCACGTATTCTGAGAAACCAGGCCAAAATCCGAAAAATATCCCACAACATCGGCTCATATACATGTGTTATGAAGCTCATGCAGCTACTACCTAAGGTTTTATTACTATTATAAATATTAATACTTACCTATATAGTATAAAATACACTGAGTCGTAGTCCCAAACTGATGTACTTCTGAATGAACGAAATTGCCCGGCAATAAAGTTAAATCCTACTAGATTTTGCTTGCGGCTTCGCTTCCGTTATCTATGGAAATTAACCCATGGTAAGGTTTTTAAATAAAGCCTATGACACTCGGGAATAATGTAATTTCCTGTTAGTGTAAGAATTATCGGAATCGGATCAGTGGTTCAAATCAAAATCAAATAAAAAATGTAAATTTGCAAAAAAATACATACAAAAAAGATCTTATATCCTAAAAGTGATTCCGAAGATTACCCCTAATATACAAACTTAAAAAACCTACAAACTTATTATCTTATGGTATGCGGATCGCTGTAATATGGAACGGAGGGCACACTTTATAAGTAATTATTACTTGTGCGTAAAATTCATGTAGGTATCGCTAGTGTGTCACCTCCAAAGTGTTCGGAAAAGTTTTACCATCCCACATAATATAATATTAAGGCTTTCAGTAGAATTAATGGAGTATTTCCGTTTGAAAAGCTTTATCACGCTTTCTTTAGAAATGGACATATTGAACCTTCCTGAACCCGTCATGACGTTTTTGAGAATGACATTGAAAGTTGTTTGCTACGAATACATTAGTAATTACAGTTATGTGTGGTTGCCTGATGTTCGTGATCGCCATGATCAAATGAAGTCAATTGCACACATTGACCTCTCGTCCAGCCTTGGCCAAACACCATCTCATAATAAACCATATGACTGCTCGTTACATAGCCACGGTTATTCTACATAATACGACTCCTAGATTAGTTTTCAGTATTCCTTAAAGATAAAAAAAAATATAAGTGAAATGTGTCTATTCACAGAAAACGCCAAAATCGTTTTCTATATCCTCGTACAATATTTTTAAGTCAGCTTTGTTATTTTCGTATTTTATCCCTAGCTCAGCTTTGTTATTGTCTATGAATTTCTTTGAAATTGTATCGTAAACACTGTTTTATTTGCAGGTGTGTCAAAAGATATATTCCTCGTATTCAGTATTTGTTGTTTGGCAATATATCTGGCAATCACCGCTCCTTCTCTTCAGAACTTTGAACCCTAGGACTACTCGAAGTCCATTCTCGAAATAAATTGATTGTTGTAGGTTTCATTGCAATCCTAATAACATAAAATGTATCAAAATACTATGTTAAGAAAATGATAATTAACAATCATATAGCAATTCTTAGTGAGCAATAAAATAGATAATTGTATTCAGAATCTCCTCAGATGAAAAGAAATAAGGAGAGTATAATAAGAAATATTACCAAATGAGATATTTGATGAAGTTGTTATAGACGGCAGGGTAAGCGGATAAGCATCATACTATTTATCTACTTTAACTGAAATTAATGAGAATTAATATGATTTCCTGGGATTATAGTAAGGGAAACTATAAGGAACGTTTTACTGTTTATATTTACAACAGATAAAATATACACATATAAGCTTATAACACACATATAGATTTACAAAAAGGTATCGTGTACCCCTAACAATAACTATAAAGCCAAAGTTATCATTTAATATAATATAAATTATTTATATAACCAAAGTTAGCATTATAATTAAAAATACCATCTAAACAAACACAAATCAAGTTAGTGAGTAACATAATTATAATTACATAATAATTTCAGCAAAGCAATAATATAGGTACTCAACTTTGTATAGAAGTGTTCCCGTCGGCAGCCAAACAAGAAGTCACCGTGTCTGGCTTTTATACCTCATTCTCCCGCCATAAGTCAACCGATCGACTAATAAACAAACTATAAAGCATAGACCAAAAATATTAAAATGTTAGTAGATAATTAAACACTATTTTTGTAGATTAAATTAATAGATTATACAGTACATTATAAGTTTTGAATAACAATTTTAAAAAGTAAAAATTACTATGACTTCCGTTGACAGTTGGCAACATTTCAAGTAAAAAAATACACAACACTTTAATCATTAAATTCTACCCACTTTATCACGGCCATGCTGACTTGTAGTTCGCTCTCGGACTACATAAAATAAAAAACTTAAAACTAATTATTACTAAATACACTTGTGTAAGGAAACTTAATGCTAATACATATTGTTGTAGTCCAACTTAGCACATCAAAGGGACAAAACAACAACGGTCAGTACTTTCACATCAATCTAAACCTCTCACCTGCTGCACATGAGACGGGCTAGAACAAAGTAACTGACTTCAGCAGTTCCAATCAAATATTTTCTCATTCCATTTGTCACATCTGACATCTAATACATAATTTCCATAATGGGTACAATATAATATTACATAAGAATAATACATTATTCGACATCATCAATCCATTCTCCAGACCATAGTCTCAATTTATCTTTGGCTACAGTTATATTTCTTAAATTTCCTATTCCCCTTAAGGAGTACCTATCATTAGGTAAGATAGCTGTAATCTCATAAGGACCTTTAAATCTGGGACATAGTTTATCATGACGCCTGTGGTCTTGGTTTACATAAACTGTATTTCCAACATCAAAAACATTATTATCTCGCCTTACGGTATCGAATCGAGTTTTGAATTTGTTTGCCTCATAACACAGACGCTGATAAGCAAGTTCACGATCTGCCCTAACATCTATGTTATCTTCAGGAATATTTATGTCATTCAAATGAGCTTGGATAGAAGGGATATTAGCATTACAGCCTATAAGCAAACGAATCGGTGTGAAACCCGTAGAACTCTGAATAGTGGTGTTTATTGACTGTTGTACCTTTCACAATCCGCTTGGCCAATCTGACGAGCCATTACAAGTAGTATTTAGCATATCAATCACTGTAGCGACATATCTTTCTATTTGACCATTACCTCTTGGTGTGCCTGTAGCAACCATATGATGTTCCATCTGTAACTCTCTAAATAAGGAACGAATTTGATTAGCACTAAAATTGGTGCCCCTATCTGTAATAACCATTGATGGGGTTCCAAATATAGTGATAATTTCCCTTATAATAGGCACTAGTTCGATAGAGTTCAGAGTTTTGAGAGGTTTTAGTAAACAAAATTTGGTAAACCCGTCGACTAAAAGTAGAATATGTTTGTATCCGTCACTTGTTTGTGTGAATGGACCTGTACAATCCAGATGGATTGTATGAAAGGGAATAGGGGTTTTATCAATGGGATGTAAATATCCTTGTTTTGGACCAGAATGACCTTTCCTTTCCACACATATTAGACAGTGCTTTAAATATTTTCTAACAAAAGTAGACATACGAGGAAACCAAAAATGTTCGCAAAGTTTTTTGAATGTTTTGGTAAATCCTACGTGGCAGTTTTCATCATGGAACAATTTTAGAAGGCTGAATCTGGATCCTTTTGGCACATATAATTTAGGTTCGTTAGGTTGTACTTTGTAAAACAACAAATTATTTTGTAATAGGTATTGATTTTCGTCTAATTCACCAGCTATAATTTGGGCTATTAAATTTTGGGTTTCTGTATCATTTTGTTGGGCGATTTCTAACCAAGATAGTGGTTCTTCAATCAAATTTATCATGCTAGAAAATTTTAGTGATTTACTAATGGTTTGTATAGTGGCAGTCTGTGGTGACAAAGAGCTAGATACTGATGCACCAGCAGGAGTGGAGTCTTTCACAGGATTACGGCTAAGAAAATCTACATGTCCTATGTATCTACCTGTCCTATGTATCTACCTTTTTTATATATAACCTCAAAATTAAAATCTTGTAAAAACGTCCACCAACGGGCAACGCGGGGAGATAAATCTTTTTTATTCATAGTGCTTTTAATAGAGTTACAGTCTGTAAAAATCTTAAACGTAATACCTAGAAGGTATACTCTAAAATGTTTTAAAGCATTATATATAGCCAAAGTTTCTAGATCATACGAACAATATTTGGATTCCGCGGGTGAAGTTCTTCGACTGAAATAAGCTATGACTTTTTTGATATTATTAATTCTTTGTACTAAAATGGCTCCGTAGCCTAAGGAACTAGCATCTGTATATAGTTCAGTTGGTAAACAAGGATCAAATACTGTTAACAATGGTTTACTAGACAAATGTTTTATAACATAATTTCTAGCCGTATCCTGTTCTATTCCCCACTCCCATTTCTGGTTACTTTTTGTTAATTTGGTTATAGGTGCAGTTCGAGTTGCGAAAGTGGGAATAAATTTGCGGAAGTAACTAGCTAGACCCATAAACTGCCTTACTTGCTTAACGTTTTTAGGGACAGGGGAGTTTACTAAATCAGCTATCTTTGCCTCACTAGGCCTAATACCTTCCTGTGTTATAATTCTTCCCAAATATTCTATACTATGAACAAAGAATTTACATTTTTTAATATTTATAGTAAATCCTGAACAGCATAATGCCCGAACCGTTTCATCTAAATAGTGAAGACCTTCTTCTATTGTTGAAAATGGAATTAAGATGTCATCTATATAAACTAGAAGAAATTTCAAGTGCTGTACAGCTTTTGTGATAGCTCTTTGGAAAACTGAGGGCCCATTACAAATACCAAATGGCATCCTTAAAAACTCAAAGTGTCCATCGGGCGTCACAAAAGCCGTGTATTTTATAGACTCTGATGCAACGGGAATTTGGTAAAAACCATTTTTCATATCAATAGAAATGAAGAATTTTGCTTTACCTAACTTATTGATTTGGTCCTCGATTAGAGGGAGAGGGTAGCGATCTTTATCCAAAATTTTATTTAGTGCTCTATAATCTATACATAATCTATCGGTGCCGTCTTTTTTTTAACTAAAATGACTGGATTTGCAAAAGGAGAGTCACTTTCACGAATTATGTTTTGCTTCAAAAGTTCTTGAATTATTTCATTAACCTTCTCTCTCTCTATCGGCGCCAATCGATAGGGACGATAATTGATGATTTCATCTTTAATTAACCGTATCCTAAGTTCACCGATTTTTACGGTAGTAGTTCCATCGAAGACAGAAGGGTACTTTTGAAAGATGTTTCTTATTTTATCTTGTAGCTCCAAATCTAAATGATCAATTTTTGAGGTCAATTCAATTAAATCGGATGTATCAGTAGAAATCATATTAACTTCTGTCTTAGTTAGAACCGACTTCCTAAATAGACGACTACCTAACGAATCTGTTACGATTTCTATATCTTGATATTGAACAGCGTTTCGACCTATTAATAAATTATACTGAAAATCATAGTCTCTAACAACATATATACCTAACTCTAAACAAACTGCTTCGAATTTAACCAGTACGGTAATTAAAGCAAAAACGTGTAATTTATTTTGACCTATACCGTTCAAATAAATTGATATTGGTGAAAAATGGCAGCCTAATTTTCTTGCAATTGATTCTCTTATCAGGGACAACTTGCTCCTGTATCTATGAGACAATCAATCGGAACATTATTTATGACAACTCTAGTTAATTTTAGTTCAGTTTTTCTAAAAAATTAACCTCTTTATTTGGTATTATAGTTATGGATGAAGAATTACTTGATTCAGCTTTTTGTTTATGATAGCAAACAGACTCAGTGTGCCCAATTTTTTTGCAATATGTACAAACTTTTGGTCCGTTAGGCTTAGATAACTGTGTGACTTGATTGACAGGTGTATGTGAGTTTGGTTTATTTTTGGTGTTATGTTTGTTGAAATGAAAGATACAGTTGAGTAGACTAGGTTTATTCACGACAGACTTAATATAATATCAACAAGCAGTAGTATCACCGACGGGCTTGGATCAAGTGAGGAATGACAGATACCAACCGGAAGCATAGACAATGTATAGTGATGTACATACTAATTACTTACTAATTAGTGATGTTACAACATCCCCCTTGTTGAGTTCTAATTAGACCCCTGACAAACAATATAAAAGATTTACTATGTGATACAACTGCACTTATGACAACATCCTTATTGATACTTATTGTTACATTAAAACTAGACAACATTCTTAATAATTCTGAGTTATATTTAATCTATTTCATCTATTAACCTTCTTGTAGGTTTTACAATACGACCTGACCTAGTTGTGACGCTTGAGGATTTTTGAGATGAGGATTCTTGAAGTCCAGACTCCTGTCTGTCACCTTCCTCTTCCCCTTGTGACGAATTGGATCGCATAGGAGGGTTTGCAAAGTTATGAGAATACTTGTGCCTTAAGTGAATTCTATTCCTCCTATACCTAACACCATTGACATCCTCAACAACATATGACCTATTGTTCAACATTCTTTGTTTGACAATAGTTTGTTCCCAGTTACTTTTAGGATTTCTTTTAAAGTATACATGATCATTATAATGTAACGTTGACAATGACTTTGTATTTCTATCATATTACTTAGATTTATTTTCATCATTTTTCATAACTGACTTTTTATAATCCTGAAATGTTACTACTTTTGGCCTTAATTTCTTATATGACACTGGAATGTTATCTCTTAAGTTTCTAGACATTAGCAATTGTGCTGGTGATGACAAATTATTTTTAGGTGTGTTTCTGTACTGTAATAAAGCTATATATGGATCTGTTTTATTTTCTTTGCATTTCCTTAACATATTTTTTATAATTTTAACTGAACTTTCAGCTTGACCATTTGACTGTGAATGATATGGGCTAGTGACTACATGTTCTATGTCCCATTCCTGTAAAAAGTTTTTGAATTCAATTGACTGAAAAGGAGGTCCACCATCTGACACCAATGACAATGGTATTCCATGACGGGCAAAAATGGATTTTAAATGAGTAATTACATTTTGAGAAGTACTGTTCTTATTTAATAACGCTATTTCTATGTATTTAGAGTAATAATCTGTGACAATTAAATAAACTAAACTATCAAAATGCATTAAATCAATACCGACTTGTTGCCATGGATATTTGCATATTTCATAATTTTGTAGTGGTTCCTTTTGATTACATGGTTTGAATTTTGCACATATAAGACATTGTTCTACTAAGTTCTTTATATCACTTGACATATTTGGCCAATACAATGATTCTTTAGCTAATTTTAGACATTTGTATATACCTTGGTGACCTTTGTGAATTTTTTCCAACATTTCCTTGTACATAGACTGTGGTACTATTAATTTTGAACCTTTGAACACTAAGTCTTTAATGACATGGATTTCTCCTTGAATATTCCAAAATGGTTTTACCAATGGACTGACCTTGTTTTTACTTTTTGGCCCACCTTCATAATAGTATTTTTTTAATAATTGCAAGGATTCATCAATTTTGGTTTCCTGTGCTAATTTTGTGCTATATTCATTTGTGATTGCTAAATTAGCATGCATTAGATTGACATGACAAGACATTTCTGATTCATTTTCTGGTGTGTAATGGTCTTTTAAAGCTGCTCTTGACAATGTGTCCGATATAAACATTTCTTTACCTGGGACATATATGACTTCTAAATCATATTTTTGTATGGTTAACATCATACGCTGTAATCTAGCTGGGACATCGTGTAATGGTTTTTTAAATACATATACTAATGGTTTGTGATCAGTATGAACTGTGACTCTATTGCCATACACATATTGGTGAAGCTTTTCACAACCAAATTGAATAGCTAGTAGCTCCTTTTCTATTTGGGCATAACGTTCCTGGGTGACTGTTAATGTTTTTGAACTACACACATCAAAAGTATCTAGGGATCAACATATATTTTTGCAATAACTTTTCTCCTGATTGATATTAATTAAAATTTTCTTTAAGGATTCATCAAATAAAGTGTTTTCGTTTGTCACAGTAACGATAAACCAAGTCACCTTTGCATTAATAAAGAAATTTGCCATTTTCCTAATAAAGGGATTTTTGACATTTGAACCACTAACATTAAAGTTCGAAAAAAAGACTGAAATAACAGTTTTCTTTAAAATTTTATTGGGTAACTTAAACAATTAATAATCCGTGTTTCTACCGCGAACACTAACAACACAAGAACATCGGTTTGGCATACTCAAAATGAGTTCATCCAAATCACGCTGTGGAATGGCCGCCCATGTTCGTTGCAACAACAAAAAAAGGTCTTCTTGCGACTGGATACCCTCCATATTCGGCAGAGCTCTTCTCTGTAGCATATCCCATGCATGCTCAATCGGGTTCAAGTCTGGCGACTGAGCAGGCCAGGGCAGGACATTGATGTTAGCTGCGGCGAGAGTCTGTCTTACAACTCTTGCGGTGTGCGGTCGTGCATTATCATGCATTAACTGAAATAAGGGACCGATTTGCACTTGTAGAGGAACGATGACGTCTGATACAATCGTCTCAGCATAAATTTGAGCGTTGAGGTTGCCTCTGATCCAAATCAACTCAGTTCTTCCGCCGATCCAAATACCCGCCCATACCATGATGGTTCCACCACTATAAGGATGGACTTCCTGGCAGGATTTTAATCGCTGTTGGCGTCCAGGGGTTCTCCAGTGTCGTATACGTCTTGTATCCGGTCTCATACCAAAACGAGACTCATCAGAAAAGCACACGAAACGCCATTGTTCTTCTGCCCAATTTCTGTGTTCAAGAGCCCATTGATATCGAATCCTACGATTGTGCATTGCTATAGGTGGTACCCGTAGCGGTCTTCGGGAATGAAGGTTCACTTCATGCAAGCGGTTTCTGACTGTTTGGTCGCTAATTAAGTTCCCTGAAGAGTGATGAAGCCTCACGGCTAACATCATGGCGGTTATTGTTGGAGCTCTTCGAGTTAAGATTTGAATGTATCGGTCTTGTCTCCGTGTGGTGCAGCGATACCGTCCTCCATGGCGCTCAGCCACGGTACCAGTGCTTCGGTAACGTGTCCAAAGTCGACTGATAACACTCTGACTTGTATTCAGAGCTAAAGCTACAGTACGTTGCCGGGAACCAGCTTCTATCATTCCCACGGCTCTGAGCATTTCTTCCCTGCTTAAATGACGTCGCCGCTCCATAATAACGTTGGTTTTAATCAGTAGTAGGGAAACAGTAGCACTAATAATGTCTTCAATGCGTTGTATGTTTTTATAGGGAAAATATTGACAGCTTATTTTCATCTTTTACTCGAATTTGATTGAGAGTTCCTGATTCAAATTATGAAATGCACCAAAAAGGATCCATATAAATTTATAAAATCATAAATTTATTACAAAGCCACATCTCAATCTCAAGAAATCCACATAAAAATGCTTGATCCCTAGACATTTTTGATGTGTGTATATGCAATTGGTTTGTCTTTTTGTAAGATGACTGCTCCTAAAGCTGATTTCGACGAATCGACTGACAAGACTAATGGAATCTTAGGATTGTAATGTGCTAAAACTGGTGAGTTTGTGATCTCATCCTTCAATTTTTTGAGACATTCATTATGATTCTCATCCCAAGTCCAGACTGAATCTTTTTTCAAAAGATTTCTTAATCTTTGTGTTTTTTCTGACAAGTTACTTATAAAAGGTCCTAAGTAATTGATCATACCTAGTATTCTCTGTAACTCTTTGTCATTTTTTGGTGTGGGCATTTTGACAATAGCTTTGACTTTCTCTTGGTCTGCCCTGGCACCGTTTTTACTGAAGACATAACCCAAAAAACATACCTCTGAGACTAAGAATTTACATTTTGCTTTGTTAAATTTTAGGTTGACTTGACGAGCTCTTTGCATGACTTTATGTAATCTTTCATTGTGAACCGACTCATTTGGTCCATAAACTAAAATATCGTCAATGAATATTAAAACACCTAAATCACCAAATAAATTCATCATAACTCTTTGAAAGATTTCTGACGACGCATTTATGCTGTATGGTAGTCTTAAATACTTATATCTACCAAATGGTGTTTGAAAAGTACATAATTCTGAACTGTATTCATCCAGACGTAGCATCCAAAATCCTGAGAATGCATCTAGATGTGAAAAACATACAGCTCCTTCTAACTGTGACCTAATCTCATCAATTGACTTGAGTGGATAGAATTCCCTCATGATGTTTTTATTTAAATTTCTAGGATCTAGACAAATTCTTAACTGACCTGAACTTTTTACGGTTATGACGACTGAGTTAACCCACTCTGTAGGTTTTGTAACCTTTTCAATAACTTTCATATCCAACATGCGATTCAATTCTTCACGCAATTTCCCTTGTAACGCAAATGGTACTTTCCTTGGTGGATCGACGCATGGTACTGCTTCAGGTTTGAGTTGAAGATGACAGACTGGAGGTAGACACCCAAGACCCTGAAAAACATCATTATATTGTGTAAGAATTTGTTTACAAAAATCTTGTTTTGACACTGAAAAAACACGTTTTATTATACCTAACTTTTCACAAGTTGGTAGACCAAGAACATTTGGACAATCTAAATTTACTACTATAAACATTATAGATTCGACGACGTTATTGTTATTTATGCACAAATTGCAATTTATATTTACTTTGCCTAAAATCGGAATGGATTTTCCACCAAATCCTTTGACATTTATTTGACATTTGTCAAGTGACAGTTTTGACAGATTGACGTTTTGACGTTTGACGTTATGAAATGTTTGCTTTGACATTATGTTGACATCTGCACCTGAATCTATGATGCATCTAAATTGTTTATTTCCTATTGACAAGTTAATTTCCCATGACTGTTTTGAATAATTACTTTCCAAAGTATTGACATTATTTACTTTATGACTGTTATCTGAGTAATTGACTATTGATCCATTGTGTGAGACTGAATACTGACTGCTGTTTTTATGCTGACATTGTATGTTGTTGTGATATCCCTCAGACTTGTGACAAATTTCATCATTGAGATGTAAATATGGACTATGACTTTTTTTATTTTGACTATTTGACTGGATAGTATATCTCTCAGATATGTGACTGTTCTCATCATTGAGGTGTTTCATGTTTTTGTCACACCTCTCAGACATATCAACATTTTCATCACTGAGATAATATGAATGGGGACGTTGACTATTTGATATTGACTTGGATCTCTCAGATATGTCACTGCTCTCATCATTGGGATACGGTGACCGCCCCGTCTGTGATACTACTGTGCCCTTGTGTCTGTGTGATTTTATGTTTTGACTGAGTGAATGTGACTGACTGCTATGTACACTTTGATCTACATAACCATTTAAATGACTTTTTTGACTTTGACTCGACTTAAATTGACTGCTCAACATTCCAACAAAATGTTCTTGACTAGTATTATCTGAATTAAACGATTGCAACTGACTGACTTTTTTATTCTTAAGACAATATTTAGCAAAATGACCAAAAGATTTACATGACCTGCATTGGACGCCTTTAGCTGGACACTTGTAACGATGAGACTGCCCACAGCGATTGCATATCCTCGAGTCGCCGGTGTGGTTGTTGTTTGACTTGCGACTGCTCGAAGCTGACTGGCGACTGCTCGAAGCTGACCTGCGACTGGAAGCTCGCTGCCTGCCTTGACTACGGCTCTTCCGAGTAAGATGCATGACATTTTCATCAGCAACACCGCTACCTTTGACAATTTTCTCTGCATCTTGCTGTGTGACTATGAGCGTTCTCGCTAGCTCTTGCATTCTCTGATATGTTAAATCAGGTTCTTGCAGTAACCTCTGACGTACATGTGACAAGTCTATATTGAGGTTTGCAATAAAAATATCTTTGATTAGCGACTCCCTGAGTGTGCCAAACTCACATTCTCTGCTTTTATTTTCCAAATCCGTGAGGAAATCGTCGATGCTTTCGGATTTTTCCTGCCTGCGTGTGAAGAATCGATATCATCGTCACATTTTTCCTGGGCTCGAAGAATTTGTCGAATTTGGACTTGACCTCGTCGAGTGTGCTCCCATCAATTTTCAGGTTAAATGTATTGAATATATTTAGACCACGCTCTCCGATTAAATGTAGTAGAATTGCAATTTTCCGCTTCTCGCTTGATTTTTCTAGGCCTGTGGCTAACAAATACAGTTCCATCTGCTGCCACCATCTTTTCCACGCCTCAGCATTGTTATTCGCTGGATCTGACGAGATGTGGAGTTGTTTTATGTTGGTTCGTAAGCCTTGTTCGTGATCGCCATCTTGGTTAGCGACCGGGCTGACGCCACTCGTATTCGGCATTTTCACGACGGATTTCGTTTATTTCTTCTCGATGACTTCTGACACCATGTTATGTTTGTTGAAATGAAAGATACAGTTGAGTAGACTAGGTTTATTCACGACAGACTTAATATAATATCAACAAGCAGTAGTATCACCGACGGGCTTGGATCAAGTGAGGAATGGCAGATACCAACCGGAAGCATAGACAATGTATAGTGATGTACATACTAATTACTTACTAACTAGTGATGTTACAACATTTGGAACATTGATAATGTATGTGACCAATCTTATGACAAGAAAAACATTTCTTTTCGTTGTTCAACTTAGGTCGTTTCGTTTCAGAGGGCCCAGCATTAGGATTTTCTAAGGGTCTTTTTTTTACTTTTACATATACTGAAAGCAGCGATATAAGGGCAGCAGTAGTAGTCATACCACTATTTAGTGAAGCCATCTTAACGTCGACATCAGAAATTCCTCCACAAACTAATTCAACTATTTGGTCATCAGTAAAAGAAATTTTTGTATTACGAAGTAAACGTATCTTTTCTCTGCTGTATTCACTATAAGAATCTGCCGCGTCTGATGTATACAAGACTGCCCTACTGAGTTTCTCAGATAAGTTTTTCTTTTCAGGAAAAGCATCGATTATATCTATACGAAATTTTTCCCAGGATCTACCTTCAGTTGGTTCCCATGATTCGAACCACGTAATAGCAGATCCTTTTAGGGCCTTACCGGCTTTAGCTGCTGTTTTGATACTGCTCCACTTCAAATCCGCACGGAAAGTCTCGATGCTGTCACACCAACTCTTCGCTCCACAGTCGTTTTTATCCGGGTCGAACACCGGCAAAGCGATGTCATCGTCCTTTTGTTGTGTCGTAGACACAGCATCTCGGATAGCTTTAAGAAGATTACAGATTGTCTCAGCGTCCATCCTGAAACACGAGATAGATATTATTAGCAAAAGTGATGCAAGGACAATCCCACTTCTGATGTTATAGACGGCAGGGTAAGCGGATAAGCATCATACTATTTATCTACTTTAACTGAAATTAATGAGAATTAATATGATTTCCTGGGATTATAGTAAGGGAAACTACAAGGAACGTTTTACTGTTTATATTTACAACAGATAAAATATACACATATAAGCTTATAACACACATATAGATTTACAAAAAGGTATCGTGTACCCCTAACAATAACTATAAAGCCAAAGTTATCATTTAATATAATATAAATTATTTATATAACCAAAGTTAGCATTATAATTAAAAATACCATCTAAACAAACACAAATCAAGTTAGTTTATTATTCTCATAATCACAATAATGAGTAACATAATTATAATTACATAATAATTTCAGCAAAGCAATAATATAGGTACTTAACTTTGTATAGAAGTGTTCCCGTCGGCAGCCAAACAAGAAGTCACCGAACTGTCACCGTGTCTGGCTTTTATACCTCATTCTCCCGCCATAAGTCAACCGATCGACTAATAAACAAACTATAAAGCATAGACCAAAAATATTAAAATGTTAGTAGATAATTAAACACTATTTTTGTAGATTAAATTAATAGATTAAACAGTACATTAAAAGATTTGAATAACAATTTTAAAAAGTAAAAATTACTACGACTTCCGTTGACAGTTGGCAACATTTCAAGTAAAAAAATACACAACACTTTAATCATTAAATTCTACCCACTTTATCATAGTCAACTTAACATTATTATCTTTATTGATAATAATATATTCACTGACCCGGAAGATAAGATCTCATTAGTTTGAATTAAATGGTTTGTTTCAGTTAATTAAACCAGTGTATCTTTGGAAATTATGAATTATTTTATTAACTTACATGACGCTGAAAACTCAGCTGATGACTTACTTGTAATCAACCAATCTGAAGCACAACATGCTATGCTAACATGCATCTGCTTTTAAAATTTATTAAGTAATTAAAATATTCATAATTTTTACGAGAATATAAACACCGAAAAACATTAATTTAAACATAGATACTCGATATGGAATAGTTAATTTACTCGATTTTAACAGTGTTCTTGTTAATTAGCCGCAGTTACAAAAATTAAGGCTTCGTTAGTAACTAATTAATAATCACCAACCACTATCTATATTCTATCTGCGGCTCTTCTGCAGCGAGGTGTGAGACAGGGACACGTCATATCTCCGAAACTGTTCACCGCTGCACTGGAGAATGTCTTCAAGGTTCTGGACTGGAGAGGGCTAGGCATCAACGTCAATGGCGAGTACATCACTCACCTTCGGTTTTCCGACGATATAGTGGTCATGGCTGAGACCATGGAGGACCTCAGTACAATGCTCGATGACCTCAGTAGAGCTTCCGAAAGAGTGGGGCTAAAAGAAAATGAACATGGACAAAACCAAGGACATGTTGAATGCCCATGTAACACCCACTCCTATTAAAATCGGAGACACTACACTTGAAGCTGTGGACGATTATGTGTACCTGGGACAAACGGTCCAGTTAAGGTAGGTCTAACTTTGAGAAAGTGGTCAATCTTCGAATCCGACTCGGCTGGGCAGCGTTCGGGAAGCTGCGCGGTATCTTCTCGTCCAACTTACAGTCCAACTTACAATTTACAGTGTCTTAAGACGAAAGTCTATGATCAGTGTGTGTTGCCAGTGATTACATACGGGAACTGAAACATGGCCGCTCACAATGGGCCTTATCAGAAGGCTTAAAGTCACCCAAAGGGCTATGGAGAGGGCTATGCTCGGAGTTTCTTTGCGTGATCGAATCAGAAATGAAGACATCCGCAAGAGAACTAGGGTCACCGACGTAGCCCGAAGAATTGCCAAACTTAAATGGCTGTGGGCAGGGCACATTGCTCGCAGAACGGATGGCTGATGGGGCTGAAAAGTTCTGGAGTGGCGACCGCGAACCGGAAGACGTTGCGTTAGAAGACCTCCCACTAGGTGGACCGATGACCTGGTGAAGGTTGCGGAAATCCGTTGGATGCGAGTCGCACGGGACCGGTCAATGTGGCGACACTTGGGGGAGGTCTATGTCCAGCAGTGGACGTCTTTCGGCTGAAAAGATGATGATGATGAACCACTGACTTCCTACTGCGCATCACTTCAAGTTCAAACTAGTTACCTCCTACCACGGCAGTTGCCGGTAACTCCGTATCCATACCACCATTTAATTATTATATATTGCTCCATTATATTATTATGATATGCTAGTAACTACCACCATTTCATATTGTAACAATATTCGTATGTTATATTAGCTTCTGCCCGTGGCTTCGTCGAGTGGAGTTCCGCATTCGTCCCACCGTAATAAAACAGTTCTATCTGTTAATCTAGGTCAGTGTTTTTCAACCTGTGGGTCGCAAACGACCCCCTGAAGGGACGCGGAGCCTCTCTTTGTAAAAATTAATAAAAATTAATGAAGTTTAAAAAGTGAATTTAATAAGAAAATGTTCACTAAAGGTTATGAACAATCAATCATCAATCAAAAAAAAAACAATCAATAATTTTTTTTATCTTTCATTTTTCATACAAAATAATTCCGTTTATTTTGTAATTGTAATTGCCGAATTATTTTGTATGAAAAATGAAATATGACAACGTCGCGTTTTCTTAGCTTTAAATACCAGTATGTCCCCAGCCGTTCCCGAAAGGGAACAGAACATTGTTATTTTAATTGTGTCTGTAATTGCGGGTAACTACAGGTTAAGAATGATTGGTTTGAATTAAAATGAATTACTCGTATTCATCAATGAAACTAAGATACATATTTTATAATTATGATTGATGATATCTCCGAAACTATGCATTTTAGGAGTGTTAGGGTATTATTTTTACCTACAGAATATAACCCTAGAGAAAAAGAAAAAAAACAGGTTGTATAATGTATTGACCTATGGTTTTTCTTGTATTATATTTAGTATTTTTTTTCATGATTTTAAGTAGGTACGTTTTAGCCTCGGTTATCTCAACTATTATTATTACTATTTATCCCTGTAATACGTTTCCATGGAATGGTTTCGAACATCGATACGTGTGAAGCCGCAGGCAAAAGCTTGTTCTGAATAATCCTCATCATTTCATAATTTTCGAATCGTAAATGTTTTTTCCTGGTTTATTAGCACACTGATTGCTATCGAGACTCATTACTCGATCCAATCATGTTTGCAATTCGTTTATACATTTTCAATTCCACAGTTGGAATTTAAAAAAATCAAACGTTCGGACGATCGATGCCGAAACGTTGAAATCAATTTTGGCTATGTCATAAAACACAGTCAATAACTATTATTTTTGAATCGTTGTTGGTTCAAATTCATTGAATTACAGTAAAAAAAATAACTATGTACTTTCTGTCATAACGATCGTACATCAACCGACAAATTTTTCCCAATGGTATAGTTTTCGACAAGGTCAAAATCACTACATTGTCGATTCTGAATGACCTTTAAGATTTGTTAGGGGTTTTATTAATAAAAAGTTTAAATGTAGTTATATAAATAAATATCGTCAGTATAAAATGTACTAGAGGCCCTAGACACTCAATCCCCATGAGAATGACATGAAATAAAATTAGATCACAGGAAAAAGTCCGCTTGATTGATTGATGATACTTTTAAGGACGCACGTGGCAATAACATAGGTACAAATAGCCCGTACGTGATACAACATTTTATGGATATGTCGCCGTCAAATTGTAAAACTCGTCGGCCGGCGAAGCCAGCAAGCCAAAGCTGCGGTGGTGAGCGTTAGACACATCTGCGACGATAAGTTCGCAGTGGGACCGCCAGAGTCCCGCAGCGCCGGAGCCATGACAGAAACCATGCCTGCTGCATGTTGCTTGCTGCATGCTTGCTGCATGCTTGCTGCATGCTTGCTACATTCTTGCTGCATGCTTGCTGCATGCTTGCTGCATGCTTGCTGCATGCTTGCTACATGCTTGCTGCATGCTTGCTGTATGCATGGTGTATGCTTGTTTGCATGCTTCTTACTGGGAAATAACAACCACATATGTTCATAATCAACTGTTATATAATGATTGAAGCTTTGATTAATTGATTTTCTGCCTGTTAATGACTATCGATGTGAAATGTATGCCAAAAGAAGATTCGGACTGTGAATTTTCATTGCGCTTGTACTGAACTAGCATTGTTGTGCTAATATGGGCAAATGAATATTATGGTGAATAAATGTTATGGAAAACGACATTATTGAAAATGAAAAATACAGCAAAAAAATTTATGCATTAAAATTATTATGTCACATGACCAATGAAATTGGTGAAAATGATTTTATGTAATTTCGAATATGGCAACTGAAGCGTTATTTCTAATGAAATTATGGCAAATACAAGTATGGTAAATAAAATTATTGCATTTTAAATTATGGCAAACATTAGTAAACCTTAAGCGACCACTAGACCAATTACAAACAATCCAGCAAATAGATAAAACATTATAAAAATAGACTCTCTCTGTTCTCGGGTTCTGGGGTCGAAGGGGATGGCGGTCCCGGGAAGACCCCGCCATCCCCTTCGTGTTAGGTTAGGATAGATACTGCCTGGACCCGGCCGCAGGAGCAAAGATATGGATCAATCAAACACTAATTCACTGTCTTATATTAACGTCAATTCGGAAGCGAACTCATACAATGCAATAAATAACACAATACAGCTCTGTTTGCACCGAAACAACACAATGCATTATTAGATTAGAGCAGTTGTAGGTAAAAAGGAAGCTTACAATTAATATCTAGCCATTAAATGTTATAAGTACTCAATGCAGGCCTTTTTAAGTAAGGAAGGATAAGGCCATACTAGTACACACTCTGTGAAAACTTCAAGTGTCTACCTATCTATTACGGTTCAAAAGATACAGCACTGTGACGAAAGCGGACAGACGGACAAACAGCGGATCTTTAGTAATAGGCCCTTTGAAAAAAATATTGAGGAACCTATACATAACTCACAACCAAATTGTTTGCTGACCTAATTATGTACTGACGGCGTTACGTGTTTTGTACCTACTAGTTGTCTACTGGCTTGGGAATAAACAGAAAATTGTCCCTTCATTTTGTTCTATGTATGTTACCTAAACGAATAGCAATTTCCGCATGATCTAACATTTCAAACAGTGTCGTATTTTTGCAACTAGTTTCAAAAGGATTGACTTGAGCTTTTTGGTAGCTTACGTAAATACATAGTGGACGAGCCGAAAGGATTATGTAAGGTACCTAGCGTTATAGTTAGATTTCGTCAGAAAAAATCTACCTAAAGTCGAGTTTTCCGAAAATTTCACCATACCGGGGGTCTAGTTATGACCTCTAGAGCCCAAATAAACCGCCAGTTAAAAAGTTTATATATATATAATATGTATACGTATGTATGTATGTTGGTATGTTCGTATGTGGGGCGCCGAACAAAATTTAGTCACACTCTACAGGTCGCAATTATGCATCGATTGCTTTAAAACTTGGCCAAAACGAAAGGGTCAAAACCTAGGTTAAGTTCGTGAATGGGCGGAATTCGTTCATAGGGGGCGGCGGGGGGTTTTCGAAAATCAGTTTTTTGGCCATAACTTTTTATATATAACTATATACAGGGTGTAAAAGACCTCATCACGAAGCCGTCAACCAAGCATTCTGTACATCAAACTAAGTAACTTTACGCAAAAATTATTGCTGGGAAACAACTTTTTTTTGGGATGAAAAATCATGTTTTGTGGTAGTAGAACTCAATGTAACGCACTCAAAACATTGTGCTGATGAATGGATTGAATAGTACGGGGGTGTTTAAAGATCTTACATTAAAAACTTGTATTTAAAAAAAAACTTGTCAAAAAGTTGGAACTTTGACCCCCAATATCTCCGTAACTAGAAGGTTCCCAGGTATGGTGTAGAACAAAAAAATTATCGCAATGATGGGGAGAACAAGTTCCTTTCAGCTTCGTTAAGAGGTGTTTTACACCCTTTATAATATATATATATAACTTTTTGGCCTTGGAATATTTTTGAACCGATGATATCTCCGAAACAATAAACATTTTTACAGTCAAAATTATTTTTTTTAAAGCTAAAATTTAAGTTTCTTTTTCATGCTAAACTCATACCTATGCGAGGATTTTAACAAGGGGTACAAAAAGTAATGGATGCTTGCCGAAGAGATTTTTTTTGTTTCTGCCTCTTTTTTTTCATGAAAAAAAGCGTGAGTTTATGTATGTATAATGTACGTAAATACATTTATGCATTCTATATCATAGGCATAGACAAAGTTGACATCAGCGATAAACTGATCGAATGTTACTTTGTGTATTATGATACGCGAACGATATGATATTCACCAAGAATTTGTACGTGTAGCGTATAGGTATCGTTTACAATGCGAGTTTTTGGTACAAGTTGAAATTCAATTCAGCTTAAAACGATTCTACAATTTCTAAGATCTCAGATGGACGTTGTTGGTGGCAATAGTTTGCAGCTGGCTTGTTATTTTGCTATATTTATTCTAAACTTCATTTTTTTCTTCCAGCGGGACATCTACATCTGGGCACTGGACCACAGGGTGCACCACAAGTATTCGGAGACAGTAGCAGACCCTCATGACGTCAGGCGGGGATTCTGGTTCGCGCACGTTGGCTGGCTGGTGCTGACCCCCCACCCCGCCGTGGAAGACCGCCGCATCGCGCTGCGACCTACGTGTGCAGACCTCCTTGCTGACCCCGTGGTCAGGCTACAGAAGAAGTAAGTAGCTGGAAACTAAGATAAGCACCTTTAGAGCTTGTGTGACCTGGCACTCAAAGGAGTTAGAGGGTGCTGAATAAAAAAAACGTTTAACAAGGGTTTAAATGCTCATTTCCATAAGTATATATGGAGGTATGGGAATCCTGTGACCTTACATTGGTCGGCTAGGGTAAACTTAAACCTACCTTCTTTCTACTTTAAGTACTAGTTGTACTTTAAGTAGCACATTCACGGTAATTTGGTTGTATCAACAAACCATTAAATAAAACCACGGATCCGCCGAAAGCGTAAATCCGACCAAAGTAGGCCACTCAGTTTTATTCAACACATAAAAGTAAGTCATTGCAAAGTGACTCTTATACTTTTCCAAAAAAGGTATAAATTAGAATGCTTTGAATTGAGCTATTACGCACATCGCACCGAAGCACGTTTAAGATAAGATGAACGTTCAAAGCTCAGTATCTCCAAGTGAAATCTACTGGAGCGTATAAAATCCAGCATTTATATATAAAACGGCTTACATTTTCATAACGTGTTGCATGTCTGAAGCACGAGAATACCTTTCGCTATATGCCACTATATTATGATCTATCTAGTCCCCTTGCGTGTGCCGCTCTCCGAATAGCACTGGATCAGTGCGAACACTGCTGAATCTTTAAGCCCCAAAATTCAAATCCTTAAATTCCCATGAAGGATTTGAATTTTCATTACCTACGTCCTTCGATAAAACTACCTATCGCTATAATTTTGTCAGTTTGATCTACCTACCTTGTCCATTTGTGTGTGCCTCTCACCGATTGGCACTGGATCAGTGGGAACTCGACTAACGCTTCCAGTGATTTCCTAGTGAAGGGCTTGCATTTTCATTACATCCTATGATCCTATCCTGTTATTCCTGAAAGGGTAGGCAGAGGAAGCATCGTCATGTTATTAACTCTTCAGCGGGTGCGGTGCTGTCAATTTTCTATTATCACTAGCTGATGCCCGCGGCTTCGCCTGCTTGACAAATTATATACTAAAATCTTCCTCTTGAATCACTGTATCTATTAAAAAAAAACCAGCATCAAAATCCGTAGTTTTAAAGATCTAAGCATACATAGGGACAGACAGACGCGGCGCGGCGGGGGACTTTGTTTTATAATATGTGATTACTACCCAGACTTCTTTCTACTCATAAAAACCCGTAGCCTCGTTTAGTTATCAAATTGCCAATAATTTGTAGTCTTTCATTGTTATTAAACATTCCAGTTTCCACTGAACTAGGGATTTGGTCGAAACGATGCTATAATAATAATTCGATGTGCCAACCAGCTTGTTCGCGGTAAATTTAACTGGCAACCAATGGCCATCGAATAGATCATTCAAATATACCAAAAGTAGTTCAAAATATGAATTCTGTTGTCTTCTGTATTGAAAGTAAGTGCTAATGTTTCCATAAAACAGACATTAGTATTGGCCATGGGCATGCCGATGCAACAATAAATTAGTAGGTAGGTATTAATAATTTTCAAAACTGACACATGTTCGCGAAAGACAAACAGAGCATACAAATTCATTCATAGCAACAACATAACTATAAAAACAACATACTTTAACATTCTCATTTCTGAAAGGCTTGCCCGTTGGACTCATAAATTGATGCTTGTATCGATACACTTGTCCTTGAGCGACAATATTCTGACGATAGTTCATATCAATAAGACAATATCAATCAAATGGCTATGTCTCTGCAGATGTTCATAGACCTCACCTAAATTGAGCCATCAAGGTCAAAACAAACAATTGAAAAATCTTTAAAGGAAAGATCTGTTGCTAATATTATCACTTAGCAATTAAATTCAGACATAAACAACGTGCTCTGTATTATAATTGAGTAATATTAAGCAGAAGTTGTCAAAGTATCGGTAGGAGTGAGCATGTATGTTTGAAAATAAAGAATTATAATGTTCACCGTTTCAGTAATCTATTTCTATCTATTAGAAAGTCTGCATTCACTACTGTCGAAATTTGCAGCCGAAATGGGGTCGGTATCGACCCCATTTCGGCGGAAAATTTCGACGGTAAATTATATAGAATACGTATTGCTTACTCCTAGACTCGTGACTTTAATCATAAACGCATTTAATAAAATAATATTGATTTCAGCGGATGCAAAAATATTTGAATGAAGGATGACAAAAGAAGGTACATAATTTTCAATGAACGGAAAGAACAATTAAGATGGCTAACTATTGTTTATGTCGAATATAAAGTTATGTGGGCTTGAGCCATATCATTAAAAAATAAGATACGTATGGTGCATTAAACTATTTGGTAACTAAACTATAACAATGTTATAGGGATCTTTACACCAAAATCCAATTTGGCGTCAACAAGACGGTGTTAGGACTTAGGGTGTCATTCAAGTTAAAAAATCAAAAATAGGTTAAATGATAAATAAGCTCCTCTATTTATATTTATAGGAAATCAAAAGGGGAAATATAAGAGTTTTGATTTAATAGTTCCTACCTCCTTAATACTTTCTTATCTGCAGGATAAGCCGTCAAAGATACGGGTCTCAATGATACAAATAATAGGAGGTTCAAAAAAGCTTATCGTGAGTCGTGGCGACTGTTTCGTGTTCCTATGCGACGACATCAGCACAAAGAAACCATACAGATCAAATAAATAATATTTTGTATTTTCAATGTTATTTCGTTAACAGGAGGGGAAAATTCCAGAAAACGTAAGATTTACACTAAAGTGGTTTGTACTTCGACTTGTTCATAAAACGCTTTTTTGTACTGGTAACGTTTTTTGGAAACTTATTCCCCAATACTACTAAAAAGTTGCTCACACACAGCTTCTAAGTAAGAAAAAACAGACATAAATGGATTTACTTAGTCACTAATGATGTAGGTACACATGCACAGTTATCATAGTCTAGACGTTCAAGAGTACTACTTTTCATGTTTGTCAACGATATTTAGGAAAATAAATACTCAATAAAGGAGTCTGAAAATAAATTATGGGTATTGGTAATATACATATTATTATACAATTTGTGAAATGATCACAAAGCGACAATTTTTGTAATATTAACTGCGTCTGTGACCGTTTTAAGAATTTTAACGTGACTCATAATTGTTATCCTATTAAGATTTTGAAAAAACGACCATTTTATGTACCCTGGACATTTCCAACCCAAGATTTTTTCATTACATTATAGCAGAATAATAATGATCGCAAGAAAATTCGGTTTGTCAATCAGGTCATCATCATCATCATCATCATCAGCCTATTAATATAAATCAGGTACCTAGATATTATTATCCTATGGACTAGGAAGCTCCTTTTCTAGAACAATCTCTATGAAATATTGTTTTATGTCCGAATAGTCAGGTACATATTTCTCAGTAGTGGGGCTCTCTAGTCAAGTCTCACTTAGATGGAACCCGAGGGATGAGTTTACTTACTTATTCATTATTTTTATTAGTCTGGATTCGTGCCCGGTTGATAACAATAGGCTTGCCCCCTATTGGATGAGACTTGAAACATAACTGGTGAAATGTGGGTGTACTATCAGGTACACCTCTGCCTAACCCTTCGGGGATTCCGGCGTGATGTATATGTCGCAGCCAATTCGTATAACACACCGTTTTACATAATGGCGCGCCGGATAGAAAAACGCCGCCGTTATGTAATAAGGCGTCCTCGCTTTCAGCCGGATTACAATTCGGCTGAAATAAAGTACGCCGCATTGAATGAGCTCTTCGCGTTCGTCAAAGCGGCGTAATAACGTGCCGCTCAAATACAAACGGGCGGATCGTCAATACGCCGCTTTGAAAGTTTTAGTTCCATTTATCGCCTTAAGTGGCGCTGCATGATCATAACTAGAAATATGGCGTCGCAATCGACAACGGTGTTGATGGCCACTTTTCCCGCTTTTCTGTTTTTTTTTTCTTTTTTTTTTACCTACTTACATGTTGAGAATTACGTGGCAGGGAGTTATTAAAGGGGGGCAAATTGTTTATTATTTTTGCGATAGGACGCACTGTTTTCGAGATATAAGCAAATTTACTCTATGACGCGCGCTCGCTACGCTCGCATTAACGCTTTCTGTCACAAATGTCGTCGTCGCTCCGCCGGCCTTCGGCCTACGCTCCTCATGCCAGCTCGCAAGACTTTTTGGACAATTTTAGTAGATTATTTGAAGTATCTGAATTGCTGACAATACGGCTAAACGTTGGACGCCGCTTTGTCGAACGTATCGCCACCACAATCCGTCTGAACGTGAGGACGCCGTATTACATAACGGCGGCGGTTTTCAATGCGGCGCGACATTATGTAAAACGGCGTGTTTGTTATACGACATTTATACATTTCACTGTAGAGTACACATCGTCCAGTTTAGATACGCTGCAATTGTTGCTTATACGTTTAACTGGCTGTACATCAGTAAGTGTGATGCTCTTGCTAGTGTAGCCAAGCGGTTAGTGCAGGCGACCAGCCGTGAATATCTGTAGCTTCACAGGACTCACTGATGCGGTACCCTGCCCGTATAGAAGGGTGGTGGTGGTTGTTGGTCACCCTGATTACCCAACTGTTCGATAGCAAAGACAGGGTTATGGTTTTTTAGTACATGATAATGTTCCGGAACTCATTATAAGAAATTAGCCCTATATAGCCCACCTACCCTACTTCTAGAACTGTACCGGTCAACTCTACTGATTTAGTTTTGACCGGGTATTTATTTAAAAGCCAATTTATGTCTGGCCAGTCAATTATTGGCGCTATGCAAGGAAATAGCCTTAAATCGCCGATACTTAAATCGGTAAGGACTATATACTATATATATATATATACCTATATCTACATCTACACCAATATTATAAAGATTTGTATTTTTGTGGGTGTGTATGTATGTTTGTAATGAATAAACTCAAAAACTACTGCGCCGATTTCTCAAATTCTTTCACCATTAGAAAGCTACATTCACCTTGAGTAACATAGGCTATATTTTTTCCCCGTACTCCCACGGAAACGGGAACTACGCGGGTGAAACCGCGTGACGTCCGCTAGTAATTTATATAATGTTACTACATTATATAAATTATAATTAAATAGTAGGTACAGTATGAGTAAAGAAATAGACTGTTACTAATTAGTATTACTGATTATAATGTTAAGTATTAGTTTAATAATGAGTCACACCAACGTTTTTTGTTATGAGCATGTCTAAAAAGAATCGGTTTTTTTTTTCTTAATTTTGAAAATGACTGATAAATTTAACGTTAATACGGCCTCCCCGTGGCAAAATCCGACTATGCGTCCGCGCGTGAGACGTCACGCCGTGCCGTTTGAGGTGTTGGTGAGACTCATTGTCATCATCATTACCATCTTCCTACCCTTGTCCCATGTTACTTAGGGTACTCATTGTAAAAATCCCCACCAACAAATCCCTACCAGCGTTAGGTAAACATCAAGTGGATGATAACTTATTCTAAAGGTTACGAGGAGCCAGAAGCGTTTCGAAAGTTGGTATCAGAACCTGCCTTTTCTTATCAGTAATAGATAAATAAAAGCTTTAATTTTATATTGAAACATAATATTTTAAAGCTTGGACTGGTCCCCAGTTCACGAGTTCTAATTTTCAGATAAACGTAAATTAATGCAGCTCGATTCTTCAAGATCGATAAAGTACTTACCTATTTGCAAGGTAGCTTCTAGAAAGCTGCAGTCACAGATAATATAACATTTCGTCCACAGTGTAAACTCAATAAACTGGTACCTACAACTGGTATTAGATTAGATTCCCCGCAAATAATTTTGCGGGGAATTAATTTTAGAGCAGCGGTGGCGCAGTGGTGGCGGCCCCGACTTACGAACAGTAAGTCGTGGGTTCGAACCCAGACAGGCGCATTACTTTGTGTGTTTTATTTTATCACCACTACTCTCAAAACGGTGAAGGAACACATCGTGAGGAAACCGGCATGTCCTAGAACCAAAAATTCGAAGACATGTGACATCTACCAATCCGCACTGGGCCGTGGCCCGTGTCCCAGCAGTGGGAACATTATAGGCTGATGATGATGATGATTTCCGTTTTCCTGCAAATTACTAAAAATAAACACCGACAAAAAAAAACACACCTACATAAACTATGGCTTTTTCCCATGGGGGTAGGTAGAAACCACAGAGCGAAACCACAGAGCGACTGCTATGTTCCTTACATACTCCTTTTGCCTCGTGTTTATATACGAGTATCTGGTCATAATAAGCACCTGAACCTGACAAAAGAAGGTCCACATACTGGGTTTCGAACTTTGTAAAACTCAAACTGCAAGTGATATCCTACTCGCGAAAGCGAAAGTACTAATTAAGTTCATATTGGCCTAATTCTCAAGGAAACAGCAAAAAAAAAAGTGATAAATTTCCTGAAAGTACTTTGTCAATCGTGTTGCGACATTTTTTATCTACATGGAATTATTGCAAAAGGGCTTATCGCAAAGCAATAAATTTTATGCAAGCTTTAAAGCTTGTTCAATTTACATTTACGTAATAAAATGCAACAGTAAAACATGCAGATGAAGGACGCCCTCAGGCTGCGTGCAGCGACGATCTTCATAGATTGGCTGGTCGCAGCTGGATGAGATAGTCCGAGTATCGAGTTAAATGGCGTGGGATTGAAAAAACCTATGTTCGGGAAAAAACTATACACATAAGTAGGTTCTAATGGACTAAATGCACAAATCACTAGATAAAAGGCTATCCTTATAATTGAAAGCACAGTAACTGAAGTTACTGCGTTTCAATAACGATGGCAAAAGTTTTTTTTTTTTTTATAATAACCAACAATATATTAAGGTGTATTCATTATAAATGTAATCGTTATTTGTTCTAGATTCTTCATTCCGATGTTCGCGATACTGAACATTGGGCTCCCCATCTTCGTGCCGTGGTACTTCTGGAACGAGACCCTGGTGAACAGCTTCGTGATCAGCTTCGTCACACGGTTCACCATCACGCTGAACATCGCTTTCTGCGTCAACAGCTTCGCTCATCTGTGGGGCAACAAGCCTTACGACAGGTACGATATTTATTTAACAGATGACTTCGTGATCAAACGAGATCTTTCACGTGAACAGACAATTGTCGCCCGTAGGTCACTTAATTGTTCAGAAAACCGAAAGGCACTCAAACTCAAACTCAAAGCATTTATTTCAATTAGACCATTACGGCACTTTTGAATGTCAAAAGTGTAAGTTCCATGTGTAAGTTCATGTTCTAAGTTCCATGTTCACGCGATCGATCGCTTGCTTCAGTTAAGACACGAAGTTAGGACTAATTTTATTTCTATTATTGAACACCGTATTCAAACAAACACTTAAAATAATATCAAAGTTGGCCTTGTTTGTGAAGATGAACTAGCATTGGCTATAAAGCCGAGTTTCGACGTTTACATATGGATTTTGCCATAGGGTGTCTGTAAAAGATAAGGCGTGAGTCTACATCCATAGGGGCCTAACGTTTGTGAGATGGGCAACTGGGTACATTGCCTAATGACTGAGGGTCGGTTAATCTTGATTATTCTTACACTCCAATGCGCAGCCACTGAATTATCTTGTGGCGTAAGAAACATTAACACTTATAGTTAGTGGATATGCCTTCAGTTATTTGGACGTATTTTTCTGATGATTTGCAAGCAATGTTTACGAAACTGACAAAAAATATGCCATTCAATTTTGTTTCTTATTAAGATACAAACGTTTATGTCGTAATGATGTTATTTCCACCCATTTTATTACAGTGTACTATCATCCATAAATGCATGAAGTATAATATTCCCTCTTTACGAGCTACATCGTAAATTGCTAATGGTTTCTCTATTCTATGGACAAGACAATAATGTGATTGTTGTAAACATTACTATGAATTCACACGTCCTTTGTGACAACCTGTCCGAGTTTCAATAGATGTAGGTACAGTAAAAATGATACGTGCTTATTGCAAAAAGCAGCCGTATTTTATTCCAGACAGGCACTATCAATCAATCAACACGTAGAAAAAGAAATAAATAATGTCAGTAAAGTAGGTACTACTACGAGTATATGTATACAAGTTTCTGTAGAAACTGGTCTAGGAATTACAAGCACGACTACTAATAGGGCAGTCGTTACAGGCATTCCCAAAGTGGCCCAAAAGTCTGACAACCAGTCTTACCAAGGGTAGCGTATTAACGCTACCCTTGGTAAGACTGGTTGCCAGACTTTCATCACAACCCAGTTGGAACTGGGTGATCCCAGTAATAACTGGGCTGTGAAGGTAAGATAGGCAGTCGCTCCATGTAAAATACTGGTATTCAGCTGTATCCGGTTAGACTGGAAGCCGACCCCAGCATAGTTGGGAAAAGTGAAAAAAGAAAAGATTACTTACAAAAAAAAATGATTGATTGATTTAAACAGAACTGGCGAAGTAAGAGCTGGCTGAGTGTAATTCGTTTGTAACAAATCTACTTGATCCTATCAAAATAAATGGATATAAGCAGACTTATTCAATTAAAATTTGATAAGGGATAGATATTTACAGGTGAGGTAAAAAAATACAGCTAATTATAAAAGACCTACCTAGTACGCACTCTAGGATAGTTTGAAGAAGGTAGTTTTATAGTTCACGCATTTAGTTGGCGACAAATCAGTTCAGCACTGTAGGAGAGACAGGAACAGGCGTTAGGGTAGCACTGCAGGTCAGTTAGCAGGTCAATTTCAAGGATCGAGTTTGAGGAAACCTCTGCTGGAAGGGCGTCGTGCAGTTCTCAGTCACGCACCTGGTTAGCTCTGTAGGAACCAGTGTAGTTCTTTGGGCCAGACGTCAGGGTAGCTCTGCAAGATAAGCGGTAGCCAGGCACGAAGATAGCTTTCGAAGATCGGGAGTAGAAGTCCCAGGTGAATCTTTAGCTGGATCCCCTGGGTAGTTTAAGTATGTGACAGCAAAAACCCAGCTGTTTACTGATGCTTCTCATATCAGATCCAATCATAGACTGCCTCCAGCGGTTCGTCAGCTCGTTTTCAAAGTAGTCTTCCTTTTTCAATTTTCAAACATTAGTTTTCTTGTGGCCATCATCTCATCTGACAAGTGTAGTTGGCCAGGACAAATCCATGAGTGCGTAAAGAATTTTATAAATATAATTTAAAATTAAGTTATTTTGTAAACAATCGTAATAATCTACAAAATACAATAGCTAAACATATTGATAAAAATAATTTAAATTAAATTATAAACCAAAAAGTAACCATAGACTAAGTCAGAAAGATAAAAAAAAGTTACTGACAGTTTGACAATTTGACGTGTCACAACATGAAAATTATGAGTAATCATTTTTTATTTCAGCTATTTTATGTTTATGAATCGTATTTAGATCGATTTGCTGAGTGTAAACATACAAACAAATAAAAAGGATGATAAATAGTATTATGAATGATGAATATAAAGTGTAAGTATAGCATAAATACTATAAGTTGCACCTCTGCCTATCTTTCGGGGATTGCAGGCGTGATGGTATATACTACATGTCCTACTTCATTTTATCAAGCAATCAATAGCTAAGCGATATGATACTTACGTACGAATACTTATCAAAATGAATAACACCATAAACACCTGTGTATATGAAATAATGGATTCCGCTCCGATACGAGGCGTCTACTTGCTTATGTAACTGTATATCCATTAGGTATGGAATTGATGGATTCCTGCCATTATTGACAATTGCGCGATTCGCTCCTGATGGAGTGAGGCAGTGCGTGCAGAATTAGTCAGATAGATTTCCAAAAATTATTGGACACATTTTTTTTTTTTTTAACGTAAACAAAAAATGAAGACGATACAGTGCGTCGAAAACTCGTGTGACGTCACATTTGAGTACATTTTTTACTCATATGTGACGTCACGTCGTCAGCCGTGTGGTATCCCAGCCGTGTGGTATCCGGCAGAGTAGAATAGAACCAACCCATTACACTCACGGGTGTCGTATAAGGCGTCTAATGTCTGAGGCAGAACACCTTGCGCTTCCGTAGACCAGAGAATGGGCAGCAGCGTTTTCTGTTAGTCTTTCATCACTGCGATCTCCAATCCGCCTGCCAAGCGTGAAGATTACGGCAAATTCCTCCCATCATGGGAGAGGCTTATGTCCAGCAGTGGACGTTATGGGCTGTTGTAGTAGTTGTAGTATGTGACGTCACAAGCCCCCCCACTCAAGGTCTTCGACACGTGTTATCTTCGTAATTTTTTATTAATTTGATAAAAACAAAAAACACGCATCCAATATTTTTCGATTATCTAACTGACGGACTAAACAGAATCATATTTGTTTTAGTCAGTCATCATCCCTATTTACAGACGTTTTCTAATATCAAATTAGTTTTTATTCTCTCTAACATATTTTCTAAAGGTGGCTGACAGAGCCAAACCTTTCTTGATTACAAGCAAGAGAGCAAGCCACAAAGGTGCAGTCACCCAGAGTCACCCACACGAGTTTTATAGACCGTGCTCAATATTTTGCACTACGTTGCAGTTTCAGCCGCTGTGAAACATAAGTTTAAAGTTCAACTAACAAGGTTACCTACAAGGTAATAAAAAGATCTACAACTTTTGTATTAACACTTTTTTCACAATAACCTCAAAATTTATGTAAAAAATTCAAATAACCAAGTTATTGGAACAATTTTTTTTTTCCACGAAATTTAGTGGAATTTACTTTCCTTTATATGTCCCAAACACACAGTAATTTTTTTTCTTCATATTTCTTTTTTCACCTTATTTTGACTTAATATCGAAAAAGAATAATCGAAAATTCTCACGTCAAAATATCAGCTTTTTTTTAAATTCAGTGGTGTTTTGTTCGTTGAAATTTCTACTTTCTGCTGGTGTAAAAAAAACCGGCCAAGTGCGAGTTGAACTCGCGTGGAGAGGGTTCCGTACATTGCCTATTTTCTGTAAGTGAACGTATTATATTGAGTTTACCACTTTATTTTCAATTGATAGTATTCTTATAGTCAGATTCCTGTAATTTACAAAGCAAAGCAAAAAAAACTATATTTTGTATTTTTTTTTAAAGTTTGAGAATTATTTTTTCTTTCATTTTTGTTATATTCTCTTTCTTTTCCAATGAGTTTCATCCTACCATGTTTTTTTTCGTTTTTTGACCATTTTCAGAGGTATCTGCACTGATCTATCAAGGAAATTGCCAGTCTCATAAAGTTTAATAAGCACTTTGCAAATCTATTAGTTTTCAATCAGTTAGAACAGCTCTATCTCACTAAAGCCTATCCGACGGTCCTTAGGAAAAGCTTGCGGGACTAAAGACTATTAGGTACACTGTATTTAACTTAGATTAATCTTTTGAGTACAGTTGTTTGCAATCAATTCTGTTTTTAATGGACGTTGATACGTGGATTTTGATTCAAAATTCACATTAGTGACAAAAATTAAACAATAAAAATTAATAAATATCACTGGACATTACACACAGCGCCATTTAGTGCCACACTAAGCAACGAGGCTTGTGTCGTGGACATCAGATAGTTCATATACTAGATAGATAATTTTTGTTTATAAATACATACTTAATATACAATATACATATTATATAAACATCCATGGCTCGGAAAAAAATGTCCATGCTCATTACACTAGCATTTGCTCCTACCGGGATTCGAACCCGGGACCCTAAGAACGAAAGGCAGCCTCACTACCGCTGCGCGATCGGGTCGTCAAAAAGTCAAATAGTACGGACTATTTGACTTATCACCGTGAACAAAGATAACTTTGAGTTATCTTTGTTCACGGGCGGATGACCAGTTTGAATTAAGCCAGTTGCAGTCTATGTAACCTGTAATCGAAGACGCATCTCCAATGCGCCAATTAGGTGTTATATCATCATATTACTAATAGACAATTAGATATTAAATTAAGCAAGAGAAATCCATTTACCATTTTTAAATCAATGTCTTTGTTAGTCTAAAGGCAACATTAATTAGTAATTAATTATCGTGTGTTCGTGTGTGCTGATATGAATTATTACTAGTTATAGGTACGTAGTATTTTATTAATAGAGTGTTAGGTACAGAGACTGGATTCATTCAACATAATAGGTTACTACAATCGAGTTACGAGTATAAAATTAATGCTATCTTTAAATTATTTCGCGTCAAATAAATATTGTGGTATACAATACTCCCAAAAGGGAATAAAAATACATACTTGGCTGAACCAATTAAAATAATATATAGCTTCAGATTTTTTTTTACAAAAAACTGTACAATTACATGTTTTTAACTGTTTATGGGCATCGACAAAGTTGATCTCTTTCAGATAGTATGAGAAGCCTTTTAAAAGTTTCAGTTCACAAATAGATTAAAAGTCTTCTAATTAAACGATCTCAACAGCTTCAAAGCAAACATCATATCGGCAATGATTTAAAAATAATAAATTCACCTCGCTATTCTTTAATTTTAGGTCTTAAAAGTAAGTACATATTCAAGAATCACACACTTATGAATCACTATCAGAACTGCCAGTAAGATCAGATGAAGATCGATCAGAGAAAGAATACAGTAAATTCACGTAGATATAAATTGCACATTATTCCATAAATAAGTATAACGGGGCTTTGAACCCATACAGTAATGAAGTTGTTAAAAGTTCACGAGTAATTATCAGATTTAAAAATAATATTGTCTGTATTGTTGGGAAAAGCAAACCTGTTCCAAAACAAGTATTTCCCCATCTATTTTTACCCCGCCACAGTGAGGTAAAAAGGCTATTAGATAGTCTATATTATTAGGAATATTTCATTGTTTATTATTCAATAGAATGTCTTGATTTTCGCCTGAGTTATCAGCTTCTTGTGTTATGGTGATCAAGTCATCCTCTGGGGCACTCAGACTATTTCAATAATAAACTATTTTGGTCTTGAACTATTTTCGTAATCCCGTGTTGGAGTAGTTTTCACGTTTGTTGAGTATCTATTGTGAAAAGGTCAAGCGCTCGGACGATAAACGAAATTATCTATTTCTATGGTACTTAAAAAAAAACAAGACTTTTATAAAAAGAACATAACAACGCCCGCAGTCCCCGGGAGATTACACAGAGGAAAATCAAGACGTTTAAAGTTTTACGAGTAGAAAAAGCTTTTAAGTTTGTCTTGGCGATTATTCCAATATTATCTTGAAGACACAAATTTTTAATTTGGATAAAATACGATAATAGGGTAGTTGACACCACCAATTAATAAGAATCTGGGACGTTACTTATTTGCCAACTCAATCAAAATTGAAACAAAATTGATTCATTGAAAATTTATCGGGTTTGGAGGCCTCCGGTAAAGGGGTTTTAGAGAAAATAATTATGAATTGGAATTATTGGCTAATAGTTTCTACTACCCAATTGTCGCATAAATGGAGAAATTGGCTAGCATAGACCGTAATTTTGGGACTGACCTGGTATGATGAAACAAGCTTCTTCAGGGGCCCCTGTCCTTCGATGATGAATGTAGCAATCGCATAGGCTGGAGTCGATGTACGTGGTCTATTTTGCTGAACACTTGAAAATTGAGATTTTTGGTTTTATAGGCTCAAGCTACCGGAGCGAACTCTTAGCAAACGTGCGGGTAGAAGAGAAGTGAGGCAACACCACTGCGTTCAGTGTTGCGCGCTTTTAAAAAGCGTTCCGTTTTAGGCATGCCCCGTTGGAATATGCTAGTTGATTAGGTATAAATCAATTCAAAAGAATGAAAAAGAAAATACGTAGTACTTGTGCGTACATATACAAAAGCACCGAACACCAATTCTTATTTATTTTCAATTCTCTCAATGTTTCGAAATTCGAACATAAACATGTGCATTCGAAATTTTTGAAATTCCTATTCATTGGCATTTCCTACCCCTATAACAGATGTTACTAAAAAGATTTTCATCTCCGACCATCGTGATTTTTGGATATGTTTTAGTAAATAAGTCATAATATCGAGGAAAATTCGGGGAAAATATGTAACTTTTCTGAGACAGCCCGGCAAGAAAAAAGTCTAATTATGAAAAAAATTTAAAATTAGATCAGAAATACTAAACATTTTTTTCTTCAGGTTCATCAAGTCAGTGGAGAACGGCCTAGTGAGCCTGGCAGCTCTGGGCGAGGGTTGGCACAACTACCACCACGTGTTCCCTTGGGACTACAGGACCTCGGAGCTTGGCAAGATGAACGTGTCCACCGGCTTCATCGATCTGTTCGCCAAGATTGGATGGGCTTATGACTGTAAGTATTTTTGATTTAGTTGTGGTTGTCAGGTTTAGAACCTGTTTCTAAAAAGGAGGTGCAAATCCCAGAACTTGTGTCGTAGTGGTATCTACCAGTACTGGATCAACAATCGTCCGGTTGATGTGAAAACGCTTTGCGGAGCCTTTAGTCCAACAGTGGAATTATTTCAGCTTATATGACAATCATGATACCGATTTACCCTTTTATGTGTACTATCTTGGTTAATCTTGGATAGCACTGACCTGCAATGACGTAATATTGTCGCTACATAAAGGTTTACATCTCGGTTTAAAATTCTCCTTTCCTTGCTCTGCCATTTTTGGGTTTATAATATAAAATAAAATGTAGGAATTTTGAGGGACAGATATATTAAAGGACCCCACATGATGATACTCGCAATTATAAATACTCCGAAAGCCAAAAACATTTTATACCTTCTACAAAATCGTTTAGTTAAACAGCAGGCAGAAGCTACTCTGCGGTTTCGCTGTCGAAGGTTGAATGACGGAGGTTGAAAATAGTACCACGAAAACGTACCTCTGGGGTAAAAAGTATCCCATGCCTGCCTGGTCTGCCTCGAAGCAAATTTCATCCAAATTTATTGGACGAGAAAAGGTAACACACTGAACGACCAACAGACAGAGAGATCAACTTGCGTTTATAACGTAAGTATGAATTTGTATCAACCTGGTAACATCCGCAACTGTGTCAAGGACCTGTTTATATTAGACAATAGAGCCACATAACAGAAACCAGCATGGCGGATAGTAATATGAAACTATTGAAATAAGTTTGGCACACCTGTGATACGTAGTGTGAAACCGAGAACAGTTACATGAGATCCACAAAATAAAACAGAAACCGACTGCTAGGACTTGAATATAATGTAACTTGATTTTTATAATCAACATCGCGAAACAAACACGACTCGTGTTAAAAATCTCAAAATACAATGCAATCACTTCTACTATCATCACAACTGAGAACTAATTAATTAGCAAAATTAATTATAAACATATATCTTTCAATTCAGCTCGCATTGCTGCCTGATTGATTCTGCCTCTCTAAAGTAGGCGCCTCCTGTATTTTATAACATCGGGGCACAGACTCAACACGAGTCAATACACACAATTGCAAAACCACTGAAACTTCTGTAAATTATTGAAATCAGAGCCTTAAGAATGACATGTAACCTGCTTCAGTAGTTCCAGTACTTAAAGTTCAATCTCGTTATTAGTTAAGTTAAAAAGTTTAGATCTATTCGCGATACACACACACACACACACACTTCAACTTCAGTGAACCGTCATTTTCATGATCACCACGGGATTATTACAGTAAAAAAGCAAAGCAGAAACAAATGTCGAAGTATTTTTGCACTTGTTAGGTGTAAGGAAATTAAATGTTGTGCAAAATATTTAGTTTTGATTCCACGAATTAAACCTATACTCAAAATATAGCGAATATAGGTTTCGGTGCATGGCATGCTGATTTTAATTGCTTTTCTTTTTTGCGGGCGGGGGTGCTACATCCTGCATCCACGTCTGGATCTTTTTCGCGGAATTAAAATGAAATATTCTGCATACCATTTAATATCATGAATTTCCACAAAGCAACGCCTGATTCTATAATTTAATTTAGGTGTAACGAACCTAGATATAATTGGTCCGAAAATTATTTCGAAAAACAAACTTCGCTCATCAAAAAGTTACATTTCGTAAACAGAATAACCCGATCCTCAGGGACGTAAATTTATTTACATAGCTACCAAAAATAACTTTGTCTTAATAATGCCTGGAACTTGAACTCGACAAATACCTACGGAAGTTATTATTTATTTAACAGATTACAGATTATCCTATTTCAAACTTAAAACAAGAAGCTATTTAAATATTATGTTGACCTTACAATAATGAATATGAATAAACTTACAAGTGCCATCGGTACCTACAAAATTATCTTTTCTCACACGTAAGCCAGTGTTCTTACGCAGACGAATTTAATCGAATTTTCATCAAGAACTTAGATTAAAATATCTATTAAGTAGATAGATATTTTAATGTAAGTTCTTGATGAAAATTCGATTAAATTCGTCTGCGTGAGAGCACTTCAGAAGATTTTTAACAATCCTCCAATTAAAATGTAAAATTAAACCGTGAGCCATCTAAAAACCGCCATAATCTATTCGCTTCGTAAAAATATCTGATAGTAGTCTCAGTTGCTTAAATTGGACTCATTAATATTCACAACACGGTGGGGTTGATCTGAAAAAGACAATCGTCGAGAGACTATTGTCCATTTTAACTGGCAAGCGTTATTCTGTAAATATCGTTCGGAATTCGAACATTCTCGATGCGTGAATCCGCGATCATTTACAACAACGAGCGAGTATCGATTTTGCTCACGGTCACGTATAAAGTTAGAAATCAACTTTACAGAATGGGTCTATAGTTCGCGTTTATCGGTTAAAAAGTAGCACAAGTTTTCCACAAAGTTGATCACAAAAAGATTGAGTTAGTTTTGCAGGTATATTATTTTTCAAAGACCTTCAACAAGTTCACAAAAGTTTTTTTTTACATATCTTTAGCCCCAAACTATCATATTAACCAATCAATGATAAATTATCTGAAGCTCCTAACAAAGTTTATTCGGTTCAGCCCGTAGCAATAATCCGTAGCCCGTAGCAATTATCGTAGTATATTCGTAGCACCGACACCCCGTAGAGGGTGGTTGCTCTTTTAATTATCAAGTCAATGACTCTGCAAAGAGCAAAGAGCTGATTGCATGGAGTAATTACATTATCGGTACTTGAGAATAGTACTCGTGTAGTGGTCGAACAGACTTTTATGGGCTTTTATTGATATTGACCAGTTTGTATTCTACCGCACTAAAATAAATGTTTTTAACAAATTAAAGTTTTCAAGTAAATCGGGTAATACGGGATTGGTTGAAAGGACATTGGCGCACTAGCGGACTAAAATGAAATATGTAATATATCAACAAAACGCTTACATTTTTGTCTACTTATCGTTGTTTGTAGAAAGTTCGAAAGCCATGGGGTAGTGTGTTTTTTTTATCGTGATGCATCTCTTTATGTCGGGCCTAAAGGCTGCATGCCAAAAAAGTAAAATGCCAAAAATTATGTCACTCGTGCGCTGTGGACATATCGATTGTGTAAACTACTGAACACTTGTTCTCCTCGTCATTGCGATTATTTTTTGTTCTACACCATACCTGGGAACCTTCTAGTTACGGAGATATTGGGGGTCAAAGTTCCAACTTTTTGACAACTTTTTTTTAAATACAAGTTTTTAATGTAAGATTTTTCCTTTAAATACCTCCACGACCCCCGTACTATTCAATCCATCCACCAGCACAATGTTTTGAGTGCGTTACATTGAGTTCTACCACAAAACATGATTTTCCACCCAAAAAAAAAAGTCGTTTCCCAGCAATAATTTTTGCGTAAAGTTACTTAGTTTGATGTACAGAATGCTTCGTTGAATGCTTCGTGATGAGGTGGTTTACACCCTGTATTGTCACTTACGGGATATCTTCCGTGATTGTTAATTGTTTTGAGCTCCCGATATTTCGGCGCTGTTGCAAGCGCCATGATCGCGGGTTGACTCAAGTAAGTGACAATAAGTTTAGTTTTAAACCGTGAAAGCCTAAAACAGTGTACTGAATAAAGTATTTATCATCATTGCAATTGAATTTTCAACAACAAAATAAATTACCATATCTTATTACCATAAAATGTTATTCTTTGGATTTGATAGTCTTTTTATTTTCATAAAAAATATATTAATTTTAATGTATTCATCGTTTGAGTGAACTGTCATTCTTGTTCGCCTTACCCTAACTGGGCCTGTCTACTACGGGCATTACCAAATCTCTTTGAACTATCGACTTCATATGTCTCCCAAGCTATTGATGCTAGTAACTAATAGTCGTACTATCGTCAGTGTAGATAACGTCGGCTTTGTTTACCGGCGTCAGAGCCGCTACAACACAGCTTTCAATATTGCGTCGTCTGTATGTACCTACTCTGCACGTAACGTAATGTATCGGTCAATATTCCCTCGAACAAGGGTAGGCAGGCATGCGATACCTTACCACTGATTCACACAGAAGACTAGGTCGAGATATAGAGCTCGAGATAGGTCTCGAGGCAAATAAATGACATTCTGGTGACGTAGACGTATGTCGTGGATGTTTGAGTTTCTGTGAGAGTATGAACGAAAGATAATTTCTTGTTGTGCATTGTCTGTCAGTATATGACTAAAACTTAGATCCTAATTAAATAGGTTCTTATCCAACCAGATCTTATTTTATAAAGATTAGTATGAGGCCTCATATCTTCGAATCAGTAAAACAATGTATTTTTATATTATTGTGTGTGTGCTTTAATAACTGAAGTCAAATAAATATTTTTCTTTCTTTCTTTCTATATATATTTTGTACTACAACCAGCCGTATCAAGTACGAAAACACAATAACATAACAATATTATTATTTTTATTATTCGTTTCAGTAAAAGCCGCCACAAACGACATGATAGCGAAGAGAGCTAAGCGAAGTGGCGACGGGACCTTCGGCGAGTCGGAAGAGCCTTATCCAATGTCAGAACATTGTCATTCTGAGTGAACCCTCAGGGCATCGGATCAATGAACCATGTAAAATAATATAGTTAAGAAAATTTAAATTGTTTTCCTCGTAATCGTGCGATGGTGATAATCCATCTGTTGTTTTTATTTGTCTTATTCTTATATAATAGATATTTACTACTTAAGGTCTTGTTTTTTTTTTCGGTGACTCTTTTTACTACGTGAGTGAACTTGGCATGAACGTGCAACTTAAACGTAACATAATTAAAAAAAAAAAAATTAAAAAAAAAACAACTATTTTTTTTATAATTTTGGTCTGCATTTTTTGCGCGGAGCACAATTAGTGTCACCCGAAGATTATTTTTAATATTCTTACTTTGTACTCAATATTTTTTATTCAAAATCGTTTGAATTTACGTTATGTTTTCTACACGCGTTCGTACTAAGCCAACAGCTACCTATTTCAGGCAGATTATAATAATCAAGCTATTTTAAAAACTTAAAGTTCATTGCAATGCATAACTTTTTTTTTTTTTTTCTGATGTGAAATCATCAAGTGACTCCTCCCGCTCTGGGCGGAGCAGGAGGGAGTGTCAGACTTTTACTGACTAAAACCCATCCATGTTCCTTCATCGCCCTTTGTGTTCGGGGCCATGGCATCTCTTTCGAACAGTCGCGCAGCCCCAGCAGGCATGGGCCCTTGCGGACCCCTTCCATTTTGCTGACTCTCTTTGAGGCGCGCGTGGAACACGAACACGCCGTCGACACGGCCTGTGATCATGAGACGGACGGACGGCGAGCTAGTCCATAGCTCTCCGTCCACAGGCCCGCAACCACGGTGGCCAGGGGCCACCACGTGGCACCCGACGCCCGGGGCGTCTCCCGCGGCGGCCGGGACGTGAGGTTCTCTCCCTATCACGTTCCGCAACCTCCTTCTATAGCATTACTGCTTCGCAGAAGGAGGTGACGGCGTCCCATTCCGTCTTGCTCCGGACCATGGATTGAACTGCCTCCAGATCCCATGGCGGCAATCCGGCAAGGAAGCTCGCCGCCTCGCGGGAGATCGTGCGGTCCCCACGGGCCAGCCTTACGGCTACCACTTTTTGGGGCGCGTTCAGGTAGAGCCTCCGGCAGGAGACGTTTGGCTCCCCCAGGTTGGGCAGGAACCGCCTGAAGGCAGCCCCGGTCCATTCCAGTTTGGGAGCCAAACGTCGGAAATGTTCCACGAAGTTCAATCGGCTATCGAGGACAAGTCCCAGGGTCTTCAGCGTCGACTCGACGCCGACGGTTACCCCTCCTACCGTCAGTGAGGATCCCGGAAGTGACGCGTTCCGAGGCCCATGGCTTCAGACTTGTGCAATGCCACCTCGAGACCCAGTTGCCGGATCCTCTCAATGACTATCGCAACCCCGCGTGTCATGATTTCGGTCGCCGCGCGCCGCCTCGTGCGACCCCCGCTGTGCCAACGGAACCGATCCCTGTGGAACACCGCACGACATCTCTCGCCGGTTCCATTCTCCGCTGCGACAGGGGTAGATGACAGCCCTGTCCGTAGGTAGTCCCCGACCACACGACGAAGGTAAGTCGGCACCCAGTGATACCGGAGTGCCTCCCTAATACAGCTCCAGGGCATGGTGTTGAAGTCATTGGCGATGTCGAGAGACACCGCCAAGACAACCCCACCCCGGTACACCGCATCCCCCGTCGTGAGGGTTCTCACGCGCATAATGGCTTCCACCGTAGAGCGCCCCTTGCGGAAACCAAACTGGTGTTCTGCAAGCTCCGGCCCCATCCCCGCAAGGTGCTCGGCAAGGCGGTTTGCAATTACTCTTTCAACGAGCTAGCCCACCTCGTCGAGCAACATTATGGTCCGGTATGCGGACGGAGAGTCCGGCTTCCGAATGAGGACCAGCTTCCCCGTCTTCCAACGAAGCGGGAACTGGCCTCTCTCCAAGCATGCGCTTAGGAGCCCCTCCAGTCGGGGCCCCAGAGCCGAGAGGTCAGGACCCAGGCTTTGCCAGGCAAGCCGTCGGGTCTCGGGGCGGTATTTTGGCACTGAGTCTGCGTGCCGCCACACTCAGGTCTTCCACAGTCACTTCCGGAGTGTCGTTGTCGTCATCCGCTTCCAGCACCGCAGGCGGCGGAGCCTTAGGCGGGGGGGGATGTTCCCCTCGCGAAGGGAACAGAGCGCTCACCACGTCCTCCACGAGCTCAGGCCGGAGACTCTGCGTCAGTGGGGGGGGGAGGGGGCAGGTGCGGAGTTTATGCCGCACCATTTTGTAAGGGCGCCCCCATGGATCTCTGTCGAGAGTATACTTAACTCTTACGGGTGAAATCCGAACTCATAACATAACGAAAACTTTGTTGAACTATTGCCCAGACCTTTCTTGAAAAACCGATTTAAACTTTAAAACTATTGTACAAATTCATTTCAATTGTATGTTTGTTTCAAATTAATATTTGAGACGCTTGATTTGCAATATCAAAATCCGTTTTAGTACAAATTTAATCTCAGATTACGAGTAGTTGTTTAAAAGTTTCAATGAGTTAATTTTAGGAAAACTCATTACAGTTCTTGTAACATTTCAGAAATATGATTGTTTAATTAAATTAGTCAACTAAAATTTTGAAAACTTTGTAGGTATGATAGCTCTTAGTGCAGTACTTATATTTCTAAGCAATTATATTTTTTGTTATCATTGTGGCATATTAATATGTTTCGTTATACGCTATCGTTTTGTTGAAATCACTAAATATATATTTCCCTAGACGTTAAGTCATTGTTTGTTAAAGATAAAGCATAATAAAACTGTTGTTTTTATGGTGTTGATAGTTAATAAATACTTATTGTCTCCCTATCACAGTGTTTGTAAGTCTAGTGTCAAGGTACAATTGCGCATGCATTTGCAGCCTGGAAACCGCACCTGTAAAGCCGCTCATCCTTGATGAACGATCTTTAGTATTGCTTTCAAAATGTTAAGTTCGTGAAAACGTAAAACAAATCGTAATCGTGAATACAGTAGGAGAAAATCAATTTTAAAAGTTGTTGCGAAGCGTTTTCAATATGAAACAGTCATATCTCTGCGGTAGAGCGGCTTTGCCTTTGCGGTTTGCGGTCTGCGCTTGCCTCCCGACTTGTATCTTAAGATTAAAGCAGGAAGTGTACCTGCAACCTTATTATAAGAATAAGTCGTATTTGCAATAGCTGTCATGTTGAAAAATCAACCCAACGTACGACATAGTTTGATGTTGGAATATGCAGTGGTTGATGTTTCAAACGTAGAAAATTGAGCATACAATGTGATGAGACTTCAAAGTACTCGAAAATTGAGCATACAATGTGATGAGACTTCAAAGTACTCGCAAATGTTAGTTACAATTATGAGTACAAAACTATTTTTGTTATTAAACATATTTTTATAAACTTACGAGGATCAGGATGGAATGTAACTATATTTTATAATTATATCCATAACTGTTACTGTTATCCATAACTTATAATGTCAATGAAAATAATAGCCTGTTTTCTGCGCTTTCTCGGCTAACCTTCAAGATTTTGTTGAGATTTAACTAACAGGCAGCTGTATACTCGGATAGGTTCCTAGTATATACAGTCGCCGTCGGATAGGTTCCTAGTATATAAGTAAGTAAGTAAGTATAGTAGTAAGTTTCAACAATCTGTCAATTTTTCTCATTCAAAATCAAAATCAAAGCATTCATTTCAAGTAGGCCAGTTACAGGCACTTTTGAATTGTCGAAACAAAGATGAAAATATCTATAGTCCCAGTCACAAGACATAAAAACTGAAAGTACTGAAGTTGCCCATTCCCTAGCGTAGATCTCTATGGAGAAGAACGGGCAAAAACTTCATGGACACTCTTTTAAATCAAAATATTTTTTACAAAATCTTGGTTACATCATTTATGTTGAGATGGTACATTATGTTGGACGAGAAGATACCGCGCAACTAACTGAACGCTGCCCAGCCGAGCTGGATTCGACGATTGACCTCTTTCTCGATGTTAGACCTACCTAACTGAACCGTTTGTCCCAGGTACACATAATCGTCTACAATTTCGAGTGTAGAGTCTCCGATCTTGATAGGAGTGGGTGTGACATGGGCATTCAACATGATCTTGGTTTTTTCCATGTTCATTTTAGGACCCACTCTTCCGGAAGCTCTACTAAGGTCATCGAGCATTGTACTGAGGTCCTCCATGGTCTCAGCCATGACCACTATATCGTCGGCAAACCGAAGGTGAGTGATGTACTCGCCATTGACGTTGATGCCTAGCCCTCTCCAGTCCAGAACCTTGAAGACATCCTCCAGTGCAGCGGTGAACAGTTTCGGAGATATGACGTGTCCCTGTCTCACACCTCGCTGCAGGAGGATAGGTTTCGAGGCTTGGTCCTGAAGTCGGACTGACATGGCGGTGCTTTTGTACAAACACTTCAACACCTCGATGTACCGTTATTCGATTTGGCACCGTTGGAGAGACTGCAGTACAGCCCAGCAGGGCTATTCACAACGCTTCGATTCGATTTTCAATTCGGAAAGTCGTATGTTTATCTCGCTCGATTTCGTAATGTCAAAAAAAGATAGACATACGACTTTCCGAATCGAAAATCGAATCGAAGCGTTGTGAATAAGGGGCCAGGTCGATCGAATCGAAGGCTTTCTCGTTGTCCACAAACGCCAAACAGAGGGGCAAGTTATACTCGTCCAACTTACCGCAGTGTCTCAAGACAAAAGTCTATGACCAGTGTGTGTTGCCAGTGATTACATACGGGACCGAAACGTGGTCGCTTACAATGGGCCTCATCAGAAGGCTTAAAGTCACCCGTAGGGCAATGGAGAGGGCTATGCTCGGAGTTTCCTTGCGCGATCGAATCAGAAATGAAGACATCCGCAAGAGAACTAAGGTTACCGACGTAGCCCGAAAAATTGCCAAACCTAAGTGGCAGTGGGCAGGGCACATTGCTCGCAGAACGGATGGGCTGAAAAGTTTTGGAGTGGCGACGGAACCGTCGTGAACCGGAAGACGTTGCGTTGGAAGGCCTCCCACTAGGTGGACCGATGACCTGGTGAAGGTTGCGGGAATCCGATGGATGCGAGTCGCACGGGACCGGTCAATGTGGCGACACTTGGGGGAGGCCTATGTCAAGCAGTGGACGTCTTTCAGCTGAGATGATGATGATGATGGTACATTATATGAGAACGATGTAGCAAGAAGTGCACGTTAAAAGTGTCCATAGTTAAACAAAAAATACAATAAAATAATTAATTCAAATATGCCGTGGCAACTAAGAGATGACCAGTCACAACTGACAGCGCCCGGTCACGAACATGACGCATGGATCAGGGGCCCTACTCTCTAACGTTTCGTCCGTATATTCGGATCTATCCGTCCCTCTCGCGCACGTCTGCAGATGAGTGCGAGTGAGAGAGACGGATAGATCCGAATATACGGACGAAACGTTAGAGAGTAGGGCCTCAGCACCATTCAACTCAACGATTTTGTAGGGAACTAAATAATCCGACGCACGCGCCACTATCAGCGAGACATTTGAGTGAGCATGACATACTCTCAACCTCCAGGGCATATTCAAGTCAAGAAAAAACGTAGATTTCCAGTGAATAATAGCCTTCTAGTACATAGTACTCAAACAATATGGGCTATGCGATTATATAATATTCGATTTTGAACTTAACCTCCAACATTTTATGGTTTAAAATCATTTGGAGAAATTTGACAGTTTATGGTAGCTTGATGTGCTGGCGACTGTACATCAACTGCAACTTTAACCGGTCAGATGTGAAGACATCCTTATAGATCTTAATATTAATTAATATGTAAACGAAGTTCTCTACCATTGTTCTTTTGTATAACTATAAAAATGTGGTGATAATGAATAGAGTACATAATAATTATATGCATTTTATGTGATATATATTTATCTACCTGTGAAATATACCTTTGAGAATAAGACGTAGTTTTTATTATATTTCATATAAACACATTATACAGGATAAAAAGTCATAGCTAGGAAGACAAATGAAAACTCTGTCCAAAATTATATTACAAAAGTAAACACAATTACGAAGACGACGGTTCATATGATTGCCATAGTAGGTAGATAGGATATTAAAAATATGATATCAATGTTGTTTACTAAGAAAATCCGAAGATCAGATTTCAGTTTTTAGGATAACTTTGGCTTTGAGGAAACAATATGTTAGTATCAGTTGCTAATAAATTCCAATATTCGATAGAGAACGAATTTAGGTCTTACACAAAAAGAACTTACTTTATGGATGATATGGCAAGAATACTATAAATCCATAATAGCCATATCATCCTTATATCAAATGCAATAAATTGTATTGACGTTCACGTTCAAGTGAATACATTTTATTGCAACCAGTACCAAAGTCATCACCACATCGCTGCTGCTGCTGCTACTACTCATTAGCTCATATGAACAAAAACTTTGTTAAACTGTTTAAAATGTATAAATAACAAAACAAAACACAGTTTACTTTTACTAATAATGTCACAAGTAGTCATAACACGCGAGGAAGAGCGGAGAACGTTGACAAAAAAGCAGGCGGTGGAGCTGCGCTGGAGGCCTGGGGCACCGAGCCGCCGTTGAACACATTGCAGCCCCTGCAACCGTTGCCAGGTGAGGACTGAGTAGGCAGGGCCAGGCCTCGCGTCCACAGCGACAATCTGTGCTTAATCACGATATAAAAAAGTTAGTGATCACAAAATCGATTCGACTTCGATCCAAATTCAGGATTTTTTGTGTCTAAAACAAGTTACACTTATTTTCTGTTAGCCAACTGTTAGTCATTCTTTCCCGTTATAGGGTAGATGACAAAAAAAACTAATTAGTCCGTCATATAGATTTCCAAAAAATATTGGACACATATTTTTATTTCTTCACGTAAACAAAAAATGAAGACGATACAGTGCGTCAAAAAAACGATGTGACGTCACATTTGAGTACATTTTTAACTCAAAATAAAATGGTAAACTGACTGACTCACTGGGTGACATATCAACGCACAGTCCAAACCGCTGGTCCTAGAGACATGAAACTGGAGGGTATGGTCTTTGTGAAGAGTAAGTATCCACTAAGAAAGGATTTTTGGGAATTCCACCCCTAAAGGGTTAAAATAGGGGATAAAAGTATATGAAAGTCCGTCAGCTTTAAAGTTAGGATCTTCAAATTTTGTGTTTAGGCTGACGATTGAAAATTAATTTATACGTGTCTCGGCGTTTTTGAAAAATTCTGCCCCCAAAGGGTTAAAAAGGGGGATGAATTTGTGTATGGAAAGTCCTTAATTTTCGAAGTAAAAATCACTTAATTTATTATCTAGGCTTATGATTGGAAGCTAATACAACGATGTTGTTAGAATTACAACCTTTAAGGGGGTGTAAAGGGGACTGAAATTATGAACTGCTGACTGCCTGACTGATCGATCAACACACAGCTAAACCGCTGGGTTTAGAAGCATGAAATGTTGTACAAACCTTCCTTGAATGACGTAAGTGTGAAGAGTAGAAAGAGTTTGTATGAAACTTGATCAATTTTGAAGTTAGAAATGTAAAAAAGTACATATGAGCTCATGGTTCAAAAGAAAAGTTTACTGTATCACTAAAAACAACTTTCTTTATGGGGGTAAAATGCAAGTTTGTATGAAACTCCGTCATTTTTGAAGTTCCAAAAAAGTGAAACAGTATACTTTTATTTCTAACCATGCATTACCAATTGTTACAATTCTAACTTCAAAAATGAAGAAGTTTCATGCAAACTTTTATCACCTATTTTTTTTAGAGAGAATGAATGTTAAAAAACAAAGTGATACAGTTAACTTTGTTCTCTTACCAAGGGCTCATATATCAATTTGTATATGTCTAACGTCGAAAATTACGAAAGAGTACTAAATTGTCAAAGAGGTTTCAACCAGTAAATGTAATTGATAAAGTATCCAGTTCACCTAAAACGACATTCACGTCTTATGTCAAGTAGATATTTATTTATAATTAACAATCCAACGAAATCGGGGCTGAGGTATTTTGATGTCATAAGTAAGGGCTAATGATCAGTCACTGTACAAAACAAGTATCCTTCCCCAGAATTGAAAAAGAACTTTGGCATACCGCGCGCCTTAAGTACGCAGACGGTTTATACTGTAGATACCAATGAGGCCATGTTTTTGAGTGTATTTATCAAACCAAATAACTACAGTTGAGTATTTTAAGAATCACAGTAGGAGTACCTAATTCAAAGAAAGGCAAAAGCGTAAAACTGTCGTCTTTCGACCTAAGAATTTACTAGACTTTATGAAACAACGTCAAACTAAAAGCTGCCTTAGGTTGAAACTTGAAATATATTTTATCAAGAGAGATAGATACTTAAGTAGGTACCTACAGCCTTTGTACTTTAATTGCGCCACGTCTAGCATCTGTTTCTCGCTCTAACAAATGATGGTTCTGAGCGAAAAACAAGGATAGGAGCATGGAAAAATGCGATTCCGTGCTGCCAGATGAGGCGCAAGCTCATAACAGGATCAAAAGGTCTTGCTGCTATCGGACTACAATGTAAACTTATATTGAGTGAAGTGTTGGAGCGGGAAATTGAAAGGTGTTGTTTAAAGTGCATTTTCGATTGGCGTCTAGCAGTGACGTGCCAACATACGGCAAGCCCGTAAGGCAAGCAGACTGCAGTACCGCCACTAGCGTCTAGTAGGGTCTCGATTTTAACAACGTTGGTGCAGCATTTTGAAAACCTGTAAATGTTGATTCTCGTAAATCCAGAAAGACACATTTTTTGTAATGAGCTTATATTACTACTTTCAAATTTAATTAAAATGTCTAGCAGAAAATGTAAACAAAGTTCTGATCTGTATTCCTACATTTGCGGACAGTTTATTATATTTGTACGATTGTACCTTCCAATACTTACCTTAAAAACGTTCATTCTACATCCACTGAGGTCAATGGGAATAATTTGATTGTAAACGCTAATTTGCGTCTAGGCAATAATTTATAATTCATAATTTATTTCAGCCTTTGTCGAATCGATCAAGCAAAAATCCAATAGATGTACCAAACCAGAGGCAGAAAAAAGGCGCCAAAAGACAATTTATTTTCCGCAAGGCGCCTTGCATCTCACTGGTCCTGCACGTCGTTGGTTCAAAGAAAATAATTTTGTAAGTTTGTAGTTAATATGAAAAAAAATGAAAAAAAACGAAACGAAACGCTCTTACTTATTCTGTGAAGGCGGGAGAAGATACATCTTTAAAAAATCTTAGCCCCTTCTGCCCTTTGGCAACGCCCATGGAGGTAAATAAACCGTGGAAAGCCTGTAACATCACAATTGATCGTATTTCAAGCAGCTTATACGATTTTATGTTTCATATTTCACCTAAAAGTAAAGCAGAACCTTTATAAAATCACTTTCAGTCCATTTATCACAAAGGTTTTTTTATCTTGAACAGCTTTCAGAGATTCCCCACAAAAGTGCTTCTCAGACAAGAATATTATCTCAGAAATCTCAGCACGTAATGTGTCAAACGAATACCTACATCAAACAAGTTCGGAGAACGTTATCTTTGACCATAGATTCTCAACGAACGACGAGCATTTTATTTGTCGATTTATGCCTAGAAAGGAAGTTTATTGAGTTTATTCCTCGACAAAAGTTTGAAGTTATTTACGACAGGAAGAAAATAAGTCTACAGGTAACTGAGTTAAGGAACTTCAAGTACTTTTCCACCCCTTCAAAGTTAATTACGATTTGAAAGATTTTGAAATAAATGCCTGATTAATTGCTTCAACATTATCGAAATGCATAACCACTTTTAGTGTGTCAAGTTATTACTCCGCTGGTTTATTGCGCTTGAAAATGTAATAGTTAAGAACGACATTGGCTGCATAATGCATATTTTGTAATAAAACAAGATCCTTTTGTCGAGTGTACACTGTATACAGGGTGTAAACAAAGCCTTCAACCAAGCATTCTGTACATCAAACTCAACTTTACGCAAAAATAACAAAAGTTATCGCTGGGAAACGCCTTTTTTTTTAGGGTGAAAAATCATGTTTTACGGTAGAACTCAATGTAACGCACTCAAAACATTGTGGTAATGCTACGGGGGTAAAAGCTTACATTAAAAACATGTATTTAAAACAAAACTTTTAATAAAGTTGGAATTTTGACCCCAATATCTTCGCAACTAGAAGGTTCCCAGATACGTCTAGAAAAAAAAATTATCACAATGACGGGGAGAGCAAGTGCCTTTCGGCTTCGTTAAGGGTCTTTTTACACCCTTTCTGTAGTTTTAATTAAGAAACAACATTACCAGATATATTTGTTAAGCTTGCGCAAAAGTTGAATCTTTTATTTATAGCGAAACTTGGAGAACAGGGACTCTTGCATTACTTTGCTTCACGTTTCTATGTAATTATACATTGCTGGAAAATTTATAATAGTGTTTTTTGTTAATATTTGAATTAAATTAAATATTATTTACGATTTATTTTTTATCAAATGGGTTATTTACCATTATTACATTTTGTAGGAATTTTTTTGTTGCAGATTTCAGAGAGCGACATATTCTTGGTTTCTGAAAGCGTAAATCAGTGAATTAGCTGAATTGTTTTTTTTTTCTTAATTAAGAAGAATTTGTGAAATGCTACTTCTAAAAAACTCAACTACTGAAAAATGACGCTCTAATTAAATTCGTAGTTTACAAGGTAAAATCGTCTCCTCCTTTTGTTGAAGTCGGTTAAAACGTACCCTTTGTTACCCAGGCCATAATATCGAATTGATTGACACCTTATTCATCAAAATTGGATGAATAGTTTAAGCTCAACGGTGGAACAAACGTAAATACAAACATACATACATACATAGATTGCTAAAATCATAATCCTTCCTTTTGGCTTCGCCGTAGTCGGGTAAAAAGTAGGTAATTTAAAATGGACAACAAATCGACATTTTCTAAATGATCTTAATCTACCTTTTTCAATCCTGTACAAACACTTATATCCACAAAGTACTTACAAATACAAATCTTTGTTCTTATAATAAAATACAATCCGGAGGATCTACTTAAATCTATATTTAGCCCTTTTTAGTACAAATTTCTTTTGCAAATTTATAGTTTTTTTTTGTAACATTTATTAGTACCTCTACTGCTGAAACCTTTTGTATAACTAGCTGTTGCCCGCGGCTTCGCCCGCGTAAAGTTCGGTAACCATCCAACTGGATCATATTAAAGGGATAAATAGTGTCCTACGTGTTAATCCAGGTTATGAACTATCTATGTGCTAAATTTCATAATCATCACAATCACCATCACTATCACAACCACCATCATTATCACAATCTCCGTCCTCGGTATCACCATCACAATCACCGTCACTATCACAATCACCATCACCATCATCGTTATCACAATCATCATTATCGTTATCACAATGATCATCATCATTATCACGATCACCATCACTGTCACTATCACTATCACTATTACAATCACAATCACTATCACCATTACAATAACCATCACCATCGCTATCAACATCACAATCACCGTCACTATGACTATCACAATCACCTTCACCATCACTATCACCATCACCATCACTATCACCATCACTATCACCATCCCTGTTATCACAATCATCATCATCAGTATCACAATCATCATCATCGTTATCACAATCATCATCATCGTTGTCACAATCATCATCGTCATTATCACAATCATCATCATCATTATCACAATCATCATCATCGTAATCACAATCACTTTCATCGTAATCACAATCATCATCATCGTAATCACAATCTTTTTCATCGTAATCACAATCATCATCATCGTAATCACAATCATTATCATCGTTATCACTATCATCACCATCATTATCATTATCACAATCACCATTATCGTTATCACAATCATCACAATAAATCAACAATAACTCTGTATAGAAGTCGAATCCGCCATCTTCTGGATCTCAAAATAAATATCATTTTCGTAATCTGCACCCCTGATAATCTCGGTATCGACACCCATATTGATTTTTAGACATTTCAACCCCATCGCACCCCAACAGGGAATGAAGGCATTTCAGATCCGCCACACCAAATCTTAAAATCGTTGTTTTTGTAATACACCCGACCCGATACACCATACAAACAATAGCGATGTTGATTTTCAGACTTTGTTACCCCATTTCCCCCTTTAGGGGTTGAATTCTGAAAAAATCTGAAACACAAAAATGTTAACTCATTTATCGATAGGAGTACTCCTGTGAAGTTTCGAATAAAACAGTCTTACCTAATCTTGTTTCCCCATATAAACTTTTGACTCCCGTTTCATCCCCTTAGGGGGTACATTTTGAAAAATCCTTTCTTAATGCACCCCTTAACCTCATAAGGAACGTTTGTGCCAAATTTGGAATCTCTAGACTCAGCGGTTTGGGCTGTGCATTGATTTTTAGACTTTGTCACCCCATTTCCCCCTCTTAGGGGTTGAATTCTGAAAAAACCTGAGACTCATGTCTACTCATCTATCAATAGGAGTACTCCTGTGAAGTTTTTAATAAAATAGTCTAATTAATCTTGTTTCCCCATACAAACTTTAGAGCCCCGTTTCACCCCCTTAGGGGGTGACTATTGAAAAACCCTTTCTTAGTGTACCCTTAGACCACTTCAGGAACATATGTGTCAAATTTGGGATCTCTAGACTCAGCGGTTTAGGCTGTGCATTGATTTTTAGACTTTGTCACCCCATTTCCCCCTCTTAGGGGTTGAATTATGAAAATCCCTGAAACCCGTTTCTACTCATTTATCAAAAGGAGCACTACTGTGAAGTTTCGAATAAAATAGTCTAACTAATCTTGTTTCCCCATACAAACTTTGGAGCCCCGTTTAACCCCCTTAGGGGGTGAATTTTGAAAAATCCTTTCTTAGTGCACCCCTAGACCACATAAGAAACCTACTTGCCAAATTTGGAATCTGTAGACCCAGCGGTTTGGACTGTGCGTTGATAGATGAGTCAGTCAGTCAGTCAGTCAGTTTCTTCTTTTATATATTTAGATATAATGAAAGGTTGTTCTTTGGTGGATGAAGCTTTTATTGGATGAATGTTAATATTTTGAAAACATGTTATATATATTTCACTTTTTACTAGCTTTTATATTTAACATTATCATACTCATTAAGGACGCTGTTACGTTTTCGATGAACTTAAATTAGGTATCTAAAGTCGCACACAGCAACATCACCCGTACGCACACATTGAACTACTCTGAGCGTTCGATTTTTTACTTCACTTATATAATCTTGGTCCTTGATATTATTTTTTAATTTTATGCTGTTAGATAATATGCATGTATTTTTTCTTCACATATATCAATAAAATAAACACTAATATCAACCCAAGAAAAGTATTAAAAGTTAAGTTTAACGATTGCTTGTCGCTCAAAAATAATATTAAACTTCTGCAATTTTCTACGACAAACAATTTTCAATTTTCAATTTCAAACGTCCGTGACTGTCGTGCGTGGCCCTTATGTGACGTCATTTACCTCAATCTGCCTTGTTTACAGCTAATTTTTTGGCCTTAATAAAATAATTTTAGTAATTGCATGTGCTCTAGTCAAGCATAAATTGTAATAACAATATTGTACTAAAGTATTTGTCAAACTTTAAGTACTTTTCTAATAAAAGTTTTTTTGACATATAGACTTTAACGTCACACCGGTGTTATCGAGGGACGATGTGTTTTGAGAGTGCGTTCCGTTTCAATAGAAACATGCTACATAAAACAATAAATTTAAAATAAGTTTATTTATTTATTTAACACTTTAAGCACAAAGTACAGAGGCGGACTTAATGCCATAGGCATTTTCTACCAGTCAACCTTTGGGTTATGCAGAGACAAGCAGTGGTAGGTGTACATCTGGAAATAATTTAATTAAGAAAATAAACTCGGCAGAAGTTATGTTTTAGAAACTTAAAGAAGTGATCCATAATGTTCATATGCACCAATACAAGGCATTTTTAATAAATAAAAAGAGTTTTGTATTTCATGCATATTCCCTATTGATTCCTGAAAATTACTTGGACTTTTGAAAATGCACTTGGTAGTTCTGTTACTTAGTACCGTCGCGTCGCACAGTATGTTATTTTGCCTTAGTTGCGGACATGCCAGTTTTATGGGTTCAAAAATCAAAATCAAAGCATTTATTTCAAATAAGCCAGTTACAGGCACTTTTGAATTGTCGAAACACAGATGAAATTAAATGTAGCTACAGTCCCAGTCACAAGACATAAAAACTGTGAAAGTACTGTAGTTGCCCATTCCCTAGCGTAGCGTAGCATAGCGTAGCGTATTTATGCGCCCCTGTCCTTGTGGAGCAGGACCAGCATTGAGCCAAGCATTTTTATCAGTGATATAATCGCTCAACTTGTAATATGCTTGCTTACATAGTGTGCGTTTAATGCTTGTTTTAAATTTCGTCTCATTCAGTTCAAGAATACTTTGTGGAATTTTATTATAGCATCTCAAACAGTACCCCATGAAAGATGAGTCTACTTTAGCGAGTCTGAAGCCTGGCTGAACTAGTTGGTCCCGATTTCTAGTACTGTAATTATGTCTGTCACCCCTTTTACCAAAATGGTGCAGATTTTTTCTGACGTACATTATGTTTTCGTAGATGTATTGACAATGTACCATCATGATGCCAATATCTTTAAACAGTTCCCTTAGAGAATCGCGCCTAAGAAGATTATAAATGGCTCTGATGGCTTTTTTCTGCAGAATAAATATAGACTCAATATCTGCAACCCGTCCCCACAGCAAAATGCCATAAGACATTTTACTATGAAAGTAACTAAAATAAACCAGTCTAGCGGTATCTACATCAGTATATTGACGGATCTTTCTAATGGCATAGGCAGCTGAACTTAACCGCCCCGCAAGAGATGTTAAATGAGAACCCCATTGTAGCCTTGAATCAAGCGTAATCCCCAGGAAAACCGTTTTATCTGCGAATTCAAGTTTCTCTTTATTCAATATTAAATCACATTCACTACTTTTAACATTCATTAAAGCAAATCTTATGCATTTGGTTTTTTTTCATTTAGTACCAAATTGTTTGCTGTGAACCAATTTTGGACCTGAAGTAGGGCATTATTCACGTCATCTAGATTTTGGGCAAAGCCTATTTATCATGAAAATTAGGGAAGTGTCATCAGCAAATAACACCATATTTTGAGGTTGGTTTTTCAATAAATAGGGTAGATCATTTATATATACTAGAAAGAGGAAAGGACCCAATATTGAGCCTTGTGGAACCCCTAGTTTTACTTTTAACCCCTGTGAATTAATACCATTTATTTGAACATGTTGTTGTCTATTATTCAAATAAGATTTTACCAAACTAAGTGCAAGTTTACCCAGGCCGTAATGCTCAAGTTTCAAAAGTAATGTGTCGTGATTTACGCAATCAAACGCTTTGGAGAGGTCACAAAAAACTCCTATGGCGTCTTGAGACTCTTCCCACGCAGTAAATATGTGCTTTAATAAGGTTACACCGGCGTCAGTTGTACGACGTCCTTTGGTGAAACCATACTGTTGATCATGTAAGATTCTGTTGGTGTTAAAATGATAGAGCATTTGATTGAGCATTACTTTTTCAAAAACCTTGCTAAAAACTGGTAACACGGATACAGGTCTATAATTATTAGTATCTTTACTGTCCCCGGATTTGAAACGAGGTATGACTTTACTGTATTTCATTAAATCAGGGAAAACTCCTTGGTCTACACATGAATTAAAAATTAAAGCTAAGTAAGGGGCTATAGTCTCAAGTATGGATGTACAAACTTTGATAGACATTCCCCATAGATCTTCGGTTAGTTTGATTTTTATTTGCCGGAAAGCTTTAATAACTATCATAGGGTTAATGTGTTTAAATTTAAATTCAGCCAGGCAGTCAGACACATTCGCCTTTAATAAACCAATTGAGAGTTCAGGCGAGGAAATAAGAGCTTCCGTAGTTTTTAGTGGTATTTCGGTAAAGAAATGTACAAATTCTTGAGCTACTTCCTGATTAGTGCTTTTAGGACCACATGCTGTATCTAATGTGTAGCTAGTGTTGCGTATTTTCATCCTGTTAGTCTCGTTATTTATAACTTTCCAAACTGTCTTTATTTTATTTTCTGCTGTTTTGATCTTGCTGCTAATATGCAGGGCTTTAGCAACCTTGCATGTATTTCTAAAAATGTTTCAATACTTAGCAACATACTTGTTAAAAGTTTCAGTGTTTATAAAAGGCTTAAGGCCATAAAGCTCAAATAGTATTTCCCTACATTTTCTGATACCTTTAGTTGCCCAATCACTAAATATGAATTTAGGGCAGATACTTTTTGTCTTCTTTTCAAAAGTTTTATTGAATTCCGTGTGAACTATTGAAAAGAAACGATCATACAATTGATTTATATTAATATAGTCAAGGCTCACAACACTTAACTTATTCTGTAGCGAAATATTATACCTATTTAATCTGCTAGAAGTTATAGGTCTAAATTTAATTTGAACTTTTTGCAATGGGGGTGTATAACACCTAAAGGTTACAGTTTGTCCGCAATGGTCAGAAGGCAGACAATTTATTATTGCTTTATCTATGTAATCACAATCACAGAAAACATTATCTATACAAGTAGCAGAAGATGGAGTGACTCTAGTAGGTTCTATAAAAGTGTTGGTCAAGTCAAATGACTTAAGAAGATTTAATAATCGACTGCTATTTGAACATTCTTCTAAAATATTGATATTGAAATCACCACAAATAATTGTAGATTTTTTACTGGCTGCAAGTTTTGCCATCACATCTTCCATTATTAATTCAAATAAGGGAAAGTTTTGATAGTTTGGGGGTCTGTACGCACACACAATTACATGCTTATCTAGCTCAACACAGGACAGTTCGACGCAATGTTCAACCGAGAGACCTACTATGTCATTACGTTGCTTATATTTAAAACATTATTTTATTAATATTAGGGAACCTCCACGAAGCATAGTTTTACGGTAAAAAGCAGCTACCCACCTCATAGTTCTCATAATTTAAAAGCATTTGGTAATCCTTTAGCCAATGTTCAGTAAAACAAATAATGTCAATAATGTCTGTGTTCTTTTTGGAAATTGTTAACCAAACAAAACACCTATTATAACTCCGCCAACTCTAAATACTATAGTAAGAGAAAATAAGAAAATTGGTAAACATCCTTTTAAAAACCTATCAAAACACAATATTTTGTTTTTGGATTTGGTTTTTACACTAAATGTTTTAAGTTATAATAGGAATTCACTAGGAACAATTTTTTTTAACTTATCTTGCTCACCCATGTGGGTTTTTTTTTTCTATGACTTGGTAATTAATTTTTTGCATGGCTTAATGGTCGTGTTTTCTTTAAAAATGTAATTGTTGATTACTGTAACGACTATCGCCACACAAAATACCGTATGCAACAAACTCAAGAATTCGGAAATTTTGAATTTTAACTTTTTTAGGGTTAGGGTTGTCAATCAAACCTGTGTGCAACATACAATACTTTTAGGATGAAAGGAAGTTTTACGTAGTATTATGAAGAAATGAGGTTGTACGCAGCATAAGTTAGCGTTGTTCGCGAGAGACTCTTGTAGGGAATATTGCTCCAATTTATCATTAATCCTATTTTCATAATTCCTAAATTTCAATATTCCGAACGTTCATAATTACTTGTCTCAAAATACCGAATTTCAATAGTCCGAGTCCGGTTAATTGATAATACGAAACATTAAAAATACGAATCCAATTTTGTTTTTCCTTTTTTTTTACCTACATGTTGAGAATTACGCGGCACGGGTTCTCTAAAAGGGGGGCGATTTTTTCATTATTTTTGCGAAAGGACGCACCGTTTTCAAGATATAAGCAAATTTAGAACCTGCTACGACTATGACGCGCGCTCGCTACGCTCACATTTTACATTACACACACCCATTTTCTGTCACAAGTTTCCGTAGGCCTTCGGCCTACGCTCCTCATGCCAGCTAGCAAGACTTTTACAACAATTTTAGCAGTTTATTCGAAGTATTGAAAATCGGAATGTTTTTCGGACTAACGATAAATCGAATATGTGATTCTTCGGACATATGAAAATCGGACAGCAAAAAATTCGTATTTACGACTTTCAGAATTATATATGAATTCCAGGATTTTAAATAACAGTCATTACAATTCTTCGGTATAATGATATTCGAACTTTTGATAATCGGAATATCGAAATTCGGAATGAAAGATTTCGGAATTTCTGGGTGTTGCCGAAATAGACATCCATGACCAAAAGTGGCCGAATTTTCGTCGGCGCCATCTTGGATTTTGGTTATGATCATACATCCGATACCTGCGACCCTCAAAAACCACAAAAATGACACCCAAGACAAAAAGTAGTCAAATTTTTATCAGCGCCATCTTGGATTTCGGTTTTGTATCCATATTCGTCATACAACCGGTTAAAATCATAACTCTCCTCCCGCCCATCCACTTCCAAACCTCACCGCTGACAGCTTGACCTTATCCATCCAAATCCTAACCTTACTTAGAGCTGCTTAACCCCACTCATCCATTTAGTAACCTTGTCAACAACTGCTTAACCGTACCCATCCAAATCCCGATCTTACCCAACATAATTTCTAAATCTCATTCTAATAATAAAAGTATGAACCTCGCGCTTAATTTTTTTTATTTCAGTTCGCAAAAGTATCAACTTCTTCCGATTACGTTATACGACGACGACGGTACTCACACACGCATGCACACTACAATATTTTCTAGTAATTTTATCGTATTTATTTTTGGCGAGAGCGCGATACGGTTTATCATTCCGTGCTCAGAAGCGCTTCTGAGCACGGAATGATAAACCGCGAGTTCAAAATGTACGAAGAAATTGGCAAATGTTTTTATTTTAACTAATAATTGGAAAATGTGTTGATTTTTATACAAAAAAAATTAGCTGCACCTATAAAAGACTATCTATACAGCAATTTATTATAATTTTTAAGATAAAATATGCAGTAAATTTACCTAAAATTGTACCTATTCTGGCACTAGAGGTAGAAGATCACTTGTCTATGAGGGAGAGAAACTCTACAATAAATAGCAAATCTATTTAGTCCGTCAGATATCAGTGAATACTGACAAAGTTAGAACGTATCAAAACTCGAGAGTGGGGGCTCGTGACGTCACAACGCACTACAAATTATAGAACAGTATTAAGAATTTAAAAAAGCGTCGTATCTTCGTCAATTTTGGTCTACGTAACAAAAGAAAAAATACGTTTCAAATATTTTTTGATAATCTAACCGACGGACTAATTAGATTTTTTCAGGACACAAGCCTATTGCCAGATGAGATAAAGGGTGCGAATTCAATCAAATCTTTTAAAACCAAATAAAAAGAAAAACCTCAAAATATCAGAATAAATTTAAAAATTAAAATAAAAAATTATGTAAACAAAAGTTGTACTACTGACTTAGTATCAGTATTGTGACAGCGGGATCGCACTCTTTATGTCAAAGGTGTCAGGGTAATTACGCCTACATGGCTCAGTGTGAGATTTTTGGGAGTACCCACGAACCTAAAATGTAATTTGCAATCAAATACGTCAAGTTAATTTGTTCGAGAGAAGTCGAAAAGTCCGAGTGTCGAAGGACAATGATTAGTTAATACTTTGTTTAAATTTGTTCTCATGTAAGTGAAATGTAAATTTCTTTACGAGAATTAAATGTCTTTAACCAGACCTTGCCTCGCCTCGTGTCGATTTCGCCTATTCACATTATTTTTTTGGTAACATTTTCTGTAACATAATGGTGCTTTCAAGCCCATTAGTAACCTGGCACTGACAAGTGACAACTCACAAGCAGGTTTTTCTACAGAATAACTGGCATAGAATGCAAATAATAACATAGGTACCTAGTACTGAAATGAAAAAAAAAACCGGGCAAGTGCGACTCAGAAAAGCGCATGAAGGGTTCCGTACAACATTAGACAAAACGCCAAAAAAATCACGTTTGTTGTATGGGAGCCCCCTTTAAATATTTGTTTTATTCTGTTTTTAGTATTTATTGTTATAGCGGCAACAGAAATACGTCATCTGTGAAACTCAAAACTCAAACTCAAAGCATTTATTTCAATTAGACCATTAGGGCACTTTTGAATGTCAAAAATGCAAAAAAAAAACAAAGCTACAGTCACAGTCACAAGACATAATAACTTGAGAAAGTACTGTAGTTGCCCATTCCCTTGCGTAGATCTCTATGGAGAAGAACGGGCAAGAAACTTCATGGACACTCCTTTAAATCAGAAAATTGTTACAAAATCTTGGTTACATCATTCATGTTGAGATTATACATATATGTGAGAACGACGTAGAAAGACGTGCACATTAAGAGCGTCCAGAGTAAAAGATTAAATCAACAATTTATAAATAACATAATTAAAATGAAACGTGGCAGCTAAGAGATGACCAGTCCCAACTGACAGCGCCCATACACGAACATGACGCATGTATCGGCGCCATTCAACTCAACCATATTGGAGGGAACTAAATGACCCGACACACCCGCCACCATCAGCGAGACATTTGAGTGAGCATGACGTTCTTTCAGCTACCAAGACATATTCAAGTCAAAGAAAGATAACAGAATGCAAATGCTTTACATTACATGGTACTCACACATGTGCTATGCAATTATACAATACCAAGAGATGGAGTCTATACAGAGCAAGGATATTTTTATTATCTTCTGCAGCTGCCACAATAATTTTCCCATTTAGTTTTCCCCTGTGGTTGTGGAGCAAAACCAGCATTGAGCCAAGCATTTTTATCATCAATGTAATCCCAATCATCAATGTAAACTTATAATATGCTTGCCTACATAGTGTGCGTTTTATAAAAGATTTAAATTTAGTCTCATTTAGTTGTAGAATGTGGGGAGGTATTTTATTGTACCATTTTAAAACAGTACCCCATGAAAGATGAATCTACTTTAGCAAGCCTGAAACCTGGCTGAACTAGTATTCCCTATTTCTAGTATTATAGTGGTGTCTGTCACCTCTTTAACTGAATAAGTGCAGATTTTTCCTAACGTACATGATATTTTCATAGATGTATTGACAAGGTGCTGTCATGATATTAATTTCTTTAAACAGTTCTCGTAGAGAATCGCGTCTACGTAATTCATAAATGGCTCTGATGGCTCCTTTCTGCAGAATAAATATAGACTCGATGACTGCAGCCCGTCCCCAGTAAAATACCGTATGATATAATACTATGGAAATAACTAAAATAGACGAGCCTCGGCGTAACAACATCAGTAAATTGACGGATTTTTCTAACAGCATATGCTGCTGAGCTCAGCCGTCCTGCAATAGATGTTAAATGAGGACCCCATTGTAGCCTTGAGTCAAGCGTGATTCCCAAGAAAACCGTTTTATCGACACATTCTAGTTTTTCGTGATTCAATACTACGTCACAATAACTACTTTTGACATTTGGTAAAGCAAATCTTATGCACTTTGTTTTTTTCCCATTTAGTACTAAATTATTAGCGGTAAACCAATCATGAACCTGCAGTAGGGCGATATTTACGTCGTCAAAATTTGTGGCACGTCTGTTTAACCTAAATATTAAAGAAGTATCGTCACCAAACAACAGCAATTGCAGGTGGTTGTTAAATAAATGGGGTAGGTCATTTATGTACACTAAAAAGAGGAAGGGACCCAATATCGAACCTTGTGGTACACTCATTTTTAGTTTTAAACCCATTGAATTTACACTATTTACATCAAGCGTACGTGATACTCATCGCTGCAAAATCTAAACTCGTGCCGCATAAGAAAGGCAACGTAAGGGCGTTGCCAAAACTGGAACTTAGTGGCGCATACTTACTCTCTAAACTAATAAATAAAATATAGAATGCCTTAACAAATAGACTAGAAATATTTGGATGGATGGATTCAAAGGTAACACTCAGCTGGATACAGGGTGAGCCTAACCGTTGGAAGGCGTTCGTCGCAAATAGGGTTGCCAAACTCACAGAAACAATGCCTCCTGACTGCTGGCGTTATGTAAAATCAACGGATAATCCGGCGGATTGTGCCAGCCGTTGGATGTTAGCGTCACAGTTGAAACAACATACATTGTGGTGGGCCCCCAAAGGGTGAAAAAAATGGAAATACTTCAGAAAATGAAACTGAAAAACAAATATTTATCATCAACGAGGAGGTCAAAACAGTCAAAGAACAAGTTAACATCGTGCAAGATTGCCCAAATATCATCGATCACTTCTTAGAAAAATACAACAGTACAAAGAAAATAACACATATTATATTACCATGGATATATCGAGCAATAACACCTGCACATTGCCGTAAATATTTGCCGAGCTATCTCAAATTACAAGAGTTGCGCAAAGCTAAAACAATTATTATAAAACGTGCAAAATAAGGAATTTGCGACGGAAATAGAAAACAAGCGCAAACATGGTAGCGTTGGCTTAAAAAGCCGATTATTAAAATTAGATCCAACCATTGATCATAAAGGATTGTTACGCGTTGGGGGGCGATTGAAGAACGCTAACATAAGTGAGGAGATACGGCACCCGATAATCATACCACACAAGTGTCGGTTGGCGGAGATGCTCATCGACGAAGCACATGAGTGAATTTCAACAACTATGATTTTTTACCTAATATTGTTGGAAAAGTTTGTTTCTGGTTTTTTCAATAATCTAAGATGTTGCTAAACAAGAGATACGTATTCAGGTACATAAAATGTGAGAGAAATTTATTTATTCCTGAAAGCTTCTAATATATTGTCGACACCAGAATTGGTACGACACCAAAATTGATATCTGTCACCAAAATTAGAAAGTCATGACACCAATTTTTTTTACTGAACCAAATATAAATGAAATAACAATAAAAATCTTATTTATAGTGAATAAATGTTTTAATAAAAATAAAATAATGAGATCAATAAAAAACAATCAACAAATACAACTTTCTTACTTTTCTATGTCTTGTTAATTGTACAGTTTTTAATATAAATGAATTGCAATCACCTCCTATAACATCATCATGATCATTTTTATTTTTTATAAGTGTTTTTCTACATGTAACATGTCCCGGGGTGGGGTTGTCTAGGCTGTGTTTCTCGACATCGCCAACGCCTTCAACACCATGCCCTGGAGCTGCATTAGTGGGGCACTGCGGTATCACCGGGTTTAGTTGGGAGGTATTTCCACATTAATTAATTGAATGCTGTTGCAATTAAAATACACATAGAAGATTTCACTAAAACAAGCGAATAACGCATTAAAATTCAAATCGGTCCGCCAGTCGATCAACGCCCAACCCAAACCCTTGGACCTAGAAAACTGAAATTTTGCACAGTTTAATTTAAACAAGGAATAAGGACGGATTTTTAGAACTTAAACCCCTAAGGGAGTTACATAGGGGATGAAAGTTTGTATGAAAGTCCGTCAGTTTTAAAATCTTAAAATTTTGTGTTTAGGCTGACAATTGAAAATTAATTTATACGTGTCTCAGCGTTTTTGATGATTCCACCCCAAAGAGTTAAATAAGAGGAGGAAATTGTGTACGGAAAGTCCTTAATTTTTGAATTTATTATCTAGGTTAGAAGCTAACGCAACGGTGTTCTTAAAATTTCAATCCCTATGGGCTATATATATCCCTCAAATGGCTTAGCATGATCCTTACTCCTAAAATACTGCAGCATTAATTTAAAAAAAATATGGTAAAGTTGAGGATTAATGCTAAGTCCTATGTGTGACGAAAACACGATTCCATAAACTTTTCTCGATAGAAAAAAAATCCAAAGCTACCTCCAAATAGAACAATAAACCGCTGGTATTCAAAAAGTACTAGAAATTAGATCATGAAACTTTGCATAATAACTGAACTAACTATATAGCAGGTCTTATGTGTTTTATTTTTTTAGTCCAAACAATAGATTTTTTTCGCAAAAAACCACTCATTTCGCACTATTCAGCCGCAGTGACTGGTAACAACCGCTTTGTAGTGCAAGCTGATTAGAACTTTATTCTAACAGTATTTCAAACGAAGTTTGAACCACCACAAATGAGTTAAAAAGGGGGTTGAAATTTTGTTTTTTTAAGTTAAAATTACTAATATCATGAAAAATTACGTTATCACGTAAAATTATCGTCCGTAAATCGACTTTACAGACAACCATCTTTTAATTACTAGTTTTAAGTGCGCCCCTCAGGGCTTACTCATTTAGTTTAAGCTACACATCGTGCATAATTAATAAACTGAGGATTTTCACATGAAGAGTTCAAAGAAGAACAAATTACAGACGTTTTGTTTATGGTTTCGTTTATTTTTATTTCGGACATGTCAGTCACCTGCTTCCATAAAACCTAAGGTTGTTCGCCCCGTTTAAAATATTTGGAAATATATTTCAAAGTACATAATATAACTGGTGTAAGCTTAATGAGCGTCGAGTTTTCCCGTCATTATCAATTATTTTCGGCATTAACAATTATTTTTGAACAATATAACTTTTGTGGTTGGTTTTAGCATCCCTTAGGTATAGGTGGTTCATAGAAGAAAAATAGCACAGTAACCAATTAACTATTAGCTATCTCTCGTCCCTAATGATTTGACAATATTCAAGTGTGGTAACCCCACGTGGGTAACTAATCTCTACAATCCAATCAGTACCAAGAGATACTAACTAGTAACCAGCATTTGTTCCAGCAGCAGCTGTAGTTACGTGTTAGCTATTCAACACGGTTCCCTATCCATTTGCATAAAATTTTAAGACCTAATATAACTTGGCATTCTTTTGTTACTCTTAATTATATTTTCGCAGAACATTATTTACGCATAACAGCTTACGCATATTTTTTTTACGCATAATTTTTTAATCATAATAATGATTAAGCATAACATTCTTAGGCATAAATTTATTTACGCATAATGATAATAAAACATTTTTTGTAGGCATAACAACGAAGCATAATAATTAAATCCTAAAATGTTAGACATGGATATAAAAAATTATTTTGACGATTTAAAAAAAATACCATATCTCCTGAAGCAGGTAATACATAACATATTTGTTTTGAACATAGTTGTTTGTGAACTTATGTGAGTTTTTTGCCTGTAAGAAGCATGCAAACAAGCATACACCATGCATTCAGCAAGCATGCAGCATGCAAACAAGCATACACCATGCATACCGCAAGCATGTGTGCAGCAAGCATGCGGCATGCAAGCAAGCATGCAGTATGCAACATGCAGCAGGCATGGTTTCTGTCACGGCTCCGGGGCTGCGGGGCTCCGGCGGGCGGTCCCACGCGAGCTTATCGTCGCAGATGTGTTTTACGCTCACCACCGCGCCTACGCGGGCTTAGATTACACTCTAGGGGTAGGGCAGACAAGACTACGTGGAGTCGGTTTTGCAGTGATTCGTTTCTGTCACTAAGTTTTTTAGCGTAACATATTGTCTTTTTAAGACAATATTTTAATTCTAATTTAAGGTTAAAAATGCTATTTTATAGAAATGGCAATAATGCCAAATAAAATGATTGCAACATGTGACTGCTTCGCAGAAGGAGGTGACGGCGTCCCATTTCGTCTCACTCCGGACCATGGATTCAACCAGGGCCGGACAAGAGAGGTCGCCGCCGCAAATCACCGCTACGAGGACACAGCGGTGCTCCGCCCAAGCGGGGCAAACCTAAGCGGGGAAAAGACGAAAGGTACTGGTTCTGCCTGTCATTGTTGTTTGTTTGAATGTACAACGATGATATTTCTCTCACAAATAATCGTCAAATGAAGACGCTGTCCGCCATTGGTGGACAACGGAAATATTTTTAAAAAGTCGTGTCACTGTCCACGCAGTGTTGCTTAAGAGTCATAATTTCAAAAGGTTGTGTCTTAAAAATCGTTTCGCTGTCCACCCGGTGGACTACAGTTGAGATTTTTTGGAATCGTAATTTTTGCTGCAGGTGATTAATTTTATTTCAAACTTCTGATGATACACAATAAGTCCAAGTTGACAATAGCGAGCAAACAGCGGTTGGCGGTTTCAATAAACATGGTCGACATCGAAGTCATTAAATATTTTTAAGCCATCTCAAGACCTCGTCACTTAGTTGGTAAAAAAAAACAGTTTAGGCTGGCCTCTTATTCTATTGAAACTCAGTACCACACTAGGCCAGGTCAAAGTCAAAGTATTACCACCGATATGCAGTCGATATACAACAAAAGTTACAACCTTGTTAGTTTTTAATCGAAAAAAAAGAACCAATTACGTGCATACTCAAAGCTATGAGCAAATCATAATCGTTCACCATTTTACAAAAAAGATAAAAATGTATATTTTTAATATGGAAATATCGTACCACCAATTACTGTTTACGCATGTTTTTAAGTATAGCCATGGGATTTTATGTCAGAATTTATGTTTGATCGAAAAAAATATACGGCTGGCGTACTCACAAGTTACAACCTACTTATTAATTTATACATTTTTTTAAGATTAATGTTACACATTAAGAAGCCAATGTAGGTGCTTGTGCTACAAGGAAGTAGTTAAAATTATGTTAAGAATGTTACTTTTTTTTACTGTTACTTTTGTTATCCGTCGCAAATGTTAATCGGCTAGTTAACTATAAAATTTTAAATAGATTTTTAATATTATTACAATGAGGACAATTTTGACAATAGTTTGACAGTGAAAGCTGCTCTGCGCTGCGCTCCGCCATAATTATGTGCGCCGGCCGTGGGCTCCAATGCAGTAATTCAACACGAAAATTTGGGTAATAATTCATCATCATATCAGCCGAAAGACGTCGCCACATTGACCGGTCCCATGCGACTCGCATCCAGTGGATTCCCGCAACCTTCACCAGGTCATCGGTCCACCTAGTGGGAGGCCTTCCAACGCAACGTCTTCCGGTTCGCGGTCGTCACTCCAGAACTTTTCGGCCCCATCGGCCATCTGTTCTGCGAGCAATGTGCCTTGCCCACTGCCACTTAAGTTTGTCAATTCTTCGGGTAATAATTATGCCACCTGTTAATGTATTTTAACCAAAATATACATTACTAAAAAGTCGAACATAATAATTTGCATTATGTATCTATCTTACGTTTTACAAACCCAATGTTTACCGACTTGAAACTGTCATGGTATTTTCATTGACATCGCGCCGGCGGACATGCGGCACCGTGGCAAATGAACATCAAACAGTCTTCTGTGTGACATTTGCTAAATCCTGATATCAGTGCCATTCTTATAAATAAATGCTAAAAACGGAATTAAAGCTCACTTGTATAGAAATATCAAAACAAATGAAAAATGTTGTCAGGGTTACCAACTCCCAAAAACATTGATCCCTAAAGTTATAGTAAAATCGCCACAGTAACTTGGATATCCCTTAAAAATAAAGAAGAGTACTTTAAAGATTTACTTAATGACCGCAAACTTAAACACATTGCTTTTACATTACGCATAGGCGCAAATAGTGATCTACAGAGTCACAATGTGCTGTAACTTATTATGTACCCAGTCTCACAACGAATGGGTACAGTTATAATAGGTAGTATACAAAGTGTAAACGTACCTTTCACGAAGTCGTCAACCAAGCATTCTGTACATCAAAATAAGTAATTCTACGCAAAAATTATTACTGCTTTTAGGGTGAGAAATCCGGTTTTACGGTAGGGCCCAATGTAACGCACTCTAAATACTATGCTGGTGGCTGGTCGTGGTGGTATTTAAACTAAAGTACATTAAAAACATGTATTTTAAAAACTGAAAAGGTTCGAACTTTAACCCCTAATATAACTAGAAGGTATGGTCATGAACAAAAAAATATAGCATTCACGGGGAAAACAAAAAGTGCTTATATTCGGCTTCGTAAAAGGGTACTTTTACACCTATTATTATGTGCATAAATAATTGTATGTGTGCAGGTATTTTATTGTGTTGTTCGTAAATTGTCAAGACAAGCTTAGTGTAAAAGATTTTTTTTTTGTTTTTAATTAGCTCATTTCACTTTTTTTTCACACCCGTGTGAAGCCGGGGCAGGTCGGTAATTTGCAATAAAAACACTTAATTATTTTGGTTGGTATAATATTACCTCAGTAGGTATTGCTTAGTATGTAGTTTGTGCTCGGCCGGCCGTGAATACTCCCACAAAACGGTAATGTGTTGGTACAGTGAGCTAAGCTGAGCTTAATAATTGTTTTCGTATACCTACCCAAAAACTATAGGTACGGTAGTGAAAAAACTGTACTATAGTCTCCGCCAGATAAGTAAGAATTAAAGGTTTTGCATTGCTCTTTCCTTAATTTCTCTGCGTAGGTACCCCGACAATACATTATGAATCGTTTTTGATTACTAGAAAAAGTCAAGGATCACTTATAAAGGTCGTTTCAGGACAAGTTTATGTCATTATTTCTGTGTTCGGAATTATGTATTTGAATAAATGTATGCGGGTTAATGACCTTTAATTCTTACTTATCTGGCGGAGACTATAGCTTTCTTTCTCTTTGCGAATTCGAAAATTATTCCACGAGAACGTAATAAGGGAATAAAAATATCCTATGTCGTAACCTGCGATATCATGGTCGATCCGGATGTCTTGAAAATAAACAACAAATAAAATTTAGATATTTCATTACAAAATTGCACCTGCTTGCCAAGCCGGGGTGGGTCGCTAGTATACGGGGTGGCGCTGACAATACGGCAATATATGAAAACACTCAAACTAAATAGCTTAAAACTGTTAACAAAATATAACACCATTAATTAATATTGGTTTACTAACAATTTCTTTTTTTTTTTGGATGGGAAATCATCAAATGACTTCTCCCGCTCTGGGCGGAGCAGGAGGGAGTGTCAGACTTTTACTGACTAAAACCCATCCATGTTCCTTCATCGCACTTTGTGTTCCAGGGCCACGGTATCTTTTTCGAACAGTCCCGCAACCCCGGCAGGCATCGGTCCTTGCTGACCCCTTCCTTTTTGCTGACTCTCTTTGAGGCGCGCGTGGAACACGAACCGACACGGCCTGTCGGCATGAGACGGACGGACAGCGAACTAGCCCATAGCCCACCGTCCTCAGGCCCGCGCCTACGGTGGCCGGGGGCCACGTGGTGGCCCCCGACGCCCGGGGCGTCTCCCGCGGCGGCCGGGACGCTGTCCCCGGAGGTGACGGCGTCCCATTCCGTCTCCCTCCGGACCATGGCTTACACCAGGGCCGGACGCGAGAGGTCGCAGCCGCCAATCGCCGCTTCGAGGATACGGCGGTGCTCCGCCCACGCCGGGCACACCTCCACTGTGTGCTCCACCTTGTCCTCCGGTCGATCCTCGCAGTGGAAACACCCGGACGTTTCCTCCCGCCCGATTCGGTGCAGTAACCTCCCGAAAACACCTTGTCCGGTGAGGACCTGCGTCAGGCGGAAGGTGAGGACGCCGTGGCGTCTCTCAAGCTACTCCTCAAAAAGGGGACAAACCGCCACTATTGTAGCGTGCCCTTGGTTTACTAACCTTATTTTTTTTTTTTTTTTCGGATGGGAAATCATCAAATGACTTCTCCCGCTCTGGGCGGAGCAGGAGGGAGTGTCAGACTTTTACTGACTAAAACCCATCCATGTTCCTTTCATCGCCCTTTGTGTTCCGGGGCCACGGTATCTCTTTCGAACAGTCCCGCAACCCCGGCAGGCATCGGTCCTTGCGGACCCCTTCCTTTTGCTGACTCTCTTTGAAGCGCGCGTGGAACACGAACGCGCCGTCGACACGGCCTGTCGTCATGAGACGGACGGACGGCGAGCTAGCCCATAGCGCACCGTCCACAGGCCCGCGCCTACGGTGGCCGCGGGCCACGTGGTGGCCCCCGACGCCCAGGGCGTCTCCCGCGGCGGCCGGGACGCTGTGAGGTTCTCTCCATCTCACGTTCCGCCACCTCCTTCTCTAGCATTACTGCTTCGCAGAAGGAGGTGATGGCGTCCCATTCCGTCTCGCTCCGGACCATGGCTTGCACCAGGGCCGGACGCGAGAGGTTGCCGCCGCCAATCGCCGCTTCGAGGACACAGCGGTGCTCCGCCCACGCGGGGCACACCTCCACCGTGTGCTCCACCGTGTCCTCCGGTCGATCCTCGCAGTGGAAACACCCGGGCGTTTCCTCCCGCCCGATTCGGTGCAGGAACCTCCCGAAAACACCGTGTCCGGTGAGGACCTGCGTCAGGCGGAAGGTGAGGACGCCGTGGCGTCTCTCAAGCCACTCCTCATAGAGGGGACTTATCGCCACTATCGTGGCGTGCCCTGCACAGGGTTGCGACAGTCGCTCTCTCCATGTCGCCATGAGATCCCGCCGGAAGTCTGTCCGCTGCGCGACAATTTGTCGGGGCAGCGGAGTTTCCTCCCGGCGTAGCGCCTCCGCGCGCCATTCATGTAGGCGCGCGAGGACTATCGCCTCCAGATCCCATGGCGGCAATCCGGCTAGGAGAGGGAGATCGTGCGGTACCCCCGGGCCAGCCTTACTGGGGGCTGGGGGGGCTGGGGGGGTAGTGGCGGCGTCGGCATCTGACATGCCGCAGGCACTGGCCCACTCGCCGCTGGCACCAGCGCTGGCGCCGGCACAGTCACCGCCTGGGCAGCTGCCTTGCCTTTCCCCCTCTTGTGGGCCTTCTTGGCCGGCGCCGTTTTTGCTGGAGCTGGCTCTTCGGGGGAGGCCACCACAGCCCTGTTGGATGGCTGGTTGGACGGCCCTGGTCCGGGTGCGGCTGCAGCAGCCGCATACGAGGCCGCCATCGGGCCCGTGGTGGCCTTATTTGCCGCCAGGGGGGGGGCGCAAGACAATTCCCTCCAGGACGGAGAACCGCGCCTGCCGGACCAGGTTCAGGACCTGGTTCTCCACCGGCGCAGGCTGGCTCTGTCGCTGCTGCCGGCCCCCATTTTGAGGCGCCACGTGAGAGCCAGGCTCACGCAGACTAGCCAGGTCTGCTTGGAGCTTGGCATTCTCCTTTTGCAGGACTTCTGTGGCGGCCAACAGGTGGGCCACCTCCGCCCAGAGTTTGACCACCTCCTCTCCATCAATTGGAGGAGGAGGAGGAGAAGTAGCAGGAGGCCCCGCAAAGTTTGCCTCCGCTGCCGCCATGATGGAGGCGGAAGCCGCAGGTATGACCTTGAGTTTAGACGATGTCTTCACCTTCAAGGCCACGCCCCTTATAGCGGCTTCCACCTCCTTTGCGAACCTGGCCTTACGCTCCGCCTCGGAGCCGCCAGGTGCACCCGCCTCGTCGCCCGACCCAGGAGCAATATTGCCCGGGTGGCGCACCTCCTCGGCCAGCTTTGCTGCCCTCTCGGACCTCACGGAAGCAGAGAGCCCCCTCCCCTTGCCTCGGATCCCACCACGCTTTTTGGTGGAGATCTTTCGGGCCGAGGCCTCCTCATCTCCGGATGACGACCCCCGGTCGCCATCCCGCCTGGGCCGCTTGCGGAAGAACTTACTGTTCTCCGCGGGCGTCCCGGCCCTCAAGCGGCGGGAGCTCTCTGAGCCTCCCGCGCTCACATCGCTGGATGCGACGTCGGACTCCGACCCCGCATCCCTCCTCTCCTCTTCTGTGCCGTTACCGGCGTTGGTTTTTTTTAATATAATTGTCCATACTTAAACCCACGAGTATGGGGGAAATATTCTCAATCTAGGCAGAGACCCCTGTACCTAGAAGGGCAGATTTTGAGTATTTATTACTCGCCAGGGGGTCTGCAGGTACCCTGGCGAGGAGCGCACTAACGACTGATTTGTTCTATGGAACACCCGTCGGGGTAACTTTTTATAGAGGTTTTCTACCTCGCGATCCGGGCAGTTAAGCCAAGACCCTCGGTCCCTATCGAAGCCGCGAGACGTGATCCACTGCATTCGATAATGGGATTACGAGATTGGCGGTGACAGAGGAAGACGCATCCTTCTCTGTCTGCTCGGAGGCAGGGTGAGTGCACACCGAGCCCGCCCTCACTCCACTGCTATGCCCTCTGCCTCACAGAGGGTCACGCAGAGGAACGCACCGGTGGTCCTGGTAGGACCCCACCCATGTCAGAATAATTAGCCGCGGCAGTAACACTCCCCGAGGGATAAAAGGAAATTCTCATTTCCTCTCATTCCTCGGAGAGGGATACTGCCGCGCCCAGGGTGCACCGGCCCAGCAGCTGCTCTTCCCTCCAAACGTATCGAGAGGAACCAGCAGCCACCAGACACACGTGGAGGACTTCTGACATCGCACCCCTGGTTTACTAACCTTAGGTATAATTTTGACAGGGCACGCCACGATAGTGGCGATAAGTCCCCTCTTTGAGGAGTGGCTGGAGAGACGCCACGGCGTCCTCACCTTCCGCCTGACGCAGGTCCTCACCGGACACGGTGTTTTCGGGAGGTTCCTGCACCGAATCGGGCGGGAGGAAACGCCCGGGTGTTTCCACTGCGAGGATCGACCGGAGGACACGGTGGAGCACACGGTGGAGGTGTGCCCCGCGTGGGCGGAGCACCGCCGTGTCCTCGAAGCGGCGATTGGCGGCAGCGACCTCTCGCGTCCGGCCCTGGTGCAAGCCATGGTCCGGAGCGAGACGGAATGGGACGCCGTCACCTCCTTCTGCGAAGCAGTAATGCTAGAGAAGGAGGTGGCGGAACGTGAGAGGGAGAGAACCTCACAGCGTCCCGGCCGCCGCGGGAGACGCCTCGGGCGTCGGGGGCCACCACGTGGCCCCCGGCCACCGTAGGCGCGGGCCTGTGGACGGTGGGCTATGGGCTAGCTCGCCGTCCGTCCGTCTCATGACGACAGGCCGTGTCGACGGCGCGTTCGTGTTCCACGCGCGCCTCAAAGAGAGTCAGCAATAGGAAGGGGTCCGCAAGGACCGATGCCTGCCGGGGTTGCGGGACTGTTCGAAAGAGATACCGTGACCCCGGAACACAAAGGGCGATGAAGGAACATGGATGGGTTTTAGTCAGTAAAAGTCTGACACTCCCTCCTGCTCCGCCCAGAGCGGGAGAAGTCATTTGATGATTTCCCATCCGAAAAAAAAAAAAACAAAAAAAGGTATAATTTTGTCAGGCGGCGGCGACCTCTCGCGCCCGGCCCTGGTTCAATCCATGGTCTGGAGCGAGAGGGAATGGGAAGCCGTCACCTCCTTTTGTGAAGCAGTCATTCTAGTGAACGAGGTGGTGAAACGTGAGAGGGAGAGAACTTCACGTCCCAGCCGCCGCACGAGACGCCCCGGGCGTCGGGGGCCACGTGGTGGGCCCAGCCATCGTAGGCGCGGGCCTGTAGACGGTGAGTAATGGGCTAACTTGCCGTCCGTCCGTTTTGTGACGATGACAGGCCATGTCGACACGGCGCGTTCGTGTTCCACGCGCGCCTCATTGAAATGTCAGCAAAAAGGAAGGGGTCCGCAAGGACCGATGCCTGCCGGGGCAGCGGGACTGTTCAAAAGTGATACCGGGGCCTAGAACACAAAGGGCTAAGATCCTTCTTATCACTTTGTGTTCCAGAGCCGCGGTATCTGATGTAGATTAATCACCACAGGTTAACGACCCCCGCATAGGCATAAACACTAAAATTATTGTTTCAAGATGCGAATTAGTGAAAATTATAGTGTCAGACTTTTACTGACCTAAACCCATCCATGTAGGAACATGGATGGATTCTACATCATGTAGAAAATGAAAAAAATGTCCTGTGACTAAACTACTGGAAATATTCGATTGAATTTTTGAATACAGACTGGGAACGTTATGTTATGAGGTAAACCTAGTTTATTTTATGTTGGTATTGTCGTTGCCACCCTTTATACAAACAATTGCCGGGACAAGGTTTTTATTAATAAGTTACACCCGTGCGAAGCCGGGGTGGTTGCTAGTTTATAATATTATTTTGCAGACTTTGTCATATTTTGGGCAAGATTTAAACTAGTTTGTTATACGTTTTAGCTCTCGGGTGACATTTAATACATTTTTTTGTTTTAGGATCACTAGCATATAAATTGAAACAAAAAATGTGCAGAATAAAAATAAAATCCTGTAATGAATTCATACTTATAATTATTATATAAGACCATGAATACATTTTAATCAACATTAAAACACCTGCATAGACACAAAAAAATGAACGAAATATTTAAAACATAGATGAATATTTTAGACCTGTGATAATTAAGAACTAGTTTTAAAAACAGATAACCAGCAGTTTTTATTTTAGCTAAGCTGAATTCATTGAATATTCAGTAGGAGGCAGTTACTTAATAGGCATGACGACAGTATCAAAAAATCTATTTAGTCCGTCAGTTAGAGTATTGGAAATTAATGGACACGTATTTTTTGTTTTTGTGAATCAATGAAAATTGACAAAGATAAAAAGCATCAAAACTCGGGAGTGGGGGCTCGTGACGTCAGAACTAGCTAAAAATGATACCTAGGCGTGACGTATTGAGAATTTTAAAAGCGTCATACGTTCGTCAATTTTGGTTTACGTAACAAAAGAAAAAACACGGGTCATATATTTTTTGATAATCTAACTGACGGACTAATTAGTTTTTTTTTTGTCGTCTCGCCTATTATATTTTTAGAAAACGACTCTAGTTGCTTAACCACATAATACAAAAATTCGTTAAGTATCTATTTAATCAGAAAACAACGATATAAAAATAGCTATTACACATATAATTCTGTATGATAAGAACACCGTGATTGCTTAGAACTTAAATGATGCACTTACCTACAGGTTCTTGCAACTAAGAAAGAATGAGTTTCAATAGAATTTCGGTAGTTAAGGTAAATATCGTGAAAAATATTTGGGGTAAAAATAGCCTGTAATATAAACCGAGGTGAGGTCTTTGCCATCATTGGAACTTGATATTTTTATTGTGAGGAGCTCGTGTATAAGTAATAACAGCCTTTATTTTTTTTTTAAATGACGATGTGTCAGACTTTTACTGACTAAAACCCATCCATGTTCCTTCATCGCCCTTTGTGTTCCGGGGCCACGGTATCTCTTTCGAACAGTCCCGCAACCACGGCAGGCATCGGCCCTTGCGGACCCTTCCCTAAGTAATTACAGCCTCACGTGTCGATTTGCAGGTGAAGCCGCGCTTGCCAAGGTCAGCCCTTGAATCGAACCATCAATTTCATTTCGAGTTCCCTCTGTGCCTTGTAAAGCGCGTTAAACAGTTGTTATTTATAGAACTTTGACAGTCATAACAGGAAGTTAGTGACCCGCGAAAGTCGGCAAACCAGTCTTACCTAGGGGTATCGTATTCCCCATTACATGAAATACTGTTATTGAAGCTGACCCCAAAGTAATTGGGAAACGGCTTTGCTTATGATCATGCAACATTATTTATAATTCTAAAAACAGACACATTCTACTTTGCATTTGATTTAAAACCCTACATCTGCTGGTATTCAGTTAATTTAATTACCTTCTATGTGCTCACTGTCGACTCGTACTTACTTACTATTTTTTCATAAACAGTATAAGCCTAATGTGGAGTAAATGATCACCTTTACTCCACATTAGGCTTCTACTGTTTCTACTGTTGGTAATTATATTGTACCGAGTATCAACTCGGTACAATATTATTCTATTAATCGGCTGTCTCGGATACAGTCCACCATTTTTCACCGTTATGCCCTGAGTTGGTCGTAAAGTGGTCGACAGTCAGTGAACTCAGTAGTACCTATCTATTTTACTAACTATAGTTGCTGCCAATTAAACTGACAATAGCGGTCATTACCCTTTCCCTAATATTCGTACGAACTTCATACGAACCAAAACAAATGAACCATGTATTTTTTTTCATTAGAGAAAATGTTGAAGATCACGATAGATACCGATTCAAGACTTGAACAGGCTTATTTTATTTTTAAAGTTAAGAACTTTAAATAAATGAGGTGGGTCAATGACCGCTATTGTCATCTTAATTGCCACCGACTAATTTTTAACCATTAAGGTTCATAAGGTTCATAGGGCTTTTGCAAGTAACCTTTGATGTCAGCCACTACTTGCTGCAGTAAAGATTTGGTAATTTGGCATACCTAAATGTAGCTTAATCGATGTTTTCCTTCCTTGGAAGAATTACACAAAGTAAAGTGTCTATCTCGGTTTGAATTTGAACATACTACCTACCACTTGTAAGTCGGGGCCGACACAAATGAGCCATCACAGCTCTAAAAGTATATCAATATTAAAGTCTCGCAGCAGTAGGTAATATTGAGGAGAATAAGACACAGACAAGACAAGACAAGCGCCCACTGCCGCAGACGAATGCGTTTCGAAATGTATCAATTTCAGCGGCGAGAGATAGCCGCTCTAATGCACTTTCAGCCACTGACACAACAACATTCCATGGTATGAAACAAAAGCCATAGCGTAAAATGCTAGTGCCAGTCAAATCAAAAAAGTAATCCTAGAAATACATAATGTTTTTCAAAAGGTTCACAAAAAAAACCTAACAACCTAAGTAGTTTTCACCGGACAAAAGTAGTTTTGACTGATTTACAGTTTTATTTATTTATTTACTTAAGGTTCATCTACAGCACATACATACACTTAGGTACATAAACTAACTTATTTTGACAGAGACTTGGACACTTTCCTAAATTTAAAAGCAATTTTCGCGAGAAATTACGATTGTAACTTGGAGATAGGATCTTTTTCATAAAATATAAGTTCAAGAATACTAAGTTCGTAACAACAAAAAACATCGACAAAATAGATCATCACTACTAAGCGAAGCAACAAGAATTCATTATAATGATGCTCTTAGCATTTTCTTGAGATTATTATCTGCTATGGCAATAAAAAGTGCTGACTAGTTGTTCATCTGTCAAATCCAACCTCTGCCCCAAATACCCACGATGACTAGGTAAAAAACAATCCTAGAAGTCTACCCTACCCCTTGTCCAGTTTGATAGAATGGAAAAAAATCTCAAAAAGTAAAGTATACAGTCAGTAATTATGGAAACTAGAAACATTAAAGAAGTCTTCGTCCGAACTACTTCATTATTCATTGTTTTTTATCATTCAATTTCTTTGCGATTTAATCCGATAGTCCAGTGTACAGTCGAGTTACTGAATTATTTAATATTTCGTTTTGAACACATTATAAAAAACATAAATCATAATTTCAAATACAACTTATTAACAACGACCTAATAATATCCTACTTTATAATCTCTCTAAATCACATCAAAACAAACCATAGACAGTTTCCCACGATGTAATGGGAAGACTTGTAAATCATGTCCGTTTTCCCTAGCGTCCAGTGTACCGCGGGAACGTGCGGCGCTGGTTCAGTCAAGTGGGTAGACCGACGCGGACTAGACGCGCGTGAAGCGGCCCGCGGCTGCACTTTGCGAACTTGTCATGTCAAGTTTTAACAATAATAAAAACATGCAACATTGTGATACACATGGTTTTAGTTCCCGAAAATTGTGTTTTGAACTGGTGTAAAAGTTATAACTTTATTACTAGGCTGAGGTGAGTTTTTACTAAGTTTTACTTTCTATCGTAACTTTTTTCGGTATCAGTGTTTTAATATAAATACTACTAAAGATCATCATCATGTGCCTAGCCTTTTCCCAAGTTTTATTGGGGTCGGCTTGCAGTCTAACCGGATGCAGCTGAATACCAGTATTTTACATAGAGCGACTGCCTATCTGACCTCCACAACTACTAAAGATGTTTTCTATTTTTTGTGAGATATCTTTTGTTGGAAAAAACTGTTTTTTTTTTACTATCTTTGACCTCGTGTGTTTCTTTTAATCATCTAAAAGTGTTAAATAACAATTTTTCGTTATCTAACATAAATAACGGGTTATTAACAGAAACGTTTATGAATGAAGGGCGCGCTAATTGTTAAGTACTTTAATGTTTTTAAAGTAACTTTTTACGACGAGTCGTGTTTAATTAATTGTTAAAAATGCGGAATAATAAGTACTACTTATTCACGATTAGTGCACACAACCACAGACGATTCACTTGAATTTAAATAAATACATTGTAGGTACTCTGTGATAGACCCATCTTAAGTTGAATTTTAAAAAGTTAATAAAATGAATAAGATCACCTTCTTTTATAAATGTTTAAAAAATAAAAAGAAGCACTAGATACATTAAGTTTCCCACTAGTTTCATTCTTATTGGAATGACCTTTCTTCGTTTCTAAAAATATTTATTACTATCATTAAAATCTAAGTCTCGACGAGACTGACGAGAATGTCGTAACTAAAATTAAAATAAACTATTGATGATTTGGAAATCGAATGAGTCGTATACTACGATTTTGCAATCAAGTGGTGAATTGACTGACAGTGTACATAAAAGTTCCAAGATCTGAAAACTCCTATAAAGTCTTTCAAATCTCTTAGTCACTAATACCCAGTGTTTGTTACTTTACCCTTTCAATCTTACGCTAGGAAAAACAAACTTTACGAATACACTTAACGTTTACTTAGTTACTTAGTTCAATCAATCGGCAACCATATATTCCATAGAAGAATCAATAATCGATTAAACAAGCCTAGTTTTAAGTCGCCACAAGTAAAACGAACCCAGAGAAGTATTGTTTACAAGAACGATAAATCAGTAGTTGACAATGGCATTAATGGAATGATAATGATGATTGAATGTCCACACTTCCGTAGAAAAGTTGAACATTGAAAATAAATCATTTCTAAAACAGTCAGAAACTTAGGGCTACCGCACAAATAAGACAAAACTATCTCGAGACAGACTATTTCCCTACTAGCGCGAGCGAGAGATAAATAGTCTGTCTCGTTCGCACTAGTAGGGAAATAGTCTGTCACAAGACAGTTTTGTCTCAAGTGTGCGGTAGCCCTTAATAATAAGGAGAGGTACTTAATGAGTTTTTTTTTTACGTGCATGTATCATAATCTGCCTAGCCTTTTCCCAACTATGATGGGGTCGTCTTCCAGTCTAACCGGATGCAGCTGAATACCAGTATTTTACATGGAGCGCCTATCTGACCTCCACAACCCAGTACCGGGTAATACGATATCCCGTGGTCCTTTTTGGGCCTCTGACTACCTAACGAATGTCAAAGATCTACAAATGACAGCCGGGACCAACGGCATAAGGCGATTACATGAGCTAAATAAGCAACTGTATTTGTGTTGGTTCAAACTTCGGAACTCCTTCGGAACTTCTTCGGTTCGTCTTTATGTACCTACCACCTAAGTTCACATTGTGGAATGCAATAAACGTATTGAGTATTGAGTAACTTCGTTTGAAATACTGTTAGAATAAAGTTCTAATCAGCTTGCACGACAAAGTGGTTGTTACGTCAGTCACTGCGGCCTAATAGTGCGAAATGAGTGGTTTTTTGCGATTTACAAAAAAACTATTGATTGGACTAAAAAAGTAAAACACTATGATACTAGTATTTTGCTTGTAGAATTATTTGCCAAAAAATCAGAATGATCGCATATATTTTAGTATGGTTTTTACTCGTTGAAAGAAATTTTTAGAGATAAGTTCGTGATTTTTTCTATCGAATAAAATTTGTTTTGTTATATTTTCAAAACACTATCGTACTAGCATATATCCTGAAGAATATCATATATTTTTTTGGTTTTGTTTATTGCAGTGAATCATATGCTTTTTTGCATTATAAAACTCGCGATTAGCTCATGTAATCGCCTTAACGTGCTTTCTGAGGCACAGAGGAAACTCGATATGTAATGGGTACCCATTACATACCGAGTTTCCTCTGTGCCTCAGAAAGTTGTCTGACTTTTTGGGCCTCTGACTACTTAACGACTGTCAAAGATCTGGCGGTCACCCATCCACAGACCAACCTAGGCAAGCACGGCTTAACCTAACGATCGACCCGAGCGGCTGTTATTATTTAGCCACGAGCTCCCCTCTCTTACGTGCATGTTACTTCAATAAAATACAGAATTAGTCAGATAAGTAAAACATTATTAAAATTAAAGCCGAGCCATTAATTTTATACTATGTGCAAAAACTTGCAATGACATGTGATACGACTTTTAATCATCGTTGAAAAACGTGCATACCTAATGCCTAGACTAGCATTTAAGGAACTTAATAGCAAGTTGGTAGTGTTATCAGCAACCTGTCTTGTATTGGAGACCACTTATTCTGTCTTTTATTTACTATAGTTGCTCTGTTTACAGTGAGCTATCGTTTATAAATTTGTCGACGTTTCGGAGTTACCCTCACAGGTACTATTACCAATTTATGGCCTAATCTTTCAGCGAAGGTTTAGAGTTAGTCTCACGGGTATATTAATCACTGAATGACTATAAACAAGAACAAGAACTCCGTGCGTTCAAGGGTTTTTGCCATTCCTATTATTGGAATCAACTATGACAGCTCACAACTTGGACCCATTAATAATAATGATAATGTTTATCCGTGAAGCTAGGCATTTTTTACTGGGCTTATCCAAGTTGTAAACGTCCCTTTGTGCCTATTGACCTTGTTTTGTTCTGTCTCCTGCTGATTTGGAGGGAAGTTGAAAATTATGTTTTGCCTACTCCTCCGCTATTTAATTATTTTCTTATTAATTCTGTTGCGAAATCTTAGATGGTTAATTTGTTTCTTTATTACATTATTAGTTTTCTGGTGGTCGCCATTGTTAATTCTGGCTTTCAAGAGTTGCAGTGCTTTGCGAATAGTGTGGCGGGCTAGGCCCATAAAAAAACGTACCTATTCTCAATCCCCAATCCTATCAAAAATCCTGAAAAACAAGAGTCGCACGTGTAGCAGCTAATAACAACTTAACTTTAAGTTACCGGTCAGCTTAAAACGCCACCGTCAAATATTAGAACGACACGGGCTGAACAGTTCAAAGTCGAAGTAAAGCTTTTAGCCCCGTATTCCTCCGGGCTACCAAATAACTGGCGGTGAATGTACCAAACTGGACTATGAAAGCTTTTATTTTATTGCACACTTCAACGCCTTTTACCTTTCGAATATGTATTAAGATTTTCTTTGTCAATATGCGATTGTCACGCATCACGCGATCAAATGTATGGTGGATTCAAAATGTTGGCATTGTGCTACCTTACTTGAAAGTCCAAAAAAGCAGTCATAGAGCGAAAATAGGCATCGTGCTACGAAATCTTATGAAAATTGGCGTAAGAGTTGATAGCTCAGTATAGCTAACACCTACCGCGCACGCACTTCCAAGTTTAATCCTATAGTAGTCTTCTATTAAAAATGTATCTAAGTATAAAACAAAATAACTATCTCTTCCGGGGTTAACTGCTTGTAAGATAAAAGTTATTTGTTGTCCTTTTCTATATAACAGTGACGAGCAATGAAGTGTTAACACCTAGTAAAATTCAAAAGTCATGTTCTCGTGAAATTATGAATTCTACTTTGTGATAATACCTATTTAGTAATAGTAATATTAGTAGACTTCCAAAATACTGTGTTTGTGGAAACGTAATATGTTTATCAATGCTGTTGGAGATAATCGCTTTTAATTTAATCGCTTTTATGAATTTTGAAAGACTGTTTCGATGAAACATTGGGATAAAAAATGTTAACAATCGATTTTTTCGCACAAATTGATCGTTTAATGAACAGTGCACTTCACGAGATCAAAAACTGAATAAAAGCATCAAACATTTTCATGTACGCATTAAGGGCCGGTTTTTTGATCCCTAGTCAAACACCGTATAATAATTTGTTAGATTAACCATAGTCAACTAGTCAACTAATGGTTAAAGGGCTGTTACGTTTTTTGATGTCTAGTTTAACTATAGTCAACCTTGACCATTGGTTATTATATTGCCAGTGTAATGAGAAATATTTTCCTTAAAATTGCTATGGTTTTTTGGGGTATCGTTTTTCTATGTGACAACACTACTCTTAATGATGGAATGAAACCAAAAGAAACATCTTATTTGACAATTTAAACGTCAAAACTCAGACTACGCAATATTTGCTCATGAGGTGTTATGGCTTGATTCCTAAAACGCAAGAAATAATTATTTGAGGTTAGGTTTTTGTGAAGATGAGTTTGCGAATTAAATGCAATCAATGAAACTTTAAATAGACCGTGCATTACCATAATTACCTACCTTGTAGTTAGAGTTTTTAGAAAGGTTCCAATTTCACCGACTAACCACATAACTGTTTCCTTTGATAACCGATACTGTTGGCAAAAGTCTACACTATCCCAGGTGTCCAAGGGTGGGTTACGTAACTATTCTAAAAAAAATTCCCTTCTCATTAACACGTACTCTACATAAATATCATCGTCTGATGAACTTTCCGACATTATTTATGTCATAATATCTAATTACGTTTAAATTCATGATACAAAAGAATGCGAAATACGACGTTGACAACAACAAAACTTGTAGATAAGTACTTACAAAACAGCTGTTGTGTTTGAATTAACCATCCGCCATATTGCTTAACTCTCCAACTTTGGATAGTTAATTTTTTAAACTAATAGTTAGTTATTTGACCATTGGTTAAGCTAACAATTGATCAAAAGACACATTTTGCCAATCTTTAACCATTTGTTACTATTTTTAACCATTAGTTGAGTTAACTACGGATCAAAAAACTGGCCCTAAGTGCTTTTCTTTATTATTTTTTACTACCAAATTGGCTATAATGTAATGGACACTAACATTTCAGTGTTTTAAACCTGGGGGGTCGCGCAGCCTCTCTATGAGGGTCGCAAGAGGTCACGAAAAAAACCTAAGTAAAAAAATCTGTAAAGTTTAAAAAGACAGATTATAATAAAATGTTAATTAAAGGTTAAACATTAGTATGTTCATACAAATTAACGAAATAAAAACCTATGAGTACACGCCATCTTAATGCGAAGGTTGCGTTTGTTTTTCACCCCAACATAAGTTAAATAAAGCATTTAATTTGATTTACTTATAAAATAATGGTTAATTTGGGTCAAATTTATAGTTTAGTTAGAAAAAAAGAAGCATGTTTATTATATGTAGTTTTGTTTTATAGCCTGTCCGATATATCGGACGCTGTGCACAGCGTCACGGTAATATTATAATACAGTAGTGTAACTCGGCCGCATGATAGAAATAAATGCCTACAGCCGCGCGGTACGTAAACATGCGTTAGGGCTGCCCGTCTTTGCATTTTAATTAGATTTTAATTACATTTGCCTACTTTCTGTTTCTTTCTGTTTCATATAAATAAATGAAATACCTTTGTATATTGAATAGGAAGTGTTCAATAAAAATGCGTGTTGTTTTTTTATTGGTAGATTTAATTTAAAAAACATGTTACTCTATTCGCTTTATTTATTAATCCAAACACCTTTTTTTTCGTGAGATAAAAGGAAATACTTATCCATTAAAAAGACACACACTATGTACCTACCTACTAGTAAGTAAAATTATTTTATAGTCTTACCTTTCAGAGTTTCCAGGTAATTTAAAAAACTTATGTCTGGATGCGTTATTGACGAATTCATACAACCAAAAACAGCACAATATTTCCTACTCGTCATATTAACTGATTTTTAGAGAAAAAATCGCGCTGTTATTGTTAAAAAAACAACACACCGTCCGTTCGACACCGCGGTACAGCCGTGACTGTCTGCGCCCCGAGCGCACCCCGAGATCGAGGCGCGTAGGTATAGCTCGCGTTTCGTCCGTTTGTATGAAGTTGGAGTACTGTATTATAATATTACCGTGACAGCGTCGTACGCGCGTATGGCGGCCCCTGATGCTAACATCAGGGGCCGCCCTATAGATATTTACGATATTTATTAGAAAAACGATATAATTAAATATGAAGTTAAGTTAAGTACATGTTACGATGACAAGCCCATCACATAATAGTTCATAAAACATTTAGGGTGGAGGCCTACATCGCATTTGAGACACTTGAATTTAGCTTTACCTCCACATTGACTTGCACAGCGGCGTTCTGTGCTTATAGGTGCAATCCAATGCTCTTTCCCATCATATCTTGTGTTGTGGTAGACAATGGTTCGGTGTCTCTTTGTTGTAACAATTTTTCCTCGCAAGTAGCCAACTGTTCATCACCGACTCATCTATAAAGTAAGCAAAAATTGAAGATTGATTGAAGATTCGCAATAGCTTGATCGCACTTATCCACACCGCCCATATGTGTGTTATAGCTAGCAACCAGCGAGGTTTGGGGTATTGATACTCTCGCCTTTTTTTCATTAGACCAGCGAGTGGTGGTTGTCAAGGTCAGTTTGCAAAGTTGGTGGCTACCGTAACCACATTGTTATAATTCCAGCGACAGCCAAATACGTCATCAGATAACCTATAATCGCTTGTGCCTCGTTCTTCCCATTTGAATTTTTTAACATCTTTTAGCGGACGATTCTCAACACGATTAGCCCTTATTGTGCCAGTTGCATAATACCCCAACTCCTGTTACCTGACCACTCTGTTCAATAGGTGGCTCAACATAAATAAAGTTATTCCCTGTCTCATCTACACCCTCGCTTTCCAAAGTTTGCAAAATGTCATGCAACGTCAAGCTGTAAAAAGCACACCTTAGAGCCTGCCGTGCATAGCGTCCGATAAAACGGACAGCAACAAAAACACATAGATAAGCAGAAATCAAACAATTTTCACCTAAAAAAATCTTATCTCTAAATTATTATTACTATTAGAACAATTAAAACGAATTACCAAATCAATTATCATAAAAATAAATATTAATAAACAATATACTTAGGTACCCTTTTCTCGAAACAGTCCGTCCGAGAGCCGCCTTTTTCGAAAATGACAGATGACAGTCGATATATCACTCAATCAATCAAAACATAGTTTTCAGTGTCTGACTGCTGGACATAAGCCTCTCCCATGATGGGAAGAAGTTTTCAGTGTAATAAATATATATACAACTTTCGTTCAAAAACGAAAAAAACTATCAAACATTATTTTTTTCTACCACTAATACTCAAATTAATGCAATCCGATTTATCGGCCGTCTTGCTGTAATGGGTTAACTCATTACTCCCATCTGCATCGTGATGGTTCCGTATTTGCTACATAGACACTTAAATAGTTTTCCGAATTTAAAAAAATGTGTTGATTATGTATTTATCCGAATCCTAATTATGCAAATGCATAAAAATGTTGTACCAATGGATTGAATATTTGTAACATAATAAAATACACGAAAAAAAGCGAAGGGTTGGGGTCGCGAAATATTTTTTCATACTATGGGGGTCGTTTCATAAAAAAGGTTGAAAAACACTGCATGCAATTTACTACGTACCTAACTACCTACAAAATAAAGTGTAAAGAAAATTTAAAGCGTTAATCTAGAGGCCAGGAGCAGACGCAAGTAAACAATAGGTAGAAACTAGAGAATGTGCTGCAAAAGCCATGTCCCAATTATGTCCGGGTCGATTTTCAGACTGACCGAAATGTTGTTCAGGTAATATCAGATGTGTAGCCTTACTTAAATTCCATTGTCCATGTTCCCATAGTTGACGAAGTAAATAAAACAAAGCTAGTAAAATTCTCGTTTCGGTTACCTAATGTTAATTTCACTTAGCTTTTATGTACACGGTAAATACAGAAAAAAACATAATTAGTTTAAGAAAGAATATTAAAAAGGAAAAATCCTCCAACCAGACGTGTGATTTACGGTGGATTATAAGTTGACAAGAAAATAAGTAGGACGCAGCCTTCTGACAAGTTGAGTGCATACTCTGTAGTTTGTTCACTGTAATCAGAGGCCCTACTCTCTAACGTTTCGTCCGAATATTCGGATCTATCCCTCCCTCTCGCGCACGTCGGCAGATGAGTGCGAGTGAGAGAGACGGATAGATCCGAATATTCGGACGAAACGTAAGAGAGTAGGGCCTCAGGCATTGATACATTTGACTTTAAAAGGATATTAATTTTGAGAAGCCGTAAAAGATGACAGTGTCTTTGAAGTTCAGAAACAATAAAGCGCTGAACTTAACCGTGTTCTCTAGAATCACTAGATATGGCTTTATGTTTAGAGAAAACCACCAAATAGGCTTGTGTCCTGAAAAAATCTAATTAGTCCGTCAATTAGATTATCAAAAAATATTTGACACGTATTTTTTCTTTTGTTACGTAAACCAAAATTGACGAAGATACGACGCTTTTAAAATTCTTAATACGTCACGCCGTGCTATAATTTTTAGTGCTTTGTGACGTCACGAGCCCCCCACTCCCGAGTTTTAATGCGTTTTATCTTTGTTATATTCATTGATTTACAAAAACAAAAATTACGGGTGCATTATTTTCCAATACTCTAACTGACGGACTAAACAGATTTGAAATTTTTTGATAGTGGAAACTAGCCTATTAAGGGACGACAACTTAAAGGGAACATGTAGCTGCCCCTAGCAATTGATCGAGTGCCTCTTGAAGCGCCGACATTGAGCGGTGCGCTACATTTAAAATGTGCTACATCAAAAAAAAAAAAACGATTGATGAACATTGCTTGAAAGTGCCGAAATTTCTGGATTAATGTATAGTGTTAGTGGTTTTACGACCACAGCACAGTACACTTTTTGCACTTTTGTGCACTTTTATGAGCACAGTTTTTGGTATTGGGTATTTGGTGATTGCGTCGACCTGGTCTGGTTATGGTTTGATATCTTTTGTGGTCTGATATCCGAGGAATTCTATTTGCGTTTTGCCCAGTACGTATTTGTCTTGATTTATTGCGTTGCCATACTCGTCTAGTCGTTTGAACACTTCATGTAAATGACTTCGGTGTTCGCTGATTGATGATGACGGCACTAATATATCATCTATATACACGAAGATAAAGTCGAGTCCCGCTGAGACTGTGTTTAGGAATCTGACAAAGGTTTGACCTGCGTTTCGTTGTCCGAACGGCATTCTTAGGTATAATAGCGCTGACGACAGCCTCTGTCAACGCTGAAGTCAGTTTTCCGACGGTTTCTTCCAATTGCATGGTTTTTCGCAGTTCCGGGCTCGATTCCTGTACCGAAGATGATACTTGCATAACCACTTGGGACTGTCGGGTGAAATCCTCGTTCTCGAGCGGGATCTTGCGCGCGATAGTCTTCGATTTCGTAATTACGATGTCCTCTGTCTGAGTTTGATTTCTGGGCTGCTATTTTCATAGTTAGCTTACTCATTTGATTGACTAACTCAACCATTAGCTGTGTGTGACTGCTTGATATTTCCGACACTTCACCTGAGCTTCCTTCTAAAATCTTGTCTGCTATAGCAGCGAGGTTATCGAGTTTTTAATCTTGACTGACCATTTACACTGCTCGAACGTGATCAGGGAGTCTTGACATCCACAGGCTATGCAGGGTTTTTTCGTCGTCCTGATTTTGTGGGGCCATCACTGTCTGGAACTGAGCGAACCACACTCTGGGCATCTAGATCCAAAAATCCTTTACTGATGTCTGTCGCCCCGCATATTGGCGATCCACTTCCACAACTTCCGCTTGAGTTCATGTCTTCGGTAACTATGTCCCTCTTGAAAACCAAACCAGGAGAGACCCGCTTGAGGAAGGCTGATAAGGCTGTGCAGTGCAGTTACCACGACATGGGAAAATCACAAGAAACCAATTTTAAATCGCGGCGCGCGTTACTACTGTTCGATATCGGGGTCACCAGATGTAAGTGAACCTACTGGGTACGTGTTTATTGGGTGTTGTGAGTCATGTAAATAAAACAACTGATTTCGGCGAGCGCTAGTCATCATCATCATCATTTCAGCCGAAAGACGTCCACTGCTGGACATAGGCCTACCCCAAGTGTCGCCACATTGACCGGTCCCGTGCGACTCGCATCCAGCGGATTCCCGCAACCTTCACCAGGTCATCGGTCCACCTAGTGGGAGGCCTTCCAACGCAACGTCTTCCGGTTCGCGGTCGCCACTCCAGAACTTTTCGGCCCCATCGGCCATCCGTTCTGCGAGCAATGTACCCTGCCCACTGCCACTTAAGTTTGGCAATTCTTCGGGCTACGTCGGTGACCCTGGTTCTCTTGCGGATGTCTTCATTTCTGATTCGATCACGCAAGGAAACGAGCGCGAGCGCTAGTACATAACTAAAAATTAATATTTTTTTATTTCGCTATTGCAATTGTTGACCCAGTCCAAGTCGTTGATGACGATGCACCACAAGCCCTTAATATACTAAATACATTTAATTGAATGAATATTTTAAGTTAAAATGTTTAAGTATACGTAATAAGATAAATAATTTACTAGAATTATTTTGACTATACATATGTATATTATACATCAAAAAGATAATAAGTTCTTGTTATTCCAGTTCAATTAAATTATCAATCCTGCGAAATCTGTGCTGTGTGACTCAAGGTGACTGTGAACAACAATAAACAATCGTTTATTTTCACATGTTTTTCGTAGCGATGTTTATTTAGGTACCTACCTCAAGCAAATATTTAAATAATTAGATTTCCCCTTACCATACTTATGTCTAGAAAAACTGCTCACAACGCGAAGAGTAAAGGTCATAGCATATTATAACCGGCACCGCAACGGCACCGCCACCCTAAAAATCACGGGATATTTTTTGACGCGTTATGGCCCGATTACTTACTTGGTCGTTAGCCCATTTTGGGGTGTTCACAATGACTTTACAAACACGAAATAGGGTATTGATTACACTGTCGGGATATCGCAATGGAATACGAACTTCCAGTAGTTTGAATGAAGTCATTGTGACGACTAGCAAAGCCCTGATCAAAGTGAAAGCAAATTTGAGGTCGGGACTCCGAATTCGGTAACCAAAAACGATTAAAATGAACAAGCTTGTCCGAAGACGGACGTCGGCAGTATTGATTTTCACTTGGTCGGTTTTCGTCTCATGAATTCCAAAGGCAATCGAAATCGGACGAATGACCAGGTGTAATTGAAACATTAAAGTGAATCTAACGATATAAATCTTCGATAAAAGCTTGAAAGCCAGATGTTTGAAGTGTTTGATTGAAAAACTTTTCTGATAGTATTTCTAACAAGTAGGTACCCACACCACTCTGTCACCTTTGAAAAGATTTGTGTGACAAATGATACGTAAGCTTTGTAAGCCTCTGTCTGTGTTGCCTACTCAATGTTTTTGTTGTTGATTCAAACAATATTTTGTCATATTCTAGAAAGCACTGAAGGTTAGTGAACTGATCATGTTGTTGACGACTTCACTATCTATTTCGGATAACAATGGATTCTTAGATATAGATTCTTTACTTTCTTTCATTGTTCTTTGAGCTTAAATGTTTATAAAAAAGATAATAGAATGCGTTTCAGATTGGGGTGGACTGCACACAATGTAAAAAATCTCCATCACTTTTGTATTTTTTTTGTGACCACCACACAATACAGGCGGGCCGTATAGTACTTTTTTTGTAATGAGATGGAGCGTGCTGCGGCCATCCACATTTTTCGATCATAGGATATTAGAAAGCTCAACGATCCTGATGGATTTCATTCCAGTATCATTTTGGTAGATATTATTATCGATGTGTGTATCGTTCGAAACGGAGTGCTTAATGTATTTTTTAATAAAATACAGAAAAAACTACACTGAAAAAGCTGAAACTGAACTCTCTTTTGTTTTTTAACTTTTTTTTTAATTGCAGTTTTTTTCAGTTTCAACCGTTTTTTAGTTTGGTGAAAGATTTCGCAGACGATTTAACTTTTTATTATACAAACTCAAACTCAAACTCAAAGCATTTATTTCAATTAGACCATTACGGCACTTTTAAATGTCAAAATTACAAATAAAAAAACAAAGCTACAGTCCCAGTCAAAAGGCATAATAACTTGAGAAAGTACTGTAGTTGCCCATTCCCTAGCGTAGATCTCTATGGAGAAGAACGGGCAAGAAACTCCTTGGACACTCTTTTGAATCAAAATATTGTTACAAAATCTTAGTTACATCATTAATTTTCAAATTATACATGTATGTGAGAACGATGTAGAAAGACGTGAACATTAAGAGCGTCCAGAGTAAAAAAAGACAACAATTTAAACGAATTAAAATGAACCCTGGCAGCTAAGAGATGACCAGTCCCACTGACAGCGCCCGATCACGAACAAGACGCGTGTATCGGCGCCATTCAACTCAACCATATTGAAGGGAACTAAATGACCCGACACACCCGCCACCATCAGCGAGACATTTGAGTGAGAATGACATTCTCTCAGCCACCAAGGCATATTCAAGTCAATGAAAGATAACTAAATGTAAATGGTGGCTGAACAATACAAAGTACTCACACATGTGCTATGCAATTATAAAATACTAAAAACTGGAATCTACACAATGCAAGTATATTTTTACAATCTTCTGCAGCTTCCACAATACATCAAAATGGGAATCAATTCTTCTTCTTCTTCTTTGCGTGTCGATAAACTCAAATAATGCCCGACCAGTACAAAATTGAACCCCGCAATATGGCGATCTTAATCCGCCACTTTTTTTTTAACCACAATGACACTTGCGCCATCAATTTATTTTTTTAATTTATCCAAATTTGTTCATCCGTTTAGGAGTTACGAGGGAACAAAGAGACAGACTTACAGGTTAAACAAATTAATAACCACTATTTTTGGCAACGCTGCAGTTGGGTAAAATGTATCCTCCTTTGTATCTTTAGGCACGCTTTGAGTATCATATCTTGTTCTTTGAAATAAACCTTGTCGTTTGTTATTATCTTCTTTTCTCATTCGTCTCCCTCCTTATTCTACAAGTTGCTATGATGGATCATTTACAGTTCGTGCTGCATGTGCGCTTTTGGAATTCACTTCCACACTGCTTGCGGGATAGCTCTTCGTTAGACCTTTTCAAGAAAAGAATTAGTTTGAGAAATATGATCAATATTATTATGTATTTATTATGTATAGTACTATTATTGTGTGCTGAAGACACATTCGTTTAGTATATAATATTAATTAATTAAATGTTCGTGCACTTATATCATTCTTTGCAAATATTGCAATCGCTGTAAGATAATCTAATTCTGAGTTAAACTCGTCGTTGTACATAAGCTATATTATTGCAATTTATTTGTTTTTATGTATGTATGTCTATTATTTTGGTGTGCAATTGAGAATAAGAATAAATATTAAGATAATACAAAGCTGTAGTCATATTTCAGGGTGTGATTTAGACCATGAAACTGAAAAACTATATCCATGGGACAACCGTTGAAATCGCGAAAAAAAATATAAGTCAAATCATATTAAAGATTTGTACTGAATTTGTACGATACCAATGTAGAGTCAAAAGTTATTTTTAACGTCAGTTTTGGACAAAGGTTCGTGTGTTTTATTCGCGTGGGCTCCATGATAAAGGTTCTACATTTAGCGAAATTGACGTTACAAATACCTATCGGTTTGAGGCTATTGCTTTTAAAATAGAACTGATATTATAATTACCCAAGTACGAGAATCTATGATTGGAATTCTTGGAATTTCGATGATTATGTGGGAAGGTGTTTAGGGCTTGACGCTCAGAGTGCCAACCGCGTTACGAGAGTATGTTGATTTTAAAAAGAATAAAATACAACTAAGTATGTGGAGTATTTATAGGTAAACCTCTACATAATTATTATTATTTATTTAATATTAATTTAAATAGAACAAAAACAAAACTAAAAATATGACAAACCGGGTACTATGATTTAATAATAAAACGACAAAACATGTTGTTCATTAGAAAAACAAAACCCAGGTAAGAATCTATCCAGTTTCTAGACTGTATAAAAGCTAATGGATAGTAGATAAAAATAAAATTAAAACACAGCAACAGATAGTTGCTACATTTTTTGTTCGATGCTTTTGTATTTTATCCGATGTGAAACAAACATACTTTGCATAAAAAGATCGTAGTCGTAGTAAATAATTACGTATTAATCAATTACTTGTTCGCAACAACTAATTGATTGATTTATACATGGTAATTAAATAGATACCTACATACACCTGCATTCATATAAAAAGTAAACAAATATTAGATACTAACTACTACAAAATCGCACCTACTAACTGGTTGACTTGACATTGTTTGATTTATACATGGTAATTAAATAGATACCTACATACACCTGCATTCATATAAAAAGTAAGCAAATATTAAATACTAACTATTACAAAATCGCACCTACAAACTGGTTGACATTGTTTGATTTATACATGGTAATTAAATAGATACCTACATACACCTGCATTCATATAAAAAGTAAGCAAATATTAAATACTAACTACTACAAAATCGCACCTACTAACTGATTGACATTGTTTGATTTATACATGGTAATTAAATAGATACCTACATACACCTGCATTCATATAAAAAGTAAGCAAATATTAAATACTAACTATTACAAAATCGCACCTACAAACTGGTTGACATTGTTTGATGTATACATGGTAATTAAATAAATACCTACATACACCTGCATTCATATAAAAGTAAACAAATATTAGATTCTAACTACTACAAAATCGCACCTACTAACTGATTGACATTGTTTGATTTATACATGGTAATTAAATAGATACCTACATACACCTGCATTCATATAAAAAGTAAGCAAATATTAAATACTAACTATTACAAAATCGCACCTACAAACTGGTTGACATTGTTTGCTTTATACATAGTAATTAAATAGATACCTACATACACCTGCATTCATATAAAAAGTAAACAAATATTAGATACTAACTACTACAAAATCACACCTACTAACTGATTGACATTGTTTGATTTATACATGGTAATTAAATAGATACCTACATACACCTGCATTCATATAAAAGTAAGCAAATATTAAATACTAACTATTACAAAATCGCACCTACAAACTGGTTGACATTGTTTGCTTTATACATAGTAATTAAATAGATACCTACATACACCTGCATTCATATAAAAAGTAAACAAATATTAGATACTAACTACTACAAAATCACACCTACTAACTGATTGACATTGTTTGATTTATACATGGTAATTAAATAGATACCTACATACACCTGCATTCATATAAAAAGTAAACAAATATTAGATACTAACTACTACAAAATCACACCTACTAACTGATTGACATTGTTTGATTTATCCATGGTAATTAAATAGATACCTACATACACCTGCATTCATATAAAAAGTAAACAAATATTAAATACTAACTACTACAGAATCGCACCTACTAACTGGTTGACATTGTTTGCTTTATACATAGTAATTAAATAGGTACCTACATACACCTGCATTCATATAAAAAGTAAACAAATATTAGACACTAACTACTACAAAATCGCACCTACTAACTGGTTGACATTGTTTGATTTATACATAGTAATTAAATAGATACCTACATACACCTGCATTCATATAAAAAGTAAACAAATATTAGATTCTAACTACTACAAAATCGCACCTACTAACTGGTTGACATTGTTTGATTTATACATGGTAATTAAATAGATACCTACATACACCTGCAGTCATATAAAAAGTAAACAAATATTAGACACTAACTACTACTAAATCGCACCTACTAACTGGTTGACATTGTTTGATGTATACATGGTAATTAAATAAATACCTACATACACCTGCATTCATATAAAAAGTAAACAAATATTAGATACTAACTACTACAAAATCGCACCTACTAACTGATTGACATTGTTTGATTTATACATGGTAATTAAATAGATACCTACATACACCTGCATTCATATAAAAAGTAAACAAATATTAGACACTAACTACTACTAAATCGCACCTACTAACTGGTTGACATTGTTTGATGTATACATGGTAATTAAATAAATACCTACATACACCTGCATTCATATAAAAAGTAAACAAATATTAGATACTAACTACTACAAAATCGCACCTAATAACTGATTGACATTGTTTGATTTATACATGGTAATTAAATAGATACCTACATACACCTGCATTCATATAAAAAGTAAACAAATATTAGACACTAACTACTACTAAATCGCACCTACTAACTGGTTGACATTGTTTGATGTATACATGGTAATTAAATAAATACCTACATACACCTGCATTCATATAAAAAGTAAACAAATATTAGATACTAACTACTACAAAATCGCACCTACTAACTGATTGACATTGTTTGATTTATACATGGTAATTAAATTAATACCTACATACACCTGCATTCATATAAAAAGTAAACAAATATTAGATATTTACTTTTTCTTTAAGATAAACCCCAGCCTCCCAACCGCCCCACCCGCCCCAGTCCCAGCTACCCCAGCCGCCCCAGCCTCTTTTTGAAATCCTACGCAAATTGGGGAAAATTCCGACATACCTGTGGAATTAAATTATTATACAATACCTTCTCCACAAAGAAGAAGCGACCGGTTTCACTTGTTGATATGCCTATTACTTTTTTTTGGGGAAAAATTCAGAAAATATCCTCTAAAGAAGATTTTTCAAGTTGAAGTTAAGTTAATAGTGTCAGCTTTTCTCATAAATCTTTGAAAAAACTATTGCATAACTTTGCTAAGTCTTATAAGCAGGCCAGGAATAAAACAACACAGGTAATGTCACGACAAATCACCCGTTATTTTATACATTACTGGCACTTTGCCCGCGACTTCGTCCGCGAAAATTATGATAGCTCGGCTAATTTCAATGATATCAATATAATTTATAGCCTATATTACTCGGTAAAGATGTCGCTTTCTAATAGTGAAAGAATTTTTAAAATCGGTTCAATAGTTTTTAAGTTTATTCGTTACATACAAAAATAGAAATGTTTCCTCTTACTAATATTAGTGTACATGAAGAAATCCACAAAAAACCTTCAACAACCGAATAAACAGATGATATTGACAATTCTATGTTATTCACATTAACATCTGTAAATCATGCTGTGGGTACAAAAAACTAATTAGCACTAATTAAATATAGTGCAGTAGATTGAGTGACTATTAATGTAAATCGAAATGGACAGTGGGTATTAAAAACGTGTAGGATATAGGAATAATAATGAAAAACCGGTTATTAAATATCACCATACATACCTATTTCATAACATATTTTGTGTTATAAAGGGTGTAAATAGACACTTTACGAAGCCGAAAGACACTTGTTCTCGGCGTCGCGTTATTTCGATCATTTTTTTTGTTCTGGACCAAACCAACCAACCAACCAAACCACCAACCAACACACCAACCAACTTCTCCTCGTCCTTCCAACTTTTCGTTTGTTTTTAAATACTAGTTTTTAAGGTCATAGGTTTACTTTAGTACCTCCATAACCCGTTTACTATTCAATGAATCCATCAACACAATGTTTTGAGTGCGATTGAGTTTTATCGTAAAACGTGATTTCACCCCAAAAAAAAAGTCGCTTCCCAGCAAAAAAAATTCCATAGTTTAACTTACTTTGATGTACAGAAGAATGCTTGGTTGACGGCATCGTGAAGGGTATTTATTAATTTATTTATTTATTAATATAGGTTCACCAACAGCTTCTGTGTACAGCATTTAAGTATACATAGGTTTTACAGTCTTTGACTTACACAGTCGCAAAGGATATACAAGGGAAGGTATATAAGGGAATGTTTACACCCTGTAGATCTTCCGTATGGATTGGAATGTAGCTTCAAGAATTGAATGCGGCGTTATATAGAGCTGAATTGAGTATAGACGAATGAACAGTGAATAGACAGTTATTGGATGAGTATGCATGCATCTTTGCTTGACGGCTCAGGATGAGAGTTTCAGGGCATCGAGTTAAATGGCGTACAATTGGAAATCCTATCTCTTCATCCGGCAGTGGACTGCTATAGGCCTTAACAATGAACATATTAATGCAAGGATAGTTTGAAGTGTACAGATGACAACGGGACATCCAACGCAATGACCTTGTCAAAGAAACTAATGATCCGTTTTCCGCTTGCCTTCGCATTACGGACATAACCTTTAGGCTAAAAAATTAGGCCATCACGTTAAATACCTGTGGTCAAATACCAAAGTTAAATAGTTTGAAGAAAATCAATGATCCGAATGCTTTTTGGAGCTGATACCTTTTCTATTTTTCCAATCTTAGCACGAGTACGAAATGCTTAATACAAGTGCCTCTACTTAATGAAATTAATAGGTACAGTTGAATGAAATCATTTACGCAATACTACAATTTCAGCTATTAACATAATTAATAATACACGCTTCACCAATTAGTCCATAGGTTACTGGAACTTCGTATATGTTTACATGAATTGACAGGTTACAGAGAATGTGGGTGTCGAGTTCTATAAAACGATTAGGTATTTGAGTAATTAGCACTTTTTTATGTGTGAGAAACAAAAACATTGGCTCATTTTTCTTTACAGTAACATACAGGGTGTAAAAGACCTCATCACGAAGCCGTCAACCAAGCATTCTGTACATCAAACTAAGTAACTTTACGCAAAAATTATTGCTGGGAAACAACTTTTTTTTTTTGGGGGAAAATCATGTTTTGTTGTAGAACTCAATGTAACGCACTCAAAACATTGTGCTGATGTATGGATTGAATAGTACGGGGGTCGTAGAGGTGTTTAAAGTAAAAATCTTACATTAAAAACTTGTATTAAAAAAAAAAAACTTGTCAAAAATTTGGAATTTTGACCCCCAATATCTCCGTAACTAGAAGGTTCCCAGGTATGGTGTAGAGCAAAAAAATGATCGCAATGACGGGGAGAACAAGTGACTTTCGGCTTTCGTTAAGAGGTGTTTTACACCCTTTATTTACCTACTTAGGTGTATTTCTTTAATAGCGAACAAATTTGAACAAATACGTATTGTAATGCATGTACACTTCAACCAACTTATCTGTGCAAGCGGTAAAACACGGAAATTACATAAATATACCTAGTTTGACATATCGTTGCAAAGTTCCTTGACAAGCAACGCTGCGTTGAACTGCACACTGTTTTAGGCCTGAATTCTTGTCGCGCTGACGGTCGGTCGTGACGTCAGCGAGAACAAAATACGGCCGTCGGTCGCAGCTGACGTCAGCGTCGCAGTATGATGCTATATAGAACACAATGTATACTCGTTAGCGACCGACCGTGCGCGACCGACCTTCAGCGCGACAAGAATTCAGGCCTTATAAAGTGGCATGTTGTAAAATATTAACGGCTAAGCAATATCAGCCAGTGTCACTTCTATTCTAGAACCTGCATCTGATGTCTGCCTCCTTTGACACCTCCGCCGCGGAACCATAGCAGCGATATCGCAGTAGTTCCGCCACTTGTCCGTAGTACGCCAAGCGGATCAGAAGCGAAACTGCCTATTCTAATGTATGTCTGTAGGTACAGATTTGATTATGATTTTATCTCGTTTCCGGGTGACTTCGCCTATCTGCTCGTAAACCGGTAACAACTCCGCGCTCAGCCCGCCTTTTTGTTGCGATGCCGCGTTTATTTCGCACGTTTCTGTAAATTTTTGTCATTCTAATTAATTCAAATGACCCGCATGTTGTTCCTCTACTGGAATCGCGACGTAATATGGTACTGTTTTGAAGCGAAATTCGTTTAGCAGAGGTGAGCTACGAGGCTGACACACGACGATGATCAGCTGTTCAGTTTTTGGAACACGTGGCAGTTATGTGTATTTGTTATTGTCTTCACTTCGGCATTATTATTTATTAGCGTAGACTGGTCAGATACGGCCTAGACGATGGGATATTTTATCAGCGTTACCAAAGACGGAAAACTCAACAATAAGCGTCAGTTCACACCGAGACGCGACGAGCCGCGACGCGGCGCGACGATACTGGTTGGATACTGGAAGAGACCAGTGATTTCGCGCTGCGCCGCGCACCGCCGCCAGATGCATCGCAATGAAATGTGTATCTTTTCGTGTAGTAAATAAAGTTATATATTGAGTCGCTCTATTAAAATGTGCGCACAACGTCGCGTTGCGTCGCGTCATGTCTCGCTACGTATAAGAGTCTGGCAAAAGTTATTTAAAAGCCTACGTAAATCTTGTGCTTTGTAAGTCGTTCAAGAAACGATTTAAAATCGTTTGTCACTTGTTTAGGTTTCGCTATCTTGTTTTGTAATACGAGTACGGCGGCTATTTGATTAGTTCACGTATTTTGTAGTTTTTCATTTTGATATCGAATATTATTTATGTAGTCATCAAGCTAACACAGGCGCTTTATAATAAGCAGTTAATTGCAAATTAGTAACAACATTATTTAGGAGCATTTCCGTTAGGTACAATATAATAATATAATTCCTATAAGAAACTAGATAATCTGGAGTCTAGAAATATGTCTGCAGTATTTGAAATAATATCCTAATATTAGAGTACAGATAACTTCACGAACGCCACTAAGTAACTCTACCCCACATTATATGATTTACCTATACTTATTGTGACCTACTTTAATAATTAAGTTACTAAACTCGGCAGCAATCGCTGAACCGCAACTAAAGTGAAATGGCAGATAATTTCGGCTATTTATCCTTAGCGAACGCACCCTACCAACTGTTTTGTTCTCAGGTATACAAAAAGGGTCTAAAAAATCTCTTTACGAAGCCGAAAGGCACTTGTTCTCCCCGTAGTCATTGCGATAATTTTTATTTTCTACACCACCATACCTTGGAACCTTCTAGTTAGGGAGATTGGGGGTCAAAGTTCCAACTTTTTGACAAGTTTTTTTTTTTAATACCTACAAGGTTTTTATGTAAGATTATTAAACAACTTTAAACACCTCCACGACCCCCGTACTGTTCAATCCATCCATCAGCACAATGTTTTGAGTCCGTTACATTGAGTTCTACCACAAAACATGATTTTTCACCCCAAAAAAAAAAGTCGTTTCCCAGCAATAATTTTTGCGTAAACTTACTTAGTTTGATGTACAGAATGCTTGGTTGACGGCTTTGTGATGAGGTTGTTTACACCCTGTATGTATATGCCTAAGCATTAAGGACCTACATAATGTTCCGTGAATGAGTAAACACTACACTACTACCTTGATGGCGCCAGAAATGCGATCTAAGGAAAATGTGTATTATGATATTACACATTTTCCGTCACGACCGCATACAAATTTAATGTGTACTGTGTGTGTAATGTGTGTGTGTGTGTGTGTAATGTGTGTGCTGATTTGAATGATTTTTCGATTTCACTAATGGAAATGGTGAGTGGGGCCAATTTCAGTTTCTCGGATGCTGAAGGGGAATCATACGTATCTGTTGATGGTGCGAGTATTTAACGTTCATTTTGGAACCATAAGGTGCCTATTTTCGTTCATGTACTAAAACTCTTACGGTGTTGAATCCTCAGAAAATTCTTCTGAAAAATGATTGAATGTGCTTGATGGTTATTGTGCATGTTCGGAATAATAATGTTCGTTTAGCGCGCTTAAATTGAAATTTAGGCATTCATTTCAGTGTCGTGTAGTGTCTGTGAAAACGGATAATTGATGGAAATACCAATTACAAAACAACAATTTAGAGAAACCTCCCACAAAACAAAAAAGTCCTCTAAACCGCTAAGATCATACCATTTTCTACTTTAGTACTGTTACGAGCTGGGTATGGGTTATATTAATAACTACCGAAGAAACAACAAATAACTTTAATAAACACAAAACACTTAAACTCAATTACAAATACACTACTGATCACTATTCGCTTAGATATCGCACTTCTAGTTCACTTCGATTCGCTTCGTTGTGTAGCCAAAATCAGACTGCCTGCTCCCGCAAACACGTCGACTATTTATATGGCGATCGAACGTTCAAGAAATATCCACGACTTCCTAGAATCTTCTAGACAATTCCATAGTGGGTCATTGTCCTTCGAGAAACTTCCACAACTTGTAGAGAGGAAAGAAGTAGGTACTTTATGCCCTCGGCGTACGGTCGAAATTACAATGATATTCTTTTGTAGGTAGTTTGCGAATTTGTACCTACACACATCAAAAATGTCTAGGGATCAAGCATTTTTATGCGGATTTCTTGAGATTGAGATGTGGCTTTGTAATAAATTTATGATTTTATAAATTTATATGGATCCTTTTTGGTGCATTTCATAATTTGAATCAGGAACTCTCAATCAAATTCGAGTAAAAGATGAAAATAAGCTGTCAATATTTTCCCTATAAAAACATACAACGCATTGAAGACATTATTAGTGCTACTGTTTCCCTACTACTGATTAAAACCAACGTTATTATGGAGCGGCGACGTCATTTAAGCAGGGAAGAAATGCTCAGAGCCGTGGGAATGATAGAAGCTGGTTCCCGGCAACGTACTGTAGCTTTAGCTCTGAATACAAGTCAGAGTGTTATCAGTCGACTTTGGACACGTTACCGAAGCACTGGTACCGTGGCTGAGCGCCATGGAGGACGGTATCGCTGCACCACACGGAGACAAGACCGATACATTCAAATCTTAACTCGAAGAGCTCCAACAATAACCGCCATGATGTTAGCCGTGAGGCTTCATCACTCTTCAGGGAACTTAATTAGCGACCAAGCAGTCAGAAACCGCTTGCATGAAGTGAACCTTCATTCCCGAAGACCGCTACGGGTACCACCTATAGCAATGCACAATCGTAGGATTCGATATCAATGGGCTCTTGAACACAGAAATTGGGCAGAAGAACAATGGCGTTTCGTGTGCTTTTCTGATGAGTCTCGTTTTGGTATGAGACCGGATACAAGACGTATACGACACTGGAGAACCCCTGGACGCCAACAGCGATTAAAATCCTGCCAGGAAGTCCATCCTTATAGTGGTGGAACCATCATGGTATGGGCGGGTATTTGGATCGGCGGAAGAACTGAGTTGATTTGGATCAGAGGCAACCTCAACGCTCAAATTTATGCTGAGACGATTGTATCAGACGTCATCGTTCCTCTACAAGTGCAAATCGGTCCCTTATTTCAGTTAATGCATGATAATGCACGACCGCACACCGCAAGAGTTGTAAGACAGACTCTCGCCGCAGCTAACATCAATGTCCTGCCCTGGCCTGCTCAGTCGCCAGACTTGAACCCGATTGAGCATGCATGGGATATGCTACAGAGAAGAGCTCTGCCGAATATGGAGGGTATCCAGTCGCAAGAAGACCTTTTTTTGTTGTTGCAACGAACATGGGCGGCCATTCCACAGCGTGATTTGGATGAACTCATTTTGAGTATGCCAAACCGATGTTCTTGTGTTGTTAGTGTTCGCGGTAGAAACACGGATTATTAATTGTTTAAGTTACCCAATAAAATTTTAAAGAAAACTGTTATTTCAGTCTTTTTTTCGAACTTTAATGTTAGTGGTTCAAATGTCAAAAATCCCTTTATTAGGAAAATGGCAAATTTCTTTATTAATGCAAAGGTGACTTGGTTTATCGTTACTGTGACAAACGAAAACACTTTATTTGATGAATCCTTAAAGAAAATTTTAATTAATATCAATCAGGAGAAAAGTTATTGCAAAAATATATGTTGATCCCTAGATACTTTTGATGTGTGTACATCATTCGGGACTCGTTTTACCTACCTACCTACTATTACCTACCTATCTACTAGTAGGTACCTACTACCGTAACTGTAGGTAAGTACGGGTACGACGTAACAGTACTATTTTACGAACCTACTTAGCGATCCCCTTACGTAACGAGGCTTGGATTAAAATATTAAACTTAAAGGGACAATGTTTAGAAGAGAGAAGTTAGACTAAATCAGGTGAAAATTAGTAGGATGGTGTAATTCTATGACCCAAACACAGATGTGCAAAGTAAATAAATATTGTATTTTTAAAATAAGGATAATTTTCCCGGGAAAATGAGGAAATTATTAATTGCTTGTAGATTACAGGAAAACCTGTAAGAATGATATAAATTGAAAATAAAGTGATATACCGCGCGGCCCCCGTGAATTCTATGCAATTCGGCTAAAATATAAGCCGCGCGCGTGCAAGTGGGCGGAAAATTTGACTTTGGCATTGTGCGGAACCCTCTCCACGAGAGTTTAACTGGCATTTGGTCGATTTTTTCTAAAACTTATACTACTGGTAGACACGCTATCATTGACTCTATCCCTACATTCATGTAAATATTCCGGGGCGAAACACAAAATTTATAATAAATAATAATAATAATAAATGTTTATTTTTTCTTCCACAAATAATACTTATAAACTAACACATGCAATTACCTCGCTCAAATCTGTTAATGTATAGGTAATAGTTGTATTGAGTCTGCGTAACACTGGTCAGTTTCCCTCACTCGACAGTTTATATAATTTGCCAATTAGTTACCTTAAACAATTATAGTGATCAGGTTTTGCCAATAAAATATAGCGTGTGTGGTTTTGTAATTCAACTTGAAATTGATTAGCCTTACTATTGCAACTTGTATGTGCATTTTTATTTTGTGTACATTAGAGAATAAGTATTTCGTTACCCATGCATAACTATTTGTAGGTGGAAGGTAGGAAGGAAGAAAACACAATTACAACGTAGTCTTGTCATTTTGTTTTCCAACTGAAGTGGTCTTGTATGTAATTTAAATCCAGACACTTTTTTATGCATTTTTGTCTCTAGAATCGGGATTTATTTGAAAGATACATACCTACTTTCATGCAGAAATGGAACTTAATGGAATGGAATTATTTTATTGTTTAATAGGTAGCCATTGATACAGGTTGTGCTTGACAGGTTTACCTGTGCATGTTGGGTAAGATCATGAATTGGATGGGTAAGGTTAAGCCACCTGTATCAAGCGTAACTACTCCTAAACGGCATTAAGTTTTAGTTTTTTTTTTACACAAATATTTGTCACTTTTTTCTTCTCAAAGTGTACAATTGGCATTTTGATCCAATGATTTATTAGGCTACAATTAAATAAAAACCACTAATTTCGCATTATTCGGTCTGCAGTGACTGACGTAACAACCACTTTGTAGTGCAAGCTGATTAAAACTTTATTATAACAGTGTTTCAAAGGAAGTTTGAACCACCACAAATAGAGTTGCTAATTTAGCAGATACCCCAGCCTTAAGGTACTTTACTTCCGAACTATTATGCCCCACAAAACCGTTTTCACGGTTTGTCTGAGGAGACGGAACAAACGATATTTAAGTTATTAGTGCAAAACTCAACTTATACAGATACTTATTTTACTTCAAATATAACATACAATAACAACAACACCTGTGGAACAACGTGTTTCGTGAATTAAACCACAGTCAAAGTGGTAGGATAACTGACAAACGTTCGTCGAAGGCTCGGCCCACCCTATCTGTCTATTATATATTGGTTTTATAATACAGATTGGATGAGCCAATCTATCGACGATCGTAAGTTAATAAACTAAGTAGGCACCTATAGGTATCAGGTCGCATACCGGTGATTAACCACGAACAGATTAAATGCGTATTCATAACTTGTTTATAAGCAAATTATCATTATATTGTTGTTTATCGCGAAGGTCAGACACAGGAAATTCCCTCTTAACTCAGCATGTGTATTCTTTGTTAAGCATCAAGACTTACATTTTTCTACAAATAACAGTGTTTTTCAGGTACCGTTTTAATGTATAAGCAATCACATATGTGAAGATTTTATGGTCTTAATTTAAAGATAATATATTCATCTCCAGATCTCCATCTGAAAAATTGTATGTCATCATATAAAATTTTCGCATAAATACGTTTTTCCCATCACAATAATCGCAGAAAATTGTAAAAAGTAGGATCAGAATAGGTACAATTTTAGGTAAATTTACAGCATATTTTATCTTAAAAATTATAATAAATTGCTGTATATATATAGTCCTTTACAGGTGCAGCAAATTTTTTTGTATCAAAATCAACATATTTTCCAATTATTAGCTAAAATTGCAATAAATTTCATACATTTTGAACTCGCGGTTCATCATTCCGCGCTCAGAAGTGCTCATGGAAGGACGGGTGTATCGCTCTCTCGCAAAAAATAAATACGATAAAATTACTTGAAAATATTATAGTGTGCATGCGTGTGTGAGTACCGTCGTCGTCGTATAACGTAATCGGAAGGAGTTGAAACTTTTGCGAACTGAAATAAAAGAATTAAGCGCGAGGTTCATACTTTTATTGTTAGAATGTGATTTAGAAAAAATGTTGGGTAAGATCAGGATTTGGATGGGTAAGGTTAAGCAGTTGTTGACAAGGTTGCAAAATGGATGAGTGGGGTTAAGCAGCTCTAATTAAGATCGGGATTTGGATGGGTAAGGTTAAGCAGTTGTTGACTAGGTTACAAAATGGATGAGTGGGGTTAAGGAGCTCTAAGTAAGGTTATGATTTGGATGGATAAGGTCAAACTGTCAACGGTGAGGTTTGGAAGTGGATGGGCGGGAGGAGAGTTATGATTTTAACCGGTTGTATGACGAATATGGATACAAAACTGAAATCCAAGATGGCGCTGATTAAAATTTTACCACTTTTTGACATGGGTGTCATTTTTGTGGTTTTTGGGGTCGCAGGTATCGGATGTATGATCATAACCAAAATCCAAGATGGCGACGACGAAAATTCGGTCACTTTTCGTCATGGATGTCTATTTCTGCAACACCCAAAAATTTCAAAATCTTTCATTACGAATTTCGATATTCCAATTATCAAAAGTCCGAATTTTATAATACCGAAGAATTATAATGTCTATTATTTAAAATCCCGGAATTCATAATTCTGAAAGTCGTAAATACGAATTGTTTGCTGTCCGATTTTCATATGTCCAAAAAATCACATGTTCGATTTATCGTTAGTCCAAAAAACATTCCGATTTTCAATACTTCGAATATACTGCTAAAATTGTCGTAAAAGTCTTGCTAGCTAGCATGAGGAGCGCAGGCCGAAGGCATTTGTGACAGAAAGTGGGTGTATGTAATGTAAAATGCGAGCGTAGCGAGCGCGCGTCATGGAGTTGTAGCAGGTTCTAAATTTGCTTATATCTTGAAAACGGTGCGTCCTATCGCAAAAATTAATAAAAAATAGCCCCCCTTTTAGAGACCCCGTGCCGCGTAATTCACAATGTTAAAAAAAATTATAAAATATGTTTATAGTTTTGCTCTATACCTTAAAATACTTAAAGATAGACCTTAAATAAATATTTTAACCCCTTAAAACTCTCAGTCGAGATAGAACGATTATGATTTAAAGAATTTGTTCCAAGCCCTAATTCGTCTAGGAAACAGCGACGGGAGGATACAGCCTAAAGTTCGTCGACGACCACAACCACGCTAGTGAATACAGTTTTAATCACCGTTACACGCTCGATTGATCTCAAGGCTGTCTCGACGACGAGCTCGTCGCAGCTTACAGCCATAAAATTAAAAAATAATTGTAAGGGACAGCAACTCCTTTATAAAATAATGTTAGCACCATAGACATATACTGCCGTATAGACGAACTGACAGCTCGATAAAGCGTGACCAATTTTGATTTGTCAGTGTGTGCGTTAGTTAGCGATGTAAGTTTTACTTTGGAGGACTATCGATAAGTGGTTGAAGTTCGACCCTTGGAGGAAGATTTACCATAGGCTGCCTTTGTCTAGATTATAATTTTTACATTATGTTAAAAAAGTGTAAATACATTAAAAAAATAAAACAGCTAACATTTTATTAAAAATCGCTCAATACTGACCTTTAAACAGAAAAATCTTATTTAACTGGTTCCTTACAGTTTTCTTTCCTAAATTATTAAGTTTACATTCATGTTTATGTCTGTAAATTTCTATAATGTGTTCCATTATTAAATATCTATGACCACTTAAAATATCTTGGTCCAAATTTTGGCTCTCCAAACTCAAAAATAAGCCGAAATTATCTTCTAATATATTATAAGAAGTTACAGCTTAGCAAATTGTAGATTTCAACAACGAAACGTTTCGATTTTGTGGTTGGTTTTTTTTTTGTTGATTTGTTTTGTGGATTTTGACCTTGACTGATTTTATTATTTTCAAGAATAAAATTTTCAATCTGTAAACAAAGTTGTATCACGTCTTTGTTTTCCAACCAACGCACCCAATGAATCTCAACCATTTTCCTCGAATTATACGTATAGTATATATACGTAAAGGGAATCTGTTGTACAAATTATACAAAACAATTAGTTTATGTATTTGTTAAAAGTTAATTAACTTTTTCCTGATTAAATGGTTCAGTTAACAGACGGTAAACGTAAGGTAGCATTTATTTTCATAGTTAACATTCAAGATAAAATATCGATAGTATCGATAAATTTAAGTCAATCCCTAGCCTACATGTAAAAATAGATTGATGAACAATCTATTCACCAAAATCATGTAAATTTTCAACAAATGGACTTTTAGCTATACAAAATATGAAAGTAAACAAAAACATTGGTATTATTTTATATTTTAAACAGGTAAAAAGGCAAATTTTAACCAAAAATAAACGCGCCTTATCAGTGAGTGGTCCTGAGTATTTACTTATGAAATGTGCAATTTTCAGGTTTATTTCTATGATTAATACCACATTCACGCACAGAACAAGTAACCATTGTTTAATACTACTGTATTCACTGAAAATAAACCACGATGTACGCTAAAAATCCAAAATACTGAGGAGTTGATTCCCCGCGTGCCGACTTGTGCAGACCTGTCATTCAAAACCGGTTACAGTGATATTAGATTCGCGATCCTTTTTCATCTTGCTTTATTTCCATAAGGGATTTTCTTCTCCCTCGCATGCTTTGTTGGTCTTTATTTACTAAGTCTATGGTTAGCACCTTAAGAGTTGCTAACATTCAGTTCATTCGTTTCATAGTGTATGGTGCAGATTTAATATTTTTTTAAAGTCTGTTTTACGGTAGGTCCACGTCAGTGGTAACAAACACATTAAGTAATAACTGGCCACTTATTCTATTGGACTATACACACCAGAGCCAAGGAAGAAGTGTTACACAGCTCGTGCGGCTGACATGTCGGGGGTTTTACACACGAAAGCCAAGCAAGAAGTGTTGCATAGCTCGTGCGGCTGACATGTCGGCGGTTTTACACACGAAAGCCAAGCAAGTGTTGCATAGCTCGTGCGGCTGACATGTCGGCGGTTTTACAAACGAAAGCCAAGCAAGAAGTGTTGTATAGCTCGTGCGGCTGACATGTCGGCGGTTTTACACACGAAAGCCAAGCAAGTGTTGCATAGCTCGTGCGGCTGACATGTCGGCGGTTTTACAAACGAAAGCCAAGCAAGAAGTGTTGCATAGCTCGTGCGGCTGACATGTCGGCGGTTTTACAAACGAAAGCCAAGCAAGAAGTGTTGCATAGCTCGTGCGGCTGACATGTCGGCGGTTTTACAAACGAAAGCCAAGCAAGAAGTGTTGCATAGCTCGTGCGGCTGACATGTCGGCGGTTTTACAAACGAAAGCCAAGCACGAAGTGTTGCATAGCTCGTGCGGCTGACATTTCGGCGGTTTTACACACGTAAGCCAAGGAAGAAGTGTTGCACAGCTCGTGTGGCTGACATATTGGTGGTTTAACACATGAAAGCCAAGGAAGAAGTGTTGCACAGCTCGTGCGGCTGACATGTCGGCGGTTTTACACCCGATAGCCAAGGAAGAAGTGTTGCACAGCTCGTGCGGCTGACATGTCGGCGGTTTTACACCCGATAGCTAAGGAAGAAGTGTTGCACAGCTCGTGTGGCTGACATATCGGTGGTTTAACACACGAAAGCCAAGGAAGAAGTGTTGCACAGCTCGTCCGGCTGACATGTCGGCGGTTTTACACACGATAGCCAAGGAAGAAGTGTTGCACAGCTAGTAAACGAAACTAGAAAAGAGATAGCAGGGAATTAGACAATACAAACATTGAGCTACCTACACATAAAGTGGGTTTTTTAATCTGGTTGCGGTTTTTTCAACAATACAATAAGACTTCTGAGTCCTAACATTTACCGAACATTATAAACAGTTAGAAACATGTCAAATCATCATCTGCGTAGCAGAATCCAAATGGCCCTAGTTTGGGCCAGCGATATTAATGCCAGTTAGCCGACTTTTCTATTTCACAGGAAACTATAAACTAAGAGGAATACGAGAGACTTTCCGCAACCAAAGTCGCTAAATACATCTTCCGAGTATCCAATGAAAGCTTTTCAAAGGTTACTAGTAGTAGTGAAACTAACATAATTGCTTAGTTCCTGATCTAATTTAGAAGCTGCTTTTCGAGGAAACCACTCAGAATATGGCTGTTATTAATCTGTCTTGATTATGTTCAGAAACATTTAACAAAACATCAACACTATTACCACATAGTTTGGATGGATAACTATGATAACAATAACTTAGCTAAACTACAATTAATTCCTTTGATTGAAACAAGTCCAAATTCAACAAGCGAGAGTGGTATCGGTAGACAGGGATGACTGACTCGTTGTTTTGAGTTATCGTGACCGCGGCAAGTGTCTTAGTACTTATAACTGACCAACTCATGTGGCCTCCGACAGTTCCGATAGTCTGTTCTACATACATCACAAACTTCGGCAGTAGTAACTTTAAGCTTATATCAATTTACTAAGTCTTAATTAAGTCACTAGAAATCTTAGAACTCTAAAATCCAATTTAGAGAGCAAACCAAACACACAACTTCTCAGTATGAGGCTATTTCAACATCCAATATTCTAATGTTGCGAACTAGAGGAGTTTAGTCTGTTACTTAGGAAGTATTTTCAGATCGATTTTGCTCGTTGGCATCTTAAAAGCTATGGCGGATTTGGGCTGCTATGCAGCCACGCCAAGATGAGTTCCTGCCACGGTTACTCTTAAAGGCAAATCGCGGCTTGGAACTTATCTTATTAAATACCGGGTGCCTATGTTACTCAGGAATAATGTAGCATTCTAACTGTGAAAGAATTTTTGAAATCAGTCCAGTAATTTTATTCGTTACAAACATACAAAAATACTAATCTTTTCTCTTTATAATATTAGTATAGACAAGCATATAGACTAGCATTACCTTAGAGAGGACCAACGTTTTTAGGGTTCCGTAGTCCTGACAATGAACCCTTATAGTTTCGTCATGTCCGTCTGTCTGTCTGTCCGAAGGTTTGCTAAAGACCGTTTGCACGGGGAAGCTGTAATTTTGTAGAGGTATGAATATCAATTACACCGACAAAGTGGTAAAATAAAATTTTGGAAAAAAAAAAAATTAAGGTAGCTCCCCTACTTGTGAAGTGGGGATGTTTTTTTTTGTCGTTTACCCCATCGTGTGGGGTATCGTTAAAAGGTTTTTTAAAATGACTTAGGAGTTACTAAACTTATTTTTCGATCTAATGCTCCATTTACGAAATATTAAACTTTAAATTGAAAATGTTGGTCCCCACCCCCCCTCTAAAAGCTTAACTGCTGGCTTGAAAAATCTGGAAAAATTCATGATTATAGTGCATTTCATGAACTTTAAGGGAAAACTAAAATAGCGGTTAAGATAACTTTATCGGTTTAGCAGTAATAGTTGTTGAACTTGGGTGTTGGATAATTTTGTACCAAATACGTACAAAATCCTTAGAATAAATCCTTTAAAGTGACTAAGATGAAGTAGTTGCTTGAATATAACGGGCTATTATGGAACCCTATACGGCGCGTGGCCCGACACGCACTTGGCCGGTTTTACCATTTCTTATAACGAACATTACAAGTACAAGGGATAATAAACGATTGTTCGGGACAACAGACGATACAACACGAAGGCTCATTAAATTAAATGTCACTTGAGTATTGCAAGTTTCTTTGATTGAATTATACATTGAGTGTTGTTAACGAAGAGTGCTCAAACAATCCAGAGGGCCCAGGCCAGTGGAAACCGCTTTCAAAATCTTTTATATTCTAAAACGAACGATTATCAACAAGATTGAATTTTTTTTCGGTAGTCTAATTTGTTCAAAATACTTTTAGACTTTTTAACTGACTTAAAAAAAATGAGGTTTCTCAATTCAATTTTATGTTTGTTCGCGGAAAACTTCGTCGTTTAGGAACCAATTTTGATGATTCTTTTTTTATTTGAAAGAATATGCTTATGAGGTGGTCCCATTTCAATTTAGTGAAGATCTGATACTGATCTTCCGAGATATACAATGGAACTTTTCAAAAATAGACGGCAAATCTGCCGTGATTTCTGCAATCGCTTGGATATTTATTGTTTATGATACAACATCATGTCGTAACATCGCGCCTGTATGCTCTGAGCATCATGTATTGTTAACAATGTAAAATAAATTCATGGCAAATATTTTTTTGGAACAACTAAAAATGGAAAAAATTTCAAACATTTTTGTAAAAAATAAAACCGACTTCAAACAAAATATACAAATACTGGAAAATAGCTTTACCTTCAAAAATCGGTGACCTTTGTTTGATTGATTTAGTGTTTTTGGCACCGACTTCTGAAGCTAAAGTTATTTTCCACTTTTTTTATTTTTTTTTAGGTAAGGTTTTATTTTTTGCAAAAATGTTTTTATACATTATTGTTATCACTGGTAGAATGATAGTTTGTCTAGGCTTTCCGTCCACTAGTAGTATATTTATACTAATGCTTATGAGATTCAAACACCACAGAATATTGAGATACGGCGCGCATCCGTGCTGATACGTTTACCATCCATGCAGGCAGCCATACCGATTAGCCGTGCCAGCAGTGCCTGTATCTTTCTATAAGTACTCAATTCCTATCTTCGTTAAAAATCCCTAATTCGATCGAGGTTGTTCGCGTGCTGTCACTTGGCGGTCGCGGCCGTGTCAATACGCACTGCTTATTGGTATGCAGCGGATTTAATTTCATTGTATCCATTGTGTACTCGTACTACGTAAAAGCGACAAACAAAAACGAAACGAGAAAGAAACACTTTATAGTAAACGTTCCCTCAACTAAAACTGAATTTGCCAGTAGACAATATAAAAAAAAACGCTCTGCATATTTATACAATGCAATTAATAAACTAATGTAAATTTATGATAAAACAAAATATGAATGCAAAAAAAAAAACTAGCAATGTGGCTACACAATTTAAATTATGATGACACAGAGTTACTTTTGCAACGTGTGACATAATAATAAATAATTTAATGATGTTATTTGCTTAGTTCGACACATTATGTACACTCAAAATCTCTCTCTCACACGCACACACACACACTCACACACGCACACACACACACACACACACCCCCACCCACGGGCGCACACACGCTTATACATTTATCGTACTTTGTTTAATTTTGTTTTTTTTCTTTCTTTTTTCTGTTTTTGTTAATTGCCTATTTATTTTGTATCTATAAGATGGAAGGAAATGAGCGGAGCCATCAACTACAGGCATTTTCTATGTCTAAATGGAGACTCCTCGACATATTGTTATGTAACCCAAATTTATACGCAATAAACTTATTTTATTTATTTTATTATTTATAATGATTATGTTCAAACCTGTGGTTCTAACTTAAGAACTCGGTCCCTCTTTCATCAGTAGGTATTCCTTTGGCATATCAGTCTCCTCTCTCAAATATACAAGTTCTCCTTCTCCATTTGACACCATCATCTGCCTAACCTATCCCAACTATGTTAGGGTCGGCTTCCAATCTAACCGGATGCAACTAAGAGCCAGTATTTTAACATGGAGTGATCTGACCTCTACAATCCCGTAAGAAATAGGTAAGACGATACACCTTGCTAATATAAGTTGAGACTATTACGTCACTAACTTCATGTAACGACTGTCAAAGATCTACTTACAAATGACAACTTCTTAAAGTGCTTTTCGAGGCACGGAGGAAACTGTGTATGTAATGGATGGTCCAACCTCGGTCCGAGCTGCTGTTATTATTTAGCTCCTTTTTCTCTATTTGAAATGCAGATTGTAAATTGACGTCATGGTAGTGACATAGCGTTTGGCAGAATTCGGTCTATTCGAAGCGTCCGCAAAAACCAGTGCCAATTGTCGCTTTGATTTAATACAGAAAATAATGGATTATAAAGAGGTACAATTTGTTTGTATGTACTTACACATATTGTTGAATGGAAAAATGCAATCAATTTAATGTCAATCACAGAAAGTTGTGTAAAGTGAGTTTACTAGATCTTGTAGAGGAAATTAAAAATTATGAAGGTCATTTGAGACCAATAAAAATATTAATTTCAGATTTCGCAATACTATACGTTCTAAATAATTTGTCTGTATTGTGCTCGTATTCCGTTTCAATATGTATGGAGCGGAAAACGTTAAAATTTACAAAATGTAACTTGTGTTTGCACAATCAGGAATTATTTATCAGGGTTGTATAAACAAACAGAACGAAAACGAACATTTTTATCAAACTGTGTTTTTGCGCATTTACACTGTTAACACTTTCACCAAGTTAGTTTAAAATTTAATGAGTTAGATAAGTAATTGCAAATAGATAGTTATGCAGATTTCACGCCAGACAGAGATAAAGACGAACATAAAGGTAGGATTTGTCCATTATTTACAATGGCTCCGTTTTCTAGTTAAAAGTTAAAGTTAAGGCGATATCCTGGCCAAATAACTTTGAGCATTCGTTCTCTCTTCGCCGCACCCCAAGAGATACGTAGCGAGTACGCTCAGATTTTAGAGTAAAATGTTTATAAAATCTAATTTTGGTCAGTTGGAAAAAAATAGCATTATGTTCATTATTAAATTGCCTATCCTTTCAAATCAAAATAATGGTTAATTTACGAGGAGATACGTGTTATAAATAATTTTTTTTCATTTCTGTGGTTTCGTTGTGAGGAGATTAATTAAACATACAAAACTATCATTTTGGAGTCAAGGTTTTAGGGAAATTCAATGTATTTTTTATAAGTTGATTTTGGATACAGAGAAGTTGCCTCTAAAAAACTGCACGAAAAACGGCTACCGCTGCGTTTTGCACAGGACGCCTTAATCGAAAATGTTTGTATCGACTGACCATTTCCGTTTTCCGTTTCCATGCAATTTCTTACTTTTTATCGCTGGAGAATTTCCAATCTATTTGCAAGTAGTTGTAGTCTTGAAGTTACGTAACTTATTACTCAACACAAAATGTTGAGATTTTTAATCATTTATTTCGCATACAAAAGTCTTTTATTTTAAATTCAGTAAATCATATTCGCAGACAGGCTATAAAAAATTAAGCTAAATTAATACCAGTTTTATTCAAATAAATATTATTGTGGAACGTAAAACCAGTTCCTCGTAGAGATTATATAAAATGATAATATTTGACGATTCTCCCACCATCGCACAATGTATTTAAAAAATAAATAAAATAAAAGATTATGAATTATAAAATCCTTATCGTGAACATTGCACTTATTTTAAAATATTCTTTACGATCTATCATTGGCATAAATGCAAGAATGATTGTTTAAATGGTTTTTCTTTTCTTATTTAAATAACACAAGCAATGTCCTTTAAATTACCTGGCAATGTGATATCTTGGTAAATATGAACGCATTTAAAACGTGTATAATTTGCTAATTCGTTATTTAAACAGTTTTTTAGTCGGTATAGTAAAGCTGTAGACGACTATTAAAAGTTTGATAAATTTAATTAGCACCACAAATCTCCCGATTTAAAATTGAACGTGATTAGCAATTAGCTCTGATACTTTTACATATTTTGTTAAGAATATGTCTATCTTCCTGATTGATTTATCTTCATAAGGTGAAAAGTAAATTATTATTCTAAACTATAAATATATATATACAATTATAACTATATATATATAATTATTATTCTACTAAATTATTATTAAACGTTGAAATGGAATCGACTGTCTTGGTATGGGCATGTGATGAGAAGGGAAGAATCGCATGTGACTAAAAGAGTGATGAATATAAATTTTGATGGATGGAGAGGGAGAGGAAGACCAAAGAAACGATGGATGGATTGTGTGAGGAATGATATGAATGAAAAAGGTGTAAATGATTGTTTGACGGTTGACAGGGGAGAATGGAAGTGAAGATGGAAAAACGTGTTGCGCCGACCACAAGTAACATGGGATAAGGGCAGGGAAATGATGAACCATTACTTTGAGGGCTTTAGATTCGTCTGAATTCAGCCGTCATTTTAGTTTTAGTTTTGCGCTCGGATCGCGCTCGTACTTGTAGGTACTGATTAATAATGTTATGGCACCGAGTTGCCGTGTCTGGCCTCTGGCATAACAGTGTTAAACACACGATGGTTAGTGTGGTATGTTTACGTTTTGTAAAATAATTGTAAACAGTGTTTAGTGAATAATAAAACATTAAAAAAAGTTGAGTTACCTAGAACACTGTCTCAGTCATCAACATCATCATTTCAGCCTAAAGACTTCCACTGCTGGATCTATATCCAGCAGTGGACGACACTTGGGGGAGGCCTATGCCTCCCCAAGTGTCGCCACATTGACCGATCCCGTGAGACTCGCATCCAGCGGATTCACCAGGTCATCGGTCCACCTAGTGGGAGGCCTTCCAACGTGTTCCGGTTCGCGGTCGCCACTCCAGAACTTTTCGGCCCCATCGGCCATCCGTTCTGCGAGCAATGTGCCCTGCCCACTGCCACTTAAGTTTGGCAATTCTTCGGGCTACGTCGGTAACCTTGGTTCTCTTGCAGATGTCTTCATTTGTGATTCGATCGCGCAAGGAAACTCCGAGCATAGCCCTCTCCATTGCCCTTTGGGTGACTTTAAGCCTTCTGATGAGGCCCATTGTGAGCGACCACGTTTCGGTCCCGTATATAATCACTGGCAACACACACTGGTCATAGACTTTCGTCTTGAGACACTGTGGTAAGTTGGACGAATAGATACCGCGCAACTTCCCGAACACTGCCCAGCCGAGTCGGATTCGACGATTGACCTCTTTCTCGAAGTTAGACCTACCTAACTGGACCGTTTGTCCCAGGTACACATAATCGTCTACAACTTCGAGTGTCTCCTATCTTGATAGAAGTGGGTGTGACATAGGCATTCAACATGATCTTGGTTTTGTCCATGTTCATTTTAAGACCCACTCTTCCGGAAGCTCTACTAAGGTCATCGAGCATTGTACTGAGGTCCTCCATGGTTTCAGCCATGACCACTATATCGTCGGCAAACCGAAGGTGAGTGATGTACTCGCCATTGACGTTGATGCCTAGCCCTCTCCAGTCCAAAACCTTAAAGACATCCTCCAGTACACAATTTCGAAGATATGACGTCTCCCTGTCTCACACCTCGCTGCAGAAGGATAGGTTCCGAGGCTTGGTCCTGAAGTCGGACTGACATGGTGGCGTTTTTGTACAAACACTTTAACACCTCGATGTACTGATAGTCGATTTGGCGCCGTTGGAGAGACTGCAGTATAGCCCAGGTCTCGATCGAATCGCGCGGTTATACTCTTCGGTCTTCTGTATAACCTGCCGCAGCGTATGTATGTGGTCCACAGTGCTGAAGCCATTTCGGAAACCGGCTTGTTAGGGAGTTGTTCGCCAGTTAATTTATTTTTACTTTTTACCCTGTTATCGCATATAAGTTATATGTATTACGTCGTGATTGAGATCGAAGCACTGCTTGCGATATCTGGAACAGCAATAACAGCAAGAGGCTTTGCATACTTGAACAGGCGTAGCTGTAAGCCATTAATTATTAATATAACAGTCTCTTGCGGTAATTAAAAAGGAAGGCACTCGCTAACAGTAATGTTTAATACCTTCCTTACATGAACCACTAAAGACAACTATATTGCTTACGGGGAACACGTGTAAACTCCTAATCCGCTGTGGTTATTCATAACTTAATACGAAGTAAATCCTTAATAAATTCAAACACGAATACATCCAATGTACCTATACACCCATATTTTGCAAGTTCCGTAATAGGGGCGAGCCTATTACCATAAACAGGGCATCGGGTGGATACATTATTAGGTACACCTCTGCCTAACCCTTTGCGTATTAAAGACGGTATTATATGAATACAATATACATTCTTCATTGATTTCACCAACTTTAAAAAATGGAAAATATTAAAAATTTGTATATTATTTCTGGACTGTGAAATAATAATTAATTAGTTTCTGTTTTGCGCAACTTTATTATCGATGAAAAATAAAGAATTCTGAGAAGCTGTTGTTTTTTAATTTTTTACCTTAATAAAACAGACATTGTTGATATTTTCATCAAAGTTACATAACTTTTGAAGTAGTCGCAATCCTGGGACAAAAAATTGCACGATAAATTTTAACTTTCAGATTGTGTCTTATTTGAAGAATTTGTTTTATTTGAAATTCTGTTATTCAGGTCCTAACGTTGATAAAGTTTAAAGTTCCACACAAAAATAAACGTGGGACGACGACGAGTTGCAGAACTAAAATATTATTTATTTTGATTTTCATCAACTCGTCCCAAATGGGCCATAGGCTTGTGGGACGAGTTGAAAGAACGACTCATCCGTTTATATTGAAACCCAATCCCAACATAATTAAGAAAAGGCTAGGTAGATGATAATCTAAATATATAAAAGAAGAAACTGACTGACTGACTGACTGACTGACTCATCTATCAACGCACAGCCCAAACCACTGGGTCTACAGATTTCAAATTTGTAAGTAGGTTCCTTATGTGATCTAGGGGTGCACTAAGAAAGGTTTTTGCAAAATTCACCCCCTAAGGGGGTTAAACGGGGCTCCAAAGTTTGTATGGGGAAACAAGATTAGTTAGACTATTTTATTCGAAACTTCACAGTAGTGCTCCTTTTGATAAATGAGTAGAAACGGGTTTCAGGGTTTTTCAGAATTCAACCCCTAAGAGGGGGAAATGGGGTGACAAAGTCTAAAAATTAATGGACAGCCTAAACCGCTGAGTCTAGAGATCCCAAATTTGGCACATATGTTCCTGAAGTGGTCTAGGGGTACACTAAGAAAGGGTTTTTCAAAAGTGACCCCCTAAGGGGGTGAAACGGGGCTCTAAGTTTGTATGGGGAAACAAGATTAATTAGACTATTTTATTAAAAAACTTCATAGGAGTACTCCTATTGATAAATGAGTAGACATGAGTTTCAGGTTTTTTCAGAATTCAACCCCTAAGAGGGGGAAATGCACAGCCCAAACCGCTGAGTCTAGAGATTCCAAATTTGGCACAAACGTTCCTTATGAGGTTAAAGGGTGCGTTAAGAAAGGATTTTTCAAAATGTACCCCCTAAGGGGATGAATAGGGAGTCAAAAGTTTGTATGGGGAAACAAGATTAGGTAAGACTGTTTTATTCGAAACTTCACAGGAGTACTCCTATCGATAAATGAGTTAACATTTGTATTTCAGGTTTTTTCAGAATTCAACCCATAAAGGGGGAAATGGGGTAACAAAGTCTGAAAATCAACATCGGTATTGTTTGTATGGTGTATCGGGTCGGGTGTATCACAAAAACAACGATTTTAAGATTTAATGTGGCGGACCTGAAATGCCTTCATTGCCTGTTGGGGTGCGATGGGGTTGAAATGTCTAAAAATCAATATGGGTGTCGATACCGAGATTAGCAGGGGTGCAGATAACGAAAATGGCATTTATTTTGAGATCCAGAAGATGGCGGATTTGACTTCTATACAGGGTTATTGTTGATTTATTGTGATGATTGTGCTAAAGATGATGGTGATTGTGATAATGATGATGAAGGTGATCATTGTGATTACGATGATAACGATTGTGATAATTATGATAATGGTTGTGATAACAATGATGATGATTGTGATAATGATGATGATGATTGTGACAACGGTGATGATGATTGTTATAACGATGATGATGATTGTGACAACCATGATGATGATTGTGAAGACGATTGTAATAACGATGATGATGATTGTGATACTGATGATGATGATTGTGATAACAGTGATGGGGATTGTGATGGTGATAGTGATTGTGATAGTAATGGTGATGGTGATAGTGATGGGGATTGTGATAATATGGTGATCGTGATAGAGATTGTGATAGTGATGGTGATGGTGATGGTGATAGTGATGGTGATGGTGATGGTAATGGTGATGGTGATTGTGATAGTGATAGTGACGGTGATTGTGATGGTTGGTGATGGTTATTGTAATGGTGAACTCAAACTCAAACTCAAAGCATTTATTTCAAATAGACCATTACAACACTTTTGAATGTCAAAAATGCAAGAAAAAACAAAGTCACAGTCACAAGGCATAATAACTTGAGAACGTCTGTAGTTGCCCATTCCCTAGCGTAGATCTCTATGGAGAAGAACGGGCAAGAAACTCCATAGACACTCTTTTAAAATCAAAATATTGTTACAAAATCTTGGTTACAACATTAATTTTGAGATTCTACAAATATGTGAGAACGATGTAGAAAGACGTGCACACTAAGAGCGTCCAGAGTAAAAGATTAGATCAACAATTTATGAATAAAGTAATTAAAATGAACCTTGGCAGATGAGATGACCAGTCCCAACCGACAGCGCCCGTTCACAAACATGACGCATGTACCGGCGCCATTCAACTCAACCTTGAAGGGAACTAAATGACCCGACACACCCGCCACCATCAGCGAGACATTTAAGTGAGCATTACATTCTCTCAGCCACCAAGGCATATTCAAGTCAATGAAAGATAAACAAATGTAAATGGTGAAACACACTGTAAATGGTGCACATGTGTGAGTACAAAGTACTCACACATGTGCTATGCAATTATATAATACTAAGAACTGGAATTTATATAATGCAAGTATATTTTTACAATCTTCTGCAGCTTCCACAATACATTAACATGGGAATCAGTTCTTCATCTTCTTCTTTACGTGTCGATGGACTCAAATAATGCTAATATATAATAATATATAATAATGGTGATAGTGATTGTGATTGTTACAGTGATGGTGATCGTGATAATGATGATGATGATTGTGATAACGAAAATGATGTTTGTGATAACGATGATGGTGATTGTGATTGTGATGGTGATTGTGATGGTGATGGTGATGGTGATAGTGATAGTGATAGTGATGATGATGATGATTGTGATTACGATGATAATGATTGTGATTACGATGATGATGATTGTGATAACGATGATGGTGATTGTGATTGTAATAGTGACGGTGATTGTGATGGTTATAGCGATGGTGATGGTTATTGTGATGGTGATAGTGATTGTGACTGTGATATTGATGGTGATTGTGATAGTGATTGTGATTGTGATGGTAATCACCATCATTGTGATGGTAATTACGATGATAATGATTGTGATAATGATAATAGTGATTGTGATAACGATGATGGTGATTGTGATTGTAATGGTGATTGTGATTGTGACAGTGATGGTGTTTGTGATGATGATGATTGTGATTACGATGATAATGATTGTGATTACGATGATGATGATTGTGATAACGATGATGGTGATTGTGATTGTAATAGTGACGGTGATTGTGATGGTTATAGCGATGGTGATGGTTATTGTGATGGTGATAGTGATTGTGACTGTGATATTGATGGTGATTGTGATAGTGATTGTGATTGTGATGGTAATCACCATCATTGTGATGGTAATTACGATGATAATGATTGTGATAATGATAATAGTGATTGTGATAACGATGATGGTGATTGTGATTGTAATGGTGATTGTGATAGTGATTGTGATGGTGAAGGTAATTGTGATAGTGATTGTGACAATAATGGTTGTGATTACGATGATAATGATTGTGATTGTGATGGTGATAGTGATGGTGATAGCGATGGTGATGGTGATTGTGATGGTGATGGTGATTAGGTTGTGATCGTGATAGTGATTGTGATGGTGATTGTGATAGTGATGGTGAATGTTATTGTGATTTTGATTGTGATGGTGATTGTGCAAATGATGATCATGATTGTGATTACGATGATAATGATTGTGATTACCATGATAATGAGTGTGATAACGATGATGGTGACTGTGATGATGATGATGATGATTACTATGATAATCATTATGACTACGATGATTAAGATTATGATAACGATAATGGTGATTGTGATAGTGATTGTGATAGTGATTGTGATAGTGATTGTGATAGTGATTGTGATAGTGATTGTGATAGTGATTGTGACAGTGATTGTGATAGTGATTGTGATAGTGATTGTGATAGTGATTGTGATAGTGATTGTGATTGTGATTGTGATAGTGATTGTGATAGTGATTGTGATAGTGATTGTGATAGTGATTGTGATAGTGATTGTGATAGTGATTGTGATAGTGATTGTGATAGTGATTGTGATAGTGATTGTGATAGTGATTGTGATAGTGATTGTGATAGTGATTGTGATAGTGATTGTGATAGTGATTGTGATAGTGATTGTGATAGTGATTGTGATAGTGATTGTGATAGTGATTGTGATAGTGATTGTGATAGTGATTGTGATAGTGATTGTGATAGTGATTGTGATAGTGATTGTGATAGTGATTGTGATAGTGATTGTGATAGTGATTGTGATAGTGATTGTGATAGTGATTGTGATAGTGATTGTGATAGTGATTGTGATTGTGACAGTGATGGTGTTTGTGGTAATGATGATGCGTGTGATAACGATAATGATGATTTTGATAACGAGGATGGATATTGTGATGATGATGATTGTGATTACGATGATAATGATTTTGATAATAATAATATTGATTGTGATTGTGATTGTAATGGTGATTGTGATAGTGATAGTGATTGTGATAGTGATAGTGATTGTGATGGTGAAGGTGATTGTGATAGTGATTGTGATGGTGATTGTGATGATAATGGTTGTGATTACGATGATAATGATTGTGATATAGATGATAGTGATTGTGCTAACGATGATGGTGATTGTGATTGTGATGGTTATAGTGATGGTGATAGCGATGGTGATGGTGATTGTGATGGAAATGGTGATTGCGATCGTGATAGTGATTGTGGTAATGATTGTGATAATGATGGTGGTTGTGTTATTGATGGTGATTGTGATGATTATGAAATTTGGCACATAGATAGTTCATAACCTGGATTAACACGCAGGACACTATTTATCCCTTTAATATGATCCAGTGGGACAGTTACCGAACTTTACGCGGGCGAAGCCGCGGGCAACTTTTTGTGTTCCGGGGCCACGGTATCTCTTTCGAACAGTCCCGCAACCCCGGCAGGCAGACGCCCGCGTCGTCTCCCGCGGCGGCCGGGACACTGTTAGGTTCTCTCACGTTCCGCCACCTCCGTGACGGCGTCCCATTCCGTCTCGAACATTGATACCGTTCGTATCCATTGTTTTAATTAATAATTAACGTTTCTTATAGTTACATCAATATGCATTTTAATGTATGTAACTAAGTATGTGTGTGAAATATACATAGCGAGTAAGATTATATAACTTAACTAGTATGTAATGCAATTTCCATGTAACATGGACAATAGTGAACAACAAACCGTTTAAAACCTGTCTTTATTAGGAATGCTACAGCTACAAGCAGGCATTTTCCATGTAACATGGACAATAGTAAACAACAAACCGTTTAAAACCTGTCTTTATTAGGAATGCTACAGCTACAAGCAGGCATTTTCCATGTAACATGGACAATAGTAAACAACAAACCGTTTAAAACCTGTCTTTATTAGGAATGCTACAGCTACAAGCAGGCATTTTCCATGTAACATGGACAATAGTAAACAACAAACCGTTTAAAACCTGTCTTTATTGGGAATGCTACAGCTACAAGCAGGCAATTTATCACGAACTATGTACGAGTAGATTATTTCATCGCAGCACTGAAAGCAAGTAATGTATTTTCTCATACAGAGAAGGAACGAGCATATTGGAGCGAATCAAACTAAAAATCCAAGTTAAATGTGCAAGAAAATAAACAACCAGCAAAAAAATCTTCAAAAGTAACCATTAAGTATATTGTCTCATAATAAAATTAACAATCAAACGATTAAATTAGGTAAAATGTCAGAGGCGAGGATTCTGCGTCCGGACATTTTAAGATACAGTAATTAAACAAAACTGTTGATCGTAAAACATATCCAAGCCACCACCACTCGTTAGTACTTTTAGATATTTTAAACAAACTTACTGTTTTTTTTTTACCCCCAACCGAAAAAGAGGTGTGTTACAAGTTTGTGGTGTGTGAGTCTGCCTGTGGCATCATAGCTCCTGAATGGATGAACCGATTTTAATTACATTTTCAAGGTTTGAAAGGTGTCTTATTATTGAGAGTGTTCTTAGCAATGTTTCAAGGAAATCTACAGCTGTTTAAAGACCTTTTTGTTGATGTAGACATAACACGCAACTTCTACAGGTTTCATCGATTCGAAATCCTATCACTTGTCAATGTCAATGACATTACAAAAGTAAAAGTTAGTTTTTTTTTGGCGCGGTTTTTCCCGGAACAACATGTCACCAACCAGTAAATATGAAATAAATGTCAACCGTAGTGTATTTTTCGTACACAAGAACAGTTTAAACACTGAGCTAAAAAAATAAACCCCTTGTTTTCTGAGCAACACTTAATAAGCCACGACCCATGAATGAAGAAGTCGAAAACAATTATATTGACTAAACATTTTGGCAACCCCAACATAGTTGAGAAAAGTATATTAAAATGATGATTTAGACTCAAAACCGACAATTTGATTACAGCGAAATGTCTATTCTTATACCTGCAATAAAATCTGTCCTCCAAAACCGGAATAACAATGAGTTTCTATTAGCAACCAGACATTTGAATACAATGTACTATCAACAATGCCTTGAAATATTGTTTCGAACAATTACTCAACCAAAATTACTGTGATAAATATTTATCAACTAGACAGTTCAAAATCTTGAAAAAATTTGATTGCGGTAAGTAATAACTTTTTGTTAAATTAATATCACTATTTATCATAATAACTTTTTGCATTTAAATTAGTTCGTTTTAGTACTACATAATTAGATATGTATGATGCTCGTTTTTGCAAAAAGTATTAGAAGAGGATTTTTTTGTTTATTTAAGTGTAGTGTGGTCACGTTGAGCAGATCACCTTTTATTGTTAAAGTATTGTGGAAAAAACAAAAGATTAACTGCTCAATTAATACATTATATTATTTTTATTTGAAAGGAAGCTGACAAACAAAGCTTCAACGATTAATTAATATTTCCAATAATCATCATATAAAATAATTATCTTGATAATTTTGAACCAAATGAGGTTTCAGCATTCTTATTTTTTATCTGTTTTATTTCCAACTAAAGAAAATTGGCGCATTAATAAATAAATGAATTGAAACAAACGATTAAATAAAACTTTCGATTATTTCTATAAAAAACGACGTTCTTACTTTTATATTATTAAAAACTTAGGAATCAGTCATCGGTTTCCGCTGTCCACTAGATAATGACCTATTAAAAGGCCTGGCAGAGTAATCAGACCATCTATCTGTATGCGTCACTGTCAAGGGAGTGTACTCCCATAAAACATGACCTAGCTAAACCACAAACAAAAACGTAGTAAAAGACCCGACGACAGAGGAGAAACGTTAGGGAAATCTTGAAAAAATCAAGTAAATCATATTCATATGATAGACATAAATTAAATGTTTATTCATTGTTTTTATGTAAATAGACAAGTTTGTAAAAGTGGCTAGTTGAAAACAATAGTGCCACCAAGATAACAAGGTCGGGATTTAGTACTAGAAACCATCATCAAACTGCTGACATTAATTTGTCATGTCCCACTAATCAATTCAGTCCACGAAATACTTAGATATTAAGTAGGTACCCAATTTATTTTTTACCTCGACGTAACAATACAGGCATTTAAATCTCAAATAACGATACTAAAACCGAAATAAAACATTACAATGACATGAAGTGTCGAGACGGTACACGTACTATTAATTTGTTAAACCTATTGTTCACTTTTTTTTTATGTAAGTAGGTACTGAATTTGTCTGAGAATATCTCAAGAATATAATCCGTCTGTAGAGTTAAGTTAAATTAATGTCTTTACAGATTGATGCAATAATTTAACTTACAAAATGTTTTATTTTACATAGTTAGAATTCAAGGCGAAATCGCAGTATAAAATAATGAACGAATTTTTTATAAAAAAGTATCAAATAATGTTTAAAACCCATACTAGACCATAGCAAATTAGGTACATAAAATAACACCACACCGCATGTCCCTAAAGGGTTAGACAGAAGTGAACTTAAGGCCCTGTCTAACCCTAAAATTAGCAACTCTATTTGTGTTGGCTCAAACTTCATTTGAAAACTGTTAGAATAAAGTTCTAATCAGCTTGCACTACAAAGTGGTTGTTACGTCAGTCACTGCGTGCCGAATAGTGCGAAATGAGTGGTTTAGTGCTATTTACAAAAAATCTATTGATTGGACTAAAAAAATAAATAACATAAGACCTGCTTTATAGTTAGTTCAGTTATTATAAAAAGTTTCATGATCTAATTTGAAGTATTTTATGATTGCCAGCGGTTTATTGTTCAGTTTAGAGGTAACTTTTGGATTTTTTTCTATCGAGAAAATTTAATGGAATCGTGTTTTCGCCAAACATAGGACTTAACATTAATCCTCAACTTAACCATATATTTATTTAAAAATTAATGCTGCAGTATTTTAGGCGTAACGGAGGATCATGGTAAGCCATTTGAGGTAGTATAGGCCCTTAACCGTACACCCACATTTCGCTAGAGCGCCAGCCTATTATTATTAAAAATAAAATTGTAATGATATAAAGAGGTAACTGTGGACTTTCGAAGAGTTTTTAGAGAATAGGCATGACGACAGTATCAAAAAATTGCAAATCTTTTTAGTCCGTCAGTTAGAGTATTGAAAATTAATGGACACGTATTTTTTGTTTTTGTAAATCAATGAATATTGACAAAGATAAAACGCATCAAAACTCGGGAGTGGGGGCTCGTGACGTCAGAACTAGGTAAAAATTATACCTAGGCGTGACATATTGAGAATTTCAAAAGCGTCATATTATCGTCAATTTTGGTTTACGTAACAAAATAAAAAACACGGGTCAAATATTTTTTGATAATGTAACTGACGGACTAATTAGTTTTTTTTTGTCGTCTCGCCTATTTTCTCAACACTAATTCATTCATATCTTGGAATTTCTGTTGGTATAATAATTCATGCAAATATTGTGTGCCTATCTTCACCCTTCTAAGGACTTCCTAATCGATTTAACATCGATGCCGAATATTAATATTTAGCTACTCGATCGTATTATAGAAATTGTGATACTCGTTTAGCATAATGTGAAAAATCAACTCTCTTCGGTAATCATATTTAATTATTGTAATAACTTAGATTACTTTGTTGTTTGTGTAATTAATATTTAATAAGTAAAATGTATGATTAAAACAATTTTATCTAAATAACTTTATTGAATGTACAGCATCACCCTCACCCACAGCTCGATTTCAGCCAAAGGCTTGAGCCAATTTCCCCGCTCATGTGCCAGCTTCACCCAGGATTTTCTATAAGGGTCTGCCCATTAGAAGTAGCTACCTACAATGTAGGTCGCCTTATTGTTATATTTCCGTGAACTCTTATATTGTTTGTTCAATTTTCTCAATTTTATTTAATTTTGCTACGTGTCCTCCTAATATTGTATTTATTTAGCGATAGTTACACGGCTTCTCCTCCTCAACTTACGCACTTAGTATAACTGTAAGGTTGTTAGCACTACCGCTTCCTTACTCATGTACCGTAGCTGAATATTTGGTTTCATAAAATAACTCTTAACGTCTTACTAAACGGTACCTACTAATCAAAATGTAACGGTTGCTTTTAACGGACAGGAGGACTGCCAATTTGCTAGGTGGAAACTGTCCATATTTTCGGACAAATATGACAATTACAGCCGCAACGATAACAGGTCGTCACTCACAAACAATTTGAAAAATGTCCAACACTCAGTCTACTTTGGATGTACATAAAATATATCCATATAAATACTAACAACAGGTAGGTATTTATTTATTTATTACATTTGGGAAAACAAACAGTAGTATATTAAGCATAAACAATTATGTCTTAAAATAAAACTTAACGAATATACTACCCACAACATTTTCCACAGATTACTATATTATACAATAAAAAACAAGCTGTTAGCAAACGTTAACTGTAACTGTATCAGGGCCAACTTAATGAAAAGAAGTTAAAATAAAATAAAAAGGTAAACAATATTCTTAAAAGATTTAACAAATTATAATAATAATTCATGCGTGATGTATCATACAGGTCCCTATCCTATAATCAGTTATACCTACATTGTGTATAACTTATGGAGCCAACTGCTGATCCTTTAGAATTTTAATTATACAATTTTTAAATATAAATTTGCTCAGGAATAATACGTCTATTGCACCAAAACGCGTATTGTATGTGTCGACTAAGCGGTATAGCGGTGAGCGCACACCAGCATTGGATCTACAAAAGCTGGTAGCGAACAGTCGCCTGGTGCGGAGGTCCGCACCAGGCGACTGTTCGGTTCTGTTCGGTTCCTCGAAAAGTGCATGAACGGGAGGTCCCGTTCATACACTTTTCGAGGAACCAGGTAACACAAACCAGCCACCAAGTCAGGGCAATCAAACTTGTTTCGGCATACACTGAATAACGTCATTATATCAAGCAGGACGCGTCTTGACTGTAATGTAAGCAGGTCGTATTCTTTGAGAAGCGATTGTTATGACGTTTTTTTCCGAAAACATCTAAACTGCATAGCACGAAGGTACTTACGTTGGACTAATTCTATAATTTCAATATATTTTGCATAGTAAGGATTCCAGATCGGTACTGCGTACCCCGACGACGAATTGGAGACCATGTATGAGGATATTTCTAAAGCCATGCATGGTTCCAAAACTCAATTCACCGTTGTCATGGGGGACTTCAACGCAAAATTGGGCAAACGAGACGGGGATGAGCTGCAGGTGGGGCAATTTGGAGTTGGACGTCGGAATCGCCGGGGCCACCAACTCGCTAGTTTTATGGAGAAGGAGGGCCTCTATATGATGAACTCCTTCTTCAGAAAGCGTGAGCACAGGAAGTGGACCTGGCAGAGCCCCGATGGTGCCACTAGAAATGAGATTGACTTCATCATGTCAACCAAGAAGCAAATGTTCAATGATGTCTCGGTGATCAATTCGGTGAAAACCGGGAGCGATCACCGCATGGTAAGAGGCACATTGAACATCAATATCAAGCTTGAAAGGTACCGACTGATGAAGTCTACGCTCCGTCCAGCACAGATCCAAATCCAAAACCCCGAAAGCTTTCAGCTTGAACTCCAGAACCGTTTCGAATGCCTAGGAAGCTCAGTGGACGAATATAACGATGGGTTCGTGGAAACTGTCCATACGACCGGGTCTAAGTTCTTCAAGGCACGTTGTACAGATCAGAACAAGAGACTCTCCGATCACACCCTAAAGCTCATGAAGGAGCGGCGTGAGATGATCCTACAGTCTTCAGACGAGGCGTGTAAATACCGGCAGCTCAATAGACGGATCTCTAAATCCTTGAAGAGCGACCTCCGCCGCTTTAATACCGAGCGTATTAAAGACGCGATTGAGCGGAATAAAGGCTCCAAGGTATTTGCAAGAGATCTGGCTATTGGGCAAAGCCAGCTCACGAAACTGAAGACCGACGATGGTAGGATCTTATCCGCCAAACCGGAGCTTCTGAGGGAGATCGAGAGCTTCTATGGACAGTTGTACACGTCAACCAGTCAACCCGTCGTAGATCTAGCAAACGACCCAAGAGCTAGACTGACCCGACACTATACCGAAGACATCCCGGACGTCAGCCTGTACGAGATTAGGATGGCTCTGAAGCAGCTCAAAAACAACAAGGCACCGGGTGATGACGGAATTACGGCCGAACTCCTGAAGGCGGGTGGAAAACCGGTACTTAAGGCCCTTCAGAAGCTGTTTAATTCCGTCATACTTGAGGGAAAAACGCCACAGGCATGGTGCAGGGGTGTGGTGGTACTCTTCTTCAAGAAGGGCGACAATGCCCGGTTGAAGAATTATAGGCCCATCTCACTCCTAAGCCATGTCTACAAGTTGTTTTCAAGAGTCATCACGAATCGTCTCGCGCGCAGGTTTGACGATTTCCAGCCTCTCGAACAAGCCGGTTTCCGGAAAGGCTTTAGCACCGTGGACCACATACATACGCTGCGGCAGGTTATACAGAAGACCGAAGAGTATAACCTACCCTTCTGTTTAGCGTTTGTGGACTACGAGAAAGCCTTCGATTCGATCGAGACCTGGGCTGTACTGCAGTCTCTCCAACGGTGCCAAATCGACTATCGGTACATCGAGGTGTTGAAGTGTTTGTACAAAAACGCCACCATGTCAGTCCGACTTCAGGACCAAGCCTCGGAACCTATCCTCCTGCAGCGAGGTGTGAGACAGGGAGACGTCATATCTCCGAAACTGTTCACCGCTGCACTGGAGGATGTCTTCAAGGTTCTGGACTGGAGAGGGCTAGGCATTAACGTCAATGGCGAGTACATCACCCACCTTCGGTTTGCCGACGATATAGTGGTCATGGCTGAAACCATGGAGGACCTCAGTACAATGGTCGATAACCTCAGTAGAGTTTCCGGAAGAGTGGGTCTTAAAATGAACATGGACAAAACCAAAGTCATGTTGAATGCCCTTGTCACACCCATTCCTATCAAGATCGGAGACTCTACACTCGAAGTTGTAGACGATTATGTGTACCTGGGACAAACGGTCCAGTTAGGTAGGTCTAACTTCGAGAAAGAGGTCAATCGTCGAATCGGACTCGGCTGGGCAGCGTTCGGGAAGTTGCGCGGTATCTTCTCGTCCAACTTACCACAGTGTCTCAAGACGAAAGTCTATAACCAGGGTGTGTTGCCAGTGATTACATACGGGACCGAAACGTGGTCGCTCACAATGGGCCTCATCAGAAGGCTTAAAGTCACCCAAAGGGCAATGGAGAGGGCTATGCTCGGAGTTTCCTTGCGTGATCGAATCAGAAATGAAGACATCCGCAAGAGAACCAGGGTCACCGACGTAGCCCGAAGAATTGCCAAACTTAAGTGGCAGTGGGCAGGGCACATTGCTCGCAGAACGGATGGCCGATGGGGCCGAAAAGTTCTGGAGTGGCGACCGCGAACCGGAAGACGTTGCGTTGGAAGGCCTCCCACTAGGTGGACCGATGACCTGGTGAAGGTTGCGGGAATCCGCTGGATGCGAGTCGCACGGGACCGGTCAATGTGGCGACACTTGGGGGAGGCCTATGTCCAGCAGTGGACGTCTTTCGGCTGAAATGATGATGATGATGACTGCGTACTCTAATTGCGGCCTTATTATGGACTTATACAGGTGCAAAGATGGTAGAGGGACGATGGAAATCTCTAGATGCTCTCATTACAAAACCAAACATCTGATACGCCTTATTGACAATGTTTTCTACATGAATATCAAGATGAAGTTTCGAGTCCAGCTGCACACCAAGATCACGAAGATCGCTAACCTTATTGATGACTCTATTAGCAAGTCGATAATTATACTGCACGATAAGGCACTTATGCAAACTAAGGTACAGTTTAATATAAGAGCAATAGTCTGAAAAACGATCAAGATCGCGTTGGAATTCAATGCAGTCTTGTTCATTTGAAATTTGTTTAACAACTTTTAAATCATCAGCATATAAGATAAATTTTGAATTTTTAAAGCAATATGTCATACGCATTTTTTTTTTTTTTTTACGCGATTTTATTGAGCAGCAATCTATGATCCACTTTATCGAATGCCTTTTGAAAATCAGTGTATACCGCGTTCGTTTGTTGTCTGTTATCAATATTTTCAAACAGTTGTGTTGTGAATATTAGGATATTACTTATGTAAGACCAATCTTTGACGAAGCCATGTTGCTCCTTTATTAGAACACTTACATGACGAATAATTGGATAAATCTCAGCATGAACAAGCCTTTCAAACAGTTTAGACAATGCTGATAATATGGAAATTGGACGATAAATCTCTACATTATTTTTAGAAAACCTACAAGAACCAGCAGAAAACAGAAAAACGCATGTGAGAACGAAAACTTTCAATCTAATCATTAACCTTTAGTTTCCTAGTTATTACCATGTTTTTTCGTATTTGGTGGATGAATACTCTTTATGTTATAATTATCTTTAAACGCAACGTCCGCAACGACGGAGATTATTATAGTTTGCTTCACGTAACGCCTCTTTTATATCTGCCTTAATTAATCTAATGGTTAACAATCAAATCATAATTCCGTCCACCTCTCCACTGTGGTAATTACAAAGGTGCGATATATGGAAGACCAACAATGGTAACAACAATGGGCGCCCTTAAAATGTCATGAAATTAACGCGATTGCATAAATCTTCCGATGGCATGGCGGAACATTTACACAGCCCTGGCCCATATGCTATCAAACACGTAAGCCATCAATCCCCACTGTATGATTTGTCCTAACGATCATCGTCACGTAATCGGAGCTTAATGGAACTTGGAAATTTTATAATGACCTGAAAACTATGACAGGGGAAAATGAGTCTTCAGTAGATGCGATCGAGTTGCGTGCTAGGATTAATTATGGCGTCCAATGCCGCTCTTGAACCAATCTGCACGACTCGCTTATGAGACCACTAACTACTGACTGACTAAATAAGTGACTGATTTAGTGATGGATACAAATGTAGGGTACATTTTTGTTATTATTACTAGTAGTTTTAGATAACTCTTAAATGAGTACAGTTTCTAAATTATGACAAATGCATGTCGGGCCACGCGCAGTGTACGGTTTCTTAATAGCTCGTTATAATTTAGATTTTGTTTTTCAATGCAAGTCTTTACCCGTTATAAACAACGAAGCAACTACTTCATCTTAGTCACTTTAAGGATTTATTCTAAGGATTTTGAATTTGGTACAAAATTATCCAACACCCACGTTCAACGCTGCAACTATTACTGCTAAACCAATAAAATTATCTTAACCGCTATATTTTTCTCTAAAGTTTATGAAATGCACTATCATTACGAATTTTTTTCAGATTTTTCAAGCAATCAGTTTGCATTTTAGTGGGGAGTGCACTTTAAAGTTTAATATTTTGTATAAGGAGCATGAAATTGAAAAATAGTATTAGCAACCCCTAAGTCATTTTAAAAGACGAATTCAACGATACCCCACAAAACAACTTTCTAGTACTAATCATCTCTTAGCAAAACCTCGGACAGACAGACGAACGGACATGACGAAACTATAAGGGTTAATTGTCAGGACTACGGAACCCTAAAAACGTACGTTTTTATAAAATTTAAATTATAAAACGTACGTTTTTATAATTTGAATAGCAACATTGACTATGGGATAAGCCCTTTGATTTATGTAAAAAATCCATCTCTCCCGATCTAAGATCGGGAGCTGTCTTCCAAGACAAGCCAAACATTTTTCATTTTTCAGATTTGTATTTGTGGTGATTTATCGAAGTTTAGCAAGCGTGTAGGTAGATAGACTACGAACTAATAAAGCACACTTAAGTGTGTATAGAAATAAACCATTCAATAAAAGTATAATTTCCCCACTTCCCAAAAAAGGAACTTAAATTAATTGGTATTATTTGGCGACTGTTAGGGGCTGTAGTGTAAAATAATATAAAAAATCAAAAGATAGTGCTTAGCTTTCGAGAATTTACTGTTTTGTTGTTTTTATCATATTTTAAACCGTCGGTTGCTTCAGACTAAAATAAACAGTCAATAAACTGATACTCGTATGTGAAATGGTTATTCGAAAGATTTTTGAATTAAAATGGAAAAGACGCAATCACAACCTTGTTTTTGTCAGTCTCCTTTGTGGACATTGTTTTGAGGCGAGGCCGCGAGGATTGAAAACGCCACAAAGACAAGAAACATGAAAGAAAATGTTTGGGGATTGTCGCTATTTGTTTGTGGTTGTGATTGCGGAGAAGCGTGAATTTGTTCCTTACTTAGTTTTTATTAACTTATTTATTAATTTTTTGGAGACATTAAACAGTTTCATTTTACTGAGAATACAAAAAATCGCAAACATGTAACCCACATCATTATCCACGTCCTAACAAAAGAATAACAGACTATGGTAGGATTTTACAACAGAATACAGACTACAGAGCCTTCTGTGACAGCAGTATTGAATGTATTACAAATTAATTTATTCCCATTTAAATCAATTAAACTTATCTTAATTTCGTTTGATTTAATACAAATTATTTCAATTTTATTTAATAATTGATTCTATTCAGTTCCATATTAAGTTCAATATATTTCATTAACCTTTAACTTGTATGTGTGTTTCATACTGTTAATGCAAATTAGATTTTTTAAATAATTAAATAATATAGAAATCGACATTGTGGATACTTTAGTAAGTCACATTGGCTTGTAAAAATCTGAAATTAGATTTTAACAGAAAAAACGTTTTATTGCTTTACAAGTTTAACCGTTACTGTTCGCTATTAGTTCTCGATCACTTTGCAATAATACGTGTTTCCTATCAATTTTATAAAAAAAAAATGCGATCAACGAGATTCCAAGACAATTATAATTGAGACCAACCAATAGAATTGAGGAAAAATCCTACACATTTCGATATTTTTTTAGTTTCGCTCCTATCAGTTTTTTTTGTGATACAAGATATGTCGATAACCACAAACTAATTTTGTCAGCAAAATCTTACATTTATCAGAATTATTTGGCTGTTACTAAAGTGACGGGAAATAATTAGTAAAAATAAGGCCGATAACATCATTCAAGTGCCCTTGATAAAAGACAAATATTTTGTAATTGAAAAAATACGATTTGTACCTCTGTGTTTAAAAAAAAGATAGCATATATATATGCCAAATTTCATCATGATGCGATCACCCGTTTAGTCGAAAAAGGTAACAAGCACACAGAGTTGCTTTCGCATTCAAAATATTAGTATGGATAATAAGATTTACATTGACCATAAAAAACAGCGACAAGAACAGTTAAAACGTCTTAAAAATTCCGCTCGAGAACAATATCTAGATGCCTGGAAAATATAACTGATGCCTCGTTCAATACGACCTACGGACGTGGTTACGCCTCGTTCCTCGTACACCACACATTCTCCCGGTAACAACGGACGGGCACACTATGTAGATCGATTTCATTATTATTCTGCAAAATAAAACACTTCATCTCATTAGAACAGGACTTTAAACCCAACGTGTCTTCGCTATTTGCATTTCGTACAATGCTTTCAATTTCTCTGAACTCATTTTATAGTGAAATGTGTTATAATTTAAGACACTAAAATATCCGCAGTAATTTGGCCTCGTTTAGGAAAACCAAGCTTTGCAAATTATGAATTTTCAGGCGTAATTTCAGTAGCTTATTGGTTGGTCGTCGTGTGTACGTACTTGTTTGTAAATTGAACAAAATTGACGGCGCTTTCAACTATCTGTTAACTATTGAGCGTTTACAACTTCACAAAGCAACAATGTGAATCTGCAAAATTGATTGAAATGGAACCGACCGCCATTGCCATCGTCACCTAAACCCTAAAGTTTGAATATAACCTTGAACAAAAAGGCGACGCGACGCCCCTAGGAAGTCAAGATTCTGCCAACAGTATAATTATAAGCAGAAAGTTGACTTCAAAGAAACACTCGAAACGCTGACGTAACTAATGGAGCGCCCCTTCCCCCGCCTGTAAGGATACTTCAAGGTGCGAACAGACTGAGAGTCGCACGCGCCGCGTCATTTTCTTAACGATAAACAACACAGTATACCCGATAGTAGCAACCCTAGCCCTGATCGACAGTAGGCATTGAATTCAAGGACACGTCCGAGTCACACTACTGCTTATAATTATACCGTGACTCCGCTCTAACTGCAATGCATTTAGTTTAATTTATTCCATTGTTTGGAAAAGATATCCTTATCTTGGCTCTGTAAATATTTGTTTTTTTATTCTTTTAGTTCAATACCTTTTTTTTCATTTTCGGGATGATAATAAAAAGTTTAAATTATATTTTATAGTTTCAACTTTATCTTAAATTAAATACGAGCTATACAAGACAACTTATCTATACTACATACAATATACTAATATTCATATTATAAAGAGGTAAAGTTTGTATATTCTTGTAAGTTTGAATGTGGGATGTAATCTTTTAAACTACTAATCAGATTCCGAAAATTCTTTCAATTTAGCAGCTGCATTGTACTCAAATGTCATAGGCCAATATTTAAAAAGCTCGTTCTGTAGGATTCCTTCCGACCTTAGCGGAAACAAAACTATGTAAAAAAATAACAAAACCCATTTTTCTGCCCAAAAGTATAAAGTTTAGGAAAAAAGACCTATTATTCTGCATTCACTCAATATAGGAAATAAATAATTTTAATTAATATGCAACGTAATATGATACTGTGAGGACGACTTTCTTAAACCAGTTAAAATATAAAACATTTAATACGAATGAAATTTCAACGCTTTGTTCCGACAGTTTTAAATATGTGAAAAGATGTTTTATTGATAACAAGTCACTCTTTACATCATGGCAACCCGTTGAATTTCACTGTCACGTGTTACGAAGGTAAATTGAAGAAATCTTAAGAAGAATCTTTGATAGAAATATCTAGAACAACATCACACACTAACATAACATACATTTTACGTCAATCAAGCACATTCATTGAATATCAATGGGAACGGAATTGAATGTTTTTTTGTTACTTATTAGGAAAGCTGTTTTAAAAACGTTGCCTGGCCGTTTTTTCGACAGTATAATTGGTGCTTCTAACCATAATAGATTTTTTTCCAAAATGTAGCTTAAAAAAGTAGTTTGTAGTAAAAAGTTATAGCGAAGTAAACAAATGAACTGTATAGAAATAACCTTTTACCATAAAAAAATATGACGCGGCCTAAAATGTGTGAAGGACAAGCATTCGTAGCACTGCTACGGCGTAGCAAAGATACGAAGGGCATGAGCGAGCGTGAGACTACGACAAGCAACCTTAGTGTAACCTCTGAATAACATCTGTAGTTGGTAAACCTGAGAGAAACAATAATATGCAAATACTTAAAGAGTGTTTGTTGGATCTTTAAGATTGTTTTTGCGTAATTTTTCTGGTATTTTAAAATTAGTTTGAATATTCAAGATGTTCTTTAATTAGACAAGGTCTATCAAGTAAATACGAAATACTACATTTGTTTGACATATACTTTTAGAGAAATGCACTCGGTCATTGTCCTTAACAGAATTGCAATTTATTTTATTGTGTTGGAAATATTACAGTTACTGAGTTTGGGAGAGAACTGAGTTGGACGTAACATCGCGATTGATTAAGTTAGTTCTTGAGATACGGCTTCATATTATATTTATTGTTCTCGGTCAAATCAATTGAGTCTGTTCTTTCAATGATATGTCCTCTAATATGATGTCGTTCTACGAAATTATATTCCCTCACTCCAGTCCTCACCTATGTATTAATGTAACGAAATTAATCTTTTTTCCAAGATTTTTTTATGTTGTTACAAACATAGCCTTTTCGCAAGTATGCTAAATATGAATTGCTGGTTTTTCTCAAAGACATAATCGTTCACGAAAAAAAATTGCGTAAGTGTAAGGTTGTTTGTCTTGAGTGTTCCTAACTAAATCAAATTTCTTCTTAATAGTCAGCGTAAGACCGGCGACAGCATATTAATAAACTTTTAACGAGTAATTTGATCTTAACATCCCCGTCAGCAATATTGTTACCGACACAGCTGTGATACTGTGACGGCGCCTTAATTCTTAGGTCACGATTAGAAATACAAAAAAAAACATAAATAATGTTTTCGTGAAGACTTGTAACTACTATTTGTTGGTTATGCTCTTCTATTTAGCAGTAGTTAAGTCTTACTGTTTTAAAGGACCCAATTAAATTGGTTAGTAGCGTTAGTAGGTTAATCATTTTGAAAATATTAAAAGGTATTACAATAGTAATATCATCATCATCATCATCATCTGATGATGGAATCTATCTCACATGGGAACATTATAGGCTAATGCCTATAATGTTCCCATGTGAGAGGGAATGGGCTATAATCCACCACGCGGGCCCAGTGCGGATTGGTAGATGTCACATGTCTTCGAATTTTTTTGAATGTGGTTCTAGGACATGCCGGTTTCCTCACAATGTTTTCCTTCACCGTTTTGAGAGCAGTGGTGATGAAATAAATTACACAAAGTAATGCCCCTGTCTGGGTTCGAACCCACGACTTGCTGTTCGTAAGTCGGGGCCGCCACCACCGGGCCACCGCTGCTCTCAATAGTAATATCCTATCCTATATTATAAATGCTAGTTTGTGAGTATGGATGTTTGTTACTCTTTCACGCAAAAACTACTGAACGGATTTTGATGAAATTTTGCAAACAGATAGTTTAAAACCTGAATTAATACATAGGATCTCTTTACTTTAACCGGTAGTAACATCCCGTGAGATTCATCCAATAATCAAACTGCACGCGGGCGAAGCCGCTAGCAGAAGTTAGTCTTAAATATTCCAACCAAACACCTCAATTTACCTCTATTTTTAACTTTAAATGGAAAAATTGAATAAATATAAATTGGAATGGATATATTATTATTATATCCATTTGTGGAGAAGTATTGGAAACTGCACGCATGACAGAAACATTTAATTACTCTACGAACACATGAAAAGCTTTAAAAATAAAATACTAAGAACTTATCTTCCGTCGGACGGCCAAGTCATAGGTCTCGAATTCGAACCCAAGGCACGCACCTCTGGCGGCGGTGACCTCTCGCGTTCGGCCCTGGTTCAATCCATGGTCCGGAGCGAGACGGAATGGTAAACCGTCACCTCCTTCTGTGAAGCAGTCATGCTAGCGAAGGAGGTGGTGGAACGTTAGAGGGAGAGAACCTCACGTCCCAGCCCCCGGCCACCGTAGGCGCAGGCCTGTGGATGGTGAGCCGTCCGTCCATCTTATGACACACAAGCCGTGTCTACGGCACGTTCGTGTTCCATGCGCGCCTCAAAGAGATGTCAGCAGGAAGGAAGGGGGCAATAGCCTTTGCCTGCCGGGGCTGCGGGACTGAAAGAGATACCGTGGCCCCAGAACACAAAGGGCGAAGAAGGAACATGGATGGGTTTTAGTCAGTAAAAGTCTGACTCTCCCTCCCGCTCCCGCGGGAGCAGTCATTAAAAAAATAAAAAGGCACGCACCTCTGATTTTTCGGATACATCTGCGTATTGTACAATTATCAGTTGCTTCGATGAAGGAAAACATCGCGAGGAAACCAGCATGCCTAAGAGATATTTCCAAAGCCAAGTCAGAGGCACATGGGTGGCATAAAAACTCTAACACCAGGTTAGGCACTAACCACACGATAAAGAATATCTGTTTGAACGGCGCTGGCCTAATTGTTACGGCGAACTCACGACGCGCGAAAAGGTATTAAACACGGAATTTCACTTTGTGCCATGCATTGATTTAATACTATTACTAATATATTGTTTTGTGAAAGCGGTAACTATTAATGGTTGCGCCGGTCCAAACAACCTTTATATATTTTTCTTTATTCCACATAATTTAATATTTTTTGTGAGTTTATCCTGTTTCGCTGTTCGGCTATGGTCTCTGGCGTAATTTTTTTAAACTCTACAAACACGACCAGAACATTTTAATTGATTAAATCTTTAGAAAGGAATTATTCCATATAATCTAAAAACGTTTGTCTTACAATAGCAGTTAAGTAACCTAAATTGTCTCCAGGTTAGACACAAACTAACGAAGTTTAAGTTAAATTTTCCTCGCAAAAATATATCCCAAAACTGACCGAAGGCGTCGCAAGTCGCCATTCTAAATGCCATTACGTTTTATAGACCATAAAATGGATGTTGGCTGTAGCTGAAGGTCCCCTAATATCACGATTTAATCCCGCGTTTCGTCAACGCTAAACACAAGTATGTATAACTTTGAGTTACAAACATGACTTGCTCTTAGTTCATCTAAAAATTGCTTTGTTTTTTTTATAATAATAATTTCCTTGCATTCGGAGATTTCTTTAGTTTCCTGCAGATTCTGATAACTATTCCCGATCTTTTACAATTCTAAACGTTGATGTTCTAAATGTTGACGTCGACGAATAGCGAGAACAAGAAATAAAATCGGAAGCCGTAAAACTTTGCTCAACTGATTGAATTGCCTGATAGATTAACGTAGGCACGTGTGCTCACTATTAAAAATTGTTACAAAATTTCAGTTCAGCAAAACAACAATAATTATTTTATGCGAAATCTTGTTGACGTTTAATAATAAAATACGCAAACATGAAACAGGTACAAAGTATAATACCTTAAAAAAACTGTAAAGTTAAATTTATAATTACACATGCTGAGGTTTAACAATGTAAAATAGCAATTTAATATAGAACAATAAATAATGCAATAAAGGATCAATTCTGAGAATTCCGCATTGAATCCACTCATTATGTTCATATAGTAATTTTCTAGTTATAATGTAATTTATCTATATGTGGAGTTGCAGGAAATTATTGGAAAAACAACATTTTGATTGAATAACATGGTGAATGGAATAAAGATTTGGGTGTGGACGGACATGTTTCAACGTGGGGGACATTTTGCAGCGAGAAATGTTCGAAAACACTTGAATGTTTTATCCCGTCGACATGATCAGTAACCTCTACCATGAGTTTACACAGCCAAAAGTCGCTAGCGTCTCCGTAAATTGTTTGTATGAAATATTGTACAGCGCCCTTAGCGGTCACAAAAGGAATTAAAATTCGTACCATGAGCACTATAGATTACGATAGGTTAAAAACCTAACGTAATCTATTCGATAGTCACTGACGTTTTTCAGCTGTCACCATACAAAACGGTACCATGACTCACTAATTTCACTGAAGCTATCGAATAATACGCTTACGATAGTAGTTACGTAGCTCACTAACATTTTGTCGTGTGAAACATGTGTTTACATTAAAATTATATACGTTTTTGAGTCTAATACAGTCAAAATGATGTACCTACAAAAAAACCTACTGCACATAAAGTGCCGCGTTAAAGACGCATACACGCTTAATTCTAAAATGCCTACTTACCGTATTTACATTTCGAAAAAAGAATGCTTGGAATTCATTTGAATAGAGCGAAGAGTCTTTTCTCGGTCTAATCAATTCTAAAACTATTAAGTAATCGCCTAGCCCAAGTTGATTGATAGATATTCAAATGATCTGAGACACATTTAAAAAGTCATTTAAAATGTCGATTTCAAATTAGAAGTTAAAAAAAGCAAAATTAAAATAACAGATCCCTGAAGTTTTAGCGCGCACCGGTGGCCCAGTGGAGGCGGCCCCGACTTAAGAACAGTAAGTCGTGGGTTCGAACCCAGACAGGCACATTACTTTGTGTAATTTATTTCATCACCACTGGTCTCAAAACGGTGAAGGAAAACATCGTGAGGAAACCGGCATGTCCTAGAACCAAAAATTCAAAGACATGTGACATCTACCCATTCTCTCTCATTGAGAGGAGGCCGTGTCCCAGCAGTGGGAACATTATAGGCTGATGATCATGATGATGATGTTAGGTTTAGGCAAAAGTGTACCTGATAGTAGAGATACCCACATTTCGCCAGTTATATTGAATAGAGCTCATAGAGCATGTAATAGAGCTCGAGTCTATTGTCATCACCCGGACACAAATCCGATTCCGTTGCTACTGAGAATTTCCTGAAAAAAAAAACCAATAACACTTTGCCTGACCCAGAAACCGAACCAAAGACTATGGCTCAACTGTAGCGGTTGCGATCACTAGACCAACGACCAAAATTAAACTTCAACAAAGCCTTACAAGTAAGTTACATGTATCATACACGGTTAATTTTAGGTTATTACCTTAAACTTATTATACACTATTATTTTAAGGTCGTTCTGGAATCGAAAGCCATAAACTCGATCATCGAACTCAAAACGGATATGCCACATGGAGGGAAAGTACCTTGAATATTGTAGATGGCACATATTACTGAAAGAAGACATTATTTGAATTAAAAAAAACAATTTAAACTGCATTCATAGATATTTAAATAATTACATGGTTGAACTGGTAATCGGAACCGTTACACGAGAAAAATAATCATCCTGTAGCCGTATCTTACCGATCGAAAGGCTTCGTCATAAGGATTATTTTTTTGGTAATAACATAGTGTCTGAAATAAAAGGAAGACCATTTTTTAACATTATTAATACAAAATTATATCTATACGCACACTGTCACGTATCCACATACACACATACGCCACACACATCACACATTCACCCACACCCACGCATACCCACATTCAGTGACACACCACACCCACATTAAATGACTAAATAGAACAAGATTTGTATAGAATATAAGACTATGTAGTATTTACTTATTAATATGTAATGCTGTTAAAATTGTATAGCATCAACACATGTACCATGTTTTGTAAAATTATCACTGTACCATTAAGCATAGGGGACCGAGACTGTTTATTCTTAACACAAGTTATTCTGTAACCTAGTCTACAATCGAGTGGGTGAAGCACTGTTCTCCTAGAACAGTGCTTCACCCACTCGATTGTAGACTTATTCACTTATACCTAACATATTATTATTTTCTAAGAACTTTGCTATAACCATGTATACTACTACAATCTGTGTTTGAGTAAATAAATTTATTATTATCATTAATTAATTTATCAAATGCTTAAAATAAGTCCCTACCTGTTGAATACAAAGTCGCACTCTTTTGATTATTTCGCTCCCTGTCGATTTTTTGATCTTGGTGTGGTTTTAAAATTTAAAATAATACGTCTAACTTCTGCTTGTAGCTCGTGGACACTTTCATACTGGTTGGAAAATAATTCGTCTTTCAGCATCACCGGGCAATAATTTTCGCACTAATCGCCCTTCAATGTTACTTTTGAATTTGTATTTTTAGTACACGGTGTATTTTGCATTTCGAAATTCCGATTACTTCTTCACCTTCCCTCACCAAGCTTTTAGAATTTGCCTCAAAGTATATCAAAATGTCGAGTTCATCGTCAGTGTTTATCAATTGGTGCCGCGGTTGTGGAAAGCGATTATCGAAACGTCCCAAATTTAGCAGATTATCCACCAACCGTTTCATAATAAATATTTCTATCAGGATATCTTTCGCGGTGCCATTGTTAGGCTAATGTTATGTTTTTGTGGTACAAAAAGTATGCTTCCATTAAATCAAAATTATTTTGATACGCCATGGTTATGTAAAAAATTCACAATACAATGAAAAAATCCTACAATGAAAATCACAGATACAAAAGAATAAAAGTTTGAAAATGGAACACATTATTGAATTATTTCTTTATAATCAATCAGCCAGCCGCATTGCGATGGACAAAATAATTAACGCGTCTAATCCATAAGATGAAGCCTTTCGATCGGTATGATAAAGACCTGTAGCTTTATCATACCGATCGAAAGGCTTAATTGATTATTTTTCTCGTGTAACGGGTTCGATTTCCGGTTCAACCATGTAATTTTTTAAATATCTATGAATGCAGTTTAAATTGTTTTTTTTTTAATTCAAATAACGTCTTCTTTCAGTAAAATGTTCCATCTACAATATTCAAGGTACTTTCCCTCCATGTGGCATATCCGTGGGACGACCTGTATAAAACTAGAACCATATAGGTATAATTACAAAAATTAAAACTAAAAGTAAGTACCTACATATATACAACGACGTCAATAGGTGTCAAAGTACTCCTCCGCGTCGCTGTCATTTGGAAACGTGCCCAGAAAACTGGCAGCATTGCCACGTTGAATGGCAATGCTAATTCTTTGGCCAAAGAAAGAGCCAGCCCTCTGGTCACGCGAAGTGTCGACCAGAGACCAAACACAAGTTGCGCCTAAGTGTAGACTCGTAGCGACCCGGAACGATGCGTCATCCATCATAGTGCCAATGGTGAATGACGGAAGTGCCTGAAGCCACAAGCCCGACTCCCATTCCCCCACAGCCAGCAGATGGGCACGCTCCACAGTATTGATTGACGTGTGTAACAGGGTATTCCGTACATATATAAATATTAATACAAATATTATATTACATATAAATTTAAATTTTCTAATAATATTAATATTTTCTATTGTTATTTTTTGAAAAAAAAATCATGAAAAATTAAATTTATAATAAGTATACTTTTTTATTGTTATTTTTTTTTTAAATACAGTCCCAATCGTTCCGAGTTCGATGATCGATTGGCTATGTATGGATTTTGGTTCCAGAACGACCTTAAAATAATGGTGTATAATAAGTTATGTACATCACTGCCATAACAAAACAAATGACCGGGAAGAATCCATTACGTTTCATCAATAAAAGATGCGGAATGCGTCCTACGCGTTGTCACAGGCGAAATATTAAGCTACGCTAAAACGGAAATAAAATTTTATCTTCAATGTATTTACGAATGTAATATAAGACAACTTAACATGTTTTAGCGACATGTATAGGACACGAGACAATTATCCATTCACAAATTACTTTCATGATTACTTTTCAATATTTTGATTTAAAAGAGTGTCCATGGAGTTTCTTGCCCGTTCTTCTCCATAGAGATCTACGCTAGGGAATGGGCAACTACAGTGCTTTCACAGTTTTTATGTCTTGTGACCGGGACTGTAGCTACATTTAATTTTCATCTTTGTTTCGACAATTCAAAAGTGCCTGTAACTAGCCTACTTGAAAAAAAAGCTTTGATTTTGATTGATTTTGATTTTGATTGATGGAAAAAAAAATATATATATATATTCCCAAGAAACTATGTATGTTCGAAAAATGTCATCCATTTTCACAATTAGTTCTTGTCAAGGTTTTTCATCTAAATACCGAGCTTCAAAGTAGCTCTTCTGTCGTTCAATTATTTCATTATTAAAACGCAAAAATATTCGTTTGAATTGTAACCTTCTCAGAATTTTATCGATATTGAATCGTAATTACTTTATACAGTTCAAATATGCAGATTCGGGATCGGGACCGATAGCATCAAAGACGAGTCCACAAAGAACATTAGTTTAAATTTGTAAATATTACTTACTTGCTTTAATATTACGCTTGGTTTTTTGAAGTATCTGTCTGTGTGACCACTTAATCATTTATAAGCCTGAGGCCCTAGCACGATCGCGAACGTAATGAACATAACGTAAATACGTCAATTTTATAATTAAAAATTCTCGCTTATTTTCATAATTTTAATATCTATGGATGATATTGGTTGTGCTTGTTACAAACAATTAAATTTAAAGCAATATGATAATGGTATTTGCGATACAATAATTATTACATGCACGCTCGTGCTAGGGCCTCTGTTGTGTCCCACTGCAGGGCAAAGGACCCCATTCCCTCTTTCTATTTGTCCGTTTCTTCTGTGTGACTTAATTTATCTAAATAATACATGGATTTTGAAGCGGATGAATATCGTTCTTAGTCCTGACGTAAGCGGAGAGGGTAGTCAGACTCGGATCAAAACCACATGGCTATTCTCTAACTAATTCCGTCCCGGTGAGTGGTAGTAGCGCATTGTTTGTTTTTCACAACAAACAAAGACCGCACAAGCTTTATATGATATAATAAATAAACACAAAGGCTTTAATTGACCTAATTATAAAGTACCTACTCATGCTTTTCAATTCATTTTGCCGTACCTAATGTTATAAATGAGAAACTAACTCTGGTCTGTCTGTTACTTTTCACGCTTCAATTACTGACCGGATATGGATGAAATTTGGCAGACAGATAGACCATGAACTGGGTTACGATTAAGGATTTTTTCCGCTAGCATGTCAGCTCCTGCAGGCAACAGCTAGTAACACTATAAATAAGAACTTAAGTGCAGACTTACAAATTTTACAAAATATAAATTGAAAATGTAAATCACATGTGCGTCATGTGTGTGTGTGTGACATGAAACAAAATCGGCTGTTCAGTACATTTTGACCAGTTAGGCGGGTTATAAATTACTGAACAGCAGATTTTTTTTCGCAATTTCAGGTTTGGTCCAATAGTAAAAGTTGTTTGTTATCACGAGTACAATCACGTGTTTAGGTATCGGTCACTAATTACCAGTCACATCCTATAACTTTGTACCTTTACATCAATACAAATCAGACGATGAAACCGTTCCAGTTTCTAAATTGCTTTGAAGTTTTTCTATTCAAAGCAGTATTTATTTATAAATATAACCTTATCAAAAGCCCCCGCAAACCTATCTTGTGATACGTACAAGGTACCCAATTTGCGATAGGCGTGACATATTTCATACTTAGTAGAAGCCCCACACACATACTCCGACAGCTGGCACGTGTGAAAAGGGGCTTATAATTCCAAAGAAAGATAAAGGTCAACACATATCTCACTTCGAGAAATCAGCATCGCCTCAACACGAGCCGTTCAGGTATCTTTCTATGAAACTCTGGCCATGAGCATCATAATGCCATTAAGTCCGCCTCTGTAATTTGTGCTTGAAGTGTTAAATAAATAAATGCCATCGCCTGGGTTCGGTAGCAGCTTAGTAAACAAGTCACCTAGCTTACAGTGATCCGTCGCTAATAGAAACAGCCGTAATAATAATATTTGCGTAGGATTACTAAGTTTGATGTACGGAATGCTTGGTCGACTTGGTCCGTTTACATCTTGTATACATCTTAGGCATTGTGGTCGTCACCAATCTGCAACTATAGAGAATTTGTCGTCCAAACATTCGTTGCGCGAGCATTTGTTATTTATCGAACATTTATTCTCGGATGGAACACTTTTGGTGGCTACGTGAATTTAAACTATTGTATTGTATTGTATTGTATAGCGGGCTGGTGTCCGCAACTCCACGTCGAAGCGCGTATTTTGCGTACTTGTGGGAAATTTATTCGATCCACCCTAACTCCCCGAGAAAGGCCAGCAGCGCCTTGGTGTTGCTGACAATCTCGCGGAGAGTACCTGGGTTACCGAAGTACTTTGCCCTGTATGTTGCAACCACTGGGCAGTGCAGAAGCACGTGGGCTGCTGTCTCGTCTTCCTCCATGCAGGCACGGCACAGGGGGCTGTCCGTGACTCCTATGACAAAGAGGTGTTTATTAAAAGAGCCGTGTCCAGTAATGGTGGCTGTAACTGTGCGCAGCTGCGATTTGGTCAACCGAAGCACGCGTTTGGTGAGGCGGCCGTCGATAGTAGGAAGTGCTTCCTTGGCCTGCCTGCACTCGCCGTGGTCTAGCCATAGCTTGTGGTGTTGTTCACTAGTTCGGTTCCTTACCAGTGTGCGTAGGTATCCGAAAGGGAGTGGAACGATAGGTTCGGGTCCCACCGCTGCCATGCTCGATCCCCTTCTAGCCAGTTCGTCCGCCGCATCATTGCCACGGGAATCGCTGTGTCCCTTAATCCACTGAATGGTTATATTATTGAGATTACCAACCTGGAATTTAAACTATTTGTAATAGCTTTGCTTGTGAACTATAGTCTTCGCTTTTTAAAGCAGTACAGACTACTCGGTTTATTTAAAAATAATGGGTTTAAAAAACCTCTTAACGAATCCGAAAAGCACTTGTTCTTCCTGTCATTGCGATCATTTTTTTGTTCTACACCATACCTGGGAACCTTCTAGTTACGGAGATATTGGGGGTCAAAGTTCCAAATTTTTGCCAATTTTTTTTATAATACAAGTTTTTAATGTTAGATTTTTACTTTAAACACGTCCACGACCCCCGTACTATTCAATCCATCCATCAGCACAATATTTTGAGTGCGTTACATTGAGTTCTACCACAAATCATGATATTTCACCCTAAATAAAGTCGTTTTCCAGCAATAATTTTTGCGTTAAGTTACTTAGTTTGATGTACAGAATGCTTGGTTGACGGCTTCGGTATATATTTACTGTTGCCTCGAAATAGTCGATAAAATTTTCGTTCGGATCAGTTGATCCAGTTGGAAGCTGGCTATTCAATCGAGACACGGCCTTGCCCCAAATAAAGACGTCTATAGAATAGATGATCGAAAGATAAAAATGCGTTAAATAACTGTAAGTTATTGCAGAACAACACAATACTAAAAATCGGTAAACACCCCTTGTTTACTGAGCTCTACAATTGAAAGTCTAGGAATACGAGTTGTTTCGCGGTTTTCATACTATCTAATAGCGACCGACTTAATTGTTATTGGTGTAATTTGTAAACAAGAACAACTACAGATTTGTTTGTCATTAAGTGCAAATTCAAAGTGAATTATTACAGGTACTCAAACTCCCTCGTTGACCGGCCGTTTTCACGGACCAAGACTGCTACACGCTGCAACTAACAAAAACGTACTGATAACCCTGGAAGAAGAAAGAGCCTCTATTTTCATGAGATAAGACCCTATATTCCTGAGCCGCTATCCATGAAACTAACACCAACAAAAGACGAGAGACAGCACAGTTCATGACGTGAAGTATACGGCTTGGCGCAAACTGTCGACCGCTGTAGCGAGTGGCCGCCACCGGCCACACGTGGGCGGCCAGTTTCAACAAAATGTATGAAAAAGCGTGTGAACTGCTTGTGGCTGGCTACCGGTGGCTGTGGTTGGTGGCCCGTTTGCGCCGAGCCTACCCCCTTTGTATACATGAGCGGCCATAGATGTTGACATCCTAACGACGAATGCTATTGTTTGAGCATAATGCAGTACGCTACTACACAATAATAAATATTATATCTACTACCTACATCTTCGCATGTAATTCGCATATACATAAGTATGACTTATAATGACAGCGTAACGGCTTGATTTCTGAAACGTGATGATTACAAAGTACACGCGATGCATCCTGTCGCTGAATGATACCCTTGTTCCATTAATTTACGGCAGCAGTTAGCCGTCAGTAATGCGTACAGTACTCTCTATTTATTTATTACAATCATTCACACTCGGTGTCTGGAAAGATAATATACATACAACACCAACTGGATCAAAAAACTCACGTATGAAGAGACTGAGGCACTTTTAGATTATAAATAGCAAGATACAAAATAGTAATATGTTACTCAATTGACACACACACACATACATACAATCTCTTAAAAACAGGCACTAAATAATCAAATAAAAACATATACACACACACGCACACTCTTACACACACACACACTCACACTCATCACACACTCACACTTTTACACTATTTTTCTTGTTTTTGCTATTATCACGCTTTTGTGTTTACTCTTTTTTAAATTAAAAATAAATAATAATTAGAAATAAGTAGTTAAGTATAAGTTTAATTACCCACATATTTGTTGCTGTTGTAATTATTTTGGTATGAAATAGCGGGCTCTCCTAACACAGGCAAAAATTGCTTAAAAGGAGTCCCCAAACACAACCACCCATTGTTGTAAAAAATTTATTGAATAAAACATTTTTGTATTTTGTATAACACCACGCTTGTGATCCCCGAAGGATTAGGCAGATGTACTGTACCTAATAGCCTACCCCCACATTTCGCCAAATATGTTTAAGTACCGCATGTATTATGGAGCGAGCCAATTGCCATCATCACTGAGCACAAATCCAGACTCCGTGGCTGCTTCAGAAAAATTCTTATTGGGAATCGAATCCAGGACCTCATGCTCACCAATCTCGCTTGACTCTCACCACTCGACCAACGAGGCAGTCTGAAATAATCGACTAAAAAAATAATAATATGGTAGTCAAGTGCTACAATTTGGCTGTTTTAAATAAATAATCATTTATTCGGTAAACCAAAAAAACCAGCCAAGACAATTTATCAGCTGATTTTCATAGGTATTGATTTTCGTTCTAAAAACCGCATGAAACTTTAAAAGTTTAGTAAATCTATACTCAATTATGAAACAGTCAACACTTCGTCGCGGTTGAAATGTGCTGATCATGGTGTCTAATAGGGAAATATGCACGTTATTTTTTGAGTTTTGTGTTTCATGCATATTCCCTATTGGTGAAATTCAACCTATAATATGTAATAGGCTATTTTCCACCATCAATAAATTGCAAATCTACTTATTTAGTCCGTCAGTTAGAGTATTGTAAAATAATGGACACGTATTTTTTGTTTTTTTGTAAATCAATGAATATTGACAAAGATAAAACGCATCAAAACTCGAGAGTGGGGGGGGGCTCGTGACGTCACAACGCACTAAAAATTATAGCACGGCGTGACGTATTGAGAATTTTAAAAGTGTCATATCTTCGTCAATTTTGGTTTACGTAACAAAAGAAAAAATAAAAGTCAATTTTTTTTTTAATCTATCTGACGGACTAATTAGATTTTTTCAAGACACAAGCCTATTATAGCAGAAACCCATACTTTATGACGATGACACAAGTGACGTGATGACGAAGAGATAAGTAACGTGATGACGAAGAGACAAGTAAGGTGATGACGAAGGAACTATTGATATGTTGACGAAGATACAAGTGACGTGATGGCGAAACAGTCGGTTATTTTACTGTTGGTGAACATGGTCCTAAAATGCCACAAGGCATTCTCTACCAGTCAACCTGTTACCGAGTTACCCAATTTTCATTATTTATTTAATAAAATATTAAACAATTATAACTAGGAATAAATGTATATATGTATGTATATTATGTATATAATATTAATACGAGTAGCTGGGACTCACATTTAATAAAAAAAAGTAATTACGTAAGTAATTACTTTTTTTACGTTGTACAATGTCACTCACAAATTATCCATCAAAATACTGATTAGCTTGCCTGTTTCCGAAAAGGGATTGTCAGAGGTGTATTCTTAATACACTCACATTACATTCAGCTAAAGTCCTGTAGTGTTTTATTTTTTAAGTGTGGGTTTATTCCTCAAATATATGGATGTGAATATTGATTACAAAATACTTAATTTACTACACAGCAACACAACCCAAAGGGGATTACAGGCGTGATATTATATGTTCCTCATGCACTCTACTTACGAAATAAACTTTCATACGCTTTCAGTTAACATGGGTTTGTTGTATTGAGTGCATTTTCAAGAGATCAGCGGAAGGATTTTCTAAAATTCATCCTCAATTAAGGTTTAAATTTAGTACTGAAGTTCGTAATTTTTGGCGATGAGGAACCCCATCGAGGACGTGGCTTGCAACTTAACGCGTAATACAACTATAACAGAAACAATAGAGCTCTTTGGAAGCCAACATACATTGAACGCATTATTGACGAAATACGGCCTGATTTACTGCTAAGAAAATGTGCAAATTGGACCTCCAGATCACGCTATCTACGCACCAGCAGCTATGGCCACATGACTGAAATTGCTCGTATATTCAAACATAAATGGCATAAAATTATCTCAGATTATTTTATGCCATTTTTGTTTGTTATGTTTGCATTTATATTCGCTTTATTTGACAGATGAATTATGATGGATATTTAGCAGTTTTATTTCCATTTAATGTTTTCTGCATCTAAAAAAACGCCCGTCCCATTATTTTATGCGATTTTTAAGACCTAAATCTGTATTTTCGCTAAAGCGTTTAGGCTCAGGACTCTGCTAATCTTCTAGATCTTTAGTGTTGTCGTCTGCTTTCTGAGACTAAAAGCATGTTATCTAAATAGCGGGTGCGTTTACAAAAGACCTGGGTAGTAAGAAATTTTCAAGTCACATTAAACCCTTAATGAGCTCATTTGAGCTCGGATGTCGCTTATTACACAAAGCTTGACACATAAACAGTCATTGGTCTACTTCTTTAGCAGATTCATGTGAGAAACAGAATTCCCGCGAGAGTACGGTAACACGGACAAAGGACAATTACCAGGACATTTTTATATTTTTATATCTGGCATTCATTTGCATGACTTTATAAATAGTACCCGATTAAGACGGAATTACAACTTCATCATCTGCCTAGCCTTTTCCAAACTATGTTGGGGTCGGCTTCAAGTCTAACCCGATGCAGCTGAATACCAATATTTTACATGGAGCGACTGCCCATCTGACCTCCACAACCCAGTTAGTACTGGGTAATGGCCCCTTGGTGAGACTGTTTGTCAGACTTTTTGGGCCGCTGACTACCTGTAACGACTGTCAAAGATCTACAAATGACAGCCGGGATCAACTGCTTAACGTGCTCGCCAAGGCACGGAGGGAACTCGGTATGTAATGTGTAGTCACCCATCCACAGACCAACCTAGGCAAGCACGGCTTAACCTAAAAATCGACCCTTACTATTATGCAGACAATTCTCACTTATTTCCCAGCAAGTGTAAAATAATACCAACAACATAAGATCTCAATGAAAAACATTCTCGTCATGTTTCAAGAATCATTTGCCCGCGGCTTCGCCGACTAGTTATACCTGTCAAAAGTATCGTTTGTGTTAATACGGGTTACAACCTATCTGTCCGCCATACATCCAAATCCGTTTAATAGTTTTTGCTTGAAAGAGTAACCTACATCTAACCATATTTCATTACAAACTTTCACATTTATAATAATGTAAGTAAGCTAAGACTTTAACATAATAAGCGGGTTAACAATAATCTCTTTGGTTTAGTTTTAGGCTTTATTAGTTCATTTCCACCCTTATTATCAACAGGGGTTCTTGCTCTATTTTCTACATAACAAGTTACTTCTCAACTACGCACTCAATCAGGGGCTCTCAAGAGTTTATTCACTTTACAAGTTAACTATTCAGTCAGTTCTCAAAATGGGATTGACATTATTGTATTATAAACTGAGTACTTAGGTATGCTACGACTGTTTGTTTTCAACAAAGTTTCCCCTTAACAAATTCAGAATAGGAGAACATTCATGCTAACTGCTGTTGTTTGCTCGTTGAATAGAAAATCGCGTAGAAAAAGCGAGGGTCCTCCCGTCCCGAGTTCCGTTGGTACGCGTAAAATAAAAGAATTTATTTACCATTTCTATTACATTTTCTCTTTGACACAATACAAGTGGGGCAGACTCCACTTGCATAGTTAGACCAGAATGGCGCAGAGGTAGTGAGGCTGCCTTACGTTCTTAGGGTCCCGGGTTCGAATCCCGGTAGGAGCAAATGTTTGTGTGATGAGCATGGACATTTGTTTCCGTTGTCATGGATGTTTATGTGTATAATAAGTATGTATTTTACAAACAAAAAGTGTCTATGTAGCATATCAACTATCGGGTCTTTCGACAAAAGCCTCGTTGCTTAGTCTGGCACTAGATGGCGCTGTGTGGAATGTCCAGCGATATTTATTTATTTTATAGTTTCATTTGCTAGAGCGAGTAGTGACAAGAGACTATAGTACAATACTCGCTGTAGTAAATGACGGTTCTGAGTGACAGAAAAAGACAGCAGCATGGAGAAACGAGATAACGTGCTGCTAATTCCTTTAATACTTAGTGAACAATAGGTACATCATTATACACACCAGATACGTACAAAGCTCGGTGATTTATAACCACGATTGACAAAGTAACCTCTGCTGATATCTTAGTAACTACCTTTATCATCATCATTAAGACACTTGTCACAGTATCACAAATCTTCTCGATTTTGTTCCCATAATGCCGCCGATTCACTACAAAAATTGTACAAACACTGCAAAAAAAAGTAACCGCCTGTTACATAGCCTTTTTTTTCGGATGGGAAATCATCAAATGACTCCTCCCGCTGTGGGCGGAGCAGGAGGGAGTGTCAGACTTTTACTGACTAAAACCCATCCATGTTCCTTCATCGCCCTTTGTGTTCCGGGGCCACGGTATCTCTTTCGAACAGTCCCGCAGGCCCTTGCGGACCCCTTCCATGTGCTGAAATCTCTTTGAAGCGCGCGTGGAACACGAACGCGTCGTCGACACGGCCTCTCGTCATGAGACGGATGGACGGCGAGCTCCTATTACATAGCCACATCGCCAAGTTATTTTTAGCTCTGTGAAACACGTTCTAGAGTCTTATTTACCCAAATACCCACATAGTGGCGTCTTCCGCCACGCTACATTTTATCTATATTTTTATGTAGTACCTAGTCTGGGTCTGGAAACATTTTATCACTAAACATAAGGGCTGTGATTGCTGCAACGTCGTTCTTAAGATTTGTGTTTCCAACCGCAAATAAAATAAGTAATTATACTAAAACAAAACAACTTCAAACTTTACCTACCTCGTCCTACATAAGCCTTTTGTTAAGTTATCACAATCTGTAGTATTTACTTGTTGGTTTGTAAGTAACAGCTTTCCTTTTGTTTTGTACAATACAATGTTTCCTTTTAGTTCAACTGTAAAGCTTAAACGGAAATTGGTGCTTCGATCCATGTATGTCCAAGTAGGACATACATGGATATAATAGAATTTAAGTTTATTTAAAAGCACAATGTTAACAATTGCTAATTTCTCGAGTCTTCGTTCGTTCGGGTGGCTTGGTTGTTCTAGTGATTAAAAGCGCAACTGCTGAACGTTTATGAGTTCAAAACCCAAAAGTAATTTTTGGTTTGTACGGGCTCGCCCCTAGAATATGGGTGAACTATGAACGTTACGTTAATGCCGCATAACGTTAAAAAAGATAATCACACCACAAGTGTAACAAGTAAAACTCGACCTTCTCAATGTTCTCCTTAAGTTAGATTTTCATCGTTTTATACAGCTACTGATTATGTGTTACGGTCATGGCACACTATACCGACACCGTTCCAATGGTCCAACCCAGCAATTAACTTGGCAAATAAAATTAAAGTCGTTTAATATAATTTTAATAATGTCAATATGAAAGCCCAGCGTGGCAGACAGCGTGCCTGCCGCTATTATACAACTCGACTCGCAGCCCGTGCGCTTCTGGCGAGCAGACCGCATGCTTAAAACGCGCCAACAGCGTGCTTACGACAATGCCATATAAAAATTGTGTTCGCGGTGACAGCAAGCTTACACCACGCGCCCAGCGCGCGGACTGCGAGCTTGCACCTCGCGTACGACGCGTACCTAGATGTCGCGCTGGCGGCTAGCCGTAGCCTACATTCGAGGCGACGCCGTGCTGCAACTGTGCAGTTGCGGTGCTGGTGTAATGTGCCGTGCTTTTTTTTTTTTCCTTTAGCGACCTGAGAAGGTGTAAACCAGCACACTCAACAGGTGACTCAACCAGACATTAGTACATAATGTCAAGCAATCCACTTTAACTAGAGCAGAGGGCACGTGGTAGTCGCTTCCAAAGCCTTTTGTATTTCTACGACTTCCAACGGCATTGACATAAACTTTTCGGCAGCAAGCCTATGTCATAACTTTAACTTACTTACTTACTTTTACTTACTTTGTATAACTTTTCCAATATCGTTATCGCTTATAGAATGTCATGACATGTATAAGCAGTAATTATGTAACAAGAATTTAAACTTGCCATGTTTGTTTAGGTCAAATCTTAAAATAGTTATCTCCAACTGATTGAGCTGACATTTTGCATTCACGTTTAGTTTAGATGACAATGCGTGGTTAGCTAAGTGACGTCATTCTAAGTCCAATATGACTCCCAAAGATGGAGGACTATTTATGTTAATGCCCCCAATGGGGTTCTTTCTATCTGGCAGAATCTTGATGCTCCGAAATTTATTTAGCATAACACACTTGGCATAATCTTCTTTATATGAATATGTTGAAGGCGTAAAAAATAGTTAATATAGTTATTGCTTGGACGAATGTTTATATGCCCAAATTTACAATAGCATACTTTTAAGATGGCAGAATTTTATTTGGCATAATTACCTTTGGCAATGTTCAAATTCCGCATAATTTCGTTTAGAATAACGTTTATTTAGAGCGACGATTATTTGGTACAATTTCACTTGGCATACTATGAAGATGGCAGAATTCCATTTGGAATAATTTTATTTGGCATTATTGCCATTTCTATAAAATAGCATTTTTAACCTTAAATTAGAATTAAAATATTGTCTTAAAAAGACAATATGTTACGCTAAAAAACTTAGTGACAGAAACGAATCGCTCCAAAAGCGACTTCACGTAGTCTTGTCTGCCCTACCCCTAGAGTGTAATATAAATTCACGTAGGCGCGGAGGGGTGAGGCGGCCCGTGAGCTGAGGAGCAGGTGGTTCTAACGCGCACCGCAGCTTCGGCTTGCTAGAATCATCACCGTGATGATTCTGACTTACAAAATTATGAGTTATGAATGTATGATAAATGAGTGTCTGCCAAACGATTCTCTGCAAAATGAAGTTTATGCTATCTACTGTTATGCAAAGTAATATTATGACATAAAAAGTTCTGCTATAAAGGGTAGACCCCCCCCCCCCAATGATATGATTATCAATCAAATAGGTTTTCTGAGAAGAATACGAAACCAGCGAAACCGTATGGTTTCACCAAGGGACGTTGTACAACTGACGCCGGTGAAACCTTATTAAAGCAATATTTATGGCGTGGGCAGAGTCCCAAAACGCTGTAGGAATATTTTGTGACCTCTCCAAAGCATTTCATTGTGTAAATGACGACACATTGCTTTTGAAACTTGAGCATTACGGACTAGGTAAACTTGCACTTAGTTTGCTAAACTCTTATTAATTGAGTGATAGACAACAATATGTTCAAATAAATGGTGTTGATTCACAGGGTTTAAAAGTAAAAATGGGGGTTCTGCAAGGCTCAATATTGGGTCCTTTCCTTTTTTTAGTATACATATATAAATGATCTACCCTACTTACTGAAAAACCAAATCTAAAATATGGTGTTATTTGCTGATGACACTTCCCTAATTTTTAAGATCAATTGACGAGCCCAAAATTTAGATGACGTGAATAATGCCCTACTTCAAGTTCATAATTGGTTCAGAGCAAACAATTTAATTCTAAATCAAAAAAAAAACGAAATGCATAAGATTAACTTTACCGAATGTTAAAAAAGTAAAAAAAAAAAAAAAGCAGCGATTGTGATATAGTATTAAATAAAGAGAAACTTGAATTCATAGATAAAATGGTTTTCCTGGGGATCACGCTTGATTCAAGGCTACAATGGGGTCTCATTTAAAATCACTGGCGCGGCGGGGCGGCTAAGTTCAGCAGCATATGCATATGCATATGCATATAAAAATTCGTCAATTGACTGATGTAGATACTGCTAGTTTGGTCTATTTTAGTTAATTTCATAGTATGATGTCTTATGGCATTTTATTATTTGCCACGACACAAGCCTCGTTGCTTAGTGTGGCACTGGATGGCGCTGTGTGTAATGTCCAACAATATTTATTTATTTATTTATATATTATGGGGACGGGCTGCAGACATTGAGTCTATATTTATTCTGCAAAAAAGAGCCATCAATATACATTCTTCGTAGGCGCGATTCTCTAAGGGAACTGTTTAAGGAAATTAACATCATGACTGTACATTGTCAATACATCTACGAAAATGTAATGTACGTGAGAAAAAATGTACATCTTTTTGGTAAAAGAGGTGACAGACACAATTACAGTACTAGAAATAGGGACCAATTAGTTCAGCCAGGCTTCAGACTCGCTAAAGTAGACTCATCTTTCATGGGGTACTGTTTGAGATGCTATAATAAAATTCCACAAAGCATTCTTGAACTGAATGAAACAAAATTTAAAACGTGCATTAAACGCACACTATGTAAGCAAGCATATTACAAATTGGACGATTATATCGCTGATTGAGTTGATTTTGATTGATTTTTTGATTTCGATAATAATATCTAATTCTGTATTAATAGCTGACTAGCAAACTATGTATTATGAACAATTTACAATAGTTCAGTTAGTAGTTTCAGTAATTTTGCAATGAGGTATTTTCAATAGATTGCAAATATGAAAATATTAGCCCTCTCTGCTCGGCACGGTTATTACGGTTATAACAACTTTCAGAAACATCAAGATTTCTTAATTTCAGTTAGTAGTTCAGAGTAAATTTGTAAAAATGATAGCGAAATTCGCGGCAAAATTCATTGTGCAGTTTAAAGAGCCAAGACACGAAACGTGACTTTGTTTTAGATTATTAGCAGATAATATGAAAATGGTATCATATGACACTTGCGCGAACGCGCGACTTTTGCGCGACTTAATGGCTCCTAAGGTTTACTCTGTAGAGTAAACATAACATCACGCCTGTTATTACTCATTCATGGATGTCGTTTTCGTGGTTTTCGAGCTCGATGATAACGAAAATGAGTTCAAAATGAAAACCATTGATGGCACCGAGAAAATTTTCTATTTTTCCGAATTATCCGTAAAGTAACGGGAATTTAATGGATTTCAAAAGAGAATTTCTACGCCGCTAAAAAAACACCCATTTTTTTTGTATGAACTGTCCCAAAATCTAAACTATCGAAGGCGGGGTGCAATAAATTGAATCTCGCTTCGCTCGCTCTTGCATCCTACAAGGGCACAATTATTCTCAAATGCCCAGGGCCCCAATTGGTTAAAGACGGCCCTGCATTATGTATTTTCATGCAACTGGGTTCACGCAAGTGTCCTTCGTGCAAATGCCTTTCGCGAAAAAGTCCCAGATCCTATGAAATTTGGTAAAACAAAGGTGCGCAAGTGCAATTCACCGCGTAATTTGCTGACTTCCTGGATCGATAAATTTTCCAGTCAGACTTCATGCTCATTTGTCGCGCTTCGAACCTCGAGACTTACGATGCAATTATACTATAATACAAATAATAACATATACCTACACGTGCCATAAACTCGGGATTACCTAGTTCATGACTTATCTAGTTTCTTACATTCTGATGATAATCTTGTTTAATTAGCTCGTGTTGATGTCCAGGCTCAGCGACAATCGTTACGGAACAGGTTTCAATGTCGCAGTCGTTATGCAATTACTGCTGATTGATAATTACGGTGCAATTTATATGATTCAGGTACTTTATGGCACTAACAACGTTAAAAATACGCCCAGTAGTACAATCACGAGCACTAATATGTATAATATATCACTTGGCAAAATTCAAAAGCCATTTTCTCGTGTTATTTAACGAGATTCTACATTGAGATGAGACTTATTTCGTAATAGTATGGCTTCCAAAGTACTATGTACATACGTAAAACGTTAATCAATACAGTAGGAATAAATCACTTTTAAAAGTTTCTGCGAGTGTACCTACATATTAGTGGTCGTGACTGTACGCAAGCCTGAGAACATTAAGCCGTGTGATTACCGTTATTATGATACGCCACTAGGAACAGGAATATTCACATCGGTATGTTACGATGTTTTTACTTTCAAAGTACTCGTGTTTATATCATTTAGAACTTATATTGCGTTTTATGTTTGGACAGTTTTTACTCATATTTTTAATATATTGCACATCCGGTCATCCAATAATCTGTCAATAAATCGTGTATGCTTTATGCAAATAGTAATGCCCGTGCCAAACTGTTGTAAACAAGCCCGATGTGGAGGTGTGTGGAGGGCTTGTTTACAACAGTCTGGCCCACGCTTAAATGTTGATAATTCTGTGAAATATTTTGTGGATCCCGTGCCGCCGACACGCTAACAAAATACATCTGCACTTTATGAAAGTAGTAACTTACGATTTATTAGCCGCCTTTGTGAAGTGCCAGACACTTTGTACGTAAGAATAATAAAATAATAATTTTGATTTTTTCAAAAATGTTACTCGAGATATTCCGAAACGTGTTTTTTAAGGTTCCGTACAAAACTCGTGCGTCTGTCTGTCTGTTATTCATGAAAGAAGACGAAAATTGACCATTTCCCCCCCGTGATCTCCGAAACTACTGAGCCTAAAAAATACAAAATATAGTTCATTGCTTGTAAGTAGATTACAGGAAAACCTACAAGAGTTGTATCAATTGAAAATAAAGTGGTAAACTCAATATACGTTAACTTACGGAAAATTTGACTTTGGCATTGTACGGAACCACGCGAGTTCAACTCGCACTTGGCCGGTTTTTCTACGACTACTATTACCGTACCGTATTACCAGTATAAAAAACATGTTAGTGGCCACTCTCCCAAGTCATGTTTTACCTGCGTACCTTTCATAGAAAATCGGGCAAAAAGAATCACTTTTGTGTTTAAATATGGATTAAAGGGTATAGGGCACGCCACGATAGTGGCGATAAGTCCCCTCTATGAGGAGTGGCTTGAGAGACGCCACGGCGTCCTCACCTTCCGCCTGACGCAGGTCCTCACCGGACACGGTGTTTTCGGGAGGTTCCTGCACCGAATCGGGCGGGAGGAAACGCCCGGGTGTTTCCACTGCGAGGATCGACCGGAGGACACGGTGGAGCACACGGTGGAGGTGTGCCCCGCGTGGGCGGAGCACCGCCGTGTCCTCGAAGCGGCGATTGGCGGCGGCAACCTCTCGCGTCCTGCCCTGGTGCAAGCCATGGTCCGGAGCGAGACGGAATGGGACGCCGTCACCTCCTTCTGCGAAGCAGTAATGCTAGAGAAGGAGGTGGCGGAACGTGAGAGGGAGAGAACCTCACGGCGTCCCGGCCGCCGCGGGAGACGCCCCGGGCGTCGGGGGCCACCACGTGACCCCCGGCCACCGTAGGCGCAAGCCTGTGGACGGTGTGCTATGGGCTAGCTCGCCGTCCGTCCGTCTCATGACGACAGGCCGTGTCGACGGCGCGTTCGTGTTCCACGCGCGCCTCAAAGAGAGTCAGCAATAGGAAGGGGTCCGCAAGGACCGATGCCTGCCGGGGTTGCGGGACTGTTCGAAAGAGATACCGTGGCCCCGGAACACAAAGGGCGATGAAGGAACGTGGATGGGTTTTAGTCAGTAAAAGTCTGACACTCCCTCCTGCTCCGCCCAGAGCGGGAGAAGTCATTTTATGATTTCCCATCCAAAAAAAAAAAAAGGAAAAAAAAAAGGGTATTGTTTCACCACCAGCATTTAAAAAATATTAAACGTTAATATGGTAGCATATAGATACCTACCAAAGAATTGTCTGAGAATATTAGGTATTTTTCCTTTCATAAATATATTATGTGTGGTAAATAGTCAAAAAGTGATCGCTACAATGCGTGGGATGAACAAAAGAAGAAGCAATGACCGATCGAGGCGACGTTACAAAGTAATCCAAATAATATGACGACGACAACGATGTTATAATAGGATATTGCTTACAAAACAACTATACAATTGGAACCTACCTATAAGGGTGTAAAAGACCCTTATCGAAGCGGAAAGGCACTTGTTTGCCCCGTCATTGCAATCATTTTTTTGTTGTAGACCATACCTGGGAACCTTCTACATAAGAAGATATTTGGGGTCAAACTTCCAACTTTTTCCTAAGTTTATTTTTAAATACATGTTTATATTGTAAGATGTTTACTTTAAACACCGTCACCTGACCTTTACCTTCAGCTAATGGATGGATTGAATAGTACCCATTCAATCCATCCATTAGCACAATGTTTTGAGTGCGTTACATTGAGTTCTACCGTAAAACGTGATTTTTCAAACGAAAAAAAGGTGTTTCCCAGCGATAATTTTTGCGTAGAGTTACTTAGTTTGATGTACAGAATGCTTGGTTGACGTCGTCGTGAAGGATCTGTTTACACCCTGTAGGTATTGTTAGGCACGTGTAAGTACCTACTAAAGAACCGACCGAATTACGACACAAGGTACGAACAGATTCCGAGCGTGGCTTCGGAAACGGCTTTATCCTTAAATATATTTACTAAGTACCTGTCAGTGTCCGACAGTCCGTGTACGAAGCCGCGTCCACATAAAATCCGTACCGGTATGTTGGTTCGTAGTTCGCTCGGTTGCAACTTGCAATCCTATCTTACTTCTTACTTTTATAAATGCGAAAGTTTGTGTGAATGGATGTATGTATGTATGTATGTTTGTTACTCTTTCATGCGAAAACTACTGAATGGATCTGGATGAAATTTGGCACATAGATAACCTGAACTGACATTTAGGATACTTTTTATCCCGGTATCTATGATCCCGTGGGACAGCTACCGACCTCAACGCGGGCGAAGCCGCGGGCATGAGCTAGTAAGATAATATATCCTCTTATCTCATCATCATCATCATCATCAGCCTATAATGTTCCCACTGCTGGGACACGGCCTCCTCTCTATGAGAGGGAATGGGCTATAATCCACCACGCGGGCCCAGTGCGGGTTGGAAGATGTCACATGTCTTCGAATTTTTGGTTCTAGGACATGCCGGTTTTCTCACGATGTTTTCCTTCACCGTTTTGAGAGCATTGGTGATGAAATAAATTACATAAAGTAATGCGCCTGTCTGGGTTCGAACCCACGACTTACTGTTCGTAAGTCGGGGCCGCCACCACTGGGCCACCGCTGCTCTCTCTTATCTCATATCATATTATAATTAATCTTTATCGCTTGCAGTCGTTTATAACATAATCATTATTGACTACAACTATCTATGCAGGTTGTTAATGCATCAATATAGAATCATCGACTATTTTTCGACCGCAAAGACTATTTTGACGCTAATTCCATTGAATTAGCGTCAAAATAGTCTTTGCGGTACTTCTATACTTCTCCCGCTCTGGGCGGAGCAGGAGGGAGTGTCAGACTTTTACTGACTAAAACCTATCAATGTTCCTTCATCGCCCTTTCTGTTCCGGGGCCACGGTATGTCTTTCAACAGTCCCGCAGCCCCGGCAGAAGAGAAACACCTTAAATCCTGATTGAATGAATCCAATGGTTTGTTTTTAGGGAGCGGATTTCATGTTACAGACGGTTGCTGACAGACATTCTTCAATTAAACTGAAAATTGGCTTCTAAATGTGAAAAGAGCTACTGGGTGATTAGGTAGTTTTAGTAACTTGCTTGGAACTCGCTTCAAGGAATTCAGGCTTCCTTGAAATCCTTTAGAAGTCTAGCTGAAGTTCGAATCGCAAGGTTTTCGCCCGTGGTCCCGGTCCCTTAGTCTGGAAGGGACCACGAGTATTTTTTTGCATGTGGTTCTTTCAAGAAATATATATTGCCAAATTGAAAAGTGGCGGCATGGGCACCGGGCGGCGGTCAGGCATTTCGGGGACAGAAGTCAATGAGTGTTATACCGAAGCAAGCGCGCGTCATAAAACCTCCGTGGTCCCTTCCATTGGATACGAGAAGGGACCGCAGAATTTTCCAGTATTATAGGGACCACGAAGAAAAAAGCTCCGTGCAGGGAGTACGGAGCTTTTTTTTCCAGGAGCTACGAAAATGGACCACGGGCAAAAAAGAAAATCGCAATACAGATGACAGTAGTCAGATATCTTTTTATGAGTTCTGCTGAAAATTATTCTCTAAATAAAGGATAGCGTGATTCCTATATATTTTTTTAAAACTTGTGCTTTACTACTATTTTACAGGGTTAGAAATTATCAATATTATTATCTTTTTCCAGCTATCGGATAATTATCCATGCTGATTCATAATTTGATCTCTTTAATTTTTACTCAAATTACTTTTCTTGTTTCCACACAGTCACACTGAATTCAATCCAAAGCAAGCTCTTAATGTTTCGGTATTTCCATAATTATAACTCTGGTCCTACTCGTACATAGGTACAGGATGGAAATCCCACCACGAATTCAGTACATTGTTCTTAACACGGAAACTTTTCAACGGTAATTAAAAAAAAAAAACAGCTGCTTACTCCAATTATTTTTTATATACTTTTAACTTTAAGTATTACCTAACAGTTTTGAAACGTTTTATTTTCTTTTTAAATGTTTAAAACTTTAAATAAGCCCAGTTTTGTTTATTTGTGGTAACTGTAAAGCTGAAAATTTCTTAGAGTGACAGTAAAAATAAAAATAAAAATATGGGCAGAACAAGATAATAATTACTTTAGGTACATACGTCATATGCTACTTGTTGAACAAGTAGCACATGACGTATATATATTTTTCTTAAGGTAGTCTTAGTAATAAACGAAGTATTCTATAAAGAAGCTTTTTAATGTAATAACATTAACAAGATTCTTCATGAAACATCATCCTTTTTAATTTTATTTTTTCTTAGCGTCCTATGATTATAGACATGATTGATTGATTGATTTCATTGTTTTTTTGATTTTTATTTCTGATTATTTTTATGTTCTATAGGACACAGTAGGCCTTTACTTTACCATAGCTTTATTTACCCTTTCATGCAAAACAATACTTTTGTACTTTACATTTTATGCACAGTATATTGTTTATAAAAAGTAAATATTCTTTTAAACGAAATATTTTCTTAAATCATAAATCTTAAAACTAAATTGAATAATTTTACGTGCAATGGAAACACGAAAACTTGAAGATCGTTATTCAACTAACATTTATCATCCTCGTGCCAAAAGACGTCTCTCTCAATTTCCGCCCTGAAATTACTTACTATTGGAAACAAATGTAGGGACGGATTGAGCACTGTTCTCACCCCATCCACCCACCCACTACGGGGATGACGTGAGCGGATGAAACACGGGATGATACATTCTATTAGAGTGTTGTCGTCTTGACTATCGAACCGTGCATCCTGCTTTCATAGTTATAAATGGGTGTAACTGTAAATATTATGTAAAGTATAAAATATCTCTATTAATATTCAATATTTTAGTATTGCAGTTCATCATTTTATCATTTCAGCCGAAAGACGTCCACTGCTGGACATAGACCTCCCCCAAGTGTCGCCACATTGACCGGTCCCGTGCGACTCGCATCCAGCGGATTCCCGCAACCTTCACCAGGTCATCGGTCCACCTGGTGGGAGGCCTTCCAACGCAACGTCTTCCGGTTCGCGGTCGCCACTCCAGAACTTTTCGGCCCCATCGGCCATCCGTTCTGCGAGCAATGTGCCCTGCCCACTGCCACTTAAGTTTGGCAATTCTTCGGGCTACGTCGGTGACCCTGGTTCTCTTGCGGATGTCTTCATTAGTAGTATTGCAGTTAGTCTACAAGTTTTCAAAAATATCCAACTCCTCGTCGCCATTTTACTATACTCGTCCATTTTACAACGCTGCAAGCGAAGAATATTTTGTGAATCCTTGATTTTTTGCTGTTATCAAAATGATTTATTTACCTTCTTTTATTACTCTCAAACGTTGTGGCTTCAAGTTGTTTTGAAAATCTCTGGCTACCTATATGAAAAAAGTCACAAATTGCGTAGTATCGTCATTGCAAACAGGTCCTTAGTGTAAGAAGCCCTTGACACAGCCGCTCCGCAAGACTCACTCCAATTGTGGTTGTACGTAAACTAATGATCTTTGAACTAAACTTTATTAGCGAGTCATATACATACATTTTAAAGTTTTATAATTCCCTGAAAGGTGGCTGCCACATTTCACCAGTTATGCTTAATTTCAGAGTTTCAGACTTTGACGCGAACCAACTTTAACCGTTGCAGACATAATCTTACCTGCAGAGTGCAAAAGCAGACTCAGACAGGAGAAGTCAGACTTGTGGTAAAGTCATAAGATACATATTTGCTAAACACATAAGTTAAATACCGCAGCCTGTTCATAACTTATTATTTAACCTATAACATTCGTGACATTTACTGTAATGGCCATCTTTGGAGTTCGGAGTTTATGAAAGAGCGCAGGTTGATGTTTGTGAAGTCTTGGGAATGGCTGAGACGGGAATAGTAGATATTTTCAATCGTAACAGTTAAATTAATGTCTATACATAATAGAACATCAAGCCTGTATTTCTGATAAGAGTAAGGTAATAAGGGGCGAGCCTATTGGCATCAAACGGGAAAAGGTTAAAACTCCGGGCCACTACTAAGAAATCTTAATGGAAAAAACCCATTGCCCGACTATAATAATATTATTTACTAGATATCCTACCATACGAGATCCTACTCAGAATACCTAATGAAAAATGTTTTTCAACACTCCTGGTGGTTTCCGGAATTTATTAACTTTTAATATTAAACAACGTTTTGTTTTTTATAAAGTTAACATAAACCAAGATGATGAACGGTCCGCGTTCGAGAGTAAAGTTTTGTTGCCTCAATTTTCCGGAAGAACCAACTCGATTCAAGATTCTATCGAAATCCATTTAGACGTTAAAGCAGACAATTTCGCACTTACAATTTGTTCAATAAATGAAATACAGCATCATGACAGCAATCACCTAATAAAACAACGCGATTTGAATGCGTACAAGAGTAATGTTTTGTCTGTGATGAATCTCACGGGCCATTGAGTCGCGCAAATGTCCTTGATTCAAATTTAATTATTAGCTTAAGTATGTTTTTACCTGGTTTACAAATTATATATTAAAAACAAGTTATAAAATAAAAGAAACAACTTTTCAACAGCCCGTTTCTACTGCGTTGTACGTATGGATCAATCTTTTAATTAAATAAAGAGAAGGTATTTCTTTTACAGTTTCATAGAAGGTAAAGCACAGAACGGTATAACTTTCACCGTTACTTTGTTTTTGCCTAGAGCATTACATTAGCTTGAATCAAAAATGAACAAGAAATCATTTCGATTTAAACCAGTCGGAATGTTGAAGTTCAATTCTTGATTATGAAGAAAAACAGAGCATTCTGTAAAGATACTGATGAAATTTTTGTAGATACAAGTAAGAAAATGTTCATTTATTCTTGTTGACAATTAAGCCTTATGAAAGCATGAAAGGATGCAAAGTTGAACGACGTGCGTCCGTGCACCACAACATAAAACGCAGATATTGTGCCAAGTATACGACAGTTAGTCAAATTTACGAATGTACTTTTGGAAGCAACAATATTCTGCATACTGTAAATTCATGCAATGTGAAAGTAACTGACAGCCTGCTCGTCAGTCTGTTATCTTTTCACGCCTCACAACTGAAAAGATTTCAATGTGTACACTCACAGATACACCATGAACTGAATAAAAACATTGAATACTTTTTATTCCGTTCGTTTCGTTATTGCATGGTTAAACACATAAGTCACGTTGTTAAAGAATAAAGCATTCAAGAACACATGCACAGTCTAACTTGACATTTATTTTCTATGTAAATATCTTGACTTCCTTCTTTTTAATCCGATTAACGAGTTTCTTTATTCAATAACATAATGTTTTTTTTTCCTTTACAAGTTGAGTTAGCTTTCCATTCCCTCCGGTAAATTCAGCAGAAACCGAATAGCCGATTGGCCTTTGTGTTGTGAAGCGAGTGTCAAATGTCACAACTACACGTGTTTCTGAAATACAATCAGGTACTCAGAAACGCTGTTTAATTGAATAAGATGACTTGCTCCTAAGATTACGACGTGTCTTTATACAGGGGGGAAGTTACCACCACAAGCACAGTTAAATTATAAGCAGTAGGTTGGCTTTAAAGAAACGACCGAAACGCTGACGTAATTAACCGAGCGCACAGTGGTCCCGGTTCCTAAGAAGGGCGGTCATAGGGATTGCAGTCGGATTAAAAATGAACGAATTACTTTTTGCCTAGGACATGATTGTTTTGAGGTTTCAATTTTTTTTTAAAGCATGGTAGATATTATATTCTCTCTAAAAAAGCAAAAAAATAGGTAGGTAAGTTGGTAATAATAAAATTGGTTTTATACACTTATTATTTCTGAGCATAGCTTAATTGGCATAGAAATAATAAAAACTATACACAAATTACACACACATTATAATCATTTTAGGTCGTTCTGGAACCGAAAGCCATAAACTCGATCATCGAACTCGGAACGATTGGTACTGTTTTTTTGAGTTCGCGTAACACTGGTCAGTTTCCAGCCCTCGTGATGCACGTCTAAATCATCAAGGCTCAAATGGGATGGGGAAATGAGCCGCATGCACGACGACCGCTGGGCAACGGTGTCAACACCATGGGTGTCTGAAGATGGACGGCGACGCCGAGGCGGGCCTAGAAAGAGGTGGCGAGATGACTTAGACGTGCATATTAATATAATTTACTTTAAAAATACAAGTTGAAGTTTGATTTAAATTATCCACATTCATTGTTTATTATATTTTTTCCTCGAGTGTACAGGTTTAAGTCCTAAGTCAACGGAACTGGCAAATTATGGAAACTGTCGAGATGACGCAACTGTCGAATTAAATAAACTGACGGTGACGAATGAGGGAAAACTGACCTGAGGATAACTAGAAAAAAAAAACAAATTTGTTATAAATTTCATTTTTCCTGATTTTTTTTTATATTTCTTTTATTGCTATTTTTTTTTTTTTAAATCACGAAAAATTTAAATTTCATTTTTGTTAGCTGCAGAATGAAGGAAAAACAAAAATACATATGGAGATACCAAATGTATTTTTGTAATTTTGTTTTTCCTAGGTCGTATATAGGTAATTTACCTCAACCGACCTAGTACTTTCAAAGGACATAGCAATCCTTGGCGCACTTTGGCGCATCTAGAATGGAATAGAATAATCTTTATTTATGTGAAATACATTAAGGTGTTAAAGATAATATAAATAGCTTCAACATATTCCGCTTACAATAATTCGGCATGTAAATATTGTTAAATAAAAACTAAGCTAACAACGCATTAGATATTATAGCTGGGCTTAAGGGCTAAAAACTCACATGACGTGTATTGTACAACAATTACCACAACAAGTTTACAACATATTGTACAACATAGGTACCACTTGATGAAACACAAACAAAAAAAAAACAAATATAAAATATTAGGTTAGTACGTGCAGTGAAACCAGTAGGTACAGTTAGGTTAGTTAGCTAAAAACTCACTAATTGTGTAAAATACATTTTTATACTTAGGTACAGCATTTTTAAGGTATTTCTTAAAATAATTAAATGGAAGTTCTCTTATTTGTTTAGGTATTTTGTTGTAGACTTTGTGATGTGTATGTATGCGTATGTATGTGTGCGTGCCTGCACCATTATGATGTTGTGTTGCTACGCCAGTAATAAACGAGCATCCAATCGCAACGGTGGTTTCATTCGGTAGCTGACAGATCACTGGCGACGAGTTACCCACGCTTATTTAAAAAAAAAAAAAAAAATTGTTCGTGTAAGATGTCGAATATCATCGGAAATATTTCAAATTTCGAACACGACACCCAAGACTGGCCTATATTTAAAGGTCGGCTACTACAGTTCATAAAATTGAACAGTATTAAAACCGAAAATAAAAGTGCTTTGTTACTGACCCACCTTTCGGACAACACCTACCGCCTTGCACGGAACTTACTTCACCCTGATGTACTCGAAGAAGTAACGTTCGAGGATCTAGTTAAGAAATTGGACAAGCATTTCACGCCAAGACGATGTGTTTTTGCTGATAGAGAGAAGTTTTATGAGGCGAGGAGATCTGATGGCGAGAGCGTCGAAGAATGGGCGGCTCGTGTGAGAGGTTTAGCCGTTAACTGTGAGTTTGAAGAGGCATTGGATATGCTGGTAAGAGACCGTTTTATACTCGGGCTTGCACCGTGTCGGGAACGTGACCGGCTGTTTGAAGAGGATGCCAGCAAACTAACTTTTGCTAAGGCGTTAGAGGTAGCACAACAGGCTGCCTATGCGCGATTGGCTCGATCCAGGGCCGTAGCAGTAGTTGACACCGCGGCGACAACCATCAAGACCACAGAGATCAAGGAGGAACCTGTGTACCGGCTGAGCGGGCAGCGCGGGCAGCGCGCGCGCGGCGGGCCTGCCGAGGGCACCCGCAGCTCGAACAACAGTTCCGAGGAGAATCGTCGGTGTACAGTGTGCGGTCTCAGAAACCACGACGCTGAAAAGTGTCGTTTTAAAAACTATCGGTGCCAAGTGTGTGGTGTGAAAGGCCATCTAAAGAAAGTGTGTAGTGCTAAAAAGAGTGAATCACGTTTACATTGTTTGAACACGGAGGAAATAATAACGGAGCAAAGTGACTGCGAGGAATGTGAGCTATTTAACGTAAGGTACGTTATATACCATATACGTTATATATTTTTATGTACGCCAATAAAAATAAAGGTGTTAATAGATTCAATAGGAATAGATATGGAGTTAAATACCGGGTCGGGGGCTAGTGTGATCTCCGAAATGTTATACAGAAAATATTTTTCCGACCGTATTCAGACAAAGTCTAACCTAAAAATGTGTCTTTACAATGGCCATAAAATCACGCCCTTGGGATATTTTCAATGTCGAATAACATACTTAAATAATACACATGACATTAAGTTATTTATATTGCCGAACGGAGGCCCCCCGTTACTAGGACGTGATTTCATCTCGAAGTTCAAGATATATTTTACTTCGGATATCAATAACATCCAAACTCAATTTGTAACAGAGTCCGACACGAAAGAAGTGCAGCAACTTTTATCCAAATACTCCGACTTGTTTACCGACGAACTAGGTAGGTTCAACAAATTTAAGGTAAAACTTGTTTTAAAAGAAGGTACCCAACCAAAATTTTTTAAAGCACGATCTGTACCTTTCGCCTTAAAGAAAAAAGTGGAAGAGGAGATAGATAGACTGCTAGGTTTAGGAATATTACAGCCGGTTAAATTTCCGAAATACGGAACCCCTATTGTTCCAGTTTTAAAAGAAAACGGGAAGGTTAAGATAGCCGGTGATTATTCAATAACGTTAAATAAAGATTTAGAAATAGATAAATACCCAATGCCTAGGATAGAAGAGGTTTTCGCCAAGTTAGGTGGAGGGGAGTGTTATAGCAAAATAGACCTCAGTAATGCTTATAACCAATTTGTCCTGGAGGAATCGTCTCAAGAGCTGACCGCTATAAGTACAACTAAAGGATTTTTCAAATATACGCGACTTGTATATGGTTTAGCTAACGCACCAGCCATCTTCCAAAGAGCGATGGAATCACTATTAATTGGCATAGAAGGTGTTAGCATCTGGTTGGATGACGTTTGTGTAACTGCGCCGACTAGACAATTACATTTTAGCAAGCTAAACGAAGTACTAAATAGATTAAAAGAGGCCGGTGAAGACGCCGGTACCGAGCTTCACGTGGATAATCAAGTGGGGTGGAAAAATGAGTCGAACTTAGTTCCAATAAATTGGTTTAATATAAGAAAAAATTATAAATCAATAAGTACGTGTGGCGGATACAACGATCTATCAGCGAGTGACAGTATTTTAAATTAATACTATGCGAGTGACACTACATCGTCGCTTCCGGCCAGTATTGTAGGTCTGTTGAAAAGGTCTTATGTAATCGGTGTACGCGTGTGTGCGTGAGCCATTGATGAACGCACACATGCAAGGCGTCAACATGTTGCCGCCCCAGGAACGCAGTTCTGGTCCATGACTGGCAGTGGGGACAGTCGGTTGAATGCTCGTCGAAGAGTGCCCGAATTGGTGAGCACGTCAGCCACACGGGTCACGCCGTCGGAGCCGGGGTACAAGCGCACCACGCGCCCTAACATCCATCGGGTGGGTGGCAGCCGATCATCTTTCACCAGCACCATTTCTCCGAGCTGGAGTTGTTTTCCTTGTTTGCGCCATTTCTGTCGTGTTTGAAGCTCTGTAATATATTCTATGTAATAACGTTTCCAGAAATGGGCTTTTAATTGCTGGATTCTCATATACCGTGAGAGAGTAGGTATTGACGAAGGTTCAATGTCCTGAGGAGAAGGTAAAGCTGTTAGCGTACGTCCAATTAAAAAATGTGATGGGGTGAGCGCTATGAGATCAGAAGGATCCGAAGACAACGGAGTAAGAGGCCGAGAATTCAAAATCCCCTCGATCTGTACAAGAACTGTATTCATCTCTTCGTATGTTAAGTTAGCTAAACCTAAAACCCTCTTTAAATGATATTTTACAGATTTTACGGAACCCTCGACTAATCCATTAAAATGTGGACTGTATGCAGGTGAAAATTTGAAGTTAATATGTGAATTAGATGCTTGAGAGCTAATTTCGTCGGAATACGACTTTAAAAATCTAGCCAACTCATTGCATGCACCGACAAAACAGGTACCATTATCAGAGTAAATGGTTTGCGGTCGTCCTCTGCGGGCAATGAATCGGTCTAATGCAGCTAAAAATGTTGTGCTGCTCAGATCGGTGACAAGTTCTATATGAACTGCTTTAATGGCCAGACAAACAAATATACAGAGATACGACTTTATTAGTCTGCTTCCTCTGCCTTTTCGGTTCAGTATCATGACAGGACCGGCGTAGTCGACCGCCGTGTTGGCAAACACATAGTCCGTATGCGAACGACTGGAAGGAAGGTTCCCCATGATGGGTTGAATGCCTTTTCCTGCAAAACGACAGCATTTAATGCAATTTTTAACAATCTGTCTGGCAAGGTGTCGACCATTGATAAACCAGAATTTGTGACGAAGTGTAAAAAGTAATAATTGCGGTGGTGCATGCAATAAAATTATATGATAATGCCTAAATATTAATGTGGCAAAATGATGCCGTGAATCAAGCAGAATAGGGTGTTTCGTGTTAAAGTCGTAAAGTGAATTTTTAAGTCGACCACCTACTCGTAATAATGCATCATTTACGTTATAAAATGGGTTAAGTTGAAGTAATTTATTTTTAACTGACAATTGTTTGTTATTTTTCAATAAGTTATATTCTAAACTGAAAACTTCAAGTTGTACAAATCTGCATATTGAGTTTAAAGATGAATTTAATTCATGGATTTTTATGAAGCCATTGCGTTTGTTTTGTGGGTGTAAACAATTGTGAATGAACCGATGCACGTGTACAATCACACGTTGTAATTTACCAAAATTGGAGAATCTCTTTATGAAGTCAGAGTAATAAGTGACATAATCGGTACAGTCAGCAGTTAGGTGACATTCGACCTTGAATTCTGGTAATTCAGGCTCTTGTAGGTGTGACGGTTGTTTAGGCCATGACTGTTCGTCATGTAGAAGAAATTGTGGGCCTGACCACCATAAGTTATTAATTTGTAACTGTTTGGCATCTGTCCCACGTGACCCAATATCAGCTGGGTTACTTTTAGTGGGCACATAGCGCCATCTGCATGATTCAGTTTTCTCAGATATTTCACTAACTCTGTTAAACACGAACGGTTTAAGCAGGTGTACTTTAGATGAATGTATCCAACCAAGGACAATTGTGGAGTCACACCAGTAAGTACATTTTTTTATATTTAATCTAAGTGATGATTTCACTTTATCTGCCAGGCGGACGGCAAGGAGAGCTGCACACAGCTCCAGCCGAGGCACGGTCATGGGCTTCAAAGGAGCCACTCTGCCCTTTGCCGTCACTAAATGAACAGACACACAATTATCGTTATTGACACTTTTTATGTATAAACATGCGGCGTAAGCTTGTGTGCTAGCATCACTAAATACATGAAGTTCGATTGATGAAGGACAATCGCAAAGAATATATCTTGGAATTCGAATATTATTTATATGTCTGAGTGACGTTATAAATTTAGACCACATGTTTTCAATATCCGATGACACGGATTCATCCCACGTTATCTTTGAAGACCATAGCTTTTGTAAGATAACTTTTGCTAGATGTAGACATGGGCTTATTAGACCTAATGGGTCAAATATTTGTGACATAAGCGATAAAATAGTACGTTTAGTAAGGATTTTATGTTCATCAAGATTGACTGAAAATAATAAATTATCTTCTTTAGATGACCAAAGTAGTCCCAAAGTTTTAGAATATTCATTATTACATAAGTTAAGCAATTCGTCGCTACTATTTTCACCGACGATTTCAGTAACAACGTGAGCATTATTTGAATGGAATTTACGTAAATGAAATTTACTACCTTCTAACTGTGCAATCACACCCTTACATGTGTCTACGAGTTCCGATTCAGTAGCGGCGCCTGTAATCAAATCGTCGACGTAGAAGTCATGTAAGATGACTTCCGAGGCTGTTTGGTCAGGACATTCGTTACCAAGCTGCGTCAAACACCTTGTCGCGAGATAAGGAGCCGACGCGGTTCCGTACGTGACCGTGTGCAGTTTGTACTGCCTTAACTGTTCATGAGGTTCGAATCGCCATAAGATTTGCTGAAGCATTCGCTGTGATGGTTTAACATTCACCATCCTGTACATTTTTTCAACATCTGCAGTGACGAGAAACCTATGCTGGCGCATTCTAATTAAGATACTGATAAGGTCATCTTGAACTGTTGCACCTACCATTTGAATTTGATTGAATGAAACACCAGAGGTCGTCACTGCAGAAGCGTCGAATACGACACGTAATTTTGTCAATAAGCTTGAGTCACGTAAGACACCGTGGTGTGGTAAAATATAAGTGTGAGTATCATTTTTAGGATTTTCATTTAATGACATATGATTTAACGAAATGTATTCTTTAATGAAATTGCAATACTGCTCTTTGAAATGTGGTTCACGTTTGAATCTACGTCACAAAGACAAGAATCTGGACAAAGCTTGTTCGTAAGAATCGCCCAGCTTATCAGGCGAATCCTTTAATGGAATCGTCACTTCAAATCGCCCATCAGGCAACCGAGTGGTATTATGTATAAAGCTTTTTTCACATTCGAGCTCTTCCTTAGATATTTGTTTACGTGTAGAGACAGTTTCTAATTCAAAAAATTTTGATAATTTATCATGTAATTGATCGTCATTATTTTGTAGAATAAGATGATTGCAGTGGACTGTATTAATAATTTTAGAACGTTGTATAGGCACTGGGCCTGATATTAAGAAACCCAGTTTAGATTTATTTAATGTTGGTTTGTTTTTACCCAACGGTATATTTTGAGAACCAATTAATGTCCAAAATATATCAGCTCCAAGAAGCATATCGACTGGAGCAGGTATGTGGAAATTAGGGTCCGCCAACGTAAGGTGCGGCGGTATATTTAATGTTGTATGGTCAACTTTTGTAGTTGGTAATAATTGAGTGATACGAGGAACGACATAACAGGAGACGCTTTCGCTATAATTGTTGTATAATGACAATATAAGTACGTCACAACGCTTTGTTAAGCATGATATTTGAGAATTTAATCCTTCAACGACAGTCGAAGTGACAGAAGTGGGTAAGTTAAGTTTAGCAAATAGGCTTTCAGTTATAAAACTTGAGGTACTTCCACTGTCAAGTATAACACGTATTTTATGGCATTTACCATTATTGTCTGTCACATGGACTAAGGCCGTGGACAGTAGAACACAATTGTTTTGAATGGTTGACAAAGCAATATCTTGAGGAGGACTGGGAAGTTGTCCTTGAACGACAGGCTGTGGCAAAGCGTGTAACATGACGTTACTTGTTGAAGGTACAGGTTCAGACGGCGCAGGAATTTTATGCTCGTGTAATAAGCTGTTGCGCCGTGTGCCGCAGAAGCGACATGGCCCTAACTTGCATACATCGTCAGCATGACCCTGACGTAAACAATTTAAGCATAATTTAAGTATCTTAACTTTGTCAAGTCTGGTTTCTAAGGGTAATGATTTGAACTTTTGACAAACATAAAGTGCATGATTACCTTTGCAATATGGACAAACGTATTTGCGAGCTGGGGGAGAAGATGAGTTGGCCACAAATGTCTTTTGACGAACATGTGTAGTGTCACTTGACCTACGCTTTTTATGAGCACTCTCCATTGTTTCCAAGAAATCAGCACGATCTTTTAGAAAACTATTAAACATTTTGAGTGTAGGCAACTCTTTCAACTTATTACGATAGGATTCCCACTTTTTGCTCGTGTCTGTATCAAGCTTGTTTGAAATTATCTGTATTAGTAATACATCCCAGTGCTCAGTAGGGAGCTTAAGTTTTTTGAGAGCTCCGAGGTTCCTATTGACTGTATCGATTAAGTTACGTAAAGACTTAGATGATTCCTTCGCTAATTGTTCCAAGTTAAGAATGGATTGAATGTGATTGATTACTAATGACCTTTCATTGTTAAAGCGATCGTAAAGAAGTTCCCAAGCTACTTCATAATTATCACTCGAGAAATCTAATGCCTGAATTATTACAGCGGCGCTGTCTTTTAACGCGGCACGTAAATAATGAAATTTGTTAATGTTAGGTATCGACTTGTCGAAGTGTATGAGACTACTAAATGTGTCACGGAATTCCAGCCAGTCATGATACTGACCCGAAAAACTAGGCAAATGGATAGTAGGAAGTGCAAGTTTTGGCCCACCTTCAAGCGCAGTGCAACAAGAACCTGTCCCCGAGCGGTCGATGCCCGCTTGGTCAGCTGCTGGAGCCAGCAGATCACGAGCGCACGCCATCATCCTGAAGTACTTGGTCTCGAAGGCCTCACGTTCTTTGTACTGCTCATCTGGAATTTCCATGGAATTTTCTATTTCACATTGAATCGAGTCAAAATCGGTATAAATTTCTTCGATTTTAGATAAACGGATGTTCAATTCATTTATTTGTAATCTACTCAAACTGTCACAACTCTCGACGGTTTGCAAATAATTTTCAAATAGCGTAAGCTTAGCTTTGTATGATGCACGCTTTTTAATTAAAGTTTTATCTGCCATGCTGAAGCAGGTAGAAGGATATTTATACAATGGAACGATTACTTAAATCAGTATAAATGGAGCGAAGTAAGGGTACGCGTAAAATATGCAATAAGCCAAGCAGCGGGTGGAGCGCAAAAGCAGCAATCACGCAGCTTGCCGATGCAGCCCGGTCCCGTTACACTAGAACATACGAGATAATAATAGTTAAATACGCGATATGATACAGTCCATATACACACCAAAGGGAATATGGAATATCTGGAACCTCTGAAATGGAATAAGTTTTAAGTACCTATTGGTTGGGATGTTGCGCAATGCAATAAGAATAAGCCTTGTTATGGAAATAACGGATCTTTAACGTACGAAATGAATGACAAATTAAAGGATTTGTGAATTTAATAATCAATTTAACAGCACTAAATGAAGGATTAGTGACTGTTATAATGGGAATAAATGCAAGAATCACAAAATAAAAGATTTGTGACTATGATTTAAGGCTCACAAAATGAAGGATTTGTGGCGGAATTTTAGAAGATTTACGGGGCAATAAATGGACAAATTGGAACGAACTTACAGTAACGCTACCCTCAGGACTCACGAGTGACCATCGTTGTAGGTGTAATTCTCTTTGCCTTCAGCTCCCAACTCCAAATAAGTCGATGTTTAAGAAATTCTTCTATAATGACGAGATTCTTCGTAGAAATGTTGTATGATGACTCGTTGAATGTTGAACCCGTAGTATGCTCGTAGTATAAATTTTCCACCTGACGGCCGCCATCCACGTCAGCGCAGTATTTCTTTTGTTCTTCTTCTTTTGTTAGTGGTTCAATAATCTGGGGTCGCTGGGCCAATCCGGCTCGTAGGGACCAAAATGAAGACGCCGGTACCGAGCTTCACGTGGATAATCAAGTGGGGTGGAAAAATGAGTCGAACTTAGTTCCAATAAATTGGTTTAATATAAGAAAAAATTATAAATCAATAAGTACGTGTGGCGGATACAACGATCTATCAGCGAGTGACAGTATTTTAAATTAATACTATGCGAGTGACACTACATCGTCGCTTCCGGCCAGTATTGTAGGTCTGTTGAAAAGGTCTTATGTAATCGGTGTACGCGTGTGTGCGTGAGCCATTGATGAACGCACACATGCAAGGCGTCAACAGCCGGATTAAAATTAAACAAGGAAAAATTTTGTTTTCTGCAGGATAGTGTCACCTATCTAGGCTACATTATAGATAAACATGGATTACGAACTTGTCCTAAAAAAACAGAAGCTATTACAAGCGCCCCGCGGCCAACAAATGTCACAGAAGTTAAGCGGTTCATTGGTTTAATTAACTATTATCGTAATTTTATACCGAATGCATCAGCTAAGTTGCACCCGCTGCATGAATTATTGCGTAAAGGAGCACAGTGGGACTGGGGCGTACGTCACGAACGTGCATTCAAAAGTGTTAAAGTCGAGTTATCATCAGAAAGAGTGCTAGCTCATTTTGATCCCGCAGCACAGTTGGTGTTGACGGTAGACGCAGGCCCGGGCGGCCTGGGCGCGGTGCTAGCGCAGCGCGAAAGCCGGCGCGCGGATCTCGAGCGACCGCTAGCGTTCGCTTCAAGGTCATTGTCCACAAGCGAAAAAAACTACAGTCAGATTCAGAAGGAGGCGACAGCCATTATTTTTGCTGTCAAATATTTCCACCAATATCAGTATGGACGTCAGGAACCGTTCGTCCTTAAGACTGACCATCGTCCCTTACTTTCGATATTCGGCAAGAAAACGGGTATTTCAGTAATGGCAGCATAGAGGTTACAGCGTTATGCAATAATATTGTCTGCATATAATTATAACGTCCAATATATAAAAAGTGAAAATAATGTCGCGGCGGACTATTTATCGCGCTCGCCTTTGCCAGAACCAGACTGTATAACGGAAGGACAAAATGATTTGTCATTCCTTAATTTCTTAGATGCTAACGTTGCCCCGTTAACGTTTAGCGATATAAAAACAGAGACTTGTAAAGATGAAACTTTAAAAACAGTGATCAAATACATGCAGATCGGCTGGCCGCGTAAAATTAATTGTAAACAAGTTCTGCCCTATTTTAACTGCAAAACAGATTTAGAGGTCGAAAACGGTTGTATTTTTCGAGGCCACAGAGTTGTGATACCAGCGGTATACAGAAATAGGTTATTACAAGAACTACATTCGGGTCATTTCGGTGTTGTAAAAACAAAGAGCGCAGCCCGCAGTAGATTCTGGTGGCCATCGATCGATAAGGACATTGAGGAATGGGTGGGCGCGTGCCACACGTGCGCCGGCACTCGGGCCGCGCCGCCGCGTGCGCCTCCTGCACCCTGGCCGCTTGACTCGGTTCCGTGGCGACGCTTGCACATTGACTACATGACTATAAATCAACATGTATATTTGATCGTAGTAGATTCATATAGCAAATGGTTGGAGTGTTTGCATATGAGTTGCGGTACTTCAAGTCGGGCACTTATAACAGAGTTAAAGAAATTGTTTTCTAGGTTCGGTATACCGAGAGTCATAGTTTCCGATAATGATGTAAAAATAAAGTCGAATGAATTTAAATATTTTTGCAAAATGAATGGTATCCGATATATAACATCCCCAATTTATCACCCTTCCAGTAACGGACAGGCCGAAAATTCGGTAAAAACATGCAAAAAAATGATAAAATGTATTATTAGCGACAACAGTCAACAAAATGTTATTAACGAAAAATTATTAGGATTTTTATTTGATTACCGCAACACACCACATTGTGCAACGGGCGAATGCCCATCAAAGCTTATGTTTGGCCGAAAAATAACAACAAGGCTAGACCTTTTACTTGAAGATACACATATCACTGAAACAAATAAGGATAATACTAAAACTAAAAGACAATTAATGACAGGCGATAGGGTATGGTTGAAATGGTATGTAGCTAGAAAAGAGATATGGATTTTAGGCAAAATAATTAAAAAAATAGGTAATCGCATGTACGAAATATTAGTTAAGAATTACAATGAAAACTGCAGAAGGCATATTGACCAGATAAGGAAATATACTGGTGCAACCGTTACAGGGAGCGAGACGAAAGACGCACGTGCTGATGTCGTGAGCCCCACGCAGTCACGTGCTGATGTCGCGAGCCCCACGCAGTCAGCGCCGCCGCCGCCGCCGCCGCGTCCGCGTTCCCCGCTGGCGCAGCCGCCACAAATATTATCTCCTGTTGTTGAATCGCAAGCAACAGAACGCGAAGGAAATGATATAGGGGAAGAGGATGAGTGGGCTGAGGCTCAAAGTGAAGTCGATGCTAATGATCATAATAACGCTGAGACTAATCAAGAAGTAGCCGAGGATCATGGCGATCGTTCTTTTGAGCCACAGCCAACAAGACCGACACGTAGTTGTAGACGTAAGATTAATTATAAGGTTTAAATTGTAATTGTATAGCACACCACGCACTTATATATCTACATTCAGTATGTAAAGAAACACACCGTATTAGATATGTCTACCTATAGATACCGAATGACATACGGTGCTTACTAGTGCGACCTGCCGAGTGTGTCGGCCTCTTGTTGTTTGTAGTTATGTAAGTCTAGTTATGTAAGTCTAGTTATGTAAGTCGAGTTATGCAAGTCTTCTTATTGTTATTACTTTTACCAACCTAATGTTAAGTCCTTTATTTTTGAAAATAGTGTCGGAGGAGTGATGTGTATGTATGCGTATGTATGTGTGCGTGCCTGCACCATTATGATGTTGTGTTGCTACGCCAGTAATAAACGAGCATCCAATCGCAACGGTGGTTTCATTCGGTAGCTGACAGATCACTTTGACATTACAGACGTTACAGTTTGTGAAACTAGACAAACAAGAGATTATTTTGATATATGTTTCATCTTTTAGGGATCCGTGCCTTCCTAAGTAGAAGTCTAATTGAATATGGAAAAGCGGCAAAAAACAAAGAAATCGGAAGTCTCTCTTTGACGGTGCTGGTTACCGATAGTGTCAGGGTTAAAGTAAACACAATAGGATTAAAAATGTCGTACATTCCGTCTTGTTGAATATCCATAGCACAACAAGCATAAACAATAAATTTTCGACAAAAAAAAAACACTTTGAAATCAAAAGAAATTTCGGCGAAAAGGTAATGATAATGAGCAGTAATGAAATGATACCACTTCGGGTGCACAAAATTAAAATGACCATGTATGTTATTGCGGTTTCTTTCAAATCCGAGGGTAGAAGGGTTATTTGTGTACCTTGTAACGATAAATGACATCATAATTTTGACAGTCAACATTTCAGCCCTATGACCTATGGCGGGACCACTGTGGAGCACCCCTTCCCCCGCCCGTAACGATACTTCAAGGTGCGAACAGACTGAGAGTCGGCCGCGCCGCGTCGTTTTCTTAACGATAAACAACACAGTTTGCCCGATAGTAGCTACCCTAGCCCTGATCGACAGGAGGCATTGAATTCAAGGACACGTCCGAGTCACACTACTGTTTATCTTTTTACTGTGCTACCGGGCCCACAGCTTACCACTGATGTAATGGACTCGTGGATGACCCGTTTGTGCGTCCCTTCCAATAAGTATACGACTCAAGGACGTCATTATTCACTTAGCAAATGTGAAGTTCAAGCATTGAAGCACTGCTCGTAATTCCAAGAAAAAATAACGCGCAGGCTATAACAATGTTTTTACCCACATGCAACTTCACTATCACTACTACATATTATAAAACAAAGTCACCCGCCGCGTCTGTCTGTCCCTATGTATGCTTAGATCTTTAAAAATACGCAACGGATTTTGGTGCGGTTTTTTTTTAAAGATAGAAAGATTCAAGAGGAAGGTTTTAGTATATCATTTGTCAAGCGGGCGAAGCCGCGGGCATCAGCTTTTTTAATATTCATTTCATGGGGCCGCGCCGCCTCTGAGTAGGTAATATTAAATTACAAGCAAGAGCACCATGCAGCTTATAACATTATTCAGGAGTTTGAAAAATCTAGTAAATTTATTCAGTTTTCGTTTTATTTTTTTCACATAAACAAAAAAGAATAACACAGACAAATACAAATACATAAACCAGCAGGGAAACCTACCAATCTTAATCACAACCTCAGTGTTTCCCAATGAAAAATACGCGCCTTCACGAATAATACCAACATCAATAAAATGTAGATCCATGGTTATTATTCTTCGCAGCGTTTCTCTTACCTAACACAACCGGAGACCGATTTAAAGGCAGGTAGCTGTTGTATTGACAATCTACGAAAGTGAATCGGAACACATCAGCTTATTATTCCAACGATCGCATTATGAGATGGGCATGGAACAGCCAATCCAATTACGGACAAAACAAGCACGTATTCTAATACAGTTACTCGAGATATCCTGTTTATTCCATTTTTACTACATTTGCAATTATAATTATATGGCAATATTGTTCGCGCGCCCTGTTTCGGTAGCATACTTTCAAATTGTTCTTGTATTACGGGTTTTATTCCATACTCTCCCGTAACCAAAACATAATCCGATCTAAATAATGGTGTTTGTGTTGCATCTTTTCGTAATAATTTGAAGAATAAAACGAAATTCATTCGTATTATTTTCCAATGATCCAGAAACAACTGCATGATAGTTTTTCTTCATCATTTCACCGCAAACGTGTCTTCTGTCATCCTACACAAACATCGTACCTATCATATCGTATTATTTTTTGTTTATTATTTATACTGAACGTTGCGTAATTGAGCCCCGATTACTTCTGAGGCCCAGGGGCTGTGCCCAGGGGTAATCTGTTGCTTGACAGTTGAATCTCTAAATATATAAATAATTCATATCTCTAAATATATAAATAATTATATACTTATCTGAATATATAAATAATTGTCTGTTCAAACGTTGCGAAACATTTATAGTAAGACGAAGTTTAACTATTCTCCAACTACTCTTTACCCTTGTATCTAAACCTGTTATACGTATAATCTTGACAGTACAGGCTTAGCGGTGAGCTGCGAGAGTGCGGGTATCACGTCAGTGCACTCGCTTCCTTTAGTAATTTGTTTAGAGTAGATTGTCTTATGTATATATTATTCCTAGAGGAAAACTATGATGCACCTTGAATGTATTGGGGAATTGGTTTTACCGTAATACGGACATGCGATTGTGAATAATTTCTTTAAAATACCATAATTTAGGGTACTATACCTACACAAACTAATGCACTTTAATTTCTTTGTTTCAGATGAATAAACCAAGAGAATAAAGCATCTCTATGCTACGTACAACCGACACAATGACCACCATGAGCCCTATCAGCGAGGTTGTCAACCTGACCGACAACACCTCGGCCCCCGTGGACCCCACGGACATCTTCGGCCCTCAGAGGGACTCCCTCTTCATCGTTATACCTATAACTATTATATATTCAGCTATATTCTTTACCGGGGTACTAGGCAATATATTTACGTGTTTAGTGATAGTTCGGAACAAAAGTATGCATACAGCTACCAATTATTATTTATTTAGTTTAGCGATCTCAGATCTCTTATTACTTATAAGTGGGATGCCTCAGGAGATGTACTCCATATGGTCGAAATGGCCGTACATGTTTGGACATAGTTTTTGTGTGATAAGAGGACTAGCGGCTGAGGCGTCGACGAATGCCAGTGTTTTAACAATAACGTTGTTTACGGTGGAGAGATATTTGGCAATTTGTCACCCGTTTGTGTCGCACAAGATGTCAAAGCTATCCAGGGCCACGAAGCACGTGATGTTCCTGTGGGTGGCGGCGGTGGGGCTGGCGCTGCCGCAAGCGCTGCAGTTCGGCATCCGGGAGCACAGCGGCGTCACCATGTGCCTGCAGACGCGAGTCATCATAGAGCACTCCTTTGAAATATCCACGTTCTTCTTCTTTTTCGCGCCGATGGTGCTGATCACGGTCCTGTACTCACTGATAGGCCTGAAACTAAGAGAGACGAACATAAGCAAAGAACAAAGCGAGAAGGATTTTGACACATCAATGAGATACACGCACAAGATCAGGCGGAAACACAGCCAGTCCACAAGGAGGGTCGTCAAGATGTTAGGTAAGATTCATTGAACGTTGTTTTTAGGGTTCCGTTGCCAAATGGCAAAAGACGGTACCATAAGTATTCACATGGATGGACAGATAGACGGACAGGACGAATTTGTAAGAGATTGTTTCTGTCCGTCTGTCTGTCCGTCCGTATGTCACAGCCATGTTACTCCGAGACTATCCTAAGTACATAATTGAAATTTGAAGAGTACGTGTCAACAATAGCTGGAACACCACCGCCACTTGGCCGGTTTTCTTAATTCTGCAGTAGAATAACAATAAGCTCAAGTTCGTTTGTATTCAAAGCAGAAATTTGAATTCTTTTAAATAAATCATCTATTTGCAATCTCCACGTAACCTTAAATTTGCATTACACATTTTTTTATAAATTGAAAAATCTTGACAACTTTTTAATACATAATTAATTACCTATAACATAAACTTGTACACGATGAAACGATGAACTTAACGTTTAGGGTGGCTTCAGATTAGCGTATTTTCGGCGTGTATTCATAAGGTATTTGGCGTGTATTTGGCGCAGTTTGTCTGGGGGGGGATTTTCACACACGGTTGAATTGTATATATATTCTATATCTCCTAATCTATTTGAGAAAAAGGAATGGGTTGAATTGTCAATATCTCGTATATGCGTAGCCGGGATCTTCTAGGCCGCTGATCGTCAGAAAAGTTACTTTTTCGATCATATCGTGTGCTCTGAGATGTCATGGGTCTTGTCCAAGCATTTCCCAGAGGGTTTTGGTTTCAGTGCTACGTGGGAAGTCACCTGCAGCTTTCAGTGCCATTCTGTACTGTCTTTCCAGTTTTGTCAAATTGCTCTTGCTGCTTCTCGGTAGGAGTTAGATGACTCCATAATCGAGTACCGGTAAGAGGCACGTCTGTATGATGAGTAATTTTGTTTCTATGTTCACTTTGGATCGGTTATTAGGAGTTTAGGGCGCCTCTTACTCGTTTTAGCTTTTCCACTCTTTCTTTTGTGTGCTTATTCATGGATAGCCTCTTGTCAAATACGACACCGAGGTATTTTACTTCATTCTTATATTCAAACTTTTCATTCTTCAATCGGATGTAATTCCTGTATCCGTTGTTCATGTTCTAGGTCTTTTGTGAGAAAACATGATGCACTCTGTTTTGTCCACGTTGCATTGGATGCCCCGTATCTTGTAATAATCGATAAGTACCTTCGCAGCCCATTCTGCACGCTTTGAGGCATTGTCTGGCTTCTCCGCTACGTTGAGAATACACAGGTCATCTGCGTATTGAGAGAACATCTGACCTGCAATTCGTGGTATTGGTATGTCGGCGACGTATAAATTGAAGAGTACGGGCCTAAGATTGAACCTTGGGGAACACCGTGTGGTTTGTCTGTTTCTGTTCCTATTGTCGTTTGAAATCTGCCTCTGGTCGTTCTTTCTGAAAGATAATTTTCTATTATCTTTATGATGTTATTGCGCGCTCCCGCTTCATACAGTTTCTTTAAAAGTCCTTTATGGTTTATAGAATCAAATGCCTTGCTGAGATCAGTCGATATCATGGCCACACTATGTCCTTTCTCTAGGGCGTCTGTGATGTATTTGCCAGTCCTTAGTATTTGTGTGCCAATGCCTCTTCGACGAACGAATCCGTGTTGGTGTTCGGGAACCAGTTCGTGGATTTCTGTATTAATATTCTTTATATTCTCTATTCCGTCAGGGCCAGGTGCTGTCTGATTTTTGAAATTTTGAAGAGCTGTTTTTAACTCTGCATGTGATGTTGCTTCTAAGGGTTGAAAGGGTGTGTATTCCTCTGTATTTTGGTCTTCATTAGAGATATCGGACGTGTGAATGGTGGCTGTATTTACTAGATTATCGATGATTTTCAATTCTGTGTTACAATTTTCTATTCAGGGGAGCTTTCTAAGTGGTCTTTCATTGCTCTCTGTATACCCAGCATTTTCTTTCTGTTGTCGGTCTTATTCTCTAAAGCTTTATTCCAAGTTTCTTCTCTGTTTTCAGCAATTTTCTTAGCTAGATGACGTTTTAACCTGTTGTACTCTCTCTTCAGTTCATTGTACCTATTTGTGAATCTTAGTTGCCATGCTATGTTTTTTGCCTTGTTTCTCTCTTTGATCAACTTTTTTATGTCTTCAGGGAGGTTTTCTCTGGGATTGGTTTGTTTGAGTGGTGCAAATTCATCTAGCGTTTGTAGTATGGCTGTTTACAATTTTATAATCATTTCGTTACAGGCTGTGTTTGTTTCAATTTTAGTGTTTGGGTCTATTTTGTTTGCTAAGGATTGTTCAAGCTTGTCTCGTTTTTCCATATTTGTTTTAATGTCTTTCAGATTACGACTGAGTGGTATCTCAAAGTCGTTTTTTTAATTGATTGTAAATTGAATAACCATTCAAGGCATGTGGTCCGACGCTATAGATTATGTCTGTTTGCATGATTTTATGTCCAAGTCTGAGTGGTCATATGTTGTAATTGCTATGTCCAGTATATGGTTGTGGCTCATGCTGGTGGGTCTGAATGGCTGACCAGAATGTATGATACTACAGTCTCTATTGTTATGTATTTCTTGTAGTAGAACTCCAAGACCTCCATCATTTGGGTGGCCGAGTAATTTCATCCTTAGGTTCATTCCTCTCTTAGCAGTTGTTCCAATTCATCAGATGATTCATTTTGATTCGGTATTGGGACGTAGATGCCTTTTATCGTGATGTATTCTCCAGTTGTGTGATTGGTGAAGACTTGAATGCTACTCCTCTCGTCATCATTGAAGGAGTTGATGAGTTTGGTTTGAGCCCACCTCATGCCTTTTTTGATGTATATTATGGTGTCTGAGTAAACTTTCTAGTCTTATACCTTGTTGTAATTAAGGATGTTGAATTTTTGGTTATCCAGGTTGATTTTTAATTCGTTTGTTTTATTTCGGTGAACTTGTTTCTTACCCCCTGCGTATTGATGTGCAGGATCTTTATATGTTTCTTACTGCATTTAGTCGAGTAGAACATCTGTAAGTTCTTTCATCAAAGTCATAAACTTTTCCATGGTTTTGTCGAATATGGAGTTTTTTTCTTCTCGAGTTAATTTTCTGCTTGGCTGGCTCGGTTCGTTTTCACTTTTGTCACTTATACTTCTCGTTGCGTTAGCATACGATGTACTCTTTACATTTGTCGATCTGCGTACTGAAGATCTCGATTTTCTATTTGTTACTTGTGGTAATGGATTGGGTGCAGATGAGGTACTGGACTGGCACTGGTCTCTTCCGCTTTTTCAGCATTTTTCATTTGTCTGTCTATTGCCTTTTTAAATAGTGGGCAATTTCTCTGTGTTGCAGTGTGTTGCTCTGGCTGCACATCTTTACAATTTGAGCAGACACTAACCGGTTCGTTTTGATTGTTTTTAATCAGTATGGTTGAACTTAAAGCAATTTTTGCATTGAAGCACTCTATCTGACCCTACTTTGTATCTTTCAGGTCTTAGCTTATGTGCTCAGTAAAATGCTTCTGTCCCGTTTTTCATGCGTTTGGCTATCTCGTTATATGAGAAGCCGCCACTGAATATACATAGCTGTATATCGCTTGTTGTCTTTTTCATGTTGAGAGGATGAATGCCGATGCACTTTTCCATCTCGTCTTTTTGTTCTTCGACTGGATAGTAATGTCCCATATTTCTTATGATGATTTTCGTTGTTTTTATTTTTTCTGCCTTAGGTTTCGGTGCTATAAACACGAGATCTGGCATGAAGCTTTTGATTTCTTCTATTGTCTTTGCTCTTTTGTCTAGGTCAGCGAGTGTGATGAGAATATATTTGTTTCTCTCATTTCTGATAATACGACCATGGTGCTTTTCTATTATCTTTGTTACATCCCTCACGAGTTGGTCGCTCAAAATCTTCTTCATATCCTAATTATCTTTGTATTTGTATCTCATATCTGTGATTACAATCGATGGCACATGTGTACTATTCCTAGTTGGTTCATATTGCTCGGTTGATATAGATTCTTTTGGTGAATTGCGGTGTATTTCTCTTCGCCTTATAATTCTTTTTGCCTGGGATACGTCTTCTCCCTCGTACGGGTAAGGGCGCTTCAATGACGTTATACGAGCTTAAACATATAAGCTCGTATAACGTCATTGAAGTTTTTCTCAGGAACGGGTGGACCTAGCAAGTTCAAATTTATACCAGATACTGAAGTCTATAGTCCATAATAGATGTATAAAAATTAAGGTCCTGAGTCAACACAATAAAAAAGATATGGGCAAATTTAGATTTTCGCAAAAACCTGACTAGAAGATAACACATAACTTTATACATAATATTTTATTTAATATTAGAGTACAATACGTAGGTACGATGTAAACGCGCGACCACACCGAGGGCTCTGTTCTAACTGGCTCGTATACCTTTACACACACTAATACACACAGAACGTGGCCCCGCACCGCGCCTCAGTTCTGCTAACTCTTGCGTTGTCTATCAGTGTACCTTTTTTTTTTTTTTTTTTTTTTTTTTCGTATGGGAAATCATCAAATGACTTCTCCCGCTCTGGGCGGAGCAGGAGGGAGTGTCAGACTTTTACTGACTAAAACCCATCCATGTTCCTTCATCGCCCTTTGTGTTCCGGGGTCACGGTATCTCTTTCGAACAGTCCCGCAAACCCGGCAGGCATCGCTCCTTGCGGACCCCTTCCTATTGCTGACTCTCTTTGAGGCGCGCGTGGAACATGATTTTCAATTTTATTTTTCGGAATTTTCCCTATACTTGTGCTGTAAGACCTTGCTTTTAACCAAAATTGTCAATTCTAGGTCAACCGGAAGTACCCTATAGGTTTTGGGTCGAAAACCTATATGGTACTTCTCGTTGACCTCGAATGACAATTTGGCGCAAAGCAATGTCTTACAGCACATGTAAAGGGAATAATCTGAAAAATAAAACGATTTTACTATTACAAACTTATTATTTGCGGTTGGTTCAATAGCCGTTTCTGGGGGTCGAACAACAAACTTAAGTTTGTCCTTTGAAAATTTTGTACGGAACCCTCGCGCGAGTCCGACTCGCTCTTGGCCGGTTTTTTTAATAGCTTCGCCAGGTTTCTTGCATTGCAGCATCGCCATTTCGTGTTCCCCCATTACTAACGTGGCTAATTAATCATCGGACTAGGTTTAGTGTCATCGGGTCTCTAACTATTATACTCATGTCTTATACTTTAATTCAAGTAATCACTTTGACTTGTTTATAGATACGAGTGTCAGAGTAAGGGCTCCAGAAAGGGGAACGTATAGAATCCAGAATTGCCTTTTTTTTTTTTTTTTTTTTTTTTTTTTTTTTTTCGGATGGGAAATCATCAAATGACTTCTCCCGCTCTGGGCGGAGCGGGAGGGAGTGTCAGACTTTTACTGACTAAAACCCATCCATGTTCCTTCATCGCCCTTTGTGTTCCGGGGCCACGGTATCTCTTTCGAACAGTCCCGCAACCCCGGCAGGATCCAGAATTGCCTACCGTTTTCTTTTAAGAAACACCTTTAAGGGCCATGCTCACCAACAGTAAAATAACCGACTGTTTCGTAATCGGCCCGCTAAACGTAAACAGTCGTTTAAACATGATGTGGGACTTTTGGTGTTCACCACGACTTATTTTAGCTCGGTTAAGTAAACAAGCGTTTTAGGTATGAAGGACCGAATGATTATAACACAGTCAAAAAGGGTGGGTAACTAACACGTAAAAAACCATACAAATGAGAAACATCTTAAAATGGTTGCATTATACCTGAGATGACAGTTCTTTATAACCATCAAATTATCTGTTGTGTTTGAAGTTTTGTTCGTTTGAAACAGTTTTTAAATTAAATACAATGGATAAGAAGCGCATTGCTAATTTTACGCATGAAGAAAAAAAAATTGTCACTAATTTAGTGAAAGCACCAAGGCGTAATTAAAAACAAACGCACCGAACTCCGTGAAGTAGTGTCGTCTGGTGGAATACAAACGAGGAGTTCGCAAAAGTCTTTCAAAGGTTTCAAACTCGTCCAAAACGTTATCCTCTTCCAAAATATAATTCAAAGCAGACTGGATGTAACCTTAAAATTTGTTATATTTACAATTTACAAACGTCAAAATACACCGATTAACTACTAACCGGGACTTTAAACAACCTCTCCCACCTCGGTTAGAAAAAACAGTTGATTAGCGTGTTTAATCGGTTGATTTGCTTTAGTGAACATGAAAATGTGTTTTAAACAGCTGTTTTTAGATAATCAGACCGTTATCTTTTCGGTGAACATAGCTCTAAATACTACAGCCTAATGACATCTATCCATCATTCCGTTTCTCTTAAATTCACTCATTGACACCACGTGTATCCGAAAATAATACGACAAACATTTATTTTTAGATACAATTTTCCGTATCTAAGTGACGCATCGAGACTAGAAATAAGTCAGATTTTCAGTTCCTCCGTGGACAAAGTTCACAAATTGTTATTTTTGCAACAGAGAGAGAACTGTTATTATTAAAATATCTACGGAGTATTAATAGTTGCCTACGATTAATATTGAAATTTCCTGTATGGAACTTTTCATTTCAAAAAATATTTTGTTGCACTATGCGTTGCATTGTAACTTAAATTGTTATTTGGCATACCTATCTCCAAAATAAGAAAACCTTGGTACACGGGGGTATATCGATGTGATATCTAAAATTAATTTCTGAAGCATTGGAGTAAACTCGTGCTATCGTAGTTTAACATATAATTATTGTTACCTACCAGTTTAACTATACGTACTTGTAATATAATTATTAAGTCACACAATGAACCGAAAAGAAGCTAAAAATAGTACATTGTGTATTAAGGACGGTAAGTAAGGAATTACGATCGAGGCTCTATAGTAGAAGCCCGAAGTCAAAGACTGAGGGTTTTCTGAGTCGAGGTTCGTAATTCCCGTACCGCCCGTGATACATACAATGTTTTTCATCACATTTGCGAGTAAATAAATAAATTATGGGCCGAAAAATAGAGATATAAGTATTATTGCAATAAAATTCCTTTTTAGATAACATTTTAAGACATTTTTTTAATTTCGATCTGATGTAAACGCCTTGCTTGCTCTTGAACCTACATGACCTGTGTGCAGTGCTACAAATTAAAAAAAAAATACTTACCGACCTTAGGCTTCATGGGCAGAAAAAGGGTCGAGGGTTTTATACGGGGCATTGCGGCCAAGTTAACCTGCATGTTATGATACTGTTTACGTGTTATTGTGATGAAAAATATAATAATATCAATTAGTACTCCTACATAAAACTCGAATATTAAAAACAGTAACATTTTTATACATTTCATATTTACAGAATACCAATTAAAATGCAGCCAGCCGTAACTTCGTTCATGTCACAATATTTAACCATGAATTGCTAAAATCCACTCTTTACAGTCCTCATCTGCCTAGCCTTTTCCCAACTATGTTGGGGTCGGCTTCCAGTCTAACCGGATGCAGCTGTATACCAGTATTTTACATGGAACGACTGCCTAAGTGACTTCCACAACCCAGATAGTTGATGTAACAACTACATTTTATCGTCGGTTGTAGTCCTCCCACACACTTAGATAACACAAAGAAAGATTTTCATGCCCAATTAAATACGGATTATTTTTAAATTACAAGTTTGCGCCTAAAATAATAAAGTAGACAGGTACCTATAATATATTAAATTTGTGGGCAAAGGCATTAAGGTGAAGGCTTCAATCAGCCCGCGAAATTCTAATTTTCTTATGTTTTTTGCAATTTGCAGGTCAGTGCTAGCAACATACTCCATGTTGATTAAACAGACAATAATCACCAAAATCATCAATACAACCCAATCCAAGTTCATAAAGGTGTAGGAACCAAAAAAAAAACAGAAAAAGTCATTTCTACACCTTTATGAACTGAGGGTTGTATTGATGATTTTGATTATTATATATAATTCTGTAACTACATACGTCTTACAGCCGCCAATAATATTTTAATCAACATACAACCTAGCACTGGCCTGCAAATTGCAAAAAACGTAAGAAATTTTGAATTTCGCGGACTGGTTGTAACATTCATCTTAAGTTAAGGTGTTAAACAAAACACTCTCACGGTGTGTTATCGTCCATAATTATGAAAACACGAAATTATACCCGCCGTACTCCCGACTAGACCCGCGCCCGACCCACGTCCGTCCCGCGTCCGTTCCGGGCACGCTCACTGTGTGTTTCACGCTGGCAGCGGTTTTTTACAACCGATGAAAAATGTTGATATGTGGGGTTTCAGAATAATGTACCGAAGATATTGTGGTAACCGTTTGTGCGACGTTGTCCCTCCCATACCCTGTCATCATTCTCTCGCCCTATTCCCAATTTTGGGTCGGCGCAGCATGTGTTATTCTTACATATTACAACAGCCCATAACGTCCACTGCTGGACATAAGCCTCTCCCATGATAGGAGGAATTTGCCGTAATCTCCACGCTTGGCAGGCGGATTGGAGATCGCAGTGATGAAAGACTAACAGAAAACGCTGCTGCCCATTCTCTGGTCTACGGAGGCGCAAGGTGTTCTGCCTCAGACATTAGTCGCCTTATACGACACCCGTGAGTGTAATGGTTTGGTTCTATTCTACTCTGCCGGATACTACACGGCTAGCTATTCTTACATACTTGTCTATTACTCGTCATCTCATCAGACACCTGTTTTTCTCACCCTTTCGTGCCAAATTTTAAGTGAAATTTGAATAAACTTCTCACATGCATTAATTCAGTCAACGCCGCTGCTAGGCACCCGTGACCGCAACTACGTCTGCCAACAAACTGCTTTGCAGTTTGGCGGGGGTAATTATGTACCATGTAAACAATATTTTCGTGAATAAACACTTATTCATTTTCATTTAATTTTTTAACTAGAATCGTGATAATTATAATTATGCTTATTCCGTCAGTTTTTAGTGTTAACTAGGTGAATAAACTGTAAGCCTTGTGCGAATAATACAAAGTCTAAAAAAAAAGGAGTAAACTTAATTTAAAATGTGATAAGGTAAAGAATCGGTAAAATTCCTGAGGACAATACAACAAACAAAAACACAACAACAAATAACAAACAACAATATTGAAAAACAAACAACAACAAAATCGTGTGTGTGTCGTATCGTGTTTGATATTGACAATATTTATAGATTTCAGTGGCGAGGGGTTCATACAACTCGAAACCTACCGGCTTCCCTTCGGAACAACCACTGTACTGGAGTTTACTATTGCCAAAAGTAAAACAATGTAGGTAATTCAGTTAGGACGTGATTGTCCAAACATGACTAAAACTACAAATGTTTGGATTTACGGTTTTTTCAAACATTATTAAAAATATGCACCGGACCGGCTTACCTGTTACAAAAATTTACCCTTCGCTACTAATAGATTTTCTTTTTTGATTCACTTAAGTATCATTGTAACGAACAATTTAGTTCTAATTAATACTAGGTAAAGAAGACATTCAATGAGTAGGTTAGGTATAGAATGAAAATACGAAATCATTGATTCATGTTTGAACATTTTACTTAATGGAAAAAAGAGTTCTACGCTGACACCCAATAAATTAAGCCTGCCATATAATGAATTGATGACACATAAATCCATTAAAAATATTTTACATGTACCTCTTTATCTTATCTATACCTAATTCTTTTACAGTGGCAGTCGTCGTGGCGTTTTTCATTTGTTGGGCGCCATTCCACGCTCAGCGACTGGTCGCGATCTACGGGACCACAGAGAACCATCTCGCACGATCACCGATCCTGTTATCAGTGTACTCGTACGTCACATACATCTCTGGAGTTTTCTACTACCTGTCAACGTGCATCAACCCGATATTCTACCACATTATGTCCAATAAGTTTAGAGACGCTTTCAAGGTAACTGTTTATAAACTTCTTGCAATTGTTGGCTGCGCATTGATTTAGTACCTGAGTCAATAAAAAATATTGACCCAGTCATTAAATCAAGTCATTTGCACAATAAGCTGGCATGCTAAAACAAAAACTGAATGAGCAAGAAAATAACAATTAGAATTAACTGATCAATTGGAATTTCATTTCTTGTTTGTTTTGAAGAGTAATAATGGGGAAGGCTGGTCAAAGCTGATTGTAGATGGCGCGTCTATAGCTTAGAACCAATCTGACCGATAAGGTCAAACTATTTTGAAATAGTAAATTACATTGACAGATTTTCAACCAATGACGATGTTTGGTTCAAGCGATGCTAGCGCCATTAGTTCCACAGTTGCCATCCCGATTAACTTGCTAAAGATAGTAATTAGTGATTCTTCCTTAAAACACGCAATTGAAGTCATCATAATGAATGACTTTTATTATGCAACTAACTCTGAAATCGCAAATTAAAGTGTTCACTTACATCAAATAACCCTCCTTTTGGGCTTCACCACAGTCGGGTAAAAAAATGTATGGGACAGCAGAGTACAATCACGTGTAATTTCATTCACTTGTATTTAACGGAACAGTCGAAAAGTTGTGTTTAGTTGTGAAAATTAAAGTAAGCAGACGCTCTGTTTCAGAACTCAATGAAGATGTGGTGCTGCCGCTCCATCGAGAGAACCGAGTCCAAGCGCTGCTCCTACACGGCCATGGCTTTCCAGAGGAACCCCACATCTAGTGGTACTGCCAACTCAGTTTTTTATTTTCGAAATTTTAATTTCCTTCAAACTTCAAACTTTCTTTTAATCTTGTTCAAATGTCTAAATCTGTCCAGTTTTGTAAGGCTTCCTCATGATTGTCCTTCATCGACTTCCGGTAGGGTCTGTCAGACTCTTACTCATTCTTCATTAGACTCTTGTGTCAGACTCGTACTTGAAAACAAAACGAAAACTTTCAAATACCTCCAGAGGTATTCAAAAATCCGTATTCAACATACATACCCTTCCGTAAACGAATATTATTGTATCCTGACCACGGATTTCTCAGAGTACCTACATGTACAACAAGTTATAAACACGATTTCTGGAAGACCGTGTGGTATCCAGGTACCTGATCAAATTACTCGTGCCAGCTACAATAACCGAAGCTCAATTTACGACGTTAGGTTTTAATGACTAGCCATAATAATTATGTGCTATGAACCATTATTATCTATAGTTCAATAAGTACTAGTTATAGAAACCAATTGGCGGGTCATGGTGACGGTTGCTAATTGGGAAACCAACAACATTTTAACCAAACATAATCCTTTTACACAGGTAATTCACTGAAAAATTCTTTGCGAAACGAGGCAAACATCCGCTTCAAGACCAAAGACCAGGATGTCAGAGACCGATGTATACCGACTGTGCACGTGTGCCACAACGGCAGAACGATCGTCACGCCCCCTGTGCATGACTACAGGACCTGCAGCAGGCACTCCTTCCAACAATCACTCAAAGAAGAAATCATTAACAACAGAAACGCGTACTTAGATACAGCCATGCGACTAGCAAACGAGAAACGAAGACCTTGCTCGCCATTATGCTGCACCTCCCCCTCGTCACCAACTGAAACGATCACGGTCACACCCGACCAATAGTATTTCAGCAGAGATTACTCGGCGGACGAACCGGAGAAATATCTCAAAGAGATCAAATTGAGAATTATACAACGTGAGAAAGAATACGGACAAAATTATATCTGAATTGTGAATGTGAAGTTCTAATTAAGCAACAAAAAAAAACATTTTGTCAATTTCTTTACGTTGAACTGTAATGGCGTACAAGATATCATTTTAAAATAATTTTCAGTGAGTAATATTATCTGGACTCACGAAACTAATTATAGTGTTATTACGATTTTTCATGTTGTTATGGATTTTAATAAAGTATGCACGTGCCTAGGTAAGCATCCAGGAAATATATTCCCAATAGTTCTAACGATTTATGACTAGTATTTTAGTAATGTTTGTTGACAGCCTCTCAGTTTTAAATACCAGTAAAATCGGTACCTGTTTTTATATTTTTTTTTAAATTGTTACTAATTTTAGTAAAAGGTTTCCCAGTGAGTGAACCTTACTGGGAAAATTATGTACATAGATCTGAACCGACCGTATAACTAGAATATATCCTGTGGATATATTAAAGAGTTTTCCAGATAGTTTTAAAGAGCGCAACTAATATTCTGCTAGGTCTTTGTAAAAATAGATTATTTATGAAAGATCTACCCAACTCAGGAAAGAGAGTGAATGCGAGTGAGCACCTAACAATAAATGAACTATTTTCTCTTGATTTACAAATGGTTGGGTTAGTTATACTATTCTTTCTATTTTTCTATATACATGTACTCAGTGTCCTATGTGTTGTAAAGTTTTGAATAAGATAATATGAAAACTTTCAACTTTCAACTCTCGGTTTTTGCTAGGTAGGTAGTTATACTAGATAAGTACGTCTAAAAAGTTTTAAGAAATTTTCGAAAAATCCAAAGTCCGAAGCGGTAAAAATGTTATGGCATTCTAAGGTATTCTAAACAGTGAAAATAAAAATAGCAATAATCATAAACATCGATCTACTAACTTGAAACTTCGTTTAGATAAAAGGTTTAAAATTCATGTGATCCATTTCTGAGGGCGGTATGACTTGACGAGTGCTCAGCACACCAAATCTCGAGGCGATGGCGACCGCATTGTTACAAACTTATTCATTACCCGACTGTCGGCTTTGTTGGCGTCGTCTGAGAGAAATTAGGACATGAAACAGCTTAGCTAAAAACATTTCCCAACACCTGTAATAAAAGATCATTTTCATCCTTATTTTTATTGCATTTTGTACGTATGGAATTTTTTTATATAATACGTTTATATAAAAAATTCCATACGTACAAAATTTTTATGTAATTTATCTTTTTGGGAGGACTTGGATTTCTGTCGATTTTGATGTTGAATTTGATGGACGTCCACAAAGTAAGACTGAGATGTAAAAAACAGTAATATTTCACCAAAACTTAGGAAGTTCTTATTGATTGTTTTTTACGCCGTATCCCAGTAGTTCCGCATTCTCTAGTTAAATTAAGGGACATAGTTATAATTAATTTCACAGTAAGTATCCAACAATAATTTTGTAAATAGCATTATACATCCATATGCACTATATATTTTGTTATATAATTCATAGTCATAGTAGAAGGATATTCCTTCATTGCATTCTAAATGTTTTGTTCGTGTGAAAATCACAAATCAATCCTATGAATTTGTCTGTGTACTTTTAACATCTCCCATTTAATATTTTTATACTATTTGAACTCACGTTGAAAATAACAAAATGTACTTATAAAAAGTATAGAATACTTGTTTTCCTCGAAAGAGCAGTGCATTGAATTTATCCACATAAACTTGATAAAGGGTCTTCCAGCTTTCAGATCAATGAGCTGTGTTAAGGGACGAGAAAAAAGTCCTTTAATACGTACATTTTGCATGAAAGCGTGTACGAATGGTAGGCATTGTTAGTACGCAATCGAAGTCCGTGCTCTAGAGACATTTGACAACACTGAGCCCGGGCGAACTGGATCCTGAAATACCGTGATCCATAACTTTGTGTGAAAAGCCTAGTTGTAAAAGCACTGTAAAATATTACCGTAAACGAATTTTTGAAACACGAACAAAACAGTTGTTGAAAACCTTTTTGTGAAACAGTATTTAAACTTTACCATGCGATATGCCTAAGAATAAAGTTGTGTTTTTTTTATAGAATAGTTGAAAGTAAATGTTGTTATAACAAAGTCTTCTTATTGTATTTTTCTAAAAGACATTGCAGTTACGCAATTAGGAGACCAAGAGATATATGTTGTGTGATTAAAACAATATTAAAGCGGCTACACTTTGTTCATTGTTTGTTTTGTCTTTTTTTTCATATTACTTAAACCTACCCCTATCTAGCGGTGGCCCAGTGGTGGCGGCCCCGACTAGCGGTGGCCCAGTGGTGGCGGCCCCGACTTACAAACAGTAAGTCGTGGGTTCAAACCCAGACAGGCGCATTACTTTGTGTAATTTATTTCATCACCACTGCTCTCAAAACGGTGAAGGAAAACATCGTGAGGAAACCGGCATGTCCTAGAACCAAAAAATTCGAAGACATGTGACATCTACCAATCCGTACTGGGCCCGCGTGGTGGATTATAGCCCATTCCCTCTCATAGAGAGGAGGCCTGTGTCCCAGCAGTGGGAACATTAATAGGCTGATGATGATGATGAAACCTATCCCGAATCTTCGAGCAGAGGTTTATCACATTTAATTAAAGAAAATGATGATGGCAAAGGAGATCGTGGCTAAATAATATAATAATATAATAATCTTTAAGTTAAGCGCGGCTGTCATTTGCAGATCTTTGACAGTCGTTACAGGTAGTCAGTGGCCCGAAAGTCTGACAACCGGTCTTACCAAGAGGTTTCATATTACCCAGTACTCATATTTTTTTACCCAGTATTCATAAAAGGCAACGCAGCGTCTGACATACCAATTGAAAACATATTTTGGTTCGTTAAACACGATTTCAGCATAGAAATGCAGCCAGACAATCTGCGTAGTCTGAACTACCCCTTTTGTCGTGGGTACTCTGGTCAAAAGGTTGAATACATTGACAGAAACCTGCAATTTACTTCGACGCCATATCGCAGGTAGAAGATGCAAGTATTAATTACCTCCCGGCACTACGACAACTTTTATAGCTTTGGTAAATAGTTGTACTGTCGCAGTAAGTGTAGGAACTTGCCAAATGGTAAACAAAATATGAGAAACTGGAGCAAAAAGAAAAAATCGTTTATTGGTATAAAATCAAAAAACATAAAACAACTGAGGTCTCTCAGACCTTTTAATATTTAGATTATATCTGGCATAAACTGCCAGATTTTTGCCCAAGGATATAAGTAAGGGCCTTTAGCACGCCACCTGCTACATAAGTAAGGGCCTATAGCACGCCACCTGCCGCATAAGTAAATCCTCTTTTTGGTCCGTCCGCGTTCATAAATCTTGAAAAGGCATCTATTCTACGTGGCCTGTTTCAATAGTTAATATCTAAGTGCCTTCTTCAATATGTCCCGAAATCGAATTGCTTGGGTAGTGTCACATATTTGCTAGATATGTGCAGAGCTGCTGGGTTAATTGTAGAAATAAAACTCGGAGTTACATTGCACGTGAGATAACTGTTTAATTCGAAGAACCATAGACCAGTCAATAACAAAACATAGACAATCATTGAAGCACAGATTATAATTTATGCTACAGGTAGTTCTGTGTAATAAAATATCAAAGTGCTATGAGATTTTCCATCAGGAATTTCTCAGTAGTAGGCTCGCAGCCACGGCGTCTGGATTTTTTCCCAGTTGATATAAATAGTCTCGCCCCCCATTGTATGGGACTTAAACATAACTTGCGGAATGTTGGTGTACTATTAGGTACACCTCTGCCTAACCCTTCGGGGATTACGGGAGTCATGTTATGATATGTTAAAATTTCAAAACCTCAAAATTTCACTTCGCTCGTTTCCTATCAAAACATTGGCATCTATTTCATTATTTTAATTAAAACGCAATTTGTGTGCTTCCAATTTCAATTCCTATGAAAACATATTTTTATTAAATTCTGGAAACAAGCCAACTGTGAGCAATTAATACCATCCGTCTTGCTTCCGTATCAGAATGTTTTAGGAAATAATCACCAAAAGATGCCAAAAATGCTTGTTTTTATTTTCTACCTAAATCAGACGCCTAAAATAGAATAGAATATTCTATATTATGTACACCATACAAATAACATTTATAAAAGAAAATATTTCACATAGAGTGACACAACGGGCGATCTTATCGTTGAAAGCGATATTTTCAAGATCACGTTTGGATGGATTACATTGCAGGAAGAAGGAGAGACAATACCGCAGGTCGCTCGCCGTCCGTCCGTCTTATGACGACAGAGGCCCTACTCCCTAATGCTTCTACCGTATATTCGGATCTATCTGTCTCTCTCACTCGCACTCATCTGCAGAAGTGCGCGACAGAAACGGATAGATCCGAATATACGGACGAAGCGTTAGAGATTAGGGCCCCAGGCCGTGTCGACGGTGCGTTCGAGTTCCACGCGCGCCTCAAAGAGATGTCAGCAAAAGGAAGGCAAGGGCCGATGCCTGCCGGGGCTGCGGGACTGTTCGAAAGAGATACCGTGACCTCGGAACACAAAGGGCGATGAAGGAACATGGATGGGTTTTAGTCAGTAAAAGTCTGACACTCCCTCCTGCTCCGCCCACAGCGGGAAGAGTCATTTTATGATTACCCACGCGAAAAAAAAAATTGTTGTGGTGTTAACACAATAATATACATGAAGCATATTTTACAAACCTACCTACCTATGCCTACTTATTTACTAGCAGTAAGGTGTATCCACTGAACCTCATCCTAATTGGAAAGGTCACGTAGAACTCCCCTGATAGTTGGTTCTGTAGTCTTACCGAAATTTATACTTTATGGGTTAGAGGAATCAGTTCCCAGCCTTCGTCCAAGCGGACGTGGTTCGGGTTACGTTAGCTGTGCCTGTATATTTTATATGTATAACTTATCTTCACTTCGGAATAGATACTTGTAGTACATCAAGTGTTTTACTTCGTGCGGGTGACGTCATCGGTCATCGGAAGAAACCTCCCCTACAGTATTTACTTTAAAAGACATCCAAACTCTCTCAACCCTTGCGTGCATAATAATTCGTGAGTAATAATTACGTATAAATCAAATCTATGCAGGAACTATGCAGGTCGCAACTTGTCGACAAGGAAGGACTCGAGAACCATCCGCGTTCAGCGCTGTTTTTCCGCGGCGTTCAGCGCTGTTCCGCTGCATTCATCGTCGAACACGGCGGAACAGCGCTGAACTCTATCTATAGCACTCGCATGATAATAACACATTTGTCTTCATTTTAAATACTTGTTTGCCGCGAAAGCTGTATAGACGCGGAAAGGTGAACGGATGCGTACGCGTCTCCATACAAAATCGTTGTTGTCAATGGGAATAAGCTCAATATGGTTCCCTAATATTAATAAAAAATTGTTTTAAAAATAAACAACGTAGGTAATGACATTGTAGGTCTCTCGGTTGAACATTGCGTCGAACTGTCCTGAGTTGAGCTAGATAAGCATGTTATCAAAACTTTTCCTTTTTGAATCAATAATGGACGATGCCCTGGCAAAACTTGCAGCCAGTAATAAATCTACAATTATTTGTGGTGATTTTAATATCAATATTTTAGAAGAAAGTTCAAATAGTAGTAGTAGTACGGTTATTAAATCTTTTTAAGTCATTTGACTTGACCAACACTTTTATAGAACCTACTAGAGTCACTCAATTTTCCGCTACTTGTATAGTTAATGTTTTCTGCGATTGTGATTACTTAGATAAAGCCATAGTAAATTGTCTGCTGTCTGACCACAGCGGACAAACTGTAACTTTTAGGTGTAATACACCCCCATTGCAAAAAGTTCAGATTAAATTTAGACCTTCTACTTCTAGCAAATTAAATAGGTATAATATTTCGCTACAGAACAAGTTAAGCGTTATGAGCCTTGCCGATATTAATATAAATCAATTGTATGATCATTTCTTTTCAATAGTTCACACGGAATTTAACAAAACTTTTGAAAAGAAGACAAAAAGTATTTGCCCTAAATTCATATTTAGTGATTGGGCAACTAGAGGAATCAGAAAAAGTAGGGAAAGACTATTTGAGCTTTATGGCTTTAAGCCTTATATAAACACTAAAACTTTTAACAAGTATGTTGCTAAGTATTCAAAAAATTTTAGAAATACATGCAAGGTTGCCAAAGCCCTGCACGTTAGCAACAAGATCAAAACAGCAGAACATAAAATAAAGACTGTTTGGAAAGTCATAAATAACGAGACTAACAGGAAGAAAATACGTAGCTACACATTAGATACAGCATGTGATCCTAAAAGCTCTAATCAGGAAGTAGCTCAAGAATTTGTAAATTTCTTTACCGATATACCAATAAAAACTACGGAGGCTCTTATTTCCTTACCTGAACTCTCAATTGGTTTATTAAAGGCGAATGTGTCTGGCTGCCCGGCTGAATTTAAATTTAAACACATTAACCCTATGATAGTTATTAAAGCTTTCCGGAAAATAAAAATCAAACTAACCGAAGATCTATGGGGAATGTCTATCAAAGTTTGTACATCCATACTTGAGACTATAGCCCCTTACTTAGCTTTAATTTTTAATTTATATGTAGACCAAGGAGTTTTCCCTGATTTAATGAAATACAGGAAAGTCATACCTCTTTTCAAATCCGGGGACAGTAAAGATACTAATAATATAGACCTGTATCCGTGTTACCAGTTTTAAGCAAGGTTTTTGAAAAAGTAATGCTTAATCAAATGCTCTATCATTTTAACACCAACAACAGAATCTTACATGATCAACAGTATAGTTTCACAAAGGGACGTTGTACAACTGACGCCGGTGTAACCTTATTAAAGCACATAATTACTGCGTGGGAAGTCCCAAGACGCCATAGGATTTTTTTGTGACCTCTCTAAAGCGTTTGATTGCGTAAATCACGACACATTACTTTTGAAACTTGAGCATTACGGACTGGGTAAACTTGCACTTAGTTTGGTAAAATCTTATTTGAATGATAGACAACAACATGCTCAAATAAATGGTGTTAATTCACAGGGTTTAAAAGTAAAAAATGGGGGTTCCTCAAGGCTCAATATTGGGTCCTTTTCGCTTTCTAGTATATATAAATGATTTACCCTATTTATTGAAAAACCAACCTCAAAATATGGTGATATTTGCTGATGACACTTCCCTAATTTTTAAGATAAATAGACGGGCCCAAAATCTAGATAACGTGAATAATGCTCTACTTCAGGTCCAAAATTGGTTCACAACAAACAATTTAGTATTCAATGAAAAAAAAAAACAAATCTTATCTCTGATTTGCTTTACCAAATGTTAAAAGTAGTGATTGTGATATAATATTGAATTAAGAGAAACTTGAATTCGTTTATAAAACGGTTTTCCTGGTGATTACGCTTGAAAAGTGTGCATTAGAAAAATCCGTCAATATACTGATGTAGATACCACTAGACTAGTCTATTTTTTAGTTACTTTCATAATCTTATGGCATTTTGCTATGGGGACGGGCTGCAGATATTAAGTCTATATTTATTCTGCAGAAAAGGGCCATCAGAGCCATATATAATCTTCGTAGGCGCGATTCTCTAAGGGAACTGTTTAACGATATTGACATCATGACGGTACATTGTCAATACATCTACGAAAACATAATTTATGTCAGAAAAAACCTGCCCCTTTTTGGTAAAAGAGGTGACACAAGAAATAGGGACCAACTAATTCAGCCATGCTTTAGACTCGCTAAAGTAGACTCATATTTCATGGGGTACTGTTTGAGATGTTACTGTTTGAAATTCCACAAAGTATTCTTGAACTGAATGAGACGAAATTTAAAACATGCATTAAACGCACACTATGTAAGCAAGCATATTACAAGTTGAGCGATTATATCGCTGATAAAAATGCTTGGCTCAATGCTGGTCCTGCTTTAAAAGGGCAGCGCGCATAAATTGATAGCATTAAATGGTATGTTAGAGCTGCTGAAGATTGTACAGCTTTCTTTGCTTTGTATAGATTCAATCTGTTTCAATCTGTTTTGTATCTGTTGATACAATCGCATAGCCCATATTGTGTGAGTATTATGCACTAGAAAGCTATCATTCACTGGAAACCTACGTCTTTTCTTGACTTGAATGTGCCCTGGCGGTTGAGTTTGTCATACTCACTCTAATGTCTTGCTGATGGTGGCGCATGTGTCGGATCATTTAGTTCCCTTCGAAATGGTTGACTTGAATGGTGCTGATCCATGTGTCATGTTCGTGAACAGGCGCTGTCATTTGTGACTGGTCACCTCTTGGTTGCCATGGCTTACTTGAATGAATTATTTTGGTTTTTGAATTGCATTTTTTTGTTTTGTTTTTACTGTGGACACTTTTAACGTGCACATCTTGCTACATTGTTCTCACATAATATACCATCTCAACATGGATGATGTAACCAAGATTTTGTAACAATATTTTGATTTAAAAGAGTGTCTGTGGAGTTTCTTGCCCGTTCTTCTCCATAGAGATCTACGCTAGGGAATGGGCAACTACAGTACTTTCACAGTTTTTATGTCTTGTGACTGGGACTGTAGGTACATTTAATTTTCATCTTTGTTTCGACAATTCAAAAGTGCCTGCAACTGGCCTACTTGAAATAAATGCTTTAATTTTGATTTATGACTTATTTTGAACAGAGCTGAATTTATGTGAGTAGTCCCTTATACTTTGAAATGAACCTACGCCCTAATATTTTCGTATTCATGAGTTTTTAAACCACATCGAGAGTAAGGACAGATGACCAATCGAGTTGTCATTCATTTTTAGTTAGGGCCTCTAACGAATCTTATGTCCGGAAGTGATACGGAGTAGGAAACGTCCGTAACTTCGCCTGAAACTACGGGTTTAGTGCTTAGAGAGGAGTTACCAGGCGTCGAAGGCAGAATTTTCAATTGTCTCTGGAACGTTACTAGCTCTACATTTTAAAATGCTGCTGCTGTTCCTGCTGCTGCAGAAAATAATAATTTGCTTTCAAATAATAAGTCAGTGAACTGGGCTTAACTTTATTTTATGTCTATAATAATGAATGTTCGGTGACGAATTCGTTCGCGATTCAATTGGTTTATAACTGTAAATGAAGAAATCATAACCTACTCTAGTTCTTGATAGTAGACCTCGTTTAGTTTTTGATATATTCATATTTAGGTACGTTTTAGGGTTCTTATATAATGGTTATTTAAATGACTAATGCTCCGCTGTCAGTTCATCCGTCCGTCCGTCCATCCGTCCGTCCGTCCATCCATCCGTCTGTCCGTCCGTCTGTCACAGGGCAGTATCTTGTAAATCGTCATACATATAAGTGTCTACCACACTTGAAATTTTGCAGAGAATTATTGCTATTGCCGATATAACAGCTGTAGCGACAGAAAAAAAAAAGCAAAACAGCTCCTAAGAGCCGTAGCGTTGAATAGCCTGTAACCTTTTTTGAGAATTAGGCTATCAAATGTGTTTTTTTATCTGTCTGGTAATACCAGCGATTAGCGCGTCCAAACAAACTATTCAGCTTTATTATAAAAGTAGAAATAACTCTACGTAAAGATAAAGACAAAACAGTATCAAAACAACAGATCACAGATTTCCTAATGGTTGCCTGAACATTGTGAAGAGCTCGCTAAGTACTCGCTACTTTATTGGCTACAATTAGGGCTGAGTAATAGACATGCCGTGCCGACTAACGTACCATTAATGCTGTTACTAAATTTACTGTTTATAGTAACACGACATGCATGAAAACTTAGCATTTCAGTGCCTTACTTTACATCGCATTTAAATTATTTCAAGGATTATGTAAACTGGGAATTTACCCACGACGGACAGGTTGGTACTGAGTGTAATATACAGGGTACGTTTTGCTTTATCATATTTAGGTATCGACACTCACTACGTCTGTAAAGTTTTGCCAATTAATTTAATTTAATTTAATCCTGCATATGTATGAAACCAAAACGTCCAAAAATTACATCAATATATTAATACTAAGTACGTCACAAACATAGGTAAGTAATTGGAGTAGGTACTTACTTGTATGTACACAATATACGAGTATGAGTGTCAGTTGGACTAATTTGTAATTGTTGTGAAGGTCAGACAGGCAATTGTAAAATACTGGTATTCAGTTGCATCCGGTAAAACTGGCAGATGATTATGAAGCTGTAATTCCGTCAGTCTCAGAATCTTGAAAAAATTATCCAGAAAAAGTTAAATAATGATTCAAATTGCTATAAAAATGTTGAACATGTCTTTTGGGACCCAAAAAACTTTGCCGACTCCAAAGTCCCAAAGCCATTCTATACTAAACTATTTAATAAAATTCATTTATGCTAACTTTGTTACAGAACTTCACTCAGGCGTACACCACTCGGGGAATAATTCAAAATCTCATTTCTGCGATACGGATTTTTTTTGTGCATCTGTTTTTCTTTCTTAACGACTTGTAAGAAAATATAGGTAAAAGATGGCGGAACGAGCTGCACATAAACAACGACCAGTGGTCGACATTAGCCCAGGATCCAAAGGAATGGAAGTCGAGGCGAGAGGCTTATGCCCAACAGTGGTAAAAAGCAGGCTAATAGTAACAGTTATAACTCATAGTCATACCATAACAGTCACCAGCGTATTATTGTCCCACTTCTGGGCAAAGGCTTCTTCTCAAGCAGAGAAGGCGAGCATTGATCACCACGCTTGCTCAAGACGGGTTGGCAATTTGAGACTTAAGTATATAAACTATAAGTCCATTTTTCCTTACTATGTTTTTCTTCACCGATGTCTGTGATGTCCAGTTACAACTTATCTTTTGTAAATAACAGAAGTGTGCCGTCGCGTGACGCCTGGCAGATGTAAAACATCGAAATTATTTTGTACAAGTAATATGCTTAAAAAAAAAAACAGTATAAAAAAACAAACAAATAAAATAAAAGAAATAAAAACAAAATGACTCGATTCACAAAAAAGCAAATCCTTATGCTGGAATCGACCTCGGATGTCACGAGATTGTAACCCAGCACTCTGTGCCCCGAAACCAGCTGACTTGTTGAAAGCCGTGTCGAATATGTAGATCTTATGCTGCTTCAAATACGCGATTTTCTTTTGTTTTGCCACGGCATGCGTCGCAACGCTCGCCATGCGATTTTTATTTGTTTTTTTTTCAAAATTAACAATTCTACGGAGATCAAAGGAAAGGTCTGGAGGATTTTCCAGAATTCGTTCATATTTAGACTTCCAAACTTTAATGAAATCTTATAAATTCTTTAATCATTTGTTTTTTTGTTTTTCTATATTATAAACTAAATTTTTAAGGTGGTAGGTGTCTAAAACATTTAATCTGAGGCACTTATATCAAAATGAAAAGCCAAGCTGGAATTAATATTACTTACTTTATTAAAAAAAGTTCTACACAACTTTATCTATTTTGCCATCTATGACACGCTTGCGCCATCCCATCTTTGGGCGGCTGCTGAAGTACGGTAGATATGTGTTTGAGCCGTTTGGGGTTGAAACAATAGGGTCATGGTCCGAGTACCCCACCTAGTATTTCGGGATATAGCCAAGTGGTTAGTCGACTCTTCACGTGACCAGGGGGCTGGCCTTTTTTTGGCCAAAGAATCAGCATTGCCATCCAACGTGGCAATGCTGCCAGCTTACTGTACAATTTTCGTATTGACAGCGATGAAGGCAACGTTTTTGGCGCCCTGAAATTATTTTTCCATTTTGATGCTTGCACATATTTTTATATTTTTTTAATCTACTTCTAGTTTATAAATAATGTACTTTATCTATTCATTCAGAGAATTTTAATTATTAAAATCTCTGCATTTTTACAATGCAATAGCATATTTACATAATTTAAATTTGCTTGTATTAAACTTACTTAAGTATCAACAATAACCTCTAGCTGAATGGCGCAAAATATGAATACGTGTGCGACTTGCTGAATAAACTGAATTTTGCGACACCAGCTCAATAAAAATACGATTAATGGTAATTCGTTTTACCAGAAAAGCGAACACATGCATAAAGTAAAGAGGTACGTAGTGTTTTTTTAAGTTAAATGAATGATCAATGAAACCGTTGTATTATAATGCAATGTATTGTAAAGTGGTAGGTATACCTATCGTGTGTAATTACCTAAGTAACTTGGCCCAGGTCTAGTGAATGTATAATGATTTGAGTAGCGGTTGTGCTTTGTCACTGTGTTGTGCTCATCGATTACGGTTGCCTGTCTGTAGTGAGTACAATATTTATTATTTTACTTTTTATATCATAGGCTTGATAAGTACCATATAAATATAGGTAGGAATTATTAAAATTAGAGGTGCGCAGAACAATATAGACTGGAAAATAACATGATTGCACTTATTTTATACTCGTTTTTGTGAACGAGAAAACACGCTCAAGACTTGTCTGTTCGGCTCATCAGTGAGTTTTTTTTAGAAATTAATTTTCAATTCAATTCAACCCAGTCTAAATCTGTGATATTTGTAAATGGTGCCACACTTTATAACCCATTTATTAAAGGAATTTAAACGTCATTATTTCAGCAGTTAGACTTACACGCCTGGGGCTTTCAAAATAAATAAGTACTACATACGTAGATACCTCATAATCTTTAGTTTAAAGCTTTTAGTCTGAGCCTTGGGGCTTTCTCCTGCAGTGTAGTTCTGAAAAGACTAAGCACATTACAATATACAGAACCGATTTTAGGTTATCGCGAAATATAAAAAAAAAATATAGGTTAACTTGGCTAGCCCTGCCAGGGCCTGCTAGGGGTTACAATGAAGATCGAAACAACACTCTCTGGTCAGCCCAGTTTTCTGTGACACAATATTTCGTGCAAACATCACGTAGATTATTCCTGTTCTGCCTAGAAGTAACAATTGCGAGTGTGCTCGTATATCGCTCTGCAACAATGTATGTGCTAAGGTCCGCTCTTTTGACTTTTGCGCGTCGATCGATTAACAATATGCTTGCAAATATTTCAAAGAATCTTTTTTTTTTGTTTGTAACCCCTGATGAGCGCTTCAGTAATAGGCTGCCGATCGCGGGTTATATTCCCGTTCAATACAAATATTTGTACGTAGTATCTTCCCCTCATCCTACCTCTATTGACTATTCTATCTATTCATCTCTATGTCTATCACATACACTAGGTTTACTAGAAAAAAACTCAACGTTGTATTAGATCCTCCTTTGTGCTTGGGTTCTATTTATTCCGGGTTTAATAATTGCTATGTTTTGTGTAAGAAATAATTACGAACAATTTGGTTCAATGTGCGCACGTGTTGTTGATAGAATTCTGGTGAGATACCAAATGTTTTATGTTTTCCAATTTTCTTTGTACCTACATTGTGCAATGTATGAGAATTTTGTACACGTTTTTACGTACTACACGTTTTCAAAGCCATCAATCAACCAGCAGACCAATAAGTTGTACAAATTGCCCGTCAGAGGTTTCACATTCAAGAATCAGATAGCCGGGCACCTGGGCACTCGCTCGTTTTTTAAAATATATAAATCGCGATGAAAAATCATTGTGAAAAGTGGAAGACAATTAGTTACTTTTATAACCAGTTCTTAAACAGATAGACAATTAAGTGTTTTATCTATTGTGTGTGTCATCTCCGAACTAATCATCCCCTTCCGGCCATATCATCTTTAACACAGTCAGTCATATTTTAATGGTCTCCCCGATTATCCATAAATAACGTGGAAGGCACCGACGCACAAACTTTCCTAAGCTAAATACGTTTTCAGTACATCATTCTGAACGCGGAGGGTCCCTCTACATAGAAATTTTACATCGGCAATATAAATTTAAAAAAATCTGCCTGTTTCCCACAAGAGTGTTGTAAGTACCTACACGGTCAAAAAGTATGGAGCAACCGGTTTTTTTTTTGTGTGGATAGGTACTTGTTGTTTTGAAATAACGTAAAGTACAACATTACTGAGTTATCATTTAGTTACAAGTTTGCTAATTTATAATAAACACTCCACTATTATTACAGTCAGCATAAAGTTCGGTGATCGCCACTTGTTCAAAGGTCATTAAAATTTCAAATGACGCGTTTTGGAAAGTTCATTCTTTTTTATTAACATACAATAGATTTATTTGCCCTTTAGACCTTCACATCGACACACTGTCTTTGTTTCGATACGCTCTTGGCTTTATGGCATAGCATTGACAGGTGTTGTCTAAAAAAACAAATGAAAATCATTCAGGTAAAAATAGTACAGTATTGATTACGCTGTACATATATGGTGGTCAAATTAATGTATATTAATACCTATTTGATAGCAATTAAATAAATGTATTGCTTTTTTTACCCCATAAAGTAATTTTCTTTATCAAACTGTAAACTAAGTACATTTTTGATGCCTGTAGATTTATGTACAGTCAGCAAAAGAGTACAGTAACTAACAAAACATACTTATTGAGCAGGCTTGCATTATTTATTGTTATCGAAAGAATTCCTTGAAGCGGTTTCAGTCTTGAGTACTCAGGGTACGTGCTGAAGTTTGCTTGCCGCATACTTACCTCTTTTGGTGACTGTATCTATCTGCAGCTGCCGAACCACTTATATGAGAATCGAATTTGATGTCAAACGTGCGCAGAAACTTCTGCGTCTTGATTGAAACTCCATTTGCGAAGCAAAGATTATCCGTGCGCTTCTAGCGGCGAAATTTAGAAGTTGTCTACGAACGACGCTTTGCTTTATGGTGAATGCTGCAAGTTCATAAAGGTGCAGGAATGACTTTGACCTTGAAAAAGTAATTTTTCCACCTTTATGAACTTGGAGGGTTGTATTGATGATTTTGATGAACATAAAACTACATACGTCTTACAGCCGCGAATAATATTTTAATCAACATACAACCTAGCAATGGCCTGCATATTGCAAAAAACGTAAAAAAATTGAATTTCGCGGGCTACCCTGGAGCATTCACCTTAAAGTTGAGGTTAAGTTTAGACAATCAGATGGATCACGATTACATACAGAAACCTTTACGAAATATTGTTGCGTTCCTCAATGTAGTACGAGTAAGTACTTAAGGAGATTCGGGAATACGTTTTCATTTGTTTCCAAAAGACAAAATTATGAAGCAAAAATGAATAATAATATATATACAAGCCGATTTCACTTTTTTTGGATTGGCTCCTTAGTTTGATGATATTTTAAAGTTAGTGGTCTTACAAAATAGGGTCCACCAATTAATTATTCACATTGATTTTATTTAGTTATGTAAAATTAGGTTAGCTCGCAAGGGAAGCTTATGAATCTGAAGGGTGCATTGTCGCGGGCCTGTGGACGGTGGGCTGTGGGCTAGCTCGCCGTCCGTCCGTCTCATGACGACAGGCCGTGTCGACGGCGCAGGAGTGTTCCACGCGCGCCTCAAAGAGAGTCAGCAAAAAGGAAGGGGTCCGAAAGGACCGATGCCTGCCGGGGTTGCGGGACTATTCGAAAGAGATACCGAGGCCCCGGAACACAAAGGGCGATGAAGGAACATGGATGGGTTTTAGTCAGTAAAAGTCTGACACTCCCTCCTGCTCCGCCCAGAGCGGGAGAAGTCATTTGATGATTTCCCATCCGAAAAAAAAAAAAAGGGTGCATTGTAAGGGTTGCGGGACTGTTCGAAAGAGATACCGTGGCCCCGGAACACAAAGGGCGATGAAGGAACATGGATGGGTTTTAGTCAGTAAAAGTCTGACACTCCCTCCTGCTCCGCCCAGAGCGGGAGAAGTCATTTGATGATTTCCAATCCGAAAAAAAAAAAAAGGGTGCATTGTAAGGGTTGCGGGACTGTTCGAAAGAGATACCGTGGCCCCGGAACACAAAGGGCGATGAAGGAACATGGATGGGTTTTAGTCAGTAAAAGTCTGACACTCCCTCCTGCTCCGCCCAGAGCGGGAGAAGTCATTTGATGATTTCCCATCCGAAAAAAAAAAAAAGGGTGCATTGTAAGGGTTGCGGGACTGTTCGAAAGAGATACCGTGGCCCCACACATGATTTCCCATCCGAAAAAAAATAATGGGTTTATTGTAAGAGCGGTTTTCATTGATTTTCATTTTGATTGTTTCATTTTTACAAGCAATAAATAATTTAGTACACACAGCTGTATTTATTTTTATTCAAATTTAAAACAAAAGATTCATACTTGTTAACTATTTCGATTTTTTTCAAAATATACATTAGCAACACATAAACAAATTTCTAAAATATGATTTTAGTCATATGAAACTCTTCTTATCGCTAAATCTTTTCCTATTTCAGAATAAACTAAATAATCACATTCTGTATTACATCGACAATTGACAACATAATTATTGTCTCGTCCAGCAAGAAACCACATAAATCTGATTTATATTTAATTAATAAATTTTCCGTGACGTAAATTGTATCGAAAACTGTCAAAGTGTCATTCTTAGACAGCTTCACAATTTTGAAACTTGAGGCGCTAGTTAGAATCTTTGCGTCGCCAATACACAATACACGAGCTGAATCGCTAAAATATTCCTGAGCTATTAAGTACACTAAGCTGTTTTTAATCACTAAAATCTTGAACCTATAGTAAAGTTTTATTATACTTGACGTGGTTATAAATCCGACTGATGAGCGGTCTTGGGTTCGATGTCGGGGTCGGGCATACACGGCATAGTATCATAACGTAAAATCACGCCTGTGATCCCCGAAGGTTTATGCCAGTTATATTTAAGTCCCATGTAATAGCGGGCGACCCTATTGACATCTACAAATCCGACAAATCCGGGCTCCGTGGCTTCTACTGAGATATTCATGATGGAAAAACCCAAAGACAATTTGCGCGACCTGAAAATCGAACCCAGGACCTCTCGCTCAGCAGTCGCGCTTGCAACCACTAGTAACTAGACCACCAAGGCATAGTTTAATTGGATTTTCCATGGGTGATTTCTCATTAACAGTCGTTAAAGGTCACCATCACATTCGGCTAAAGGTGAACGCACATTTGTCCGCGCCGAAAGAATCGACCGCGCCGAAGAAAACGTTCTATCATAGTTTAACGTTATTTATTCGTCCGATTTGGCGCGGATAACTGTGCGAGGTCAGATAGGATTTTATACTTGACAAGAAATTCTAAAATTCGATTCTTTAGGCTCTTTTGCTTCCTTCGGCTCTGATAAGTGTGCGTTAACCTTTATGGTCCCGCGCATGATTTCACCCCGGTCCTATCGTATTGCTGACACATGGGACTGTGAGAGTAATGGAACAGAGATTGCACCTGTGTTCGCGCTGAAATTGGCCACCGTGATTCAATCCTTTTTACTTCTAAAAGAAACGGTAGCTATAAGCTACCGTTTTGTTATCCAACAACCAAGAATGCATGATAAACAGATTACTTTGTAGTCAATTTAATGCAATTAATAGACAAAATGACGCAATTGCTGACCCTCTTGTGGTTTATCTAAAGTCCTATTTTTGCTTGAATTACCCGGAAATAAAGTGTACGAAATCTGAATTGTTGATTACGCCAGTTGTCATTTCGCGATGAACACCTGAATTATGTATAACGTGAAGAAAATGGAACGTATCTATTTCCATTCGTAAGTAAATAGGATTTATGTGCTTTTTATATAATGTACCAGATTCAGCATGTCAACATTAAGCACAAGGACAGTATACATGTCCTTGTGCTTAATGTTGACATGCTGATAATATTACATATCGAAATTATGTAATCATGCATAAACTTACCTATTTTATAGTTTCAGAGTGGTACAAGATGAAAGATACATAATTAAGTGTACCTAATACCTTTATGAAAAGTCCCGTAATACACATTGATTTATTTAAGAAAATGTCGCCAAAACGCCGACTTCCATTGTTTATTTTATTCCGCCTCTATTCCTACAACATCTAATTTATTAACCAATAATTGCGTTAAAAACCAGAACATTTTTTAACGCAATGATTGGTTAATAAATTAGATTTTTAACATTAACCAAATTTATCACTGCTTGTCACTATCGAAGAATAGATTCACTAAAACCCAACTACGTCTTCGTAATAACCAATCGATTGACTCATCATTCATCAAAATTGGCCCAATAGTTTAGAATTTTAGATTTATGTTACAAACATACATCGACTGCTGACATCATGACCCTTCCTTTTAGCTTAGCCGAAGTCGAGTAAAAAGGAGGAACGAAGCCTTCAGGTTTAATTTAGACTACACAATAAACTTTTTATATTATAATTAAGTGCCAAAATACGTGACACGTATTTTATAATTATGCAAATAACCAATCAACACAATTCCGATCATAAATGTGCATTTTAACTGGGTTATATCAAAACCAGTGCGAACATTAAATTACTACTTTGTGAAGTAGTTCAATTATTGCAATATTCTATATTATTTCTCATCACATTTCCCCTGCATTACTGATTTATTCTACTTTATTAGTAATCGTATAGGCAGTCTTAACATGCATGTATAATATTGGTGACATAGTTTTATAAGGACAGACAGATGATAAGAGGAGGGCAAGAAAATCATAGATATTAAACACTATCATGATTCTAGCCTGGTCTATCATAGCCGTATTATCATTTGGAGTCGGCGCAACATAATCGTCTTCTAAACTTCTCTATTACTCGTCATCTCAGGAGTCACCTCCACTCTCAGCTACAAAAAAAAAAAAACATTTATTTCAGGTCCGAGACCCATATAAAACAAAAATAGAAACCAAATGTAAACACATACATTATTAAAATATCAGAATTAAGTACATTAAAATGACATTAAAAACATTATTGAATTAAACTAGATTAAATTACCAACCACCACCACCATCCACTATACTGGCTACTGGCTATTCTGGCTTTGCTATACCATCCTTCACTCAGTCTATCCATCGTTAATCCTATCCGTATTACATTATTGGAGTTACCACTCGACAACCAGTTACATGGCCCAGTGCTCCATGTTCATTATTATGTCTAAGACCCCACTCTATCCAAGTTACAGCATGTTAACATCTTCCACTAGATACTGACTAGGAAAGATGTCCACCAGTAATAAATGTCTGGTTTTGAATATCAGAACAGCTCGCTAGAACCTTTGTTAGCTCATTAGAAACTTTAGACACTCGTTATACTATCAGGGAAATGCTTTACTTCCTCAACAGTTTAAATATCTTACTTATAGGTTACTACCTACTATTACGTTAAATTAACGTAATGCAAAACACAAAGAGATTTATTTGAACCCAGTTTTTTTTCAGGAGTTTTCTCTTTTGCAATATGACATGTTGACTCAAGCAAACTTATAAAAAAACAAACACATATAAATGATCAGAATGTTTCAGAAGAAAGAGTTACTTCAAATTCCAACTTCTTTCTTCTAATTTATTACACTGCATAAAAAAAAGCATCTTTTGTTTTTTGATGACGAGTAGGAACAGTGACGAGTCGAGCATAAGTCAAATAATCCCCCTATAATTTAGACACAGGCCTCCTCTTTAGGGGAGGGTTTAGTTACCGACATGCCCAGTGCGGGTTGGTAGAAGTCAAGTCAAGTCTTCAATTTCAAACAAAAAACATCTTAATTTGCGTGTTACAGATCTCCGGGAACTATGGTGGAAGTGAGTGATGCCGTCCCAGGGACAGAGGAGTCCAAGCTGAGCAAGGGTCGGGAGGCTAACTGGCCAGCGGTGCTGTTCTTTATACACATACACCTCCTGTCTTTGTATGGGACATGGCTCCTAATCTACGAGGTCAAACTGCTGACCCTTATTTTCTGTGAGTCTTATAGTAATTTAATTTAAAAAAAAAACAGGTAGGAAAACCCAGAAAAAAAACCATTTAAAATGAATCTTATTGCTTGAAATGTTTTAATTTGTTACCTACGTATTTATTATGAAAATAATAATTCTACTTTTATCGAAAACAAACGGAACGATCAACAAAATCCTAACATTTACATGTTCTTACAAATATATTATTCTCCGAAAGAACATATAGAACCTACATTCTGCGGTTAAAGCTTTCCGGGAAATGCTTTCTTAATGTTAATGCTTTCTTTGCTTGAATTCCGACTGTTACTGAAAATATCCTGATGGAAAACTCAAATATCAATCTTATGTCGTATATGAATATCTGAAATTATTTGTGAAAATTAAGTCAACGAAACCAATCCCTTCGTGGTCTACAGACGACTCCTTCAGTACTCCTTATAGAAAGTACCGAGTTCACTGATATTCGACCACTTTTCAACCTTATTACTAAGGGCATAAGGGTGAACTGGAGCAGACCGTCAGTGAACTCGGTAGTACATACAAATAACAGCTAAATCGGAATAATTGCTTTTTGACTAAACCAGGCACATGACGTATTTGCAGTCTCATTAACAGGATAAACAATCGAAAATCAGTGTAGCACTAAATAAAGGCTATAATTAGAACGATTATTAAATAAGACCATAAATGTATATTTACGTGATTGATATTGTTGACAGTCACTAATTGCAGGAGTTTGTTTGACGAAAGCACCTATTATGGAGCTCTATATTTTTTAGCAGTTCACTTTTATGATACGACCCCAGAACTTGTCATTTAAACTTCATAACTGAGGTTTTTAAGATCATTTATACTCATAAGTATTACATTATTCACTCACAAGAGAATATTAAAACTAAACACTTAAAAAGAACAAAGTTGGGGGTATTACAAAAATTAGACATCTATTATGTTAATGTTTTGAGGGTAGATTACAAATCATTGTGGACAAAATGCTCGTTCGAAACATGTAAACAAGTATCCGTGTAACAGATATACGGTAACTGGATGTGGCTCGACACTATTGTAGGGAATAAATATGATGTCATACTCAATTTTACGTGACTTTGCCTTTATAATACTTATTAGAAAATGCCAGTGCTGTCTCCTACAGTCACTGGGCAAATTAAAGTATTGTTATATGCAAATATATTGTATTAATATTGCACGAAAAGTTGCGATGGCGTCAACCCAATGTTGATAACACTGCATAATTATTGATTGTATAAAACAAAAACCGGCCAACAGCGAGTCGGACTCGCACACCGAGGGTTCCGCACAAACTTTATTGAATGAAAGGTAAATTTCGGTTTACGATTTATGACGTATTAAAAAAAAACTACTTACTAGATCTCGTTCAAGCCAATTTTCTACATAACACTTCCAGAAACTTACATTGTATCGACCTTTCCTGCCAAAGTTCAAACATTCCAGCCATTAAACAATAACAGATGGTTGTACATCCTCGATCTCGAGAGTAATTGTGTTCTTCAGTGCAACAACGAAATTACCAATCAAAAACTTCAAGGCTCAGGAGTACTTCAATTACCTCCAGGATGCAACCCTCAAAGTTCATTTAATCCAATTGAATGACTTTTTCAAGAAATAGTAATACAATTTTATGTCATGGGCTAAGGACCTAGTGCTGTCAAAGTAATTTCGGCATAACAAATATTGATTCTTTTCTACTACACTACCGTTCTCACTGCTCGTAAGCGCACGACTGTCTCTTGCCGGGCAAGGATTTATTGTTCGTTTAAACTCATTGGTCGAAGCTCAGGACGGTGAAACAAATTGACCATAGAAATTAGTAATTTCGTTTGGACCAAACTACCGTTGACATGTACTCATTAACTATGAGTATAAACATTCAAAAATAATTAGCTTCTTGTAGTTCAATTATTACTTAATGCAATCAAAATACTTTTTCCTAAATATGTTGAAGATTATCTTCCTGAGAGGTAAATGCTGTGTATGAAAGTGATTGTGGACAAGACACAGAAATTAATAATTCATCATCTAAAGATGTTTTTCTTAAAAAGCAATAGTCTTATAAATATAATTTAAGTGGCTTCATTTAGATTCACGTCACTTTAATTCTGAGAAAAAAAATCGTTGCATTATCTGTAAAGCAGCACTGCGTTTTCAGCCTAGACGCTTCAATTTTTCGCCTGAGAAATTCCCTCATAAATAAAATTAAATTCACTCATAAATGACGGCAAGAACAACCTCAGATGATTTTACAGAACCCTTAAATCGCACAGCTTTATCTAAAATATTGTAAAAGATTAGATTCGTGCTGTTATATTCTCTTGCTTCATTTACGTCCCGTATCGGTTGTAACCATAGTCTCATCGCTCCCTGCATCAACTAGTTTGAGAAATATTTAATCGTAGCTTTTTATTTATTGATGTTTATTTGTTTATTCGAACCCTGAAACGTTTTGATTTAAGTTTTCTAAAATAATATTCAATTGCGTAGTTGCCATCGATCGATGGTCGAAAGTAAGCTTACGTTTATTGAATGAAAGGTAAATTGCTGTTTACGATTTATGACGTATTAAAAAAACTACTTATTAGATCTCGTTCAAACCAATTTTCGGTGGAAGTTTACATGGTAATGTACATCGTAATTTTTTTTTAGTTTTATCATTCTCTTATTTTAGAAGTTACAGAGGGGGGCATACATCTTACCACTTTGGAAGTGTCTCTCGCGCAAACTATTCAATTTAGAAAAAAAAATATTATAATTCTCAATATGATTTTTGGAGACCTATCCTTAAATATCCTACGAGATGAGATTCAGTTCTAAGTAAGTATGGGGTTTTGTGTGAAAATCTTAATGCGGTTCACAGAATCTACTACACATTTTCCAAGTTTCAACAGCATAGTTCAAATAGTTTCGGAAAAAAGTGGCAGTGACATATGGACGGACAGACAGACATGACGAATCCATAAGGGTTCAGTTTTTTGCCATTTGGCTACGGAACCCTAAAAAGGAGATAGTTTTAGCAAAACAATATTGTTCGAATTACCATACTAATTCCCACGACGAGCAATATAACGAGATTTTTAAATAAAACTTACGTAATACAAAAAAAAAGTCTTCATAATTTTTTTCATCAACAAAAGTTAGATTAAATGAACAATAGTTTTTTGAACATCTTGCAATAACTTACAATAGTGAAATGTTCAAAGAAGTCGATTGAATACCCATTATCATTCGACGTTATTCCCTCATCCATGTCATGGCAGGTTTCTTTATCAATACATCGTTAAGTATATATAAGTGTATAACTTCGCGTATCTTCATGTCCGTAAGGAAAGTTTCAATCCTCCACTCATTTCTTAATACTGTAGGTACTTATCGACTTTCATATTAAACAGAAACCTACTGGGACCTGTTGTCAAATCTAAGTCTGGAATAGAATTTTTTAATTTTATCACATGCAAGACTTGACTTTATTATCTTGTGATAGAAAATCGCCCGTTATAATTAAATTATCGTTCAAATTATTATTCTACAGAGTACCTTCATATGTCACTTTAATATCAAAGCATTTTAAAAATATTATATTCACTAACTATACAGACCTAATATTATAATATAATATGTGTCATCATCTGCCTAAACTTTTCATGTTTTATTGGGGTCGGCTTCCAGTCTAACAAGATGCAGCTGAATACCAGTATTTTACATGGAGTGACTGCCTATCTGACCTCTACAACCTAGTTAGTACTTTGTAATACGATACCCCTTGGTAAGACTGGTTGTCAGACTTTTTGGGCCACTGACGACCTGTAACGACTGTCAAAGATCACAAATGACAGCCGGGACCAGTTGGTCCCGGCTGTCATTTGTGATCTTCGACAGTCGAGTTTCCTCCGTGCCTCGGAAAGTACGTTAAGCAGTTGCTTAACGTACTTTCCGAGGCACGGAGGAAACTCGGTATGTAATGGGTGGTCACCCATCCACAGACCAACCTAGGCAAGCACGGCTTAACCTAAAGATCGACCGGAGCGGCTGTTATTATTTAGCCACGAGCTCCTGCTAAATATCGACATGTGTCAAAAGCAGAAAAGAATCAAAAGGCGTCAAAACATTCGCCGCTTGGCGATGTCCAGAAATACTAGGTGGATCTTCGGGCCTATAAATTGTTATAAATGGCTATGTATTTCCAGTTGTAACCTTGACGTCAGTAGCAATCCTGGGCATGACAACAGGAGCTCATCGGCTGTGGGCACACGGAGCGTATAAAGCGAGCACCGGACTACGGATCGTGCTCATGCTGTTCCAAACCTTAGCTGGAGTTGTAAGTATTGTGCTTAGTACTTAGCGATCGACATCCCTGCTTAGCAAGTACTCATGCTAGTCATATTGCCGAGAGTCAACAATCGTAAAATAGAGGGATCTCAATTCCACACAAAATATTCCATAATACATATACTTTGCACACAATCAGCCGAGTATTTATTTAGATAGAATGCAATTTTAGTTTGTTTGTATACAAAGTGAAAAATAACCTTATACTTACGTTTTCTAGAGGAGTTATATGGTAAACATGCACCTGCCATAGACGCGGAAATATGCCCTTGTTACATCCTTACTGCATCTGATTATATGCCTACAAAATTACCATGACTTTATAAATTACTAGATTTGATATTTCGTTGCTTGTAAGAACAAGTAAGATAGAAATAAGTAAGGTAAGGTAGAAGATTAATTTGACGAAAACGACAAATTACTTTTCTATTAATCTTCGACTAACTCTCCGACTCCCGAACAGGAAGTGTTCTGAAAGATATTAATGCTTCAGGTCTTTCATATCATGGTTAAACAATGGCCAGATTGACATTGAAAAATGGTTAACACCACTCATTTGTTCAAAGAACAAAGGGCATTATCACCTTTCCACTTCAGATGATTGCTCCATATGTATAAATTAATTATTAATAAAAAAATATATATCCATCTGTCTCAAGTGTTCAAGGCAACTGAAGCACATTATATCAAGAATGAAAGGATACTTATAAGTAATTCAAGTTAAATTAAATGGATAAACTGCTTGCTCATCGAATAATATTGAATGCGTGTATGCCGCTGCACACCGCTTACGAAGTAAAGTGCACGAGTTCTGTGTGATCAATTGTGTGATGATTCCCAAGTCGAGCCTAATTGGGATCAATCTAAGCAGTAAGCTCACTTCAATACCTGTGGATGTTCATTAAAAAGTGTCTGTAAACTTGAGGATGTAATCTTTGGAACAACAAGCAACACACACTTAACACTTCATTTGTATTATTATTTATTGCTTGCTTTCCCAGGGCTCCATATACGACTGGGTGCAGTACCACAGATTCCACCACGCCCACTTCGCCACCGACAATGATCCTTACGATTACAACAAGGGCTTCGTGTACTCACACTTCCTCACTCGTCTAAGGAAACTTAGCCCTCACCAGGAGAAATTAAAGGCTGCTATCGATATGTCGGACCTTGAAAAAGATTCGGTGGTTATGTTCCAAAAGAGGTGAGATTTATTAAAATGTAATGTGCTTGGTTAGGTAGGTACTTTTATCCAAGTCTAAACTGCTTTTGCAATAAGTAATATGAACATGGCAGGATTAACGATCTCTTCATCAAGCGTAGCATAGTGATGCGTCGTGCGGCAGCCAGTGTACCTTTCATGTTATATCTCCAACACCCTTAATTGTGTAGAATGCCAAGGCATTAATGCCTTTGTATTTGTATGCTTTTAATTTAAAATGTTTTTATTAGACTTGCATCAAGGCCGCCTAATGGAACAACTCCAACCGTTCTGGTTGCCGGGTTCGTTGTTCGTTATTACTCTTGAACTTTCCTACAAAGATCGAACTACCAATTTCCAAGTTGCATTGCATCGTTCCCACGTTTGGTATTCATGGAGTCGTCTGAGCTTTCAAACTAACTTACCTCGGAGTTGGTGATTGTCAGTAAGAAATTTTGGCGCCGTCAAGAATCGACTCGTAAAAGTTTTAAAATACCACTTATAATAAAAGTCCCACGTATAAAAGTCTTGTTGAATAATTGATACAGTAGCGATTATGTTCTTCTGTTTGTTTCAGATTGTATTGGGGTCTATACGTTGTACTGTTCCTGCTGCTGCCTCTCAACGCTCCCCTGGAGTACTGGGATGACACCATTCTCAGCTCTGTCTTCGTCATCGGCTTTCTACGGTACCTGATCGTGCTGCATGCCTCCTGGTTTATCGAGAGCGCTATCTGCGTGTGGGGTCTCAGGCCTGGCGAAAAGTAAGTCTAAATACGATGTTGCTTCTTTTATTGAAAACAATAATAAAATTGCAATCTTATCAAGTCTAGTTTTCTATGATTTACTACAATCGAACACATACATACATAACACACTACATATGAATGAGGTTCAGCTACTAGGACCGTATTATAGAAAAAAAAAAAATTTCTAATCCATGCGTCGAGAAATACGATAAAGACCTGACGACGAGTCGAACTCGTTGTTTTCAATAAACATCTAATAAGGAGCCAAAAATACAAGTGACCATAATGAAGTTTAATCCTATCAAGACGTGACAGTTATAATCCCATTTAAAATTGAAATCTTGAAGAAAGTCTGTTTAGCTTTGCAGATTCCTTCGTTAGATTTTGTCTTTAAAAGATACACTTCCAAAGGTGTTGACTTTGATAAACAAATGGTTAGATATGGCAGGCCGTTCGTCAGTGGTAACAAAACCAGTACAAGCTGACCTATTGAAACTCCTTCCCTCCATTAATTTTGTTTTTCCTATATTTCTTAAGGCATCTTCGTACTCATCTATAAATAAAACAATGTTTACTGCGAAACCAACTAGAACCAAGAAATTGGGAAAAAAACACATCAATATGCAGGGAAGAGCTGATTGGATATTTTATTCGCAATTTTAGGATTCGTCCCATTGTAATAATTGTTACTGATGAAGACAATCAAACCTTAAAAGTAATAATTTTTACAATGAGACGAATCATAAAATCTAATATAGTACAAAATATATATATATGTTAGGCAAAATAGTAGTTGTGGTAAGGTAATCTACTTACTATACCTACCCTACACGCATTACAGTCATAACTACGAAATTGAAGAGTCCATAATTTACACATAAAATTACTTGTAAGGTGCATTGGGGCAATTCCGATAGGAATTTCTGCAAGATGACTAGAGGTGAACATTTCAGTTGATTATTCGGGAATGCTCTATTTTACGAGTCTTACTGTTTAAGATCTGCATAGGTATTGAAAAGCCTTTGTTAAACATAAATTAGATTTTTAAATATATCGTTGGATTTGATAAAGAAAGAATTTTATATACTGAACCATATTTTTGGGTCTTATGGATAATTGCGAACATTTGGCTGTGTTTTGTAGATTTTTTGCACTTTAGGAATAGACCCATTTTCGAAATAGCCCCAAGGCACCTTACTACATTTTTACATGGAAATTAACCTACTTGGCACGACATTTATTTTTCCGTGATTGATTGTCACTGAGACTCACAGATGTTGTTTCATGCCGACCCATATTTTTACCCGACTACGGTGTAGCGAAAAGGAGGGTTATGATTTCAGCCCGTATGTTGAATGTTCATTTGTTCCCGCATAACTTTTAAACTACTAGTTGCTAACATTTTCCTTCTTTCATTGCAGATCTCCACCTGACTCCAATACAGTATTCATATTAACCAAGACATTCTGGCCCCACTACCATTACCTCGTGACATATGACTACAAATCTGGAGAATACGGAACCTACGGTAAGTTATCCCCTACAAACTTACCTACAATAACTAGATCTGCGAATCGGCGAATCAAAAAAGAATTGTGAAAGCATCGAATTAATTAACGTGTTACTTTACTAAAGCTTATCCTAAACCAACAAGGATGATTGTTTAAATGTTGTAATAAACAATTCAGACTTACCTACAGTGCTTAAAGTATGGTAGGTATAAGTCCGAAAGGACGATAAAACATTCCTTTGACAACATTTTTGTAGGCGGATAGAGAGAGACCAATACAAAAGAATGCGCGTTTTTCAGCGCAATATACTTATAAAAATATACGAAAATATAACGGTTTATCCGACTTGTCCACATGAGCTTGAAAGTATTTGCTTTTTCAATTCGTTTACAAAAACAAATACTATCTTTGGTTTTTTGCAGACTCCGGCTGTTCGACTGCCTTCATCCGAGTCTGGGCAGCCCTCGGCCTGGCCACGAACCTTAAAACAGTGGAGACTATTACCGTCCAGAAGGCCTTGGCTGCTGCTACAAGAACCAAGAAGGATCTGAAGACCTGCATCGACGCAGCTGTCAGCAAACAAACGCTGCCTGAAGATCATTTTCTTAAAAGAGAATAGTCTTTAAATAATTATTTTTTTTAGTTTAGGTTTTATTGTATGGTATTATAATAAATCTCTGTTTAGTAGTGTCTGTTTTATTTGCCTGTGTTAAAGGAAATTAGACTAACCAGTGAAACAAATAAATTTTAGGTAAGATTTTTGTCACACTCCATTATTAAGAACTATAACTCGATTTATTTATATATATATATAATTACATATATAAATTCTATCTCCCCATTCTCCAAAAAATCGTGTAAATTACTTTGTAGGCAGTAACCCAAGAGCTGGCTTTTTACCTTCGTCAGAGGCTGAGTGTTGCCATACAACGTGGCAACGCTGCCAGTCTCTTGGGCACATTACCAGCTGACAGCGTTGAGGAGTTTTTCGATTCCCTTTTATAGTTTGTTGTTGTATATTTTTAATTAATTATGTAGATAGTTAGTTTAGTATTTGTTGTGGTTAAACTTAATTAGGCTCAAAACAAAGGATCTAGATTTCTCCTAATTGAACATTGTTAGATTTCTAATAAATATAAAATTGAATTACTGCATATTGCTGCATATTGCTGAAGTCATGATGCTGCAAAGTTTTTCAGTTTAGCGAGTGATTATGTCCCTTCTTTGTAGGCCCAATTATACATATCAACAGGCAGACAATCTATATTGACTACATAACTATTCACAAAATAATCGCTACCACATCATATCCTTGTGACACCTACGAGCAAACAGTGCAGTATGTATATACAAAAAAATATACATAGTATCTATGTAGTATATCAACTATCTGGTGTCCACGACACAAGCCTCGTTGCTTAGTGTGGCACTAGATGGCGCTGTGTGTAATGTCCAGCGATATTCATTTATTTTATTTTAAATCATTGACGCCGTCGCCTTTAATGCAGTACAATATTGATTATCCGGCGATAACATCCAGCCAAGAAAGTTTTCAACTCCTTCCGATTTTTCCAACAGTATTCTCCTAAACCTGAAACAATGAATATTTAAATTACGTTTTTGTATTTTTTACTGTCTTAGTAATATTTATTGAAAGCAGTCGGTCACATTCGGATAACCTTTAGTGATTATGTTGGCTATAGTAAAATCACATAGAAAGTAGGGGATTGTAATATTTAAACAACCCTCCGTAAATTCCAACACTTTCCTGAATATGAATAGGTAAGTAAATATCTAACCGTATATTTACGGAAAGCTGTAATCCGAGTTCTACGGTAAAATAAATATATATATCAGAACGAATTCAAGAAAATAAAATAAAAACGCAAGCTTTTTAGGGGCACCATGTTCCTGACCTTGGCCTGCCTCTTTCCGATGGTTTATGATCAAAAGTGCAAGTGGGTATGGGTAAGTACCTCCCCAGCCGGTTCCAAAACATGTCTCGTGGATCACCTTGTGATGTTTTACCTCAGTCGATTTTGAGAAATGCACCATGACGTCATAGGTATAGCAGATGGTCGTCTCGAATGCCCTTATGATCGAAAGGGCCCTGACATTATCATCGACATCGGACGAAATTAAAGACAGAGACAACTTTAAGGGTCAAAAGTTTTATCATCTTACTGAGTGTGAGTGTTTAAATTAATCAAAATGTTAATGTTAGTTTTTGTTTTACAAGTTGCAAGTCGTTTATCGGGAACAAAATGCCTGTCCCAGAACTTTAATTTGCAAATATCGATTTAAGATAAACCCACGTTACCTCCAATAATTTCGAATAGATCAAGATAAAGTAGGTACCAATTGTTAGCTATTACCAATTTCATCGCCGCCATTCCTTTTTTGAGATAGGTATTTCTGTTGCTGAACATTAAATCTTCTCCCAACATAAAACAAAGCTGTAAACACATATATGAATCTGTTGGTTTTAACACATACCTAAAAGTAGAGACGTGATAAGTCCCACAATAAGTAGAATGAGTGCAGATCGTACGTCAGTGGCTCGAGCGGAGGCGAAGCCTGGGGGTGGTGCACATTGGGGCATGTCGGGAACCAAGGCCGCTTCCAGACGAGCCAGCGCGCCGCCACTGCGCAACTGCAACAGACTAACAACAAAGAGTAAAGTTGTCAAATGATAGCAGATAACACGTCAGTGGGACGGGGGCGAAGTCTGGGGTAGTGCACATTGGGGCATGTTGGATAATAACGCGGCGTCCAAACGAGTCAGTCGCCGCCACCAGTAGCTGCAACAAACTAATAACAACGAGTTTCTTATGTCAGTCAGCGGCTCTAGCAGAGCAAAGCCAGGGGATGATGCACATTTGAGCATGTAGGGAAAACTAAACTATGTTTAATTCATTTTGTAACATATTGTGTACATTTTTAATAATAAATAACAATTTTTGTTGGTTAAGCAACTTAAATAACTATGTTAGTAGCACTTTACAACTATGACACACGAAGTGGCGGCGTCGTGTTACGCTGCGCGGTGTCACGTAGCCTGCCGCGAAACCGTCGGTAGACTACACCCTTCGGCCAAAATTCTTCCTTGAGAAACTTGTCGAGATGTTGTGTTAAATATTCCAATACAAAACAGTATGATTAAAAACATTTAAAACTATACAAAATAAGTAGCCCACCACCGCTGGGACAAGGGCCCGAGCTGCCGGTGATCAGCCCGCTTAGCATGACCACCGTAGACACGAAAGAGAATCGACCAATCTTTTGTTCATCTGTCATTGAATCGACAAAATGACAGATGAACAAAAGATTTGTCGATTCTCTTTCGTTTCTACGGTGGTCATGCTACGCGGGCAGCTGTTATTATTATGAAAACGTATTATGCTCAGCACTTACTAAAATATACAGTCTGCTATTTAAAAATAAAATTGTACCAATCCAAGACAATGACAGCGAAGTAAGCAACTAAACGCGTTTATGATTTACCCGCGGCTTCGCAGGCGTGGATGTCAGTTATCGCGACCAAAAGTAAAGCTCCCAGACGGCTTATTTTTTCCGACTCCTCCAACAAATATCATTATATTTTAGACAATGTATACAAAACCTTGACAAATGATATACTAAAACCTTCCTAGAGAACCACTTTATCCATTGGTGAAAACAGCATGAAAATCGGTGCAGAAGTTTTTGAGTTTATCGCGAACAGACAGACAAACAGACGCGGTGGAGGACTTTGATTTATAACAAGTAGTGATGTTTAATTAAAGTGTACTTGTACTAACACAATTTATATATGTTTCGAAGCTATATCCCGAAATAAAATATACATGCTGATTGCTGAAATATAACACTTTTTCATACAATTTATACCAGCGTTGTTGTTTACACACTTTGATGGTATCCAAACGACGTTAATCCAATAATTTATTATACCAACATTTATCAGTTAATACAGCAACATGAAAATACGGTTAATAATACCTGAACCAGGAATCATTAACTTAATACATATCTCGACATTCTATATGTATATGTTTTTTTACATACAATTTATTTGTACGCCGATCGAGTCACGTAAGCACTTTTCAAGGAAAAAACTTCTTGCTATAAAATCAATTGATAAAACTCTTGGACACTTTACCTATAATTAACTTTACCTTAAAAAAGTACACATACAGCTGCAAAAACAAGTACAATAAATGTACAAGTGACGTCAAAGACTTCGTGACATGTTTCCTGGTAAGAGGGTGCATTCTGAAAGTTGCACACACATCCTGACAATAATATTAAAGTTGTAAAACGATTGTAACACCTAATACAGGGTACTAGGTATATTTCATATTTTTTAAAGTAGTAGTAATTAATTCTTTGCGCGGTCGACCCGACGAGGGTCGGTGGAACTCGGCGCGGCGCCGGACATGCTATAATAGATAGTACTGAAATTTATATTATGTTAGTATCAACCAGTCCGCAATTTGTCCATACCATGCAATTTTTTCGAACCTTCAATTAATAACAATGACGAATATTATTTATTACAACTTACGAGAGCAGGGTAGGTCTAGCGTAGGGCGACTGCCGCGGCAGAGGGAAGGCAAGGTGCGCACGAGTGGAATGCACCGGCAGCTCCCTGACCGCGCAGCGACCGCGGGCTTGACTCAGAGACCTGAATGAGCAAGTATTATCTGATTAGTCTGTAATGTGGGGAACCTTGAGACAATAAGTAGTGGGAGTCCTCTCTATGCCAAGGTGGCGACTGTAGCCCAGTACACAGGCCCAGTGCGAGTTGACGGATTAACAACCAGCCTGTACGGAATAACTGTTATTGCAATTAAATTGATAGTTTATGGAGTAGTTGTTACAATAGATACAATATTACCTACTTATACAATTACGTCGGCTAAGGATAAGGGAGCAAAATAATATTTTTGCGGCGAGGGCGCTTTTTTGAATCCAGAGTGAAGTGAGGCATCCAAGAGTTTAATAGAATCCGGAACGTAGCGAGGGATTCAAAGTACGTTGCCAGAGCCAAAAATATATTTTGCGCCCGAGTGATACACTCTACTTTTCATCACCCACTATGAGAAAATAAAAGGCGCCTCATATTGTATGTAATATTATTATTTAATAAAACATAGAGTAACAACTAAATTGAAATTAAATAGTATCTAATAATAAAACAACTAAAAACTTATATTTTCATTTGAGACATTTTCGCAATTATGAAATTTTATTGTTACAGTTCTATTAGGAATAGAGATTGTTGTAGATTTTATATTCTGCGTGTTTGAAATAATGTCCGAATCTGGGTCATTTTGAGGAAAATGTGACGGTTAATCTCGTTGTTTGGATATAGATGGGCGCGGCGACAGTGGGCATGGATGGATTAACTGAAGGTTGCAATTTAATGTTTTCCATGCGTTCACATGTTTTCGCCTAGTTCTCAATGGAATCTTTTATATACCCCTCTACTTCCATCCTCCATGTCGCTTGAGAACAGTTAAGTCCGCTCCAGAATCTACCAAAAGGATAGTAGAAGTACGACGAAAACAATGTCCTGTATATACAGCTTGATATCTGGTAACTTCAAATAAGTAGCGACTTTTTGTGGCATGTTAGAAATTTTATTTTTTCGCATAACTTGTTTGAAGCACTTGCCATTTTGATAACGGATGAAACACCGATTGGTCTTCATATCAGCAGGACGCAGGTCCAGGTATTTCTATACCTACATTAGTTTTGTATTCTCCTCGGATTACGATGGATCGGTCAATTTTTGTTTTTGTGTCTGTCAGCTTTACTAACAGTAAATCATCCGAGTGATTTTCAAAATCATCAACAGTTATTTTTAAAATTTCAATGCCACGACAAGCTCCATGTACTCCGAAAATTAAAGCCACCTGTAACAAAACCAAATGTGAATAAGACAAGTATATATCGAAGTACATATCGGTTACAATAAAATGCGCATTTTAAAACACTATGGCTATTCTTTACTAATTTACCATATACATAGTTACTTACTTATACGGCAAGAAAGACTTTGTTGGGTGCCTCATTATGGAAAGTCTCCACGTTTTTGACTGAGAACACTTTGGATTTTTAGGTTTAAATCCATCAGACATCTTCTTCAGATACGCTGAGGAAAACTGGACACATATTCGAAATTAATAATTTCGGAAATGTGTCCAGTTTTACGTCATTATTAGAACTGACTGATTTTAGCATTAAGTAGGTACTCCAAAAAGTGGAAGGTAATTGTTTAGTTTTGGCTAAGTGCTGGAAGTAGGCCAAAAGCAAAGATTCTGAAAAATTCTTGGTGCCTCTTGCATTTCTATGCAGAATAAAATCCATTCATTGAATAAAATTACCATAGGCTTTCATATATTTCTCCCGGAGATTATCCATCACATTTATTGCGTCAGTTCTAATACTTTCGGGAGTTAATTCTATACTTTCACTGTCACTTGAAGAACTCATTTTTCAAAACAAAACCATGAATTTCTAACAATCCGTGAAAATTGATGAAAACGCGGGCTGTAGTTCGCGCGTTTTTAATTAGTTTGTTTTTTTTTTTTTTATTCAGCATGGGCCGTCGTACCAGCCAGTCTAATATTAAAACAATATTTGCGTTCGATTTCTTTGGCACTGAACAATAAGATGTTCCAAATTCAAAAAGTGCGCGGCATTTATAAAGAAGGATTAAAAACTCATTACTGCATTAAAAGTTTCTTATATAAAACACCACCTTTGGGTGCACTTAAAGGCGAACCAAGTCGTCCTTTTCGAATAGATGGGATGAAAAATCATGAGCAGCCGAATATCGATCGATCGATCGATAACACAAGGGAACAAAACTAAGCTTTTTTTTTTGTGGCATGGAATTTTATGCCTGTTGTTTACCAATTTGAGGTTGCTGGTTTCAAAAATCTGATTTCTTCTGTAGCAGCTCTAGTTTTTGAGACACAGCTATCGACTACTAATATTATGAAGAGGTAAGATTTGTTTGTATGTAGAGGGTAATCTTCGGAACTCCTAATCCGATTCTGAAAATTCTTTCACTAACAGGAAGCTCCATTATACCCGAGTGCTTTAAGCTATATTCAAAACGTTCTCGTGTGTTAATTTCTATTCATAACAGGAGCGAAGCCGCGAACAAAAGCTAGTCTGCTATAATTTGACCTCAGAGAAACTTAAAGTCGGAACTTTTGACGGTCCACAAATAAGAAGGTTGATAAAGGATTAAAACTTTAATAATTTCATGACTGATATTGAAAAGATGCCTGGAATGAATTCGTTTGGATTGCACAATTTTCTGGGAAACAAAGGGATGAAAGCTATGCGGAGCATATTGAACTGATGTTGTCATTGTCACACTTCCAGCAGCTTAGTTGTAATATGAGCATCCGTTTCTCTGAAAATCTTGGTGATCTGAGTGAATAACAAGGGGAACGGTTCCATCAAAACATTCGAACTATGGAGGAACGTTACCAGGGTCACTGTAATGCGCACTTGATGGCAGATTATTGTTGGAGCATCAAAAACAGCCCTTGTGAACCAGCCAAGCAAGAAAATCTTATAAAAGTTTTTTTTTTTATTTAGGTAGTGGTTGTTTTTCTAATGGTTTTCGAAAAATCGATTTTTCTTTAATTACATCTGTAAAACTAAAGCTGATACAAACAATCTGACTTCAGATCTGAAATCAGCACCCCGAGCTTGTATAATATTAGTCATCATAATTCATGCAACAAAAATGCTGTTCCCTTGTGTATTAATTTTTGAAGTATGTGACACGAAGGCACAATAAATTAATAAGACGGTGCTTAATTGGCAAGCCGTTTTAATATACACATAGGTACACTGCCTCGTTGGTCGAAGTCGAAGTCCCGAGTCGGGCAAAGTGTTATCAGGAATTTATCAGTGGCAACAAGGGAGTGGGTGTACTAGGACTACAGGTGTGGTTCTATGTACGTACACTACATTTGGCCACGAGAATGCGATCTACAACCCGGTTATATTATCTCTGGACCTGGGGTCGATGACTTTTATAACAATACATGTAACGGCAACGAGAGTGCTGACGAAAAGTAAAAATAAAAGAAAAGTCATCGATGCCTGGTCCAGATATTTGGCACACAGATTGTATAGTACATACTAGTGAATTTGAACCCTAACCGTTGAACCTTATCTAGCAGCATGGAATCGCACTTTTCCATGCTCCTATCCTTTTCTGTTGCTCAGAACCGTCATTTGCTAGAGCGAGAAACAGAGCGAGAATGTTATCGCACGCGGCAGCATCATTCTACAATACGTTCGGCAGCACATATTTTACCTTAAGGTAGAGCGCGCTACTCTTTGTCCCGCAAAGAATGCGTAGTCCTGCCTCGCGGCCCGTGCTAAGCCCTGCTCGGCCGACGTTACTAAGTTATCGGCGTCAGAATAGCCTCGAATGTAGAAAGCATTCAACTGCACGTCTTTTGTTGACTGCAATGAAAAGAATAAAACATTTTAGAAGCTGAAAACAGTATTTCTCTAACCTAGATGCCAAGGAAGGAATGATGCCATTTACATGTGTGTTTAAATCTGTCTTATCATAATATATATGAATATCGTTCCATCGTTACTATATACCACATAATTAATGTATTTAAAAAAAAAAAACATACAAATTAATACACTGTTTACACGCTCAATTCGGCCTCGGCACAACTGCAAATGCAGAATGACAAAATATATATACCGTCCTATAGGTAACTTATTTCAATTAATCAGTGCGGAAATGCACATACAATAAAAGACTGACTACGTTTATTTTAATATTTACAATATCAGCTTACACGACAAAAATATTGCTTTTGACCATGGCATTCTCTGACCCCGGCTTTGTGCAATTTTAAGCGTTTCCAAATTTATTTCTGTTTACTCATAAGATTACATTCATTTTGTGTCAAGGAGCTGATGTGTTATTAGGGCAGAGACGGAAGGTGGTCACAGGTCCTGGTACCAAAATACTGTTACAGCAGACCACTATGGTAAAACTGAATTAATGAAGTAATGAGGCCAAATAAACCACCTGCATCGAAAAAGTCTTCCTAGCGTTTCTAAAGACGGATCATAAATTCTTCGACTGCAGCGAGCGCTTCTTACTTTTAATTAGTTGTCAATAGAGTTAAAGTGAATTTGATCCAAAGTCCCTGGGAAGTCAAGAATAAGGCTTAGTAGACATTGGACTTATTCGCGAAATGACCTGTAGTCGTTTTTGGCCTTATTCGCAATATACCTCATTCGGAAAATGCCCTATTCGTGAAATAACCTATTCAACTCTAATGGAATTTTTTGTCGCAGACAAAATACCCCTTAATGAAGCGAAGTGCGTCATGACCTCATAGCACATAGTATTGTTTTATTTTTATTTTCTATGGGCAAACAGTTTTTTCATGAGCGTTCAAAACATTAAGTAATTATTCACATTCGCAAAAATCGTTTGGCTAAACTCAAAGAGCGAAAAAGACTTCGTTTAAATGTTTCGTATTAATATGTCGTGGGGACAGCGATAACAATCTTAATTTATTTTGGAAAGGCCTGAAAGGGTGAAGGAAGATTTTCCATTGTACATTCAGAGTAGACAAATTAATGGAAATCTATTTAAATTTGGGTTAAAGCTTTCTCTGTTGTTTTCCATGCGTGACTCTGGCGGATAAATACATTTATTTTCTATGGAACCGAAAAAAAAAAACAAATTAGTAAACAGTCTTAGAAAACAAATCCTACTGGATTCACGCAATTCCTTGATCTCTTTATTATTTATACGGAACTCTGAAAATAATAAATTAGAACCTGTTTGTGAATATTAAGCCTGTACAATGTACATACTGTATGTAAAGGGTGTAAATAGACCCTTTAAGAAGCCGAAAGGCAATTGTTCTTCTTGTCACTGCGATCACTTTTTTTTTCTACTAGACCATACCTTCTAATTACGGAGATATTGGGGGTCAAAGTTCCAACATTTTCTCCATGACCTGTTTACTACTTAATGCATCCATCAGCAGAATGTTTTGAATGTGTTACATTGAGTTTTACCGTAAAATGTGATTATTCACCCCAACCACCCCCACCACAGTTATTCAGTTTTATGTACGGTCGAACAAGCTATTTGTTTTACAGTTTAACCCACAAATTACATTGTAAAATGTAAACCAAATAGGTTGTTCGACCGTACAGAATGCTTGGTTGACGGCTTCGTGAAGGGTCTGTTTACAACCTGTATATGTTACCGGCCAAACCTGTTTGTCCTAGGCCAAACTGGTTTACCTACTGGTGTAGTCGACGTAGCCCCGCGCACTCTTATTTCTGTTTGCAGGGTAACCACAGTCGGGATGCCCCAAGTCCCGAGTAAACTTCGATCGCTCTTTGGCCTAGGATAAACTACATAGTTTGGCCTGATATCGTGTTTGGCCGGTATTTGGCTTAGTACAAACTAGTTTGGCCTGAAATTGGGTTTGGCCGGTAACATAAATAACACAGAGAAAAAAGTTTATGTTATCCTCTTATGTGTAGCACGGTCGACCGCTTGTTTGTGGTAACCCTCTGACCTGGAGCTGGTCTAGCGTTATACGGCGTTTTGATAAAAAACGATGCCAGCGTTTACTGGTTTTGTTACCACTGAGGGCGACTGAACTGTATAGAAATCGCTGGAAAAATGTTGACAAATTCATCACATCTTTAGTAAAACCTTGAGCACTTTTATTCCTTTTTGATGCACTTTTATAGTTTATTGTTAGTTGTTTGGTTATTGGTAGTTTATTGAATCGTTTTTAATATCAAATGTAAAATCAGTGATTCTTCATACATTTCAAACCCAAAATCAAGAACTCTACAGTACGGAAGTATTGAAGAGTTCTTGTATTTGGGTTTCATGCATAAATGCTTACCATAAGATACATTTGATCAGCTCCATTCCTTATATACCCGATCTTGAAGTTAGGCGAATGTAGAACAGCAGATATGGTGTCCACACTGGCAACTCGAACTGACAGCACAGAGGTTATGAACGCCGCGTACGCGTTGTATGTGACCACGGCGAAGAACAGGCAGACGATCAACAGAACACTCCCAGACGGGTTTGTGGGTGTCCATGTTCCTCCTGCAGGAAATATATAAGATTTAAAACAAAATTCAGTTAGATTTGTTCGGGTCGTCTTTAAGTTTTACCGAGTTCGGATAAATCAAACTTGACATAACAACTGTCTATGATCGACGAATGAGAGGATAGGACCGCTATCTTACGGACATTCTCTATAACTTACTTAAGTACATATAACTGTTAGTTAATATGCCTACGTCTCGTAGCTATTGATGTTTCAATAAAACAAAGTTATCTTGGAATATCCTATCCGTGTCACCTACCTGTCACACGGAGGACTGTGATTCTTAGAAAAAACAAAGAAAACTTTTCTGTGACTTTTTTTTTAATTCTGTTTAGTAACAGTGAGAGATAGCAACCTTCTATTACCTGTTAGTAAGTTATTGAAAATGGCCGGTCACTTTTCTAAAGTAAAATACTAAATCTGGAAACTTTCTAGTTCTTGCTGAGCAAATAACGATACCTTGCTAGTAGATTAGATTTCTTGATTGTATTTCGTGTCAAAGCGACGAAAATCTCAACTTCAAGTAAACTATACCGATTATGGTACCAAATACCAGCCTTTCTCGTCGTCTGTTCTATTTGATCGCTTCGTTAGTGATCCTGTGAAGTATCAACACAAGATGGATAGATATTCGAATATGTCAGGAATGCCTTAGTTATATGACTGACTGCTTTCAATAAAACACTTAAGTAGCTTATGCGCAAAAATGGTCTTATTTTAAAATAATGTTGATACAATATCCAATTTCAAGATTAGTCACGTCAAGATCAAGAACATTAATTTACGTAAAAACATTATCTAAAAAGATTTCACTCAAAGTTCACCCTTCGAGTGAAAATACGTTAAATACGCAAGCATTATGATACAGCTGTCTTTTCGAAAAAAAATGCTACTTTTCCAATCTTCACCTAGAAGTTTATAACGCAGTCAATATATCAATTTACGCTCAAATGCCTACCGATACCTACCTACTAACTTCTCAACTATGTTTAATTTTACGGAATCCCCGACAAACATTCGCCTCCCGCTTGGTCGGAAAACCGACGCGGTCTAACTACCTAGCACTTTATGAATATAGACAAAATGTTGACTTATCTCATCTCAGTATGTGCCCAGAGGTAGGGCGCGGCACTCGTACTACTTTCGACCCTAGCTTACTCTCGACATGAAAATATAATAACGACAAGGTTAGTGAACATCACATATTTCTTATATATCCTAGGTGCATTTCTGTGAGGTAATTAGTCAACGTCACGAGGTTCCGTTGAACTGAGTTTAGCAAAGAACTTCTTGTTTTTAGTACGGGTTCGAATTTTAGGTTCATAAAGAACAATCAAATTAAATCATTGTTTAGTTGTCGAAATGGGAATGTTACGAGATGGGCCGGAGCCCGCAAAAATACTACAAGTTTCAGGCTTTCAGTAAATAGTACATTACTGCAGCGGCCAGCAACAGAGGCATTGATGGACGAACGTAAAAACACAAACGTAACTCCATCAATGCCTAGTTGTGGCCAAGGCTTATATAGTACTTTTCTCAAAAATGCTTTGTGCTTGTTTAAATCAATGATGCACACAAACAACAATAAATTTTCTCGCGTTGAAGAGTTCATTTGTTTTTATTTCAATAAACCGCTTTCTATTTGCAAGCCAATTCGAAATTTAAGTAAAACCTTTGATAAGTTACCTCCTTGGTTGCCATGTTTCAGAGTAAAAGATCGTTCCATTTTTAAATAAAACGACAGATATGAGTTTACTATGTAATTTACCGGCCGCTAAACACGACAGATATGGATTTTAAACTAAACTTTAGCCGACCGCTGGTCGCATGTATCTGGCCAGTACAGCAATTTCGATTTATCTCGAAGAAGGTGGTCAAAATAATGGTCAAATTTCCAAGCATGTTTGAGAAAACATTATTTTATTATTTTACAATTTATTGCCTCGTTTGGTCTAGCGGTCGTTGACTGTTGAGCACGAGGTCCTTTTCACGAGGTCTTTTTCCGATTTCCAGGTCGGGCACAGTGATATTGTGTTTTTTCATATGGAATTTTTCAGTACTAACCAAAATATACTCAAATGTGACGTCTCACGTATCATGTATCGTCATCATTTTTTGTCTACATGAAAAAAAAGAAAAATATTTTTTGGAAATCTATCTGATCGGACTAATTAGTTTTCCAACCTTTTTGTTTTTTGCTTCCAACTTGACATTATTTTATTCAAATATTGTTATTTGGGGGTTTGCTTGCAACAAGTGTCTATCTACGATGGTAAAACTTACCAACTGTGGATGGCGGGCTTCTTGTTATGTCTGTACCATTCCCATGACTACAAATATTTACAGTCATCCCAAGTCCTTTATTACGTGAGATTGAAACACAAACACAGAGCGTGGGTGCTATTGATTAACCTCTACCAAACCCCTCGAAGATAACAATCGAGATGTTAGTTCAGTCAAACCTTGCTGACAGAGTATCCCAGTAGACCAGATCAGGGCTTCAGTGTATCCCATGCGTCGTTGATCGACGCTGTCGACGCACAGAGTCGAGCTGGCACGGCTGATAAGAACGATGGCAATTGCGGCCATCAGCACCACCGCCACCACGCAGGCCACCAGGCGCACGCTGAACGGAGCCAGGAATATGTCGCGCACCGTCGACGTCTCCTGCTGACGAATGTAGATGTTGCACCTGAAAGGTCATCTATCTGAGGAATGGAACCTACACACCAAAGCATGAAAGTTGCCGACATACTCGGCGGGTTTGGTGTGATTGGTAGATAAATATTATAGAAGTTAAAAAAAAACAAAACAGAGATCAAAATATCACAAAAAGCAACAAATAGGTCAAGTTTTTATGTTTCCAAGGAACCACAAAAGCTCATGGCTCATCAAGTTAATTAAAATTTTAATATTCGTTCTATCACGTCAAACAATCGTCTTGTAAAACTTAAGTTTCTTAGCCAATACAACCCTTTTGAAAAATCTACAAAACAATACTAAAATAATTGATCGTAAGTACTTACTATTTCTGACATCTAAATTTTCAATATCTACTTTTGATACTCATTAAACAGAACATCCCCATTCTGTTCGATGAAAACCACCAAGACTATCCTCGGATGATGCTACTTTTCGGTTGAGTTTTTTTTAATACCATAAGGTGCAAAATAAACAAATGCTCGTATTCTCTAGTAATAACCGAAAACTTAATAATACTCTCAGTATAAAAAAAATCCTTACGTCTATAAAATGCCTCCATATTTATCACTCACATGGTTTCAGCAATGGGAAAGATAAAGTCCATGTCTTGTAGGCGAGCCGCGTGAACAGTCACAGGTTCCAGGGCCACGTCCACCGTGTGGTCCATCAGAGCCCCCAGCAGGCCGGTCCAAGTGCCCTCGTACGTACGGAACCCCAGCTTACTGTAATACCGGATCGATGAACTGGAAACAAACAATCGTAACCTTTGTATTGACCTTTAACTTTATCAAACTCAAATTTCCAATAAACCATAAAATGAAAATCAACGTTGCTAAAAGCCAAAACACGTGATTAAATCTAATTGAGGTTATTTATGTTCAGAAGCCGCTGCAACATTAATAAACTAAGGTAATAAAAAACTAACGTAGTATTCAATCGCACTGTCAAAAAATGCAGGATGTCATCCAACATCGGTTCCGCAGACGGACCATCGTCAGCCAGGGACGGACCACCGTCCCCAGTAGAGTTGCATCTTCCCACCACCAGCTCTTCTCCCAAGAAGTTACGAGACTCCACTGGATAGGGAACCTCCACTCCTGACATGGAATGGATGCGATCCCAGTTTCCTGAATTTCAGAGATATTATTGGATTTTGGAAAAAAAAAAAGTACTTGCTCCAATCGGATACATTTATTCAGATGAGCCCGGGATTACAAACTATAAAACTCCCACGGGGCACGATTTTTTTCGTCCATCCATCCGTCCATTGGTAATTTGTTAGGTACCTATAATATAATATTATTCAGTAAATAGTAACAATTCGCTGAATAATTTCATCTTTTAAATCATATTCAGACTTACAAGTATGAATATGATTATGCGAACAATGACAGAAAAAGTTGACTTACCTAAGAAATAGGCATACAGCGTAGAATTAGTGCGTACTTTGAAATACTGCAAAACACTTATTATTCTCTCTGTTGGCTCAAGACGCTGAACTAATCTCCACTTCTTAAACTGGAGACTCAAAGAAAATCTACTGACATTAAGCATATTAAATAATCTTGAATAGTTGTAATTGGTGACTCCTGACTGGAACAGGGGTAGCACACTACCGTCCCTTTTGTACGTGTTATGTTTCGTTAGATTTCTAAATCTTTCAGAAGTGCGATAGTAGTTCCTCTCGTATTCCGTCTTTATGTTCTGAATTTCGTAAACATCCCGAATTTCATTAGACCCTCGATGCAGTCGGCGACTGCGATGATTATTTCCGACTTTGTAAACGAAATTTCCTTTGCACAGTCCGAGGTTGTTGGTTCTGGGAACGTATTTACTTTGCGTATAGCTGACGACAACGTTTTGATCAAAGCGAACTGAAGTAGCATTCAGTATTTCGTTGATAAAACTAAAATCTTTATTGGATCGTGCTGTGAGTAGCCAATCGTATGATGACGTGTCCATTTTTTGATCATGTAACTGAAAATAATGTATTAATTTAACTAAGGCACTAAAATGACGTAAGCATAAAATAAATCTCTCATTAAAACGATATACCGATATAATAATAATAAATCACGTCACATTATCTAGGGGTGTTCTCGTCTAGCTAACGGAGAGTACCTGCATAGACACAACCTTGTAGCCAGGATTATCCATCAGCCACTTGCTCTAAAATACATACAATCATCGGAAGAGCCGTTTTTCGGATGGGAGGTCATCAAATGACTTCTCCCGCTCTGGGCGGAACAGGAGGGAGTGTCAGACTTTTACTGACTAAAAACCATCCATTTTCCTTCATCAGCCTTTGTGTTCCGGGGCCACGGTATCTCTTTCGAACAGTCCCGCACCCCGGCAGGCATCGGTCCTTGCAATAGAAAGGGGTCCCCTTTCTATTGCTGACTCTCTTTAAGGCGCGCGTGGAACACGAACGCGCCGTCGACACGGCCTGTCGTCATGAGACGGACAGACGGCGAGTTAGCCCATAGCCCGCCGTCCACAGGCCCGCGCCTACGGTATCTCCCGACGCCCGGGGCGTCTCCCGCGGCGGCCGGGACGCTGTGAGGTTGTCTCCCTCTCACGTTCCGCCACCTCCTTCTCTAGCATTACTGCTTCGCAGAAGGAGGTGACGGCGTCCCATTCCGTCTCGCTCCGGACCATAGCTTGAACCAGGGTCGGACGCGAGAGGTCGCCGCCGCCGATCGCCGCTACGAGGACACGGCGTTGCTCCGCCCACTCGGGGCACACCTCCACCGTGTGCTCGACCGTGTCCTCCGGTCGATCCTCGCACTATTGTAGCCAATAGGCCATAGTGGTGGTAGATCGATCAGAGCGGCGCGCAATGATTGTTGACATAGCGGTCCCTCATGATGAGAACCTCGTGAAAGCATAAAAAGATTGGCTCGCGAGGTGGTTGACATGTGGGAAGTGGACTCATCGATCATTGTGCCGATAGTCGTATCAGCCCATGGTTTAATTGCCAAGAGCCTCGACCAATACCTGAGGAGGCTCTCGTTAGGCAGCTGGATCAAGGGTTTGATTTAGAAAGCGGTACTCCTGGACACGGCTCGTATTGTTAGGAGGTTTCTCTCTCTGGAGCCCTGACCGCCGGCCGGTAGCTTGGACCCTGTTCCCGATACCGGTGGACTACAATTTTTTAATATTTTTATGTTTTTTTTTTTATTTTATTTTAAATTAATATTTAAAAATGTAATTAATTTCTACAGAAATGAATAAAGGAAATAATAATAATAGAATAGTTTATTCACCAACAAAAGTTAAAGATATATATAAAACAATACAAATGTTGCAAAATCCGTACAATAATTTATATAACCCTGCCTCTTGAACTAGGATCACCTGTATTAATAATAATATAAAATAACCTATAAATAAAATAAATAACCAATAATAATATAATGTAACCTTATTATGAACTTTGTAAAATGTGGACTAAAATCACCTAAGAAAATATTTCATCTCGACAAATTCAAACATTTTGAAAGCAAAATTAAACGCCTGGCTCTTATGAATGAATCCTAAAATAACGTTTCGCTAGTTTCCCAGCTATCCGGTTATTTTCAAAACTCGTACCTAAATACACAAAAATTAAAAGCAGTTAATAACTAAAAGCATTAATTACCAACATCACCGAACTAATACTTACCTTATTGACGAGCTTTGTAAGGTTCGCAGTTGCGTTTCGTCTAAGACGCGGGGATAAGATGATGATTCCGAGATTAGCGTGTAAGCGAACATTCTGCAATGATTCTGAAGCAGTGGCCACTCCATTGATACTCAGACATTTCATCAGTCGAATGATAGCCCACTGACAACCTGCAGAGAAAATACACATCAAAAATGTCTAGGGATCAAGCATTTTTATGCGGATTTCTTGAGATTGAGATGTGGCTTTGTAATAAATTTATGATTTTATAAATTTATATGGATCCTTTTTGGTGCATTTCATAATTTGAATCAGGAACTCTCAATCAAATTCGAGTAAAAGATGAAAATAAGCTGTCAATATTTTCCCTATAAAAACATACAACGCATTGAAGACATTATTAGTGCTACTGTTTCCCTACTACTGATTAAAACCAACGTTATTATGGAGCGGCGACGTCATTTAAGCAGGGAAGAAATGCTCAGAGCCGTGGGAATGATAGAAGCTGGTTCCCGGCAACGTACTGTAGCTTTAGCTCTGAATACAAGTCAGAGTGTTATCAGTCGACTTTGGACACGTTACCGAAGCACTGGTACCGTGGCTGAGCGCCATGGAGGACGGTATCGCTGCACCACACGGAGACAAGACCGATACATTCAAATCTTAACTCGAAGAGCTCCAACAATAACCGCCATGATGTTAGCCGTGAGGCTTCATCACTCTTCAGGGAACTTAATTAGCGACCAAACAGTCAGAAACCGCTTGCATGAAGTGAACCTTCATTCCCGAAGACCGCTACGGGTACCACCTATAGCAATGCACAATCGTAGGATTCGATATCAATGGGCTCTTGAACACAGAAATTGGGCAGAAGAACAATGGCGTTTCGTGTGCTTTTCTGATGAGTCTCGTTTTGGTATGAGACCGGATACAAGACGTATACGACACTGGAGAACCCCTGGACGCCAACAGCGATTAAAATCCTGCCAGGAAGTCCATCCTTATAGTGGTGGAACCATCATGGTATGGGCGGGTATTTGGATCGGCGGAAGAACTGAGTTGATTTGGATCAGAGGCAACCTCAACGCTCAAATTTATGCTGAGACGATTGTATCAGACGTCATCGTTCCTCTACAAGTGCAAATCGGTCCCTTATTTCAGTTAATGCATGATAATGCACGACCGCACACCGCAAGAGTTGTAAGACAGACTCTCGCCGCAGCTAACATCAATGTCCTGCCCTGGCCTGCTCAGTCGCCAGACTTGAACCCGATTGAGCATGCATGGGATATGCTACAGAGAAGAGCTCTGCCGAATATGGAGGGTATCCAGTCGCAAGAAGACCTTTTTTTGTTGTTGCAACGAACATGGGCGGCCATTCCACAGCGTGATTTGGATGAACTCATTTTGAGTATGCCAAACCGATGTTCTTGTGTTGTTAGTGTTCGCGGTAGAAACACGGATTATTAATTGTTTAAGTTACCCAATAAAATTTTAAAGAAAACTGTTATTTCAGTCTTTTTTTCGAACTTTAATGTTAGTGGTTCAAATGTCAAAAATCCCTTTATTAGGAAAATGGCAAATTTCTTTATTAATGCAAAGGTGACTTGGTTTATCGTTACTGTGACAAACGAAAACACTTTATTTGATGAATCCTTAAAGAAAATTTTAATTAATATCAATCAGGAGAAAAGTTATTGCAAAAATATATGTTGATCCCTAGATACTTTTGATGTGTGTATGAATCCAGTCAAAGGCCTTATAGTTCAACATCAATCATTATTTATTAAAAACAAGGGTCGTGACTCCTCTTTCTGTAAACTTTTGATCCTACCCCAGAATTGGAGTAAATCTTAATACTATCGACTGTAGTGGTAGCAAATCTAGCCGATCCCCAGCCAAAACTAATCTCCGTAGTCTGACGTCCTGAAAATCAATCACGTCGGTTCGTACTCTTGTGCATTAACAAGTAATCTACATAATACCGAAGTAAAAGCATAACCCGTAAGAGGACGGAAAAATAAGAAATCAATCGATGGAAACATTATTTGTTTACTGTTCCAAACATTGTTGATAGTTATTTTCATCGATTTTCCTTTCATGTTACTACGTTATTACACCAGCTGAATCTAAGATACATTGTATAATATAGCATTACAAACAAAAAGCTGATCGGCTTAAGCCCTTGACAGATGTAATGATTCTTAACAGCGATATAACATAGTTCATCGATGGTACATCGTCATACTGAGTGAAAGTACGTGACAAGGTTTGTGCTGAGCACATTTTAAACAGTGCTTCAGACACGTAGAGGGAACAAACGTGAGCGGCGCAGGCGCAGACTGGCGCACGCAATACATCTCGTGCATTATACAGATGTTAGTACGACCGGAGCACACGTGGTTCAATTGTGGTGACAGGATTTTTTAATGTTGTGTCTTGCAGTGTAATTTTTAAGCCGGAAAATATTTTTGGTGAGTTTTGACAGTTTTGTCTGATATTATGTTTATCACGGTTTTGTTTATTCGGTTTTCAGTTGGCATTTTAGTAAAAATGTTTTAATTCAATAAAAAAAATCCTGCATACATTTTTTTTTAGTTTATTTTTAATTACTGTACTGTACAGTACTGTACAGTCTTGAATATACCTATATTCAAGACTGTACAAAAGTACAGTAATTTAATTAATAATAGGAATATTTACTAGTATATTTAGTAGTTTTCTGATTATTTTATGAAAGACTTAATTATTTTCCTCCTAGAATAACTCTTTATTTACAGAACTATTAGCCGCTTTAAATACTTTTCAATGGACAACGTCAATAAAAATATGTTTTTTTATGTTTTAAAAATAATTTAACTCCATCTTCTACTAACGTATTTTTTAAATTAAATCATTCACATATAAATCGTCTTTTTTGTTTTTATTATTGTATTGTTACCTATGGCCATGAAGTAGTGTTTCATGGCCATTTCATCAACAACATAAATTCAATGAAATTAAAGTTCAGTAAAATAAAAACCTAATATTACATTTCAATACATACATTGTATAACAGGGTTATATCTTCCGTTAAAAGTGCCTTTTTACAATAATACGAACACGTAGAAGAAAAATAAATACGTGCCCCGATTTTACGCATGTTTTTTTTAAGTTTGGATACTTAAGCAACAATAATCGCTAATAATCCAAATAAAAGCTATTTTCACAACACACGGTTATTTACCTACCCAAATTAACGTGTTAGGTACATTTGTACATAATTATATATTTTTAAAAACAAATTAAAAATTATCACAATCCTTCATCATCTGCCTAGCCTTTTCCCAAGTTTTATTGGGGTCGGCTTCCAGTCTAACCGGATGCAGCTGAATACCAGTATTTTACATGGAGCGACTGCCTATCTGACCTCCACAACCCAGTTAGTATTATTATTATCACAATCCTTATGAAACAAAAAAACGCCACTGCAAATATTAATGGCTTTATCAGCAACCTACAAACGATCTCAAAGATTTGTACGTGCCGTATCTAGTCGATATACGGAAAACATACATTCCAGCATTTTTGTTAACGAACTCATCAGTATATGATGTAGGTACCGATTTTCTGAGATTTCTGAAACTAGCACCAAAGGACACGGTAAAACATATTCTGTATAACACAATATCACATCACGCCCGTAATCCCCGAAGGGTTTGGCTGAGGTGAACCCATATTTCGCCAGTTATGTTTAAGTCCCATAATAGGGGGCGAGCCAGTTGATAGCCCAGCCACTCCGTTGGCTGAGAAATTCTTGATGGATAAACCCAATTACTCGTAACACTTTGCCCGACCTGGGAATCAGGCCCAGGACCTCATGTTGAGTGGCGCTTGCGACCACTACACCAACGGGGCAGTCATATTCTTCATCCATATCAATATTATCAATTGAAGAGTATCTCTATCAATCTGTCTGTCAGTCCTTTCGGTTTTCACGCCTTGACGGATTACGGCTTAACATATTTAGATTAAAATTTTGCAAACATGTAGATCATGACCTGGGTTACAACAAAGGATACTTTCTTGCATTTGCGTATTGTTTTTTGTAGTTCTGTATTGTTTTTTTTTTTGGCTTTAAGTACTATTTGTAATTTTATAAAACTTTAAATGCATATGTATGTAAGTGCTGTGCACAACCTGTAAGTGAGAAATTCACTCAAAAATAAAAGTTAAATTGTTACACTACCCCAAAGAATGTATTAGTGTGAATAAGTCGTTGGACTGCCATAATTTAAAAACAAACATATTTTTAGCTACCTGTTGTATGACTAATTAACTATACCGGCCATTAATAGTTGAAATCTAATATTAAAATCTTCGCCAAAACAAAGCATAACCAAATTTTTCATGCAAATACCTGCAAGTTTTTGCATTTACAATTTCAAATTTTATACTTTACTTGGCTGCCATTCTCTCTTATCCAACCAGTCAGGTGGTCATGTAATACTTTTTTATTAATATTTTACGTCAATATTTTCTTTGTCTCCCTCTCCAGTCCCATCAACTATTTAAAGTACGGTAGTATAACTAGGTAAAACCAATACAATGCGTTTCAAATAAAAAACGATCCGATTAGCTACAGCCACAAAATAAACAATTGGCGTATACAGTGTGTTTGGCTTCCCGTTACCGATACTTTAAGCTAAGGGCTAATTATATACTCATTTCTATCGATAAATACACGTTTATAAATATTCCTAACCCCACACCCCGCGAATGGCAGCCATTTTGTTTTTCTAATCGGCTGATCTAGGGTATGTTCAATGAAATGCTTGCAAATGAATCTTTGAATTTAAGAGACTTGCAAATGATCTTATTGCAAGGGCAAAAGACGGGGATAGCAAATTATAAAATAAATTTTCCTGAAAAATAATTTTGCACTAAAGTAGAAAATTTGCTGAAAATGTGCTTATTTTTCAGGAAAATTTATTTAAGTTATACCTAATTACATACCTAATTACCTACCTAATTTATATTAATTAGTTAATTTTATTTTGATTTGTACTTGTTCTTATTCACCCTTCAAAAATTATTTAATTTTATTCTACTAATTTGAACTATGGTCTTTTTTTAAGCCATATTTCATAACAATAGTATAGTTCATAATAAATTAACATAATTTAAAATGTCACATGATATGAAATGTATTGTATTGTAATTTGGGTAATTTATTTATTTAGTTTTGTTTTGCAATTTAATACAGAGTGCATGTTTGAAACTTTAATCTTATTCCAATCTCTGTACAATTACCGTGGTACAATTAAGACTGTCACGAGCACCAATAAAGTAAACACTTACCTAACAACTATTAAAAAAGCGTTTTCCTCCTACTGTTCTGATTAAAATTTCATGTTGTAACTTAAGTACATAGTATTCTGGAACTCATATTTTTTGGAAAGAGATATGAAAGAGTTACAATAGTAATTTCTCACGAAAATTGCTTTTTATGAAAGTTTTTATGTCACAGTCAAAACTGTTAATCAGCAAACTACTTTTGACAGGTGAAAACTAGTCAAAACTATTTTAACTATAACTAACATTTAGTTAGAAACTTATTAGGTCGTTAAGTTTTTTTTGTGACCCTTTGAAAAACATCATGTAAGTAATTCTAGGACTAGGTAATTACAACTGAGGCGTTCTAAAACAATGTATATTTTATGCAGAAAACGCATCTTAACTTCATAAGGATTTTGACTGACACCAGTCAAAAGTGGTTTTGACCGATTAACAGGCTCGTGACTTGATTGTTAATAGTGTAGTAGTAACTTGATTTGATTTGATATAATGTGTTATCTACCAAGGCTTCACCGCAGCGCTCTCCGTCTGTCTTTTCGTTTGTCTGTGTAGGGCTGAATCTTTTTACCCGCAATTATCCTATGAAGTTTATACGGAATTCGCGTTAGGTATAATGGCTTCCACCATGGCTTAAAGTTTCCTTGGTACGTTTTTAATGATGATTTATTAAGGTCACAGTTCAAAGAATTTTATAAGGACGTGATTTGGTCAATCCCGCTAATGTTCTTACCTACATATGTAAAAACATAGGTTACTAACATCACTTACCCAAAAATATATTAAATATTTCATTGTTATATCCATTTGTGTCCATGTGTGTTCCATTCAATTGTATGCAAACAGTTACCTACGATTTCAAACGCATAAAAGCAAAAAAAGCACCTTCAGAATATAAAGGTACACGATAAATTATATAGGTACTATCTGAAAACCAGGCTTTGGTCTAGAAATTCATTCAGTCATCAAAGGGTTAGTGTAGGGGCACAATAAAACTTTTATGTATTTTTTTAATGTTAATAATGCAAATTAAATATTTTTTGAGTCCTACCGTAAAACGTGATTTTCACATAAAAGTTCTTTCCCAGCAATAAATAAATTCGTCAGTAAATATCATAAAGCAAGAGATTAATACTTCCGTACAAATGATCTAGCTACCCTTGATTTAGGTTAACCAGTGAACTTGACTCTAAAAAATAAATTTAAATTATTTAGTAATCGCGTAAGGTAAACCGGAGCTTTTGAGGAACAACAACGCCTTGATTGGCGCGAACTTAACGATTCCGCTTGACTGAACTCGCACTGACCTACATAACATAAACTATAAGTATTTTTACCTACAAAATGCAAGGGCCGTTGTCCATGTTTTATAATATTATTATGCATTGCATTACCGATCCGGTTGTGATCTTCGAAGTAAACGTGTACATACTTGTATGGTCGCGTACATATTTCAACAATTCGTTGTGAACTTTAATCTCGTGTGCAGATGTGGAGATGTTTATTAAATACTTAGGTAATATAAGTCTACTTTATTTTTGATGGAATTAGGATAGGTATTAAAATATAATAAAAAATTTAACCTGATTTTAATAAAATTGACCAGAGATTAGAATAATTAATTTGGAACGAAAGGAGTTAGCTTGCGCTCCATCACGTGAAAATTTACATCACCTTCATTAATTGTATAAATATGCGACTTCGTGCACAAAAAATGTGATAGCTCAACTAATTAACATAATATAAATATAATTTATAGCCTATGTTACTTCCTGATAATTTAGCTTACTATTGGTGAAAAATGGTTAAAATCGGTCCAGGAGTTTCGGAGCTTATTCGGTACAAACAAACAAAAATCTTCATAACATTAGTATAGATTATCAGGAGTAGATTTTCAGAATAAGCCTTTTTTAGGAAGTGCCAATGACTGTACAAACATAAATAAGGATCGGTTAAAGCTATGCGTTGTTAGTCAGTCATAGTACACACTTGCTCCATCAATTACCTGGTGCCACGTTGGGTGGGCGTAGTGACTACGCAGCTATTCCGCGTTTGCGTAGCGGCTACATCGCGTCGGTTGCGGCTATGCGCTACGTCATCGTGACGGCTACGATCTAGTTTTAGATCGAGACCCATGAACCATCATTTTTCTAGAGTACTAAATTCAACTTTTACGACGTTTCTGTGAATAATGTTATCGTCATGATTACTTGCATTTTTTGTCTATTAATCAGCAAGCTGATCCGACTCTACAATCACTGTATCATGTGAAAAACCGGCCTGAAAATAATTTACCAAAACATGACTCCTGTATTACCGGAAGCGGTAGGCATAGTTGTTTTGTACAATCAAGTAGTTCTACAATCCCCACTAACCTTGCGTTTATGAAAATGCGTTTACCTCCAAAAAAAAAAGTATTGCATTCTACTACATACATACCTTGCTCAAGGTCTGGAGTGTAGATTACAGCCTGGTGCCACCCGCGCCACACGGCATACTCTAACACAAAGGCAAGCGGCGCAAGCGCAGCCTCCGGGCAGTAAGCACTCACGGACAGCCTTTGCGCCATCATAAGGTAGGAAATCACGCAATGAACTTTCATCTTGCTCTGAAATGTAGGTGTTGATATTTCTTAAATAATAATTAAAAGTGTTTTAAGCCCGTTTTCACGGTAAAACCTAAATATACATATACCTGCCTACTGTTCGATTTTCAAAGGTCGGCTCAGCGAAGTATAAATCCAATAGCACACATACTCAGTTAGCTGTGGCGTCTAATGTTAGTGAAAACAGCCATTTGTATTGTATCTTTCCATATTTTGAAAACTACTTTTGCCTCAGTTGTAATTTTTCGTAGAAATGTCAGTTTCTTTTTTTTTATATTTCTTGATGTGTTTATTCTAACATTAATCGTTTTCTTTAGGAGCCCGAAAAAACTACGATAGAATGTAAATTATAATAATTTCCGCTTTATTACGTAAATGATCGTAATAGCACGAAGTTTATGAGTAGGTAATATGTACACTAGCCAACCACCGATACAAGAGAAGACCCATACGACCGCAAAACTCAAAATAGAGTTCGAAAACAATCCATTTTAGAGAATACCAAATAACAGCTTGTAAGAAAGACATCAATCAATTAATTAAATCTATCCTTACTAATAGGTACAATCATAAATATGAAAATGAGTTTGTTTGTTACGCCTTCGTGTGCCTTAACAGCTGCACTGATTCCGATATGATGTAGGACGTGAGCGGGGTTTAGACATATGCTACCTATGGATTTTTATCCCAGTAGTGAAATAATTTACGAAAATCCACGCGAGCGAGGTGGCAGGAATAAGCTAGTCAATAAATAACAAAGAACATATGAAGTGATTGATGTGTTCTTTCTACATTGTTCTGTTCAAGTCTATTCATTCTCTGCGCCACACACGAAACTTCGGAGACCGTTCGAAACCTTTGATAAATGGGTTATTTATTGACATTAATTTGAATACATTTTGTACATTTATTTTTTTATCTCTATCTTTGATATTCAAATAATGGGTGAATTGTTTATCATATTTGCCTGTTGGTATTTTTTCATAATTATTAATCAAAATCATTGCACAGCATTAATAAAGCCATATATGCAGACAAGGCCCTTTCCTCGGTCACAGTCACAGATAATATAATACTTCGTCACAGTCCACGAACCAATTTCCGGAAGTAAAATAATAGGTACAAAATTATCTTTGTTGAATGCGAATTAAGACATAAATGACGCCAAAAACAAGGTGGTATTGATATAACAGAAAACCTGAAATGAGATCATTGTACTTATTAATAAACTTTACTACATTCTATACGACTTTTACTCATGGACTTATCTTGAAATTGCGAGCGAGCTACACAATCCGATTTTATTGGAATAGGTACTTGGCTGATTTTTTTGGGTTGGTCCCTTGGTTGAAGAGTACAATGGCCCTTTTTCAGGTTTTCAGTTATTGTTGTTGAGTTTTGACAATATTCCGCAAAATACTGCGTTTCTAACAAGACTCATAAGGAAGTGTTTCTGACAAATTCCAAAAAAAAATGTTCACATTTGTGTTAAGCTGTGGGTCAACCCAAAGAATCCATGATTCCCGCGCGCAATCACAAAATTGCAATAACCCTTTAAGAGCGGCCAACCCGCCATACTTTTCGCGAGAATTTTGACAGACGCTCGTGCGTGATTATAGCGTTGTTGCACATATATATCTTTAAATTTTTTGAACTGATAGGTATCTTGTGCACTATATCTAGGCTTCTGTCGAAGCAAAAAATAAATATTTGTAGAAACAAATTCAGTATAAGCCTCCAAAAATTGCTGATTTGCACAAATTATACCTCAACTTTGGCCGTTCATAACATACTCATAAATTGTATAAGTAAAGCAAATGTCCTGATAGAAAGAAGCCTTGCAAATTTAGTGGAGATTCTAAATGACAAATATTTATTTCACAAAATTCTAAGACTTATTCAAAAACACGTATTTCCTGGAACAAGATTTATAAATTTTCGAACACTATTTTGCGTTCAATGTATGAGGTGCGCGGGTGACGAGTAGTGCGGGGTCGAGGCTAAGTAAGACAGGGGAGTTGAAAGAATACCGCCGCTGTAGCTCTGGATGAAACAACAAGCTTTTCGACCATGCTCGCGTTGACGATAGACGAGCCGGGAAGGGGGACCTCTTAACCCTTCTAAGAATGATTGCTTTTGAGTTACGAGGTATCTTCGCCTCCCATCCTATATTGAAAATCTAACGTGTACCCATGCTAGCCGATAAACCCCCGTGCGATTAAATCGTAATCAAATTATACGTGTCACTCTAATCCGTTTGCAGACCTTAATGTCCTGAATGATACTTTGACTTATATGCACATACCTACATAAGTACACTCAAACTTTCTAGTTGTAGGTAGAAATTGCTGAACGCGTCGTGATATTCCTCTTATCTTTTGCTTTGACCGCGATCGCATTAAGCGCAGGCCACACCGCCGCACCGCCAGCTACCGAGCATACGAACGAGGCGGACGCGGACGAGGCATCGTATCACCTCTTTTCATACTTAGGTTCACACCGCCAACTATCACAAGAGCTTATGAAGTATGAAAAGGTCCTCGTCCGCCTCGCTCGCTTGCTCGCTAGCTGGCAGTGTGTCCTGCGCTTGCTGCTGCGCTGGCGCTGCTGCTTTATTTCCGTTAAATGTAATTTATGTACAGATCTCCATGGAAAGGCATGCGCTTTAAGAGCTTAAACTACCTCAAATTAGCAACTCTATATTTGGTAGTTCAAACTTCGTTTGAAATACTGTTAAAATAAAGTTCTAATCAGCTTGCACTACAAAGTGGTTGTTACGTCAGTCACTGCGGCCGAATAGTGCGAAATTAGTGGTTTTCTGCGATTTACAAAAAAACTATTGATTGGACTTAAAAAAATAATAATATAAGACCTGCTTTATAGTTAGTTCAGTTAGTATAAAAAGTTTCATGATCTAATTTGAAGTATTTTATGACTGCCAGCCGTTTATTGTTCAGTTTAGGGTAACTTTGGGATTTTTTTCTATCGAGAAAATTTTATGGAATCGTGTTTTCGCCAAATATAGGACTTAACATTAATCCTCAACTTTACCATATATTTATTTCAAAATTAATGCTGCAGTATTTTAGGCGTAACGGAGGACCATGCTAAGCCATTTGGCCCTTAAGAATCATCGTATATCTGCACAAAATGAATGCTCAAAAACTAAAATGAATAGAGTGTTACAGCCATGGAAATACTGCCCATTTTGCAATATCAGCATTACAAACGTATGAGACGTTCGTGCTAATTCGGAAACACGTGGTTTACCGAAGCACCTTTTCTGGGTTAAGGTTATTTATGTATACCTAAGTATTCAGTACAAAACAGTTCAAATGTTAGAGGATTACGATTAGGTAAGTAGTAGGGCTGACAGGGTGTAAGTAATCCGTGGAGTTACCAAATACGGAAAGTCAGAAACACTCTCTACCTACATAGGTATAATTTTTTTCAGGATTAATTGAAAATAAAATAATAAATCATGATCATTGAAACCATTACCTATTGTAGAACATGTACCCACGTATACAATTTAACTTGAATTATTATCATCTGCCTAGCCTTTCCCAACTATGTTGGGGTCGGGATCCAGTCTAACCGGATGCAGCTGAATACCAGTATTTTAAATGGAACGCCTGCCTATCTGACCTCCACAACCCAGTTAGTACTGGGTAATACGATACCCCTTGGTAAGACTGGTTGTCAGACTTTTTGGGCCACTGACTACCTGTAACGACTGTCAAAGATCTACAAATGAAAATAATTGCATAATTGCATTGCATTGCATTATTAGATATAAATGAGAATAACTGGACTCGTATAATTCATATTACCTAAGATACCTATCTACCTAATATTTATGCAGCCTAATAAGTTGCGATCACAATGTATCTCTTGGATACGCTCAATAGATGTGAAAGGTCATCAATGGAAAAGGCTAGGCAGATCCAGATGAATTTTAATTACCTACATATGTATCTCTATATAAATAGAATAATCCATTCTTTGTTTCAGTAAGCAACAATGGCTCCAATAACGTTTACGGAGACCGAACTGATGCAGCCGCTCCATACACCCGACTACGTAGAGTACAAGCTTCATCACCCAGCCAAGGACACCAGCGACACCCGAGCCGAATCCAAGCTTCACCACCCAGCCAAGGACACCAGCGACACCCGAGCCGATTCCAAGCTTCATCACCCAGCCAAGGACACCAGCGACACCCGAGCCGATTCCAAGTTTCATCACCCAGCCAAGGACACCAGCGACACCCGAGCCGATTCCAAATTGTACCAGACCAGCATTTACGACCAGCTGCTAAGTCCAGATGACCCGAAGTACCTCGTGCCATTACGAAAGTGGGAGAGAAGCATGGGATTTGTAACTCCGATCATATGGACCAACACTATAACGATTGCACTGTACCATCTTGTAGGTGTCATATGGCTGATTTACTTCATTTTTATCTGCACTAAGACATTTAAATGGAAGACCTTCTTATTTGGTAAGTGAAATCACTATGTGAGTACTTAAGTCATTCAAAAATGATTTGTATCAGTATCATCCCACTCGGTAATTTTTGAAAAAACTGAAACTGGCTGTGTCGGTGCACACGGCCGTTGGTTTTAACGTGAAACGTCTACATCACTTATCAGTCACGACGACCCGAATCAATATGTCGGCCTTATCTCGGTTTTATTTTATTTTTTATACTTATTGGTTATTTTATTTAATTTTTTACACTTACTGGTTATTTTTAAGAGCCATTTCACGTTTTCGCGCAAATTTCTAAGACTTTAGTCGCCTAATTTACCATCTTAGATAACACCCTGGCATTTTTCAATACATGTTAAAAATAGACTAGTCTTTTTTATTGATACTTCATGTAACACATTTACAAAAACGTATTTGTTTATTATGTAGTGATTAATCTCCCACAACTAGTTTACTAAAAAATCATCGCAGAGTCAATTTCAGACTCTTTCTTATATCTATCATAAATATTTATAAATTTCACTGTTAAAAATACATAAAGCATCAAACATATACTTTTGTCGACACATAATGTACTAGAATATCGATAATTCATAACATTAACTAGTAAAAAAAAGTCTTTGGTCAATTTTTACGTTTTATATCGCTATTTTATCGTGATTTTTAGGTTTAAACAAAGCATAATAAAAAATTTTTAATCTGACATAATATAATTTTTAACATCACTCTAAATTAGAATAAATTATGACGCAACAGCGAGCACCGATTAGTTGCAACCAGTAGATAGTCAACACCTTGACATGGTAAACGCGGAAGTCGAACGTAGGGCCTCCCTTCCCCCCTTTGAAGACCCCGATGATCCTATACCTGTAGTCACCCCAGACGAAGTGTACGACATCATTAAAGGGCTTAAACCGCGTAAAGCACCCGGCTCCGACGGAATCACTAACAAGGTGCTCAAACTTTTCCCCGGTCAGTTAATAGTCTTATTGGCAGCCACCTTCAATGGCGCACTAAGTAAAAACTTCTTCCCCCAAGTATGGAAAGAGGCCACTGTTATCGGAATCCCCAAACCCGGTAAACCCAAGTCGGACCCCGCGAGCTACCGTCCTATCAGTCTCCTGAAAGCACTCGGAAAAATCTATGAGAGACTTATTTACAAGCGTCTCAAAGATTTCGCCGAAACTAAGAGCCTCGTTCCCAACGAACAGTTCGGCTTCAGGACCGAACACTCTTGTATTCAACAAACCCATCACATCGTCGAACACCTGAGCGCTGGTTTCCAGCGTTCGTCGATGACGGGCGCGTTGTTCTTCGACATAGCGAAAGCTTTCGACAAAGACTAGCACAACGGCTTATCGTGTCTCGTCTCTATACCGCCGTGATCCGTCCCATCATGACTTACGCTTGTATCGTGTACGCTCACGCCAAGCCTAGATATCTCCATAGGATGCAGGTCCTTCAGAACCGGTTCTTACGTAAAGTTACGGGAGCCCCCTATTATGTCCGTAATGACCGTTTACATTTAGATCTTAAAATCCCCACGTTAGCTCAGTTTATGAAGCGCCTCTCCAAGCGCTTCTTCGATTCTGCTATCAAACACCGTAACCCCCTGATCGCAGCGGCCGCCCGTTACGAACCCTCGCGAATTAGTCAGATCCGCCGCCCAAGGCATACTTTAGTCGATCCCGATGACGCTATTACCCTCCTCCAGGAGAGCAGGAAGGAAACTAGCACGCTTAGAAAGCTGAGACGCAAACAGCCGTCATTCCGTTCTCGCCTTCGAGGCCCGTCGCGACGCCCCGATACGAACCCTCCCCGTCCCTTGCTCGTGCCAGCCCGCGTTGCTGAGCCTGTAGTCCAAAATCAGTCCCTAATTAATGACACCACTTAGATCCAGCCTGTCCCCTTGCTGTCTTCTCCCAGCGACGCCCTAAGCCGAGGCATGTACCCCGCAGGGGGTGCCCTTAGCGTGTAGTCGTTTAGTTTGTAAGTTTTTATGCCCTGGCTGGAGGCCTTACACTTCAGGCACCCACAGGATTTTTCGGTTAAGCAGACGACAACCTCTCTAGGTTGAACTGCGAGATGCCATTTCAAAAAAAAAAAACGCACCTATTAGTACGGCCCGAGCGCCCATCGACGAAGGACCTGTGCCATTTTTTTCCGCGTCCCGATTGTCGAGCGTATCTATCGTAAACGCATTATTATACTACGACTACAATATTTTAATCCTCTTAGAATTTTTTTTATTAGGTTAGAATTTCGTTTATTAAAAATCAAAAATCAAAAACAAGGCATTTATTTCAAGTAAGCCAGTTACAGGCACTTTTGAATTGTCGAAACAAAGATGAAAATTAAATGTAGCTACAGTCCCAGTCACAAGACATAAAAACTGTGAAAGTACTTAATTGCCCATTCCCTAGCGTAGATCTCTATGGCGAAGAACGGGCAAGAAACTCCATGGACACTCTTTTAAATCAGAATATTGTTACAAAATCTTGGTTACATCATTCATGTTGAGATGGTATATTAAGTGAGAACAATGTAGCAAGATGTGCACGTTAAAAGTGTCCACAGCAAAAACACACAAACAAAAAAATACAATTCAAAATAATTCATTCAAATAAGCCATGGCAACTAAGAGATGACCAGTCACAACTGACAGCGCCCGTTCACGGACATGACGCATGGATCAGCACCATTCATCTCAACCATTTTGAAGGGAACTAAATGATCCGACACATGCGCCACCATCAGCGAGAGATTTGAGTGAGCATGACATACTCTCAACCGCCAGGGCACATTCAAGTCAAGAAAAGACGTAGGTTTCCAGTGAATGATAGCTTTCTAGTACATAGTGCTCACACAAAATGGGCTATGCATTTATATAATACTAAAGAGATTGAATCTATACAATGCAAAGATAGTTGTACAATCTTCAGCAGCTCCAACAATACAATTTAATGCTATCAATTTATGCGCCCCTGTCCTTGTGGAGCAGGACCAGCATTGACCCAAGCATTTTTTTCAGCGATATAATCGCTCAACTTGTAATATGCTTGCTTACATAGTGTGCGTTTAATGCATGTTTTAAATTTCGTTTCATTCAGTTCAAGAATACTTTGTGGAATTTTATTATAGCATCTCAAACAGTACCCCATGAATGATGAGTCCACTTTAGCGAGTCTGAAACCTGGCTGAACTAGTTGGTCCCTATTTCTAGTACTGTAATTATGACTGTCACCCCTTTTACCAAAAAGGTTCAGATTTTTTCTAACGTACATTATGTTTTCGTAGATTTATTGACAATGTACCGTCATGATGCCAATATCCTTAAACAGTTCCCTTAGAGAATCGCGCCTACGAAGATTATATATGGCTCTGATTGCTCGTTTCTGCAGAATAAATATAGACTCAATATCTGCAGCCCGTCCCCACAGCAAAATGCCATAAGACATTATACTATGAAAGTAACTAAAAGAAACCAGTCTAGCGGTATCTACATCAGTACTGACGGATTTTTCTAATGGCATAGGCTGCTGAACTTAGCCGCCCCGCAAGAGATGTCAAATGAGAACCCCATTGTAGCCTTGAATCAAGCGTAATCCCCAGGAAAACCGTTTTATCTACGAATTAAAGTTTCTCTTTATTCAATATTATATCACAATCACTACATTTAACATTCGGTGAAGCAAATCTTATGCATTTGTTTTTTTTTCATTTAATACCAAATTGTTTGCTGTGAACCAATTTTGGACCTGAAGTAGGGCATTATTCACGTCATCTAGATTTTGGGCCCGCCTATTTATCTTAAAAATTAGGGAAGTGTCATCACCAAATAACACCATATTTTGAGGTTGGTTTTTCAGTAAATAGGGTAGATCATTTATATATGTATACTAAAAAGAGGAAAGGACCCAATATTGAGCCTTGCAGAACCCCCATTTTTACTTTTAACCCCTGTGAATTAACACCATTTATTTGAACATGTTGTTGTCTATCATTCAAATAAGATTTTACCAAACCAAGTGCAAGTTTACCCAGTCCGTAATGCTCAAGTTTCAAAAGTAATGTGTCGTGATTTACGCAATCAAACGCTTTGGAGAGGTCACAAAAAAATCCCATGGCGTCTTGAGACTCTTCCCACGCAGTAAATATGTGCTTTAATAAGGTTACACCGGCGTCAGTTGTACAACGTCCCTTGGTGAAGCCATACTGTTGATCATGTAAGATTCTGTTGGTGTTAAAATGATAGAGCATTTGATTAAGCATTACTTTTTCGAAAACCTTGCTAAAAAGTGGTAACACGGATACAGGTCTATAATTATTAGTATCTTTACTGTCTCCGGATTTTTCATTAAATCAGGGAAAACTCCTTGGTCTACACATAAATTAAAAATTAAAGCTAAGTAAGGGGCTATAGTCTCAAGTATGGATGTACAAACTTTGACAGACATTCCCCATAGATCTTAGGTTAGTTTGATTTTTATTTGCCGGAAAGTTTTAATAACAATCATAGGGATAATGTGTTTAAATTTAAATTCAGCCAGGCAGCCAGACACATTCGCCTTTAATAAGCCAATTGAGAGTTCAGGTGAGGAAATAAGAGCCTCCGTTGTTTTTAGTGGTATATCGGTAAAGAAATTTACAAATTCTTGAGCTACTTCCTGATTAGAGCTTTTAGGACCACATGCTGTATCTAATGTGTAGCTAGTGTTACGTATTTTCTTCCTGTTAGTCTCGTTATTTATGACTTTCCAAACTGTCTTTATTTTCTTTTCTGCTGTTTTGATCTTGTTGCTAATGTGCAGTGCTTTAGCAACCTTGAACGTATTTCTAAAAAAATTTGAATACTTAGAACATACTTGTTAAAAGTTTCAGTGTTTATAAAAGGCTTAAGGCCATAAAGCTCAAATAGTCTTTCCCTACTTTTTCTGATATCTCTAGTTGCCCAATCACTAAATATGAATTTAGGGCAAATACTTTTTGTCTCCTTTTCAAAAGTTTTATTGAATTTCGTGTGAACTATTGAAAGAAAACGATCATACAATTGATCTATATTAATATCATCAAGGCTCATAACACTTTACTTGTTCTGTAGCGAAATATTATACCTATTTAATCTGCTAGAAGTTATAGGTCTAAATTTAATTTGAACTTTTTGCAGTTGTCCGCTATGGTCAGAAGGCAGACAATTTACTATTGCTTTATCTAAGTAATCACAATCGCAGAAAATGGAATCTATACAAGTAGCAGAAGATGGAGTGACTCTAGTAGGTTCTTTAAAAGTGTTGGTCAAGTCAAATGACTTAAAAAGATTTAATAAGCGACTGCTATTTGTGCATTCTTCTAAAATATTGATATTAAAATCACCACAAATAATTGTAGATTTATTACTGGCTGCAAGTTTTGCCATCACATCTTCCATTATTGATTCAAATAAGGAAAAGTTTTGATAGTTTAGAGGTCTGTACACACACACGATTACATGCTTATCTAGCTCAACACAGGACAGTTCAACGCAATGTTCAACCGAGAGACCTACTATGTCATTACGTTGCTTATATTTAAAACAATTTTTTATTAATATTAGGGTACCTCCACGAACCATAGTTTTACGGTTAAAGCAGCTGCCCACCATATAGTTCTCATATTTGATAAGCATTTGGTAATCCTTTAGCCAATGTTCAGTAAAACAAATAATGACAAACTTACTATTTTCTAAAAACAATTCAATTTCTAATAATTTGGAAGAAATGCCTTGGATATTTTGGTGGAATAATTTTAAAGTGTTCTGCTGAGGCCCTTTTTTACTAACTAATTGAGTGCAAGAAGATACGTTGGTAGGATTAACAATATTGTTAATCGTACCTCCTCTTGTCTCATTTTCTAGTTTAAATTAATATTTGGAGTGAGGCCGGAGACTCCCGTGCCATCCTCAGACAACAAGACCCTATCACTAATACTAATAGACCCTAATTGAGAATTCTCCACGGTGATACATGGATCCTCCTCAGTACAATGTTTGTAAACATTTATAGCATTAATGCTAAATTCATTTAAAGTCACCTGTACATTAGTATTACTACTAATAGTCTCAGTGTTAATAATAGAACTAAATTTAGACATACTATTTATGTCTGTGTGAATATTATAAGCTAATAGCCGAGCTATTTTGTGTCTACATCTAATAGGTAGATACACCTTACCCCGTGTCGACTTTAGTTTACCAACAATAGTGTTCATATCCAGATATATAAGTCTGTCACTATAGTGACCTACTAAAAAATGTACATGGTTATTTAACATATGTTTAAAGTTGTTATTTCTATTACCCAAATTTTCAAAAAATGGAAAAGCACACAATATTATTTTATTACAATTTAACTTCAACAACTCTGAAACACAGTCAGTGATGTCTTCCTCTATAATAAACTCAAACTCAAACTCAAAGCATTTATAATCTAGGTCTAATTGAATTAGACCATTACCGCACTAAGTTAGCACTTTTGAATGTCAAAAACACAAAAAAGAAAATCAAAGCTACAGTCCCAGTCACAAGGCATAATAACTTGAGAAAGTACTGTAGTTGCCCATTCCCTAGCGTAGATCTCTATGGAGAAGAACGGGCAAGAAACTCCATGGACACTCTTTTAAAATCAAAATATTGTTACAAAATCTTGGTTACATCATTAATTTTGAGATTATACATATATGTGAGAACGATGTAGAAAGTCGTGCACACTAAGAGCGTCCAGAGTAAAAGATTAGATCAACAATTTACGAATAAAGTAATTAAAATGAACCTTGGGAGCTAAGAGATGACCAGTCCCAACTGACAGCGCCCGTTCACAAACGTGTTCACGCATGTACCGGCGCCATTCAACTCAACCATATTGAAGGGAACTAAATGACCCGACACACCCGCCAGCATCAGCGAGACATTTAAGTGAGCATGACATTCTCTCAGCCACCAAGGCATACTCAAGTCAATGAAAGATAAATAAATGTAAATGGTGGCTGAACAGTACAAAGTACTCACACATGTGCAATTATATAATACTAAGAACTGGAATCTATCTAATGCAAGTATATTTTTACAATCTTCTGCAGCTTCCACAATACATTAACATGGGAATCAATTCTTCATCTTCTTCTTTACGTGTCGATGAACTCAAATAATGCCCGACCCGAACAATCAATTAATTTGCCCCCCCCCCCCCCCTATGGTTGTAAAGCAGGACCAGCATTTAGCCAAGCATTTTTATCATCAATGTAATCCCCCAACTTATAATATGCTTGCCTACATAGTGTGCGTTTTATACAAGATTTAAATTTCGTCTCGTTCAGTTGAAGAATGTGGGGAGGTATTTTATTGTAACATTTCAAACAGTACCCCATGAAAGATGAATCTACTTTAATCATAGAACTATTACCAACACAAATATAGTAATGGTGGTACTAGGAACGCAAACATGTGTGTTTGTAAGTTGACCCTGGCATGCAATAATTTTGGGTACAATAGCTCAGGTTATTACTGATTAATTTCCCTAACCCTATACTATCAGAGAACATAACTGAAAGATTAGAACCAAGACTATTTGGTGAGACAAAATTACCTAAGTCAGGTATTGTATCTTGGGTGGAAATACAGTCCTGAGTACTCACAGCTAGGGACAGGTCCTCCGTTGCCTCAAGCTGGAGGGCATCATTGCTGGATTCCCTCTGACAAGTACACTGAGTGTTGCTGAGAGTCAGCGAGTCCACTTTGTCTACCAATGCATGTGTAGCAAGAATATGCTCTTTCATTTGATTTTGAGAGCCTTCATATTTATTATATAAAGATTTTAGTGACTTATTAAGAGCCTGTATTTCTAATTGTAAGCGCTGAGTGTCAATTTCATAAATATTTATACTATCTTCCAATTTAATCTGATAGTTATTTAATTTATTAACTAGAGAAACACGTTCTTTCCTTAATTGAATATTTTTGGAATGGTGTTTTTGTTGTTTCTTGTATTTATTTCATTTTTTAATGATTCTATTTAATTGTGCATATTTCTTAATTTTATTTTGACTAATTTTATGGCTGTAGTTATGCTTTCGTAAGGAGTATTATCAAGTAAAGTATTATTTTAGTAGTTTGTAGAATAATAATTATATTTCTGTTTTATTAGTTTTAGCAATGTAAGGGTTGTATTACCATCATCATCATCATTTCAGCCGAAAGACGTCCACTGCTGGACATAGGCCTCCCCCAAGTGTCGCCACATTGACCGGTCCCGTGCACTCGCATCCAACGGATTCCCGCAACCTTCACCAGGTCATCGGTCCTAGTGGGAGGTCTTCCGGTTCGCGGTCGCCACTCCAGAACTTTTCGGCCCCATCGGCCATCCGTTCTGCCAGCAATGTGCCCTGCCCACTGCCACTTAAGTTTGGCAATTCTTCGGGCTACGTCGGTGACCCTGGTTCTCTTGCGGATGTCTTCATTTCTGATTCGATCACGCAAAGAAACTCCGAGCATAGCCTTCTCCATTGCCCTTTGGGTGACTTTAAGTCTTCTGATAAGGCCCATTGTGAGCGACCACGTTTCGGTCCCGTATGTAATCACTGGCAACACACACTGGTCATAGACTTTCGTCTTGAGACACTGCGGTAAGTTGGACGAGAAGATACCGCGCAGCTTCCCGAACGCTGCCCAGCCGAGTCGGATTCGACGATTGACCTCTTTCTCGAAGTTAGACCTACCTAACTGGACCGTTTGTCCCAGGTACACACAATCGTCCACAGCTTCGAGTGTAGTGTCTCCGATTTTAATAGGAGTGGGTGTTACATGGGCATTCAACATGACCTTTGTTTTGTCCATGTTCATTTTTAGCCCCACTCTTTCGGAAGCTCTACTGAGGTCTTAGAGCATTGTACTGAGGTCCTCCATGGTCTCAGCCATGACCACTATATCGTCGGCAAACCGAAGGTGAGTTATGTACTCGCCATTGACGTTGATGCCTAGCCCTCTCCAGTCCAGAACCTCAAAGACATCCTCCAGTGCAGCGGTGAACAGTTTCGGAGATATGACGTCTCCCTGTCTCACACCTCGCTGCAGAAGGATAGGTTCCGAGGCTTGGTTCTGAAGTCGGACTGACATGGTGGCGTTTTTGTACAACAGTCTAGCTCTTGGGTCGTTTGCTAGATCTACGACGGGTTTACTGGTTGACGTGTACAACTGCCCATAGAAGCTCTGGATCTCCCTCAGAAGTTCCGGTTTGGCGGATAAGATCCTGCCGTCGTCGGTCTTCAGTTTCGTGAGCTGGCTCTGCCCAATAGCCAGATCTCTAGTAAATACCTTGGAGCCTTTGTTCCGCTCGATCGCGTCTTTAATACGCTCGGTATTAAAGCGGCGGAGGTCGCTCTTCAAGGATTTAGAGATCCGTTTATTGAGCTGCCGGTATTTCAACGCCTCGTCTTAAGACTGCAGAATCATCTCACGCCGCTCCCTCATGAGCTTGAGAGTTTGATTGGAGAGTCTCTTGTTCTGATCTGTACGTGTCTTGAAGAACTACGACCCGGTCGTATGGACAGTTTCCACGAACCCATCATTGTTGTGTTCATCCACTGAGCTTCCTAGGCATTCGAAACGATTCTGGAGTTCAAGCTGAAAGCTCTCGGGGTTTTGGATTTGGATCTGTGCTGGAGGGAGCGTAGACTTCATCAGTCGATACCTTTCAAGCTTGACATTGATGTTCAATGTGCCTCTTACCATGCGGTGATCGCTCCCGGTTTTCGCCGAATTGATCACAGAGACATCATTGAACATTTGCTTCTTGGTTGACATGATGAAGTCAATCTCGTTTTTGGTTGCACCATAGGGGCTCTGCCAGGTCCACTTCCTGTGCTCACGCTTCTTGAAGCCGGAGTTATCATATAGAGGGCCTCCTTCTCCATAAAACTAGCCAGTTGGTGGCCCCGGTAGTTCCGACGTCCAACTCCAAATTGCCCCACCTGCAGCTCATCCCCGTCTCGTTTGCCCAGTTTTGCGCCCCCCAGTCGAGTTTCAAGTCCCCCATGTCGGTGAAGTGAGTTTTGAGACCATGCATGGCTTTAGAGATATCCTCATACATGGTCTCCACTTCGTCGTCGAGGTGTGCCGAGGTCGGGGCGTAGACCTGTATGACCTTCAGCGAATATCTTGAGGATATTCTGAGTATAAGGTACGCCACCCTGGTCGGCACACTCTCGATCTTCACCACGTTGTTTACAAGGGACTTGTGGACGATAAACCCAACACCACCCTGGGACTGCCGGTCCCCCCTCTCGGAAATAGAGCTGGTTGCCGGATTTCAGGATTATCGTGTCCTCTCTTCGGACTTCAGATAACCCCACAATACTCCATCGCAGCCTGCTCAATTCCGCTATCTTCTCGTCGGTCCAGAGTGTGCGTGCGTTATACGTTGCCAGGTCCAGTCGTCCACCCGGCAGCCCGTCTGCCCGAATGGATACCTCTAATAAATCTATAAATTTTTAAATCATAAATCTCAAACCAAGGTGCATTACGATTATAACGGCTCAAGATTGTTTAGTCCGTCTCGACACTCGCGCTGCACTGTTTGCGTTGTGTATGTGTGGCTACTCACACATACACAAAGCTGCGGTCTTTTACCTAAACTTTGTGAAATGGCTCCTAACTACAAATTATCGTCCAAGTCACATTTATTATTATTTAAATCGATTAGTCTAAATGATCTCTGTAAATACACGAAAGAATCACCGCGCTATCACGTGTGGATCGTGAGCACAGAACGGCAGTGAGTTATACTGAATAGAAACCAGCGAGAGCGCCGGTTTCCGTTATTCTACGCAGTGCCCCTCCCCCACCGCCCCCGCCCGGCCTCGATGCAAAGCCAAGCTCTTAGCAGTGAGCTGACTATATAAGCAAATTTATAACACTCAATCCATGTTTCTACGATGAATAGTTTTGTAGTTATTAATGTCAGACGATAAAACCCAATTCGTTACGGTCCAGTTTTTTGACATGGTACCCCGTGTATGGTACCGATTTGAAAGACGTTTCACGTCAAAAATTGAATAATATTATATAAGTATTCGTGTTTTGCTGTTGATCACGAGTCTCCCAATAATTTCTACAAAAAATGGTCAAACATAGAACCTACCAATGCCCATTCCTAAAACGCTATCACGTAAGAGTCCTAACTAATAAATTCTCTCAAATTATTATAGTTCTTGCCCGTCACTGTTTAGTACGGAGTCCATACAGAGCTTGAGTTAAGTATCCTTCTCAGCCACATGCAAAGCTAGTCGGAGAGAAACATCAAACGTGCCAACTATCGCCACTAGGTAGGTACTCTGGAGTCGCCTGTACCTTGTCATCATACGGATATACTTTGAGCTCCCGATATTTCGACGCTGTTGCATCAAAATCAAAATCAAAGCATTTATTTCAAGTAAGCCAGTTACAGGCACTTTTGAATTGTCGAAACAAAGATGAAAATTAAATGTAGCTACAGTCCCAGTCACAAGACATAAAAACTGTGAAAGTACTGTAGTTGCCCATTAACTAGCGTAGATCTCTATGGAGAAGAACGGGCAAGAAACTCCATGGACACTCTTTTAAATCAGAATATTGTTACAAAATCTTGGTTACATCATTCATGTAATTCATGCAAGCATCATGATCGCGGGAATACTGAAGAGGTATGCGGGTGGGGCGAAAATTATTTATTATGAGCAGACAAATATGTCTACCCTCTTTCTCAGTCTTTTATTACGCGCACTACTGGTACTCGATTGTAACTCACGACAAAACGCACTCACGGTATCACTAGGTTTTTCTTGATAGTGGAGACGCATGTTATTTCAACACCTAGGTACCATATTTCACGTAAAAAAAATAATTCTTTATCTATTCTTCTTATTCGACGCCATAGATAGATAGTCTGTTAGATAAACAGAATATAAGTAGGTACTCTCTTTAGATGTGTGTAATGCGCTTCATAAATAATGAACGGTACTTAATGTTTCAGGATATTTCATCGGCCAGCTTGCTGGCTTTGGAGTGACGGCAGGAGTACATCGGTTGTGGTCTCACCGCTCCTACAAAGCTAAACTGCCCTTACAATGGATTATAATTATATGCTATTCGGTGGCTGGTCAGGTAGTATCCCTATATAATACCTATATATATATCTTGCACTTTGAATTCTGAACAAACTATTCCTCTCTGTTGGATGCAAATTGCAGTGGTTGGTTTTGCATGTTAGCTAAGCAAATTAACAACAAGATCCATACGTACCTACTATTGCAAATCAGTGAAAGTCACTACATATATTTGTTTTGAACATTACATTCTCACATCACACTAACACTTAGCACATATTGATTTAGAAACAGTGATGACAATGACACGAAAGAATATTTCGCAAGTATATTACTACCTACACTTGTTTTGAATTGATTATGAAGATCGACGGTAAAAAAAACATCTGATTTCTGGTAAGTTAATATATTACGTATCTTTTGTGAACAGAACACCATTTACGAATGGGTTCGGGACCATCGCGTGCACCACAAGTACTCCGAAACGACAGCGGACCCCCACGACGCCAACCGCGGGTTCTTCTTCTCGCACGTCGGCTGGCTGATGATGAAAAAGCACCCTGACGTGATAAAGCAAGGCGTCAAGATCGACATGAGTGACATCGTCAACGATCCCCTTATTCAGTTCCATACCAGGTATAACCTAGTCTTTTCTCAATCCGTTGTCCAGAATTTTAAACAAAATGTTTCTTCCTTTTTACTTTGCAGCTCAACTGACTTCCAGGGGCCCAAGTCTACTATTTTTATAAATTCGACATTCCAACACGATCCCATTCTCATCCCATTGTTATTGCTGAAAATTCGTAATCTGCTAAAAGGTAAATTCATAATGTGTGATCATTGTCGGTAAATGGTCTCGTAATAGACCTGATTGTGTTATTGAGCATTGTCGTATTGCCATTATTATAAAACCCGCCGGATTTCATATAAATATATTTTTACATATTATTTATTAGTTTGACGATCCGAATGGCGCAGCAGTATTTAGGCTGCCTTACGTTCTTAGGGTCCCGGGTTCGAATCTCGGTTGGAGCAAATGTTTGTGTGATGAGCATGGACATTTGTTTCCGAGTCATGGATGTTTATATGTATAATAAGTATGTATTTACAAACAAAAAGTATCTATGTAGTATATCAACTGTCTACGACACAAGCCTCGTTGCTTAGTGTGGCGCTGTGTGTTAAGGTCCAGCGATATTTTTTTTTATTTATTAGTGTTATTAGCAATCTGAAGTAGTAAGAAGTTCGTAAATAGCACCAGTCATTCATTTGTCATTATGTACGAGATTACCATTCTATGCCATTTCTTTCAATGGATTGTTATTATTTGACCATTAGAAAGTCATAATGACGCCATCATATTAGTAGATTACCAAACTTGTCAAAATTATGAAATCAATGAGAGACCATTCTGACACATATTGTTATAGCAGACTTGAGGCCCAGGTTTGACTAAATCGGTAGGTTATGATAACTTACCCACTCAAATTCTTAAACAAACTTTACATTTAATAGCACCAATACTATGTAATTTCATAAATCTATCATTATCACAAGGAATAAAAGGACAAACTAAAAATATCAGTTGTAAAACCGATTTATAAAAACGGGGATTAAACAGAACCTAACAACTATAGACCTATAATTGCCCTCATACCTATACTAGCCAAAAATATAGAAAAAGTTACATTTAAACGGTTAGCATCTTTCCTTAATAAATTATTATTACTTAATGAATTTATTAGGCCCACTTCTATTCCTACTCTACATCAACGATTTGCCTAACGTGACCAATTATCACTGTACCCTTTTTGCAGATAATATATCGTTAGTAATTCCACAAAAACCTAATACTAAATTTGATAACTACACTAAAGAAGTTAACGAAGCTGTTCAAAGCATTATAAAATAGCTAGAGTCCAATAATTTAAAAGTTAATATAGAGTAGGTACAACATTTATTTTAGTGATTAGAAAGAAGGTAGACATACAAAATAAATCCAACAGCTGGTGTTTTCTTTTGGAACTAAGAAAAAAGGATTATTTGTAAACAACTGTAACTACATACGGGATTACATACGGGACCGAAACGTGGTCGCTTACAACGGGCCTCAACAGAAAGCTTAAAGTCACTCAAAGGGCAATGGAGAGGGCTATGCTCGGAGTTTCCTTGCGTGACCGAATCAGAAATGAAGACATCCGCAAGAGAACCAAGGTGGCAGCGGGCAGGGCACTGTTCGCAGAACGGATGGCCGATGGGGCAGAAAAGTTCTGGAGTGGCTACCGCGAACCGGAAGACGTTGCGTTGGAAGGCCTCCCACTAGGTGGACCGATGACCTGGTGAAGGTTGCGGGAATCCGCTGGATGCGAGTCGCATGGGACTGGTCAATGTGGCGACACTTAAGGGACGGCCTATGTCCAGCAGTGGACGTCTTTCGGCTGAAATGATGATGATGATGAACAGTAATTAAAGCTGTCTTTTAAGAGAAAATACAATACGCGAACGGAATGAGCGGACATCATTATCTATTTTGGGGTAATAATGAAGCCTTTGTCGTAGAGAAAATTCTAACGTAGCTTGTAGCTAAAAATCGGAGTATGACGACTGACGTAGCTCCTTTGTTGAACACATTTTAAAATGTTCTCTCGAATGTACCTACTAAATAAATTATCAAAAGTTGGTCTAGTAGGTAGGAAACCTACTTTACGGAATCCAGTTAAACATCTTACATAATTGTTGAATGAAAACTTTCAGGTATTTCACACTATTCAAGATGGCGTTCTGCTGGGTTATCCCGAGTATAATTCCTGCACTGTGCTGGAACGAAAGCTGGGAGGCCTCCATCATGTCTCAAGCCATCCTGAGATACTTGATGAGCCTCAACTTCACCTGGTCGGTCAACAGCTTCGCGCATTTGTGGGGCAACAAGCCTTATGACAAGTAAGTATCCTTTCTTCAGTTTCCTGGGTACCAAAGCAGGGCAAAGACCTTTCTCTTATTTTAATTCTTTCAGCTCGCTATCATCAGTACCAGTATAGTGAATGTGTCGTCATTTTTTCATAAATTTAATCCCACGCTTCCTGTAGAAAATACAGTGTAGTTAAACCAGCACTATCGTAAAGCCCGACCGTCACACACTGTCGTGCGTGCAGCAAACCCCGTGAGCGTTTAGATAAGGTCCGGCCGCACCATAGATCAGATATTGTTTCTGAGTACCTAGCTAGTTTAGAGAGAGAGAGAGTTCAGAGTTCATTTATTTGTCTCATGTTACTCATGTAGTAACTTGAGTAGATATGCACACACAAAGCATGCAAGATGTTAAGTACATTGCAGAAAGCAGAAGATGATGGATGGATGGATGGATGTTGAGTAGATTGCGAACTTTTACTTTTACTGCAGGTGAGGAAACTCCTCAACGATCAACAGCACAGACACGAATGTTATATACTCACGCGTTAATAATAGCTCTTTCTAAAAAAATTGGCTAATGGGCCCAGGGTTGGGGGCAGACAAGAGATTTTGACAAAGGTCATAAATCATCTTGGTTGTTAAAATCTATTACCTATGTAGGTATTGTGGAAAACAAAAATCATGAAGAATCCATAAATCTCAATAAATATGAATAATTCTTAGTATCGAATAGAGGAATAAATAAGTAGATACCCAGTAAGTACCTACCTAGGTGCAAACAAAAGATGCTGAGGTGAGCGTATATAGAGTAGAGTAGGTATAGACCAGAGGTTCCCAAACTTTTTGATCTGGTAGACCACTTTCAAAATTTTCTGGTTTTTGTGGACCCCTGCTGCATTTTTTTCAAGCCCATGGACTAAAAAGGAAAAGCAAAAATTTTGCAATATTATTTTTTCGCGCTATCCGATAGTGCTCGGCCAGACTGGCAGTGCGGTGCGGGGTGCGGTGTGGGTGCGGCAACGCGCGCGGTTTCGGAGATCCCCGCTATGAATGAAGGGGTCTACAAGGGAAGATGCCTGCTAGGGCTACGGGTTGATCGAAAGAGTTACTGCGGCCCTGGAACACAAAAGGCAAAGAAGGAACATGGATGGGTTTTAGTCAGTAAGAGCCAGAGCGGGAGGGGTCATTTGATGATTTCCCATCCGAAAAAAAAGGGGAATTTTTAAGTAATTGTGGAAATTTTAACTTAGCTTGAGAGGTAAATATTTTTGGGAGTTGGTAACCCTGGCACCCGCACTTCCCGCCCGCGCCCTCACTGCGGCCACTTGTATGAACGAGCTATGGCTTGAGCTGCCCGCGCGCTATTCGCGTGCGGCCCGCGCCAACTAGCCCGCGCTGCAGCCTGCGCCCACGTGCCCACTATGGACACTCCAATGAAGTTCATATGTTTGAGCTCGTCGCACCGCGCCCGCACCTCACCCGCGTTTGCAGTCTGGCCGAGCACTTAGGATTGCAAGAGGACCTTAGGAGAAAATTAGGATCTTAGAGTACCTAGTCGAGTGCAATTAGACAAAAAGGTGAAACGAAGTTTATAGTGGTCGGGTTTTCATGGGACTTTTTTAATTGAGTTCCTAAGAGTAGGGAAGAAAGTAAAAAAAAAATTCGCCGCTCCCGACCATGCTTTTTTTTTTAATTTCCTTTGGAATATGTTTTCTTCGTTATGAATACTTAAGTTCAAATTCGACGAATTCATATTGTAACGTAATAGTGTGACCTGCGTGCATCCATTAAACGCTAATTTGGTCTGTTTCTTTGTTCATTGTGGTCGATGTAATGCATATTTCAAGTATTTTTTGAAAATTTCCTATTTTCTGCAATTATTTCTAAAATATCGAATTTGAAGGCTAAGATTTCTTTTGAAATTGGTAACTGATGCTTTTTCACAGATAACTGGACCAGAAAGTATTAATGAATACCACTTTCATGAGTCTAGTGTCTTAGAATTCATTCAGAACGTCAGAAAATCGTATAGGTATATTAATAAAACCATTTTTTTTTCAAATATTGCTTTAAAACTCAATTTGAAAATGATTGCATAGATCCTTATTTTATTAGCTATCTAATGAGGTAAAATACCTACTGACCACTATACCTAAACTTCGTTCCACCTTTTGAGTATTTTTTGTGTAATTGCACTCGGCTATAGCTTCGAAATGCTTTTTTAAAAAAGTCCCTACCTATACGACATTTTCACCGAAATACAACCTGTCATCATCGGAACATTTTTTTTTTTTTTTTACTTTTTCGAGTAGCTTAAATTATCTGCCTGCATTCACATTGATAGATACAGCCAAGCCAACATTTGTGTTGTGAACCCCCATTTTTTTTTCACGCCAACTTGGACCCCCCACGGAGCTCTCGTCACTGACCTCTGGGGGTCCACCTGGACCACTTTGGGAATCACTGGTATAGACTAACGTAACTCATAATTTCAGGAACATAATGCCAGTTGAAAATTGGGGAGTTTCATTGGTGGCCATGGGCGAGGGCTGGCACAACTACCACCACACCTTCCCCTGGGACTACAAGGCAGCCGAATTAGGAATACCCCTCAACATGACCACGACATTGTTAAATTATTTCGCGAGTATAGGATGGGCCTACGACATGAAGCAAGCTTCGCCATCCCTCGTCAAGTCGGTGGCCAAGGCCCGGGGTGAACCACGCGATGAAGACTACTAAACTAATTAATATGGAAGCAATAATTTAATATTGTTGTACAAGGATCTTAATCTTTTGGCAAGGGGCCAAATCGGTACTAAATCTTATTTTTTCAATATATTTCCAAGAAAGATTTAACAAAAGTCAGTCAAAAACGCCCCTTTTCAATAGCATTCAATGATTCAAGCTCCTTGTACTACTTTACATAGGTCAATTTAGGTGGCATGGACCAACTTGATGCTAAGGCTCGGTATGATAAATACCTGAATATAAAACATCAATTTGTAAAAAGTATTTAAAATGGTACCGGTACCCATTGGGGATCTGGGACTTTTGCGCGAAAGATATTTGCGCGAAAGACAATTGCGCGAAAAAGACATATTATGCGCGATTGGACTTTTGCGCGAACGGAAATATGCGCGCATGGACACTTGTTTTTCGCGCAAATGTCTTTTGCGCAAGTGTCTTGATACCACCAATTGGTTACCTTAAATTGTATAGAGTAGATTAAGGGCAAACGTGATCTTAGGTTTTATTTATTGATTAATGTGTTTTGGTGTTTTTGTACTGTTATACTAATAAAGAAGATAGTTGATACTTTATTCCCATGTTTTCACTGTGGGAACTGAAATACATTATTTCGTATCTCAGCAGTTAGAGGGAAGAAGTACTTAGGTAGGTACGGTTATGGGAGGAAAACGACTGTTTAAGGTTCGGGGATCCCAGGACATTTTCCTATAGGTAATAAGGAAATAAAAATAGATAATAGAAAAGAATTGCTGTTTATTTAGTCGGTGCGCCATTTTTCAAGGGCAGCTGAATATCTGCAATGTTAGGCTCCTTACATCGAATGTTTTATATATAATATAAGACCTCCTGACTGTTCCCAGCCATGAAAGCTCTAGTTATCATATTAACTACCTAGAGAGTCACAAGGATTTTTTGGAAATCTGAATTTCCAAAAAATCCTTGTGACTCATAGAGTTGTAATGATGAAAGCGACAGTGGATCAAGCAAATGGTATCAAATTACAAGTAAAACATCGTGAAGAAACATTGACTACTTATTCATTTTAAAAGTCTTACTAATGAATAATGCTTAGATACTGACTTAAAGCCGTTTATATCACCGCAATTTATAAATAAAGAAAATGTATGGAAAAGAATCCCGTTCGCGTGCAGCAGCATTTTGGGCTCTACACACAAATACCGGCTGTCAATGATTTGAAGCCGCCAACTATCCCACCGTCAGTAAAGTTGCCAACATCGACAACTTTGGTATGTAGAATCCTTTATGCGACAGCATGCAAAAGGCTTAGGGCTCAATTACGCGTCGTGTCTTTCATTTCAAGAAAACGCGCGTAAAATCGCTTTTCCGTAAACACTCTCATAAATCGCCATGTTTGAATTAAAAGCGGGCCGCGACGCACAACGCACTGCGTCTGTGTAAATGATCCCTTAGGTGGAAAATGGTGACCGTGGCAACTAGCCGGTAGTAAACATGACTGTGGATCTCGTGGCAACTAGCCAGTAGTAAACATGACTGTGGATCTCAGTTAGTGACCTAACTCCAATCTAATCTCCAATACTTTTTTTGTTAAATAAATTCCTTTTCTCAGGCTTGTTGTATTATATAAATCCAGTCTCATATTGATTGTCAATGATGTACTCTAAGTATATGGAAACTTGTGTTTTGTATTATATGACTTATTGATAGGAAGATAAATTACTATATAAGTATACATGCGAAAATAACACTTGTTGTTTTATTCAAAATACACAATCATGATGCTCTACTCTGCTCTAGCAGTTATTATACGACCACTTAAATTAACACAACAATTAGAACACAGACACATACATAACTTTATTTTTATATACCAAGCTTTTAGAGGAAGCTTTACAATAGGTAGGTAAATAATGTTTAAAGCACGATGTCCTCTCGCAAGTTTATACAGCTGAAATGATTAGCTCAACTAGAACATCAGGGATATTCTACTGCGAACATCAACTTACGCAGTACACCTTGCTAGAGGGCAATGCGCTTAAGGACTAAATAAAATCACAATTCAGCACCAACACTAAAGTAACAAAACAATTTTAAAGGAAAACAGAACAATCATTTCACCTCTGCTTCTATACTAAACTTAAAGTGAGAGAACATGATTGTTGCTAAGATACAAATTTATAACAAACTACAATAGAATTTGAAAATATTCTAGAACACAACAAAATAAAATACAAATACTTAATCAAGTGGCAGGTCCCATTCTTAGAACACTGCCTAGAATGTAGAAAGTAGAATCATTTCAAACAAGCTTCTGTTCATGCTGTGACTAAAAGCATTAAAATATTTAACTCTTCTACTTATAATAACTCGCCATGGTGAAAAACTACATGTGACATCCAATCCACCACAGAATTGGGATTCCATGAGACTCAACTAACCAGTCATTTGTATTGAAAGGCTTTAATTTTAAATACATAGGTACAGTATTTAAAATCAAATTTCATTATTACTATGCTATGAGCTTACATTATATACAAAACCTATCCTATAATTTCGTAATTAAAACGTAATTAATGACATCAATTTACACATTTCATTCCAATACATTTGGATTATACAAATAGACATCTCACGAAACAAAAGCACCATAGAAATGATCCTTTTATAAAAGATACAAATATTAGAATGTTTTTTTTTAAATCAGTAGGTGCCAAACGTTCAAGGATAGGTAGTGCTTCAGTCTTCAATCAAAGTAAACAGGTCTTTCTTAGGCTTTACAGGAATCACTGCGGGTACAACTTCTAATTTATCTGTACTCATTTTGGGTTCCTTCACAGGTCTATTATTGTCATCCTTATATGGTTTCCTTTTTAAGCTCAAAACTTTGTTAGTGTAGATGCCGTCGCTGCCATTGTGATCACTAGCCGACACCTTTCTCTTCTTAGTCTTAGTGATCACAAAGTCTAAGTCCGAAGAATCATCATCAAAATCAGCATAGACGGGCACAGACCGGCCACTTCTGGTCGACCTTACTGGTTGTACTCTTGTGGTCTCTTCAACAATCTGCAGCGGTGGGGGCCAAGTAGCAAAGTTAGCAGACTGTCTGGCCTGGTGGTAGGTATTCAGTGACATAAGTTTTATATAAACAGCTAGACTACGAGCTTTTTCCGATGGTGTTATTGTGGTGGGTAGTAAGCTCCATGGCAAACGTCTGTCTCTGACATTAAGGTACCTTCTTTTCATAGGTTTTTTGGGTGTGGTACTACTGGTACTAGATTGATTATTTTCAATCTGAAACAGAAAAATGATGTTTAATGTGTAAAATGAAAATAAAACAAAGTATTATAGAGAGACTATTTTCTACATATTTATTCACACTGCCTGCTAGTATAGAGTACAGCTAGCAGAATATGGTTATAGTAGCTGAAATCTAAAAGAATAAATTAAAGCTTTATTTGACGACCCGAATAGCGCAGTGGTAGTGACGCTGCCTTACGTTCTTAGGGTCCTGGGTTCGAATCTCGGTTGGAGCAAATGTTTGTGTGATGAGCATGGACATTTGTTTCCGAGTCATGGATGTTTATATGTATAATAAGTATGTATTTACAAACAAAAAGTATCTATGTAGTATATTAACTATCTGGTGTCCACGACACAAGCCTCGTTGCTTAGTGTGGCACTAGATGGCGCTGTGTGTAATGTTCAGCGATATTTATTTATTTATAATTACGCCGATTTATCTTTTTCAAGCATACATCAATAGAGTGCTGGACAACCAACAACAGCAGCCTGAGTGTGTGAATTATACGGTAAACTAACTCACACTAACGTTTTCTCCGTCACGAGCAACTTCTTCTAGCTTTTCTGATGATTTTGAATTCTTCAAAGCTTTCAGAAGATCACTCATTTCTTCCTTGCTCAGATTTTCTTCTTCAAATCCAAATTCTAAGAAAATGAAATGTGTGAGTGGAGTAAACATTATTACAAAATAGTAATATGATTAGGATAACTGAAAAAATCAACAAGTCGAGTGCCATTTCGCAGCAGACAAACAAAATTAAAACTATAGTTTTAATTTATATGAGGAAGAGAATTTGAAATCAAAGCAAGTTTAGATAACGCTAGACATTATCTACAAAATACCCTGTTCCCTCTAAATATCGCTTTTAGCTACATATAAAATATTTTCTAGATACCGATCAATTCATTCTTCATCAGCTTCATTTCTGAATCGCAACTATCGTCAGAAGATAGTGAGGGCTCCATTTTTGACTGTTCGGACAACAAAGCAATTGTACTTAACTACATTACAATTTGGAGTATTTTGAAGAGCGCAATATTAACAATATTAAAAGATAAAAACATTGAAAGTTGATAAACACAACTCCAATCAAATTGTCTTCCTATTTACAAACTGTCAAATCCAATAGGTAAATCCATATTGACAAATTGATTTGACGTTGGTTGATTTTCTCAATGTTGGCAATGGGCGATGAAATAAAAAGACCAATAAGATGTGCCTATGCCTCTATAGTAATGCCGGGTCCACACGCACGTTTGTCAAACCACTTTAAAGCTGGTTGCCAGCATAAAGGCGGTACGTATTGTTAAAGAAGTTGTATGCTGGATACATTGGTTGCTAGGTAACTTTCTTTATAAAAAGATGTATGTCACATTGAAAAATTATGAATGAATAAAAGTCAACCATTTTTGCGTGTTTTACGAAACTAGCTCTGTTAACGAGATACTTCCAAAAGGTTATGGGCCCAGCCCGTGCCTCGTTAATGTTAAAATTGTAGGGCAGTTATATAGAGTAAATTCGACTAGGTATAAAGATGGAAAATTCGACGAGTGCGATCAAAAAGCTCACAGGCCGAAATAATTATGGCAGTAGGGCCTTCAGCATCGAAATGCTATTAATAGATGCGGGGCTCTGGGACTGTGTGAGTGAAAATTTCGTTACTACCAAACCTGAAGACCGGAAACGCGACGAAAGGGCAAGGGCAAAGATTTGCCTGTCAATCGCAGAACAGTGCATCACCATTGTCAAGAATGCCAAAACCTCATGGCAAGCATGGAATGCGCTCAAAAAGGCCTATGCTGACTGTGGTCTAATTAGAAGATTAGGCCTGCTGCGGAAGCTATTTTCATTGAAACTGGATAATTTCCTAAATATGGATGCCTACGTCAATGAAGTGCAAGCTACGCATCAAGCTCTGGAGGCAATCCAAGCTGCACTGAATGATGAATTCATTGCGGTTATTCTCTTGGCTGGTTTGACGGATTCTTACGACCCTTCGGTGATGGCCTTGGAACATTCTGGCAAGGAATTATCATCGGAGAACGTAATAGCGGCTCTTTTGCGTGAAGGTCACCGACAGCAAGTGAACGATTATAAGGACGATGCGGTGTTAGCTAATGTTGCAGATAGTAGTGGTAGCGCTCGTAAGAAAATAGTTTGCCATTTTTGTAAAAAGAAGGGTCACTTTAAATGGCAATGTAAGCTCTTTAAAGCCAAACAAGGCAAGACTGAGAGCAATTTAGCGGCTGTAGGCAGGATTATTGATGAAGATTCTACTGATTTTGTTACTTTACTTGCCGCTAGTGGGGATAATTGCTGGGTGGTAGACAGTGGCGCGACATCACACATGACATCAAATAAGTCTATTTTAACACCTATAGCAAGCAGTTCGAAAGCTGTTACTTGCGCGAATAATGACAAAATAGTATCGACCTCGCAAGGTACTGTGAAGTTGGACGTACGTCACAAGGGACGTCCATTAGGACTGACAATGCAGTGACCGTTGCAGAGTTTTCGATGGCAATGTATCTGTGAATGGGAACGTACTGTTTACAGCGCCACGCAAGCAAAACGGACTCTATGTTTTAGGTTCGGGAAGTAACAAGGCGACGGTTCTCTTAGGAGAAAGTCAGGATGACTTTGTGTTGTGGCATAGGAGATTGGGCCACTTATCTCAATCTGAAATGCACAAACTTAAAGACATCGTCAAGGGCCTTAGTTATAGCCTTGGGAACTGCAAGAACCCCTGCGTACCATGCAGTCAAGGCAAGCAATGCGTGAAGAAGTTTCCAAAAAGGAAATTCAATAGAGCTTCACAGATTTTGGAGCTGGTCCATAGTGACGTTGCGGGTCCCATTGAGGTGGAGTCATGGGGCGGCAAAAGATACATACTGCTATTAGTAGACGACTATAGCAGGAAAGTTTATGGATATTTGCTTAAATGCAAATCAGAAGTTGCCGGGAAGTTTCGTGAGTTTCAGGCATTAGTTGAAAATCAAACGGGCCAAAAGAGTAAGAAGTTAAGGAGCGACAATGGTGGCGAGTACACCAGTAAGGAATTCCAGGATCACCTGAAAAATCGTGGAATTCAGCATCAGACAACTGTGGCACACACTCCACAACAAAATGGAGTTGCGGAGAGAACCATCCGGACAATCGTCGAAAAGGCGAGCGAGATGCATGCTAGCAGAAAGCAATCTCAATAAGAGATATTGGGGTGAAGCAGTTCTAACGGCAATTTATCTGGAAAACCGCTCGCCCACTATGGCTATTTTGCAACAGGTTCCTGAACAGGTGTGGACCGGAAAAGCGGTGGACCTTTCGCACCTAAAAGTGTTTGGTTCAAAAGCACAGGTTCTTATTAAGGATGGAAGTCTCAAAAAGTTTGATCCCAAGACACGAGAACTTATATTTCTTGGCTATAGTGAGGATCAAAAGGGGTTTAAGTTTGCTGATGTTAAGAATAATCCAAGGCGGATTATTGTTGCTCGGGATGCCGTGTTTGATGAGAGGTTACCAAATCAATCTAAGGACAATATGGATTTTCTTGGACCTCCAAATAAATCGCCAACTAAGATGCCGGTGGTGGATGTCCCTGAACAATTTTTGGTAGTTCCCGTTACAGGAGGGACTACCGGGGCTATGGAAACTGAGGAGGAAGTTCCAAGCCAGAGCGTACCAGCTCCAGCAATCGGGTCCACCTTACCCGAAAACGTTGTAGTCGAATCTGAGGAGTTTCATGATACAATGGATTCGATCTCCGATTCTGACAGAAGCGAAGAACGAGAAGCTGAACCAGCTGTAGAGGGGCCTAGATACCCTCAAAGGACCAGAGTTCCAAATAGACAGGAAGATTTTGAATATAATTTTCTCAGTGTGCATGATCCTGTGTCAGTACAGGATGCAATGGACCGCGGAGATAAAGACCTGTGGTTGGATGCGATGAAGCAAGAGTACGACTCGCTCATCGAGAACGGAACCTGGGAGCTGGTGGATCGCCCAAGAGGAGCGAACGTAGTCAAATGCAAGTGGCTATTTAAGCTAAAGATTGGCGCTGATGAGAGAGTGCAGCGCCACAAAGCAAGACTGGTGGCTAAAGGGTATTCCCAGCAGTGGGGGGAGGACTACTCCGAAACCTTTGCACCAGTGGTTAAACTGACGTCGGTCCGACTACTGCTGGCGCTATCGGCAGAAATTGGATTGACAGTACATCATATCGATGTCACGACCGCTTTCCTTAATGGTGATCTTGCTGAAGACCTGTATATGGAACAGCCAGAGGCCTTCATCACGAGGGGGAAAGAAGGAAAGGTTTGCAAGCTGAAGAAGGCCATATATGGTCTGAAGCAGGCAGCACGATGTTGGAACGTAAAGGTTCACGCTCACATAATTGAGATCGGGTTCACGAGGTCAAAATATGACCCATGCGTATACCTGAAGAAGGTCAAAAGCAAATTTCTCGCAATTGCCTTATACGTAGACGATTTCTACATTTTTGGGCATGATATTGACGAGATTCAGGCCGTGAAAGCGAAGATTGGGGACGCCTTCAAAATTAAAGACTTGGGATTGGCAAAGGACTGTCTGGGCATGGAGCTCACGCAAAGGAAGGGACGAATGGAGCTCAACCAAAGACTCTTCATAAAGAAGGTCCTCCGAAAGTATAAAATGGAAGATTGCAAAGTTGTCGCGACTCCCACAGAGACTAATCTCAGATTGGAGAAAGGCGATCCAACTGGAGATATGAGCTACCAGGAGATTGTGGGTTCACTCATGTACCTGTCCTGTGGCACACGACCTGACATCACATTCATAGTGAGCTACCTGAGTCAGTTTAATTCTTGTTGGAATTCGACTCACATGACTGCACTCAAGAGAGTGTTGAGGTACCTAAAGGGTACAGTAGATCACAAATTGGTCTACAAGAAGACTGGCAATCCTCTGGTTGCATATGCCGATGCGGACTGGGGTGCCAACGCTGATGGACATTCGTTCACAGGCTATATGCTTACCCTTGGCAGTGCTGCGGTTTCCTGGCAGACCCGCAAGCAACGTTGCGTCGCACTCAGTACGGCTGAAGCAGAGTATATCGCTATTTGCGAAGCGGCGAAAGAGGTAGTTTGTGCCAAAGGTCTCTACCATGAACTGACAGGTCAGAATAATACGATTGATCTGTTCAGCGATAGCCAAAGCGCTATAAAATTAGTGTACGTGCCAACAGTCGGTAAGAGGTCTAAGCACATAAACATAAGATACCATTATGTGAGGGAATTGGCCGAGGCAAATGAAATTTGTATCAAATATTGTAAGACTGATGAAATGCCCGCTGATATCTTCACAAAAGGACTTACTAGAGTTAAGCAGGACTACTTTAAAAAATGTATAGGCATACAGTGGGGGTGTTAAAGAAGTTGTATGCTGGATACATTGGTTGCTAGGTAACTTTCTTTATAAAAAGATGTATGTCACATTGAAAAATTATGAATGAATAAAAGTCATTTTTGCGTGTTTTACTAAACTAGCTCTGTTAACGAGATACTTCCAAAACGTATACGTACCCTGACCAAATAACCTTGAGCATTCGTTCCCTCTTCGCCGCATCACAAGAGATACGTAGCGAGTACCCTCAGATTTTAGAGTAAAATCTTTAGTAATTAATCTTTTAATGATTTCATCATCATCAGCCTCAAAGTCAAAGTCAAAGTCATTTTATTTACAGCCTCTCAATGAGAGGGAAATGGAAATTTAATCTAGTTTAATTAATTCAATAATGTTTTTAGTGTAATTTTAATGTACTTAATTCTGATATTTTAATAATTTATGTTTGGTTTATATATGTATTTGGTTTCTATTTTTGTTTTATATGGGTTTCGGACCTGAAATAAATGATTTTATTTTATTTAATTTTTTAGAAAATCAAATTTAGGCCTTTTGAAAAAGAGAAAAGTTGCATAATGTTCATTATTATATTGCCTAGCTATTAGTCTATATTAGCAAATCAAAATAATTGTTAATTTACGAGAAGATATCAAATAATGACATTGTACCTAATTATCACTTCTGTGGTTTCGTTGTGTGGAGATTTACTGTAACAAATCCACATAATCTTAAATCAAAATAGAGGGATATACGCAGACTTGAGACTTGTACATTTAAAATTTATTAAGAGAAAGAAATGAATTTACAGATGAGTTAAAATACAGCTAATTATAAAAAGCACGCACTCTACAGAAAGTATGAAGGTAGTTTTATAGATCACGCACCAAAGAGTCTAGTAATAAATATGTCACGCACTTAGTTGGTGACAAATCAGTAGGAAAAAAAACTACCATTTTGAAGTCAAGATTACGTAGAAATTTTATGTATTCATTTTGAAGTGAAAACTTCTATAAGCGCTTTGAGCACTTTTTGAGTGAACAAAAATCATGGAGCTCGCGTGACGCTTTTCGTTGCACTTTTTCACTTCTATCGGCAGTCCTCAAAGACGGCCTCGCATGTTTTTTTTGTTAGTTGGTATATTTTTTGGCAAACTAAACTGATGACCAACTCAAAAATGGAACCCATTGAAATCCAAGGACAACAAATGGAATATGTCGATGAGTATTGCTACTTGGGTCAGATCATCTCCCAAGACCAAACAAACAAAGAAATAAATAAGAGGATTGCTAACGGGTGGAGAAGATACTGGTCTCTCAAGGAAATTGTAAAATCTAATGACCACAAGGCAACGAAAAGAAAAGTATTCAACGCTTATATTCTCCCATGCATCACTACGACTGCGAAACATGGTCTAGGAAAGTGCCAGAGAGGCATGGAACGAAGCATGACAGGAACAAGAAGGCAAAACCGAATTAACAATGTGCAAGAGCAAAAACCAAATTAACCGATATTCTAGAAAAAATAGACCTCCAAAAATGGAGATGGACCGGCCATAATTATGTTGAGATCTACACAAGAAAAGTGGAGCCAAATTGTAACGAATTGGTATCCAAGAGATGGCAAAAGACACCGAGGACGACAACTAATGCGCTGGGAAGATGAGCTGAAACTTACTGAGGGACCCAAATGGAGAAGAGTTGCTCAAGACAGGAAGCAATGGAAACTACTGGAGGAGGCCTTTTCCAAAAGGCACACTTAGTTGAGAGACATCCTATAGCCAAACGCACCAAACGACATAACGACGATAAATAAATAAATAATATTTTTTGGATAAAAAGAACTCAAAAAAACTACACAAAATACGGCTACCGCTGCGTTTTGCACGGGGACGTGCCTTAACTGCCGATTCAATCAATCATACACGCTAATGTATTACCGGTTTTTCATAAAATGTGCTTAGGTGATTCTGGTCCAACCCTAAATTTGTTTGTGGTATCAACTTTTTTTTGTATTTTTTTACTGTGTGTGTGACAGACGATCAGTGTTGCCAGAAGGTTACTTAGGTAACCTTTTAGGAGATTTTTAACTCCTTCAGGTTATTTCTAGGTTACACGACACAAAAGGTTACATTTAGGTGATTTATTGGAATTTGCGTGCGGAATGCTTTTTTAAATTCCCTTCAGTGGCTTGTATTATTATTATTCTGTGGCAGTGGTGCAACCACAGAATCAAATCAAACATACCTTTCTCTTTCACACCAATGCATAAATCAACCGTCCGTTACATTTACTCGCCCGGTCAATCCGATTCGTTCGTATCCTGTAGCTCGATCTTCGTGACTCGTGAGTTTCGCCACAGGTGTTCAGAAGAAGTAGATTTTGTAAATATTAAAATACAACTTAAATATAAGGATGATTTTTACATTACCCATAATTCAGTAAGTTTTTTTTTATGCTTTTGGTCATTAAATGTGAATGGTTACTTTTCCTACAAAAAGGTTACTTTTTTGTGCATTTCAGGATTTTCAGGTAACTTTTAACAAGATCTCACTGGTAACACTGCAGACGACAGTGTGTAACTGTGTTGTACTGTCTGTAGTGGTCTGTGCATTAGCTTGCTACATATTAGTAATCTGTGCTGTGCATGTATTACAAATGTAATGCAATGCATGTTGCGTTATTCTATTGTTGATTTTATTTATTTATTAATAAGATAAACTCAGACAATGTTAAGAACCTCTTAAGAGAATGTGAAGTGAATTTCAATTTATTGTCGAAGCGGGTTTAGTCTCTCACTCCAGTTACAACAAAATGGAAGAAGAGATAAGATGTTTTGTTTGTAAAGAATTCTACAGGGAACCAGTATTACTACCTTGCGGGCATGCCCTTTGTAGAGTTTGTGCAGTAAATTTACAGACTCATATACACGAAGGAGATAACTCTGCAGTGTCGAACGATTATCAAGAAGCGGACAAAGCCTCAGTCTCTAGCGAAACTGACAGTGGAGTAGTATGTGGATCAAGGCCTAATAGTTACGCAGGAACCCCGGCTGCGCCCGTGTATTCGAGCGCAGCGTTTACATTAACATGCCCATCCTGTAATAAGTTAGTTTACTTGGACGATAATGGAGCAGAGGGACTTCCACCGTTTCGCGTTATGCGAACTATTGTTGAGCGGTTCGGCGGGGTCACTGGTGCTCCGCCCGCCGAGGAGGCCTGTCAGATGTGCGAGGGAGAACGGCGCGCTGCGGTGGTGCGGTGTGAGCAGTGCTCAGTACGCTATTGCGCGGGCTGCCGCGACGCCTGGCACCCCACGCGCGGCCCGCTGGCACAGCACGAGCTCCGGCCACTGGGCACCACGTGTGCCGACCATGGCTCGCCCCCTGTCCTCTACTGCAACGCTTGCTTAGTACCTATCTGTCAGCGCTGTCTCGCTGAAAGACACTCAACACATGAAACACAGGCATTGTCCATTGCTGCCAGAGCCCATAAGGTAATATAAAACTGACTTGATGTTTTAATATTTTGAACTTAAATTTGTATGTAAAGGATCACCAACCAGATCCTGCCGACTCTATCACTTGATGGAACCATAGCTGACACTATCAAATTTGCCTCTATTTTCTGCTAGCTTATATTATTAAATTTTTAGTAGAGGGATTTAAATTAAACTAGTTTCTTGAATTATTGGCACATATTCAACATTGTTTAACTATTTTTATTTCAGACTGAACTATCACAATCATTGCAACATCTATCTGAACAAGCCAAAGCCATGACCGAATACATACAGTTAGTAAAAGGAACAGGTGACAAAATAAATGTAAGTACTATGATATTGAGACCACTATTTACATAACATTACATGTTTGAAGTACCTATTTATCACTACAAAATATAACTGTTTGCAGAGAATTTAAGCCTCATTAAAACTTTTATCTCACTTCTTATAGGAATCTTGTGAAGAGTTGGAAAAACAAATAGACCACACTTGTTTAGAAGTAACCCGTGCCATAGAGAGGAAACGAGATGATCTCATACGAGCGGCTCGGAACACACGGTCCCAAGCCATAACGAACATGCGGTCCCTTACATCGCATGCTGCTCAAAAACTGCGAGAAGCAACCGCTTTGCTACACTTTTCCATTGAAGCTCTTAAAGAATCAGACCATGCAGCTTTTCTACAGGTAAGAAGTGTTTTATCTGTAAACATTAAGCAATAGCATGTTGCATGTTGTTTTGTGTGTTGTTTATTATGCATTTAGCATTTTTTGTAAGCTTCTTCAAATGTCTAAGCAACTGATACCACACAAATTAGAAGATCGTTCATTTATGACATTAAAAATGTTGTCTACTATATAGTATTAGAAGTAGTACCAAGTAGACCTCAAAAAATGTCAAAGGAAATAATTTATCATTTTCATTAATAATTTTTTACTGTTCATTAAGTTCAAACCACAACAATAATTAATTTAAGGGCAATTTGCATGCTAGTGCTAGGTTGTATGTTGATTATAATATTGCTCGCGACTGTGAGACGTATGTAGTTACAGAATTATACTCATCAAAATCGTCAATACAACCCTCCATGTTCATAAAGGTCTAGCAATGACTTTGACCTTGAAAAAATCGCACTAGCGACCCGCCCCGGCTTCGCTCGGGACCAATTTAGAACAAAAAAAGAAGTGCGCTTACTGTAAAATTATTTTGTAAAGCGGGTGCCTTTATTTTTCAATAATTCAATTTTTTTTGGGTGGTAAAATCATTAAATGAGTCCTCCCGCCCTGGGTGAAGCAGAAGGGACTGTCAGACTTACTGACTAAGACATCATGTTCTTTCAGTTAACCTTTGCGTACCAGGGCCCCAGTACCCTGTTTAGACAGTCCCGCGACCCAGGCAGTTGCGATAACTCACTCCTAAGATATTTATTTAAATTGGGGTAAATACGTTCTAAAATAGATATTGAAGATAATCTATATAGATTGAATGCATTACTTTTTACGCAAAACTTAAAGATGAAAATGGTTAAAGTGACCAACTGTTACACTGCGACCCCATTTGTTTTGCTGAGAATGATATTTTCAGTCGCGCGTAATTTTAATTCTGTGATATCTTGTAAATTATTAATTAAAATGATATACTGTAAAGGGCCATATTGATCTATATTAAATGCACAATGTATTTAAGGTACTGAATTGGATAAGGATTAATGCTGTATTGCTTAAAATCGCTTCGTAAATATACCATTTTTTATCCTTTACTTTTTACGAGAAATAATGGCTTTTCTCGTAAAAAGTAAAGGATAAAAAATGGTTATTGTGGATCCCTAAGAGATAGACATATACCATCGCGGACTTTTTTGTAGACCTTTTTAAGGTGTACAATACTGTAGTACATTATTTTGATCTATCTCGTAGGGTTCAGCTAGCGTTTGCAATGTAAGCGCAAAAAAAGTGTTTATTAACGACATCACATTAGAAACCTCTAAAATTATCGGTGTTTCTCTACTATATTATCCATGTTATATACATTTAAACCTTCCTCTTGAATCACTCTATCTATTAAAAAAACCCGCATCAAAATCCGTTGCGGAGTTTTAAAGATCTAAGCATACATAGGGACAGACAGACAGCGAGAAGTGACTTTGTTTTATACTATGTAGTGCTGTTTTTAGTGAAACGGAACGCACTTTTAAAACGCATTGTCCTCGATAACGCCGTATTGACGTCAATGTTCATTGTGTCAAAAAAACACTTATTTGAAAAGTGCTTAAAGTTTCACTACTAAAATTTTATTATAATATTGTTATTGCAATTTTTACATAAGTAGAGCACATACAATTAGTAAAATTATTTTATTAGGGCCAAAAAAATTAGATGTAAACAAGGCAGATTGTGGATAAAGACGTCACATCATGGCCGCGACAGCTACGGACGTTTGAACTGTCGGAGAAAATTGCAGGAGTTTAATATTATTTTTGTGCGACAAGCAGTAGTTGAACTTAACTTTTAGTACTTTTCGTGGGTTGATAGTATTGTATTTTATTGATTTTAGTGAAGAAAAAATTACGTGCATTTTCCCTAATCAACCAATGTGTTTTTTGGCACACTGACTGATTTCTCAAGAATCTTCAAATATTGACAGGCATATCAATTCAATCCAATATTATTAGACTGACCTCATTCTAATGTGTGCCGGTATCAGTCAGCAAACAGTATTACATTATGTACTGTCACACTGATAAAGCTTATCTGCCATGTTACAGTGTTACACGTTAATAGGCCTCATTGTAATTAAGGGTTATCCATAAATAGATTATTTGTTGATGGTATAAAGATAAAATGTACTAGGTGTAAACCATGACCACACTTACCGATGCGAATCGGCGATTTGAGCCGATCACGTGCCACCACATACAAGGAGTAAAACGACACACCACAAAGCCGTCAACCAAGCATCCCGTACAAAAAACTTAGTAACACTGCAAAAATTATTGTTAGGACACGACGTTTTTTCCTGTAGAAAGTCACGTTTTACGGTAGCGCTCCATAGAACGCACTCAAAATATTGTACTGATAATGAAAGCATTAAAATATATGACACCATGGAAGTTTCTAAAGTAAAGTTGAAACTAAGGTTCCCAGATATGATTCAGAGTGTTTTTACACCCGATGACATAATTCGGCATAAGGAAACGAAGCCATTGACATTTTTTTTTTGCTCATTGCTCGGACTTAAAGATTCTCTGAACGGCTCATGCCAAGTATACGTCGATAGGCCACTTCCCAAGTCGCAAAACAAGCAATTTCTAAGTACTGATAAGATGTATTTTGTTATCCCAGGTGTGTCATATCAATGAAGAAGCTTTCTATCTAAGAAATGTAAACAAATCTGCACCTGCACTCTAGACTAGACAGTTCTAAACAAAAGATAATTTATTAAGTTTTACCTAGGGGCATGGGCGTGCCCCCTAGTGGGGCATGGCATGAAGCCCCTTTATAAATTATTCATAGTATTCTTCGGCTAATTACTTCGCAATGTTTTCAATGGGCGCATGTGGTATGTTGAACCTTATTTATTAGATAGTATTTGTAATTATTAATGATTATTTTGTCAGGTGGGGAACATACTTTCGGCGCGAGCGCAGGAGACCGCGTCTAATCTGTGCTCGTCGCTGGACTCCCCTCCTGCCGCCCCTGCACTCACCCTCGACGTCGAGCCGGTGCTACGAACCGTCAGGAGTATGAACTTCGTAGAATGCATACGTAAGTTTACCAGCCAGTTTAGATAACAACTATATTTAATTTTTTTTTTGGTTTTATCACTAAATTGTCCTTCCCAATTTCTTTTGCGTACATTGGATATACAGCTGCGGAATGCCTAATGAAGTCATCAGGTAAGGAAAGAATCTGTATTTCAATTTGCAACCATTTTGTGTACTTACTCTATATATTATATATACAGGTGACTTTTTTATGACTTTCCAAAAAAATGGGTATAATATGTGAACGGAGTAGAAGCAAATGGCATACTTATGTTTTTTATTTTTACTTACTTATTTTGTCATCCCGTATATATATCATGCGTATATGCCTGTTTCAATCCAGTTCAGTTCAAACAAATGCTGCTGAATAACAACACATTACATGCCGTTAGAACTATCTCGGTTCCACAATTCATTTATGGAGACGCGGCGCCTCGGCCGCAATAGATACAAACATGGCGATATAGGAGAGCATTTACGGAATAGTACATTAGTGCAGCGGCCAGCAACAGAGGCAATGATGGACGAACGTGTAAATGTGAGCCGAGGCGAAGAATGCGAGGAAATTACAACTCGCGTTGAAGAGTTTTTTTTTTTTTTTTTTTTTCAATAAACCGCTTTCTATTTCCATGCCAATTCGAAATTTAAATTGAATTTTTAATTAAAGTTACCAGTACGTCCTTGGTTGCCACGTTTCAGAGTAAAAGATCGTTCCATTTTTAAATAACACGACAGATATGAGTTTACTATGTAATTTATTTGGCCGCTAAACACGACAGATATGGATTTTCATACAACTTTTGCCGGCCGCTGGTCGCATGTATCTGGCCAGTACAGCAATTTCGATTTATCTCGAAGAATGTTGTCAAAATAATGCCCAAATTTCCAAGCACGTTTGTGAAAAATATATTGTACGCGCGTTTGCTTGAAATGCAGCATTACTTGCGGCGGAGATGATGTCGGTGGGGCCATGGGAGGTGGTGGGTTTGTTCCATCTACTAGTAGGTACTATAAGTCGTGGGCCCGAAAGGCAGGTACAAGCACACTTTCGCGCACCCGCTAAAACTAAAGCCGAGTTAGTTTTAAAATGTTCTGATGTTACCACAGCACCGGGAGCCCCGGAGATGGCCGTGGAGGCATGTGCGGCGCGCGGCTGCTCGTGCACGTTGGCGTGGCGAGCGCCCGCGCAGCCGCACGCCGTGCGCGGGTACGTGCTTGAGCTGGACGACGGGCTGGGCGGACCCTTTCGGGTAAGCGAGTTTCAATAATTCCTACCGTTCTTGTTTATTAGGTCTTTAACACTCCTGCAGGTTGCCCTATCTGTTATTTGCTCAGCGGCGCATAACGCAATCGCAAAAATCGAATCGTCAATTTGTGTTTGGTTTTACCTATTTTACGGAAAATTCATAAAAATAATTGATTTGGCTTAATCGACTTATGGAGTCAATTCTAACAACAAAATGAACTAAAGCTCCAAGAACGAGCGAAACGAGCTCGAAAATTTCAACTCTACCTTGGGCAGGTTACAATTGACCCTCAGACAAAGGAAACATTCAAGAGGAAGTAGGCTGCAAGAGCGAGCTCGAAATTTTTATGACACCTTGCCTTGGACAGGTTAGAGTAGTTTCGATCCTTCATATAGGAGTTAATTGGTCGACTTTTAGATAAATTCAAGAGAAGAGAAGAGTCTAACACTAGAATTGTTTCGACCTACTGGAGTTACCTGGGCCTCTTATAAGCAAAGTCAAGACTCAAGAAAAACTAGGCTGCAAGAGCGAGCGAAGCGAGCTCGCATATTTCTTACATCATTGCCTAAGATAATTATGCTATAATTGCATATAATTCCGTCAAACTAGTTCAATTGCAATTTCTAATGTGTCGGCGGCGTGAGCATTTGTGCTAATAGTTACAAGATTCATAAGTCATCTTACCGAGCCTTTTTCCCAGCTATGTTAAGGTCGGCTTTCAGTCTAACCAAATAAACGTGAATTTCAGTGTTTTACACGGGGCGACTGCCTGTCTGACCTACCCGACCCATTTACTGGGTAACACGATATACCTTGGTAAAACTGTCAACTTTGTGGCTTCTGTCTACCCGACATTCTCACTAGATCCATCATGGATCAGGCCAATGGATCTTCTGAGAATGATGGACAACCGAAACCAGCAGTTAACTTCCTTTCCGAAGGTCTAAGGATCACTGTATGCTAAGGATGGTCACCCATCCACGGACCTTGATAAGTTTTGTTTAACCTGGGTGATTGACCCGTGAACTGAAATAATTAATAAACAACTAATATTTCCCTGTTACCACTACCAGCCATTTGAGAGTCGTGTACACCCCCTACTTTATTAATTTATTGGCATTGGTGTTGATTGTATTGTGCACAAACTAAACTTAATTTAGGCTATTGCTATCTTTTACTAAAAGGCAGTGCGAGAAAAGTATGGCTATAGCTATGAACTAAGTTGAGAGATGTCAAACTAGTTTATGCCTTGGCCTTCACCGTGTTTTTAGTCGACATGTTTATACATGCACCCTTAATTTGTATGGAAATATTAGTTTAATTAAATTTGACAGCTCTACATTACGTCCGTCTCAGAGAAAAAGATAGCAATAGCCTAAATTAAGTTTAGTTTGTGCACAACATTATCGACACCATTATTATACATAATAGCCTCGTAGAGTCGATAGTCCACCTACAGCTCCACTTAGTTAATTGTTGTCACATTCACAGCACCCATTCCATTGACATTAAAAGGCATCATGAGTTGCTTTTATAAAAATTAAACTGGTTAGTTATGGATCAGCTATTGTCCCAAACAATGGTTGGCAAAACATGAATGTGGTTAGTTGAAAGTTGCCAATTCCGTATAGGTACCAAAAGTATCAATGATGTTGCATACGTAACAATGGCGAAAGAAACTGAATGAACATTCAAAATGATGTTTTGAATTCGTTTAACCTGAAATGAGTTAAATGATTTGCGGCGCAAGCATGGCTGAAGTCTTCAGTTCTCGACTGCACGAGATTATAAATATCAAAAATGTTTCAGCTATGTCTACCTAAAACGTCCTTGACTCATATAGTTCAGTTAACCATACGCCCCATTGTTTCACGCACTAACCGTGCTCATCTCGTCACTCTATGTTACTTTATTTTATAGTCCATTATCATCCATGTTTATCTAACGTAAGCTAATGCGGCCTTGTGGAGTATTTTTATAGATAGATAAGCAATCGTACCATTTTATATTGCTTGTTGCCTTTTTTAATTAAGTGCTATCTCATTGTTTGTTTACTGAAATGTTATCATTTGAAATTAGGTAATTAAAAGCCTGACGTTATATTATGTTTTTGTATTGATAAAGATGTACCCAATATTATATCTTAATGAAAACAAAGGCCTGTGCTGATATATTTTTTTTTACGCACATGTTTCTTAAATTTCGCCTGTAAATTTTATTATTATCATTTTATTGATGTTTGTTTGTAGGAAGTATACTGCGGTCGAGAAACAGTTTGCACCATAGACGGGTTGCACTATGCTTCGCTGTACAGTGCTCGAGTGAAAGCATTCAATGGCGCTGGAGAGGGGCCCTACAGTGAAGTCATCGGGCTACAGACTTCTCCAGGTACACTTTCTTTTGTTCCCTTTGAACTTAACTACTTACCATCTTGTCAAGTACATCTCTGTAATTAGTCATTGTTGCTTTTGCCAGTATAATTTTTAACACTCCTAGGGTGCAAATAGATTGTGGTACATCATTAAAACTGTAACCAGCACAAGAGCTTTGCCTGTATAAAAATAAGGGGAATCATCGACACAACGAAGAAGAACATAATAAAATGGTTCCCTTGTTGTGTTACAGCCTTAACAGACTGGCTAAATGTGGACGTACTATAAGTCACTTCTGCCTAAACCTTCGGGAAAAATAGTCGTGAAGTAATGTTATGTTGCATTGTTCCAGTGGCTTGGTTCACATGGGACGCGCGCTGCGCGGAGGCTTCGGGCGGCGTGACGCTGAGCGCGGACGGGCTGAGCGCGGCGGCGGCGGGCTGGCAGCCGCGCGTGGCGCTGGCCGACCAGCCGCTGGCGCGCGGCCTGCACTACTGGCGCCTGCGCATCGACCGGTACGACGGCGACGCCGACCCCGCCTTCGGGATCGCCAGGGCAGATGTTGCCAGGGATAAGATGCTCGGTTAGTGGCGTATTCTTATAACTAGATGTGTCTTCTGAGGGCGGCTCTGGTCAGCTCCAGATTTAGGGCAGGGCGACAGGGGCACTTGCCCCGGGCCTCCACAAGGAAGGTTGTGAAAGTTGTTTTTTTTTCCACATAAGAAAACATTAATTGTAAATACATTCTTTGTGTTCATGACCAGGTTCATGATCCAAAATACCACATTAGAGGTTGTATGGTTAACTTTATGTTACACCTTGTTTACATATATTTTTCGTCTGTTCCAAAAAACGAAACGAAAAAAAAAACCGCGTCCACTTTTTGATTGCCCCAGGGCCTTCACACCTTTAAATCCAGCCCTGGCTCTGGATATGATTACTCATAGTCAATTGAACGACAGTGACAATCGACATGAATCGACCGTCATTGGTGCGTTGCGTTGCGTTGTGTTGCTCTCTGTTACTTATAGAGCATTTTTATGTGAATATACACAGGCTTGCAACGGTCGTTGGGCAACCAAATGATAATTAAAATCTTTGAGCAAGTTTTGAAACTTAACATTGTAAAGTTTACTTTCTGCATGAAACTCCATGATAATGAGCGTGTTTCCACTGCTGGGACACGGGCGGTCCCTCTGTGTGAAGCCAATAGGAATGATTGCGCACTGCGTGCAGGTAGCGACGCGCTGGGCTGGGCGATGTACATCGACGGGTCGCGGTCGTGGTTCGTGCACGGCGGCGCGCACGGCGGGCGCGCGGCGGGCGGCGTGGCGCGCGGGGCCACCGTGGGCGTGCTGCTGGACCTCGCGCGCGGCACGCTCAGCTTCACCGTCGACGACCAGCCGCAGGTAGCTTATGACCCACAACTTGAAAAACCATGAAATATAATTTTCTGTCAATTAAAAGTGATTTAGTTGTGTTTATTTTGATACTTTATGCCATTTAAAGAAATATGGCAGACTCCATCTCAGCTGCGGTGGATTAATCCACATCAAAGTTACTTTTTGTAGAACAACGTTTTTAAGTGAGATTGGGCAATAAAGAAAACAAAAAGAGCAAAAGTCGCAAATATTACAGAAAGTTACTGTTACGATATTGCAAAATGACGCTCCTTAAATTGTGTAGGGCTGTGCTTTTCCTGTCACTTAGAATAGCGTGACTCGACTTTATGTAATAAAGTGCGTAATGCTTTTATTGGTTTACAATTTAAAATGACATGATACCTGATCCCGAATAGTATCAACGAGGCTGTACCTTTACAGGGCGACATAGCGTTCACGGGCTTGCGCGGCGCGTTCTACCCGGCCGTGTCGCTGAACCGCGGCGTGACCGTGACGCTGCAGCCGGGCCTGCCGCCGCCGCCCGACCTGCTCATGTCGCAGCTCTCCATCGACTGAACTGCACTGCAGTCTGTAACACGGTTCTTTTGGCGCTTCAATGACGTTGACAGGAGGGCACCGACTATGGCACACGCCAAAAGAACATACACTAATCATTAACGCACAAGGAAGCGGGAGGTTAGCTGAAGTACACATGTACTTCTGCCTAGTAGAAACAAACGCCGAAAGCGTTAAGTCCAACTTTCTCCTATACAACTAGAATTACTAGTCGCCCGAGGCGATAAATACGTAAACTTTTTGTTTGGTAGAACATTAAGTAACTATACCCAGTTTAACTTATTGTTATCGTGTTAATAACGACGCCTTTTTTATAAGTCAACAATAATCATTTCACACGTTAGCAGCGAGTACATATTTGTTAATAAAGACGAACATGATTCACGCACAATATTCTCGCATTTGTAATTACTATAACCATACAAATTAAGGTTATTCAATCGTTCATGGCAACTTGGTTATACTTTGTACTTTATGTAAATCTACTACTTTAAAATTCGCGATAGAGTATCGAATTTACATTAATTAACTGTTATAAAAAACATAATTATTTTGTAATGGGCATAGTTATGTAAACTGCGTTTAAAACTAATATAATATTTAATGTCATTTAGATAGGTATAGTAATTGAATTGTATGAGTTTTTGATTTGCTTAGATTTTGTTGACTATTTTTGAAACGGTATGCCATAAAATCCTATTAATATGACAATTAGTAAAGTACATGAAAAACTTCTTGATACGTAAATTTTAAATTTGTACTTAATTAACGCAATTTGATCTCTTGAATTCAACTTATTAGTCATGAACTATGAACAAAAGAAAACTGCTAAGACATGACATTGCCGTAAGTTATATTCTTTTATTTATAAGTTAAAAGTGTTTTTTTGTTTTTATTTATAATTTGATTAACAAAGTTATACAAAATATATCAGGGGACCTGAAGTGTAACTAAAATATTCCATTACCCACCAGAACTGACCGCCAACATTTCGTAAGGCAGCTATTTTTTACTTTGTTTTACTTTTTTTTTAATTTATTTTATAATAAGATATTTCTATAATAAAAACTATGTGTTCAAAATTTTAATACCACCACTTGTTTTTCTAAAATAAATATTTAAACCCTTGAATTACAAAAATATTTGTTGGGGAGGGATTGCCATTTTGAAATCTATTAGACAGAAGGATTGTATTAATTTAGTCCTGGAAATACTGATACTGTTAGCCTGCGTCAACCCAGTGCTGGGCAAAGGCCTCTCCCCACAACTTGTTGTTTGAGCTAATGTGGGCCACTGGTCGTAAGTTTTGTCCAGCTCCTGAAAATAAACTTTTAAAGATTATAAGTATATTTAGAAGCTTGTAATGTTTACAACTTTTCATATTACGAAGCTGAGCACTAAGGAATAATGTTTGAAACCCCTGAAGTGAATAGGGGATGGAAACTTATGTGGCAGTTCGTATTTTTTGCAAAACGGAAAATCTCATCGAGCACGGCTAGTGAGATTAACCAAAAATGTATTTTTTTTTAGTTCGTATCTGCATATTTGGTTATTGCCTCTATTACCCTGGCAATCTCCTTTGATTATAAAGCATTATAATTTGCAGCTACTAACACGTCAGAATATCTTAGATGTATAAATATATTATTATTTATTAACATATTAAATAGCTAAGCTATAATAAAATTATTAGGACACTAATTTTATTTTGCATCGTCCCACTTCAGGACAAAAGCAGATTATCATCATAATTTTGTGAAAAAACTACATATCTTATAAAAAGTACGTGTAATTTATGTTCTTCATATTTCATGTAAATAATATATTTAAAGTAAAGGAAATGTTTAAAAAATGTAATAACGACATCATTAATCATAGAATTATAAGACGTTTAATTTAATTAAAATACCAGTGCTATGACATCCATTACATTAACTGCGTATGTACTTAATTATGACTGATTTTCATTAAATACTTTTATTATATATTTTGTCGCGTATCATTGTATAAATACATTATTCTAAACAAGCCAGAAATAAAAACCGGTTCAATCCGTTCGTTATTTATGAAAATCGCAACTACAGACAGGCATTTAGACCTTGTCCAGAAGAAGCGAATTCGTCGCGAAACGTTTCGCGCGAATTCATTCGCGCGCTATTGAGATACTAGGCACGAATACATCGCGTCCACAAGCATCGCGCGAATTCAAAATACGCGCGTAAATCGCGTGCATAACGCCAGACCCTCGACTCGCGCGTGAATCGCCCTTTCTGGACAAGCCCTTAAGTTTTTGTAGGTACGGTCGGTACGGCGTCTTCGCTCGCGTGGATGTCGAGAATTTTTTCAAGAAAAAGTTCTACCGAGATAAAAAGTATTCTACGTTCTAGCCCAGGTGAAGGTCTATGCCTTTTGGGTTTCAATATTTTGGCCGGCCTGCCCAAAATAGCAGCCACACATGAAACCTGTATTCATCAAAACAAGTAGGTAGGTACTAAGTACATAAACTCACGCCTTGTTCCCGTGGGATAGGCAAAAACTACAAACCGCCACCTGCTACGATCCTTAAGCCCAGCGCACACCGCTGGAGGCGCAGCGCAGCGCATTTGAAGACAACAATTTAATATAAACCTTTTGAAGCTTTTCTTTACGTAAAATAGTCCCAGAGTTCAGCAGTGGAGATACAGGCCCAGTCCGCTACATCGTGGTCCTTCGACAGCCAATCTAGTAGGTAGTAGTGATGGTGCGTACTCGTGTGGGTGCCAAGATGGGAGCTGAAGGGAACGCTGTGGAGAGGGAGCTGGAGCAACCAGGGCCCAGCTACTCACCCGCCGACGCGGCGGCCGCAGTCCAGACCCCTTCGAGGCCCGTCTCCGGCAGTCAGACCCCGCAGAGGCCCTTCACTACAATCCAGACTTCGTCGAGACCAGTAAGTAGAAGTTCATCTCGTTCTTCTGCCACAATGGTGGCTAGAAAGTTAGCCGCAGAGGCTTTACATGCTCGCCGTATGGCTGAAATAGAGCACGAGGCCGCAGAGAGGGTCGCCGCGCGAGAGCGTGAGGCAGCAGAGTTGGAACTCAAAGCGGAATTGGCGGCTATAGATGCCGATGCCAGTCATCACAGTTCGAGAAGCAAGCGTTCGGTCAATGACTGGCTGCAGAAATCGCAAGATGCTCTGAAAACTGATACAGTTGGCCTAGCTGACCCCGTTGAATTTACTTCCATTATGTCGGTTGGCCCCTCTCGCCTGGCTTTAGTTAACCCAACCCCAGTATCGCCTATAAAACCGGCTGACCAAGCTGCCACAGGTACAAACGCTAACATGCACCTCTGTTCCAGCGATTCAGACCGCCTTGTGAAGTCGTTAGGCATTCTCATAGATAATGTTAATAAAGGCGCTTGCCACCGTAGGGCTGATAGGGATTTTCCATTGCCGTTTTTCGACGGTAAATCGCATCTAGAATGGCTTTCTTTTAAAAGAGCCTTTCTAGATACGATGGACTCGCATTCTGCAGTGGAAAATCTAGCTAGGTTGAATAAAGCATTAAAGGGATGCGCACGTGAAGCGGTCATGATGCTGCTGGCAACGGCGCGCGAGCCTGGTGTAGTGCTGCGCGCGGTCGATACGCGCTTCGGCCGCCCCGAGCTTATAGTGGCTCAGGAGGCAGCTGCAATGCGCGCTTTACCGCGCGTCTCCGGTGAAGGTAAAGACCTTGCTATTTTTGCTAGTCGTGTTCGTAATTGTGTGGAAGCGATTCGGTTACTCGACCAGCCTCACTACCTAACATCGCCAGAGCTGATTCAATCGGTTATTTCTAAAGTTCCCCCACTGTTACGAGCACAATGGGTGGCCTATGCCGGCAGTCACGCGGCCAGTGGCCTACCCATGCTCGACATGTTCGTTGACTTCCTGGCCGAAATAGTCGAGCTGCAGTCTAGATTCGGTCTCCTCCCTGAATCAGCTAGTGCGCAGAGTTCGACTTCTGCTGCTAATAGTAGAGTCAGGGATAAGGTGCACGCAGTCGTTGATGGAGAGAAATCTCGGTCAAAATCAAATAAAAATAGTTGTTTTATGTCAACAACAGCATTCATTGACGCAATGTGACAAATTTATTTCATTGTCAGTAGATGACAAGTGGAATTTCATAAAAAAGAAAAGAATTTGTCACAGGTGCCTCAACGAAGGTTGGCATAGGTTAAGTTTGTGTTCAGCAAAAAGTTTGTGCGACATTGGCGATTGTAAATTCCGCCATCATAGGTTGTTGCATAGTGCTAGTGAGTGTACAGCCGCGGCTCATGTAGGCTTAGAAGAGGACGACGACCCTGCGCCGTCGACGTCAAGCTCCGCCCCGTGCGCGTCGAGCTCCGTACCAATAGTTTCTCTTGCTGAAGGGAAAGAGATCCTGTCACACGCGTCAACTTCGTTTTCAGCTGAAAGTCCGGCGCGATCACCGAGTCTGCGCCCGTTGCTGAAAGTTGTTGCTGTGACTGTGTCTGGTCCGTCTGGTAGTGTCGATACGTATGCTTTGTTGGACGACGGGTCGACCGCTACTTTCATTGATGCGGAGGTCGCTGCTAAGATAGGTGTTAAGGGGCCAGAAGGACACGTACACGTAGATTGCATAGGGGGCCTTAACAGGAACGCAATGGTGCGTTACGTCGACTTCTACATCAAGGGTCGTCACGCGAAAGATAGTCACCTTATTCGTAGGGTTAGATCTATTAGCGGTTTAGGGGTGTCATCACAGTTTGTCAACAGGGACGCCACAAAATACCCATATCTTGCGGATCTTGCAGATGAGTTGTGCTTCATTCCTCCGTCGGCTCCGTTTATGGGTGGAGTATGGGAGCGAGGGGGGGGTCTGTATTTATGCTTTCGCGGTTGCACAACGACATGCTTTGCTTATGCTTTGCTTGGTAGTATAGATGCAGGCCTACCTTACTGCCTCCCTCAGAGGCGGTAGGGTGGCGGGGTCTTGAGGGGGAGCGCTACGGTCGTGTAGATCCTCAAGGCAAGTCTGGGGGATTCACCTTCACGAGGTTGCCACCCTGTTCTTGGTCTAATTCCATAAGAAGTAGACGCAACCAAAACCCCCGGGCGCTTTTTCGCTTTTTCCCGAAAGCCAAAATCCCGGGCCCAGGGGAATCCAACACCACACTCCCATGATCCTACGCCCAGTCTCTCCCTCCTTTTCCCTTTTCTCCTTTCGGTCCATGAGGACGGGTAACCTCAACTCCAAAAAAGCCCACACACCCTACAACCATGTCGCAGAATGGAAAAAATTATATTCCCCAGGTGGGTCCCGGCAATGCCGGGGAATCCCACACCGACTCGTCGGTCTGCCTCCACCGTAATCTGGGGGGGGGCACCAATCTGCCTAGTAGCGCCGCGCCTTCTGCGCGGCTGGCCGCTTCGGCGCCAACAACATCGGCTGCGACTCACGCGCCGTCCGACACAACCATGGCTGCGACTTCTGCGCCTGCTGACTCTAAGACGGCTGCGACTCCCGCGCCGATCACTTTGACGAATGTTACACCTTCCACGAGGGCCTGGCAACAGAGCATCGTACGGAACAGTGTGACAAATAATCCTGACAACGACAGCAACAAAGCTCGACTCTCCAGTCTTAGCAGCGAACTTCGCGCGCTGGCACTCCAGCGCGAGAAGATCGAGGCAAGGCTGAAAGACATGAACTCTCTCGGGACGGGAAAGGAAGCGGAATCTGGTGGTTCTGGTTTCATCTCTGTGGACGAAGTACGCATGCTGAAAACCAAGCGCGGAAAGATCCGTAACAGAGAGAGAGAACTCAACAACCGTTTGCGCAAAATCCGCGAAGGCAATAGCCAGCGCGAAGCACAAACGGTTAGTTGTAAGGGAGTACGCGACCGGCTACAGACACGCGAAGGGGAAACCCAGCGCGAAAAGCAGTCGGACGCGGAAACGTGCGGGCAGGGAACAGTACGCGAAGGGGAAACCCAGCGCGAGAAGTCACTGCCCGCAACAGGACCATCCGGAGGAACCGACCGGAACCGCGACGAGACGACCGAAGACCGACACCGAACCAGACAGAAGCGAGGCAAGCGGTCTGGGTTCCTACGCCGGGTGTCCCTGGCACAAAGCACTGTGCCAAGCCCCTCAGAACCGCAACCCGGCCCAAGTGGACAGGGAGCGGCGAAGAGGGAGCGCCCGGACGACACGGCTTCACCAAGTACGCTCCAGGGGGACGCCAAGCGTGTTAGAACCCAGGCCGCTCAAGGGGAGCAGAGAACCTACGCGCGGGCCACTAAGGATATCCCTGCGCGACTCGCCGTAGCGATCTGCCTCTCGCCTCCGTCCCGTGATATGACGACTGACGAGGGCGAGCATATCAAGCTCAGCCTCGAGGACCTTATTGTGGAAACGTGTCGAACCAACCCCTCCAAAGTCCCGGCCTTCCGTGGTTACCCAAGGGTAGCGGATGGCACGGTTCATATGTGGTGCGAGGACGACAACGCCCTGACTTGGCTGACCCAGAACGTGCCTAAAATAAGACTGCCGAACACTGACGCGACACTGACAGTTATGAAACAGTCCGACGTACCGACTCGGGTTCGAGCGGCGCTCTTCGTACCCAGGTACAATGGGGACATAGCGCTGCTCCAGACGGTTCTGACCTGCCAGAACCCCTGGTACGACATCGGCAGGTGGTCCCTGTACAGGGCGACATCGGTCGGTGGTGATAACTACGGGAGTTATCTAACCCTAGGTATCCCACCGGACGAGGTCGAAAAGGTCTTGGGGAGGGAGCGACGGATATCGTACCTACTTGGGTCGATATACGTGCGTTTCTTCCCCAACACCCATCCCTCCGACACCAAGACTGACACTGAACGGACGAAACCGGCTCCGACTGAACTTGACCTGACGATGACGCAACTGGAGGAGGAGATGGCCAAAACGGCGATGGCTGATGCTGACGCTGTGAGGATGCCAACCTCACCACCAGGGTGGACGGAGCAGCTGCTCTCATCATCACCGGCACTCAGCGAAGTCCAGCATGGGCTGGAAGAGGGGGGGGAATCATCCGATGGATCAATCTCCTCCTAATTCCACCCCACTGCCGCCCCCATCCCGTCCCGTAAATATCATCCAGACCAACCTCCAGCATAGCCAGACGGCTACTGCCTGCCTGCGCAGGGCACTGGAGATGGAACCTCGAACCATTGCACTCATCCAAGAGCCGTGGATCCGAAATAACAGAATATGCGGCCTTGGTAACATTGGAGGTAAGCTGATCCTCGACACACAAGGCACAGATAAACCACGAACCTGTGCCTACATACCCAAGGATGTACCCACCACCACACTCACGCAATTATGTTCCAGAGACCTAACAGCCGTCAGGCTCAAAACCGACGGCGACGCACCCGATATCGTCCTGGCCTCGGTATACATGCCTGGCGAGGATGAAGACTGCCCACCAAAAGGGATGGCCGACCTGGTAAGGTATTGTGAAGACACCAAGCTCGACCTGGTCATCTGCACAGACTCAAACGCCCATCACCCGCTTTGGGGTTGCAACAAAGCCAACACTAGAGGTGAGGTACTATGCACATACTTGTTCTCAACTAACCTTAACATCGCAAACCGCGGTTCGGAACCCACTTGGGTCACATCGCGCGGACAAACAATCATTGACTTAACGCTGGCTTCGGAAAGCGCGGCAAAACTTATTTCTGACTGGCACGTATCCAACGAGCCTTCCTGCTCTGACCATAGAAGTATTCGCTTCTCATTAGTGGCCAACCTAAAAAAACCCGGACCTAGACGCAACCCACGCCGTACCAATGTACCCGGCTACAAACGGCTGTTGGCCTCCCTACTAACGCAGCACCAAACGCCTCAAATTCTAATAGACCCCAAACAACTTGAAGACATCGTAACAAAACTCTCGGAATTTATAATTGAAGCGTACCACGCCTGCTGCAAACTAAAAGACCCAAACACCAAGAGCAAGGGTAACTCCTGGTGGAATGCGGAACTTAGTAAGCTCAGGCAAACCATGCGCAAACAATTCAACAGAGCCAAAAACTCCAGATTACCAGAAGACTGGGACTCATACAAGAAAATACAATACACTTTCAAAAAACAAGTCAGGAATGCCAGCAGGGCAGCCTGGCGGAAATTCTGCGAAGAAATTGAATCGAACAGCGAAGCCGCGCGTGTGAGAAAGATCCTATCTACCGATCAAGATCGCACCCTCGGGTCGCTGAAAACCCCAGACAACACATACACCAAGTCGGATCAGGAAACAAGTAAAGTCCTTTTGGAAACCCACTTCCCAGACTGCAATCTCTCCGAGGACAGAACCTGGGCAAGTGAGCCAACGCACACACCAAATGACCAAGACTGGGCCAGAGCCCGCACCATAGTAACCGCAGAGAGAATAAAATGGGCAATAAAGACTTTTAAACCATATAAATCCGCAGGCTTAGACGAAATTTTCCCCGCCCTGCTACAATGGGGAGTAGACATTCTAACGCCATGGCTGATTGTCATCTACCAAGCCTGCATAGCACTGAAATATATACCACTTGCATGGCGTGAGGTGAAAGTCATTTTCATCCCTAAACCAGGCAAACCAGATTACACACAACCAAAGGCGTACAGACCAATAAGCCTAACATCTTTCTTACTGAAAACCCTCGAGAGACTCTGTGACCGGCACATTCGGGACGGACCTCTTCGGGAGCGACCACTCCACAAACAACAACACGCGTATTCCTCAGGAAAATCAACAGAATCAGCGCTGCATAGTGTGATCTCCAAGATCGAATGTGCAGTGGACCACAAATGCTCTTCACTAGCTGTCTTCATTGACATAGAAGGCGCTTTTGACAAAACCATCTTCCATAGCATCAACGCAGCCCTCGAGGAACACGGTGTGGACTCGACCCTGCGAGGATGGATCACAAATATGCTCCGACTGAGAGCCGTACAAGTTACGGTAAATGACACCACTAAAGCCATAGTGGCGAAGGGCTGCCCCCAAGGTGGTGTCCTCTCACCACTACTATGGAACCTCGTAGTAGACAGCCTCATCAAACGTCTCAACAGCAGAGGCTACTACACGGTGGGTTATGCTGACGATCTGACCATAATAATAAACGGCACACACGAAAACACACTATGTAACCTTATGCGCCAAGCTTTAAGAATAGTAGAAGACTGGTGCAAGGAATACAAACTAGCAGTGAACCCTACCAAAACCGAACTCGTCCTCTTCACAAAGAAAAGGAAGCTGGCAACGCTACAATTGCCAAGCTTCTTTGGGACAACCCTAAGCCTATCGACTGAAACCAAATACCTGGGTATCTTTTTGGACAAACAGCTGAACTGGGCAAAACACACTGATTACATCATCACAAAAGCCAGTATAGCCCTATGGCAATGCAAGAGACTCCTCGGGAGAAATTGGGGCATAAGCCCCAAAATCACCTACTGGCTATACACCACAGTTATCCGACCAATTATTACATATGGTTCTTTAGTTTGGTGGCCCAGGACCAACCTAAGTACAACCCAAAAGGATCTCGAGAAACTACAAAGATTTGCCTGCGTAGCAATCACCGGCAGCATGAGAACTTCCCCCACTGCTGCCTTACAGGTGATGCTGGGGCTGCCTCCCCTACACCTAGTCGTAAGAGAGGAGGCGGCCATAGCGACTTTCAGACTCGAAGCATCCGGCACCCTAAGAAATGACTCCAGGATTAAACACACACGCATCAGAGAAGATGCAATCAAAGAACAGCCGATGATGACATCACCCATCGACAGAATCCTGAAGACCCACTGCTTCCAAAAACACTACAACATACAGCTCATAGAGGAGTTGTGCGACTACTCAAGTACAAGAGAGTTAAGGATTTATACTGACGGATCAAAAACCAACGATGGGACAGGCGTCGGAGTGTTCTCCGACGACCTAAACATTAAGATATCCAAACCACTTGGAATGTTCAACTCTGTTTACCAAGCAGAGTGTGTAGGTATTATCCAAGCGGCACACGCTATAGAGGCCAGGGAGGTTACGGATACCAATATTCGAATACTCTCCGACAGTGCCTCTGTTCTTCAATCCCTAAAGAGTAACCAGATCACGTCGAGACTAATACTAGAATGCCACAAGGCCCTAGAACGAATCACGGTACTAAATCACAACACGGTAACGCTACAATGGATTAAAGGTCACAGTGGATCACTTGGAAACGATGCGGCTGACGAACTTGCCAGAAGAGGATCCAGCACAAAACCCTACGGACCCGAACCCATTGTGACAATTCCTTTCAAGCAGCTGAGAAGCTGGTTAAAGGATCACACTCGTATACAAGCAGAGAAATGGTGGACCTCGACACCAGGATGCAGGCAATCCAAGGAAGCTATGCCATTCCTGGATACAAAGCTGACCAGGCGCCTTCTGCGCCTGGACAGAGATAGCCTGCGTCTGGTGGCGGGGACCATCACTGGACACTGTTCACTGAATAAACACTTCCACACCCTAGGTATCACTGACAGTCCCCTGTGCAGAGCATGCATGGAGGCGGAGGAAACGGTGGCGCATGTGCTCCTTGAGTGCACAGGCGTTAACAAGATTCGCGAGGAGACCCTGGGAGCACCAAGATCCCTTGTGGATGCCCTGAGGAGACCGGGAAGTCTGATCTGCTTCTGGAGGGAGGTGGGCTGGTTGGAGTAATCGGCCACCATGGCTCACGCACAATGGTCCACTTCAAGGACTAAGTGCGGAAACCTAAACCCCATGATAGATAGATGGGAGCGATTGGTGAGAAGTGTGAAGACAGCACTCAGAGTGACCCTCACCGAACGTGCTCCAACAAAAGAGGTTCTCCGAACCGTGCTGGCAGAAGCAGAAGGGCTCATCAACTCCCGCCCCCTAACACACGTCTCGGTAGAGCCCGGCAGCGAAGAGGCGCTCACTCCGAATCATTTTCTCCTTGCAGCTTCGTCAGGGCGTCCTGTTCCAGCAACCTTGACGGACCGAGATCTGGTGTCAAGAAGCGGCTGGCGCAAAGCGGTCAGACTGGCGGACCACTTCTGGCAGCGCTGGGTTAAAGAGTACTTGCCGAATCTTATTCCCAGACCCGGGCAAGGCGATGTTCCAGAGTTGGCTGTGGGTGATTTGGTCCTGGTGGCTGATGGCAACCTTCCGAGGGGCTCCTGGCCGAGAGGGCGTATCTCAGCGACTTACCCGGGCCGCGATGGGGTGATCCGAGTGGCGGACGTCAGGACTACAGCGGGCACACTGAGGAGGCCCTTGAAGAAGCTGCTCAAGCTGAGGGCCTAACAAGGGGGGAGGAATGTGCGCGACGCACCTTTTTACAGTTTTATTCTTTTTAGTATATTTTGTAGTGTTTTTTTTTATATTTCGAATGCTATTTATTTTTGATACCTTTTGTCTTTTTCATTATTAAACGAGTTTTCCACCGACCAACATTGAAGCTTTTCTTTACGTAAAATAGTCCCAGAGTTCAGCAGTGGAGATACAGGCCCAGTCCGCTACAAGTACCTATAGGTAAATAGTTAGGTCTGACTGTTGACCTTTCAGGAGTTTTCCCATATGTAGCCAATCCTGGGTGTGGAATCACTAAACTCCGTTGGATGAGAGGAACTTGTTCTAAATTCAGCTTGCAGGATTTGACCCACACGAACTAACAAACATAGCAAATTAAATAATTTAAAAGCTATAAAACAGACTTAAAAAAAATATGCATACTAAGGTACTTAGAACATGACATGAATGGCCGCGACAGTGAGTCAGTGACGGACGTTTGAACTGTCGCATGTCGTAGAAAATTGTAGGAGTTGGTTTATATTTTTTTGAGCGACAAGCTACTAGTTGAACATAACTTTTATTATTTGCTTGGGTTGATAGTACTGTATTTTATAGATTTAAGTGAAGAAAAACATCATATTCCCTATTTCACCCACCATTTTGACACATAATTGTGTCGTTTGGCGTACAGGGCACGCCCTTGATTGTCATGTATAACACCAACTGTCTGATAGTAAAAGTCCCATCAAAATCGGTCCAGCCGTTTCGGAGATTATCCGAACAGACAAATATAAAAACCAAGTTTTATTGTTACCGTTACCTAAAGGTCACCTTAAACTTTCATATTATTAGTTCAGTAAAAATCTTGGTATTTTGAAATTACAGTCACTTCGTGTCGCGCACACTTAAGTGTAGGTACAAACACAGTGGGAGCGCGGCGCGGGCGGCGGTTTCCGGGTGTATTTGTTTATGAACATAGTTCAGCGGCGTGGGTGCGCGGAAAAGTGAAAGTGGCTTGGCCACCATCAGGGCTTTTAATTTTGATAACACAAAAAAAATGTCGCTAATTAGTCGAAATGTATCGCTAAATATCAGAATTTGTCGGTCACTAGTTCAAAAGGTGAGAGTCAAAATGGCGGGTGTACCATAGCGAATCAAATTATACCAATTACCAAAAAAATGTACCTAAAATATACTATTTAGTACCTAGCTCTAAAAAATCTGTACCTCCTTCAGAACGAAATTATTTCGAAATGTAAGGTACACCCGCCATATTGACGTCAAGATGGCGGGTGTACTATAATATTTTATTATTTAACCTTTACTCATAAAATAGAATTACACCAAAAATTGAACCGAAATAGTACCTTAATTTAAAAAAAAAACACATTTGATCAGTTGGATAGTTCTTGAGAAATAAAATAACCGCGTCTTGTATATGTTACAGTCAAAACTGTTAATCGTTCAAAATCACTTTTGACTGGTGTCAGTCAAAATCCTATGACGTTGAAATGCGTTTTCTGCATTAAAAATAGATTGTTTTAGAACGCCTCGGTTGTAATTACGAGTCCCAGAATTACATGATATGTTTCAAAGGATCACAAAAAAAACTAACAACCAAGTTTCTAAGTTAATGTTAGTTATTGTTAAAATAGTTTTGGCCGGTCAAAAGTAGTGTTGACTGTAACAGTTTTGACTGACTTATATACGTAAACACGATTATTATCATGATATATTGATACAAGGTGTCGCTTTGCATCCTGGTCAAATTCAAGGAAGGATCTATATCTATCTCTCCCACAGATGTAGAATTGTAGACGATTCGATCCCATAGTCCGCCATCACATCCGTTTCTCGACTACTTCCTCCCATCGCTTCGTAACAAAACTATTTTAACAATAACTAACATTAACTTGGAAACTTATTAGGCTGTTAGGTTTTTTTTGCGACTCTTTAAAAAACATCATGTAATTCTAGGATTGGTAATTACAACCGAAGCGTTCTAAAACAATCTATTTTTAATGCAGAAAACGCATATGGACGTCATAGGATTTTGACTGTAACATATACGGTTACGGTTGTTTTATTTCTCGAGAACTATCCAACTGATCATGTGTTTTTTTTTTAATTGAGGTACTATTTAGGTACACTTTTTTGGTGTACTTAATTATATTTTATGAGTGAAGGTTAGATAATAAAATATTATAGTACACCCGCCATCTTGACGTCAATATGGCGGGTGTACCTTACATTTCGAAATAATTTCGTTCTGAAGGAGGTACAGATTTTTTAGAGCTATGTACTAAATAGTATATTTTAGGTACTTGGTATAATTTGATTCGCTATGGTACACCCGCTTTTTGACTCTCACTTCAAAAGATATCAAGGGTTTTTAAGTGGTAGATCTGGAGTCTACCCTCCCCAGCTTTGCCACATTTATATCTCAAAAACTAGGGCACCCTAGCAAGTATTTTTTGTTCCAAATTTAATCGTTATTTATAGACGCAATGCGTCGCCAAGTTACAGATGTATTCGATGTGTAATTAAAAAGATATTAATGAATTCAAACACTACAAAATACACACATTACAAAATACTTTAAGTAGTTCTAGAAGCTACTTAGTGTTTTGTACTTGCTTGTTTCTGTTTTCAAATTCTGTTATTTGGCGACTTCGACTAATTTTCTTGTTATCAATATTAAAATCCAGTGTCAGTCACGCCGCGGAATATGCGTTTACCGCCCTTCCCGCATCCGCTCCCACTGTGTTTGTACACTTAGTGGGTTTCAAAATGAAAGAGAAAATGGCGTGAAGAGTTTATTTTTGGCCCGTTTTTTAACAACAATATATTTCTGAAATAGATAAAACAAGATAAACAATTATTAAATTACAGAATATGCCACTGCCAATATAGGTCACTCTAGATCTAGAAGGTATACTTTTCGACACATATTTTGTATAAGAGCATGATTTTATTGAAACTATAACATCTTTATAAAATCTTATCTGATATGCTTTCTATCTCGGGTTTCAAAAATCTGGTTTAGTCAAGATCAAAACTATCACTTCCCTCTTTGTAGGTGCAACGTTGATTCATGAGTTTCCCTTTTTTTATTTCGTCAACAACACATGCACAAAGGGTCACATGTTAAAACTCCATATGCTTATTTACTGAAAATAGAGATCAAATGCTATGCATGAGTTTGACAATCAGCTTCAAGCATTGATTCAAATAAGCTAGTCAAGTACTGATGGAGCCTGCTATCAGACACTAATACACACTAAACACTTAACTAGGAATCAACGTCGTCACATGTTTGAATAACATATTATTCGGGATATTGCCACTTTATTTTATTAACCTGCGTCGTTTATATTAAATGGTCAGTTACATTTACACATACTTCGAGATTATCGGAAGACTAAATAATTAAATGTATAGTTAGAAGGTACACACACATTCTATCTTAATCCAGTTACGCGCAATCAGCAACACAGATGATTATATTTTCACATTATATCCAATTATTGAGTATATTTAATAACTATAAACATTATAGTCACTGTGTTGCTGGGTGTACCATGAAACCATCATCAACCTTTATCACAGATATATTTTGTCAAAATCATTTTCCCTGACTCACAACATTTGTATGCAATTTCCACCAAATATATAATTGAATTTCAAGCTTCATTTTCCGAAACAACCCTTATACTAAATACAATCGCCAATCAGCAAAGCAATCTCTACAAACAATTCTCAACTTGGTCTATCCATAATTTACAACCTGCATTTGCATCAATGCTTTTCTTCTAGGTCAAATTTGACAGGCTAATAAAATAAACAATTCTTGACACTTTACATGTAAAAAATCTGAAACACCGAATTCTGTTTTTAATTAGCAATTTTGTTCATGTTAAAATTGACTTGGAAACAAATATGCATGTGTTAAGATTGACAGTAGGACATATAAATGTACATTAGTGATATTTAAGTCTGTACCAAGTAACAAAACAAAGATTCATTTAGACCAACATAAAATATTTGACATACTTTGATTGTACTCTCTACTTCCTGTAAGGCCTGCTAACCAAATAACTCTTCACTTGACATCCCGAATTGGTTTTATTCCCAGAGAGCAGATGTTAGTTTCGTTCGACAAAACGAAGCCCTCAAATTTATTCCCCAGTATGAGCAATGTTCCATATCTGCAAGCCGTAACAGAATGGTTGTTGCTCAACTTTCAAGTCACAGTTCCTTGCAAATGTTATGTATTTTTTTTTTCCTAAGGCAACATGCCATTTTCTTACCAGATAATACTTGGAGGACCTGATAAAGTAGGAATGCTATTTATAATATTTATTGCCATTAAAAAGGAGTTTTGTGATTAAGAATAGAAGACATTTCAAAGTTTTCTGATTCAGTCAGGTCCTCCAAAGTGTTATATCATACTGTAAATTACTTAACTCTGTGACAAAACCGCTTAACTATAAAATGAAATCAATAATACATGATAACACAATTCTTCAAACTAGGTCAAAATGATACTTCACCAAGATTTAAAAAAAAAACTGAAATAATGTTTTTTCTTTTGATTATACTCAGATTTTTGGGATCAGTTTAAGTTTTGTCTAACGGATAAGTATCATGATGACCTTTTTAAAATACGGCTTGTTGACAAATATTGTTTCAAGCGGCCAGAAACAACACGATTTACACTGAAATTTTTCTTCATTTAACAATAGATGTTGTTTGAGCTAGACTTACTACCTACCCAACCCATCTCACAGAATTTTAAGTTTTTTCCTTGAAAATAAAATAGGTGCTAGCTCAAACTTACATATGATGTGGGTAGGTATTCATGATATCAGCAGAAAGTCAACCACAATTTATGTAAGATGATGGACAAATCTAGGTAGACTCTCACAGATGATGCTCAAATAAATATTTTTTATATTTTAACAATGTAGGAATTCGCACACAGTATCCAATATGGACAAAGTACACAAGATACCTTTTGTTTATGTCCTGATGTGTGGTTTATTTACACTTTAAAAAAGTAACCCATTTCAGGTCAAAGTCTTACTCACGATAAACTATTTACACTCACATTTTGTTACAATAAATTCATTACACTTTTTTACAAATAAGTTTTTGTTTTTAAAGATTTAAACTATGTAGTTCCTTTCACCAGTCAGCAAGTCCAGTTAGTTGCGGTGCGCGCGGCGAGCATGCGCGCGAGCGGTGCGACGGCGGCACGGCGTTACTTGTCGGCCGAGTCGTCGTCGTCCGCCGGGCGCGCCACGTATAGCGCCGGGTCGATCACCTTCGGGATCGGCTTGATCTCCGTGCCCAGTTCCTGCTCGATGCGGTGCAGAGCGAAACGGTCCTCGTACGTGATTAGGTTGATAGCGATACCCAAGTGGCCGAAGCGTCCCGAGCGACCGATGCGATGCAGGTAGGTTTCGGCCATACGCGGGAAATCAAAATTGATGACGACGTTGACAGCTTGCACGTCGATACCTCTAGTGAAGAGGTCAGAGCACACGAGATTGCGGCAGAGCCCTGCGCGGAAATCGTGGAATACACGATTGCGGTGCGCCTGCGCCATCCGCGCGTGAATGTAGTAACAGCAGTAACCTAGCTCAGTTATTTTCTTTGCAAGCAGCTCCACACGCTGAGTTGAATTACAGAATATTATAGACTGGTTTATTTGCAACTGAAACAAAATGAGAATACAATTTATGGTAAATTTGAATGTTATTTATTCATTGACTAATATCAAGTGTATACTATGAACAAGTCTTCAATAACTAATCACTAACCTTTGAAAAAAGTGTATTTAAACAATGCACTTTCTGTCTCTCTTGTACAAATGCATAGTACTGTGTAACTCCCTTCAGTGTTAATTCCTCCATGAGATTAATCTCATATGGCTCTCTTAAGTGCTTTTCCATGAATTGTTTCACACTCAGTGGGAAGGTGGCAGAGAACAGCAAGATCTGGCGTTCTTTGGGTAACCTGTGGAGACATATCTGTTACGTGTTTCTCTAATGAATGAAATGCAAAACAATAACTTAAGACTTGATTATCAAACTTCACAAACCGTGAAATAACCATATCCAGCATTCCTTTGAAGTCTTGAGAAAGAAGTTTATCTGCCTCATCTAGAACCAGCATCCTGCACTGGTCCATCTTGGCAACTTGTTTATCCATGAGATCAATCATACGTCCCGGCGTAGCTATAATAACTTGAACTGAAACAAAACATGGCACAAATAAGATAAAGATAAGAATATTAATTTACTGAAAATAAAATTAATAGGATCTTTACCATTTTGATAAATACGCATAATGTCATCCCGGAGATTAGTACCTCCTGTTGTAACCATTACACGAATATCTGTGTGCTTTGCCAGTTCAATGCAAATTTGTGATGTCTGGAGCGCTAACTCCCTAGTTGGTACCACAATTAAAGCTTGAATAGCATCTTTTTTGGGATCCACCTAAATATAGAAAAATAAAAATGTTTATAAAGTACTTAATACTTATGATCATGAATGCAGGCAGCAATAACAATCAGTATATACGGGTTTTATCACTTATAGAGAAGTGAAGGGGAATCCAAAAATATCATCATTCAGATCATTTAGGCAATAATTGTACAATAACAATAATAACATTTTATCAAACCTGTTCTAAAACTGGAATACAATAAGCGCCAGTTTTGCCAGTTCCATTTTTAGCTCTTGCAAGGACATCTTTACCACTGAGTGCGATAGGAATAGAAGCCTCTTGAATGGGGGAAGGTTTTTCCCATCCTTTCTCAAAAATGCCCATCAGCAGCTCACGTTTTAGGCAAAACTCTTCAAACTCATTACCTCTTGTGTCAGTTACATCCTTTAAATCCAAAAAATACAATGAGCTTCTTTGAATTAAAAAAAAAAACATCCTATCCAAGCTCAGAATATTCAACAAATGATTGCAATAGATCTGTTTAACCTAAATATGTTTAAGTGGTATATTTATAATATAATAAATAATAGCAAGATAAACAATATGCCAAGCAAAGAGATTGAGACACGCATAGGACATGCATGGAAGAAATACTGGGCGTACAGAGAAATAATGAAAGACAAAACAATACACATCTCTGTTAAAGGAAATCTATTTAACACTTTAAACATACTCCTTCTATCTTAACATATGGATGCCAGACTTGGGCACTTTAAATCTCAGCAAGCAAACTTCAAACTTGCCAGCGAAACATGGAACGAAGCATGATGGGGAAAAGGAAAATAGATATAAAGCCACAGCAAAATTAGGAAAGCTACAAAGGCCCAAGATGTGGTGTTGAAATTAAGAACACTAAAGTGGAAATGGGCTGACCATATATTTAGAGAAGAGAAATGGAACAAAGTAGTAACATTGTGGTATCTAAGAGAGGGAAAGAGAAAAAAGGGGAAACCATTCAGAAGATGGGAAGATGATGTGGTTAAAACAGCTAAAAAAACCTGGACTAGAAGTGTTGGAGGAGGCCTTTGTTAAAGGGCACACAGAATAAAAACAAACTTTTATATTAAAACAATTGTTTAAAACAAAAATATTTTGTCTGAAAAAGGCTTTATGTAAATAAATAAATAAAATAATAGCAAGAAGTATAAGATGGTGTAATCTTGTTTATAGTGCAGACATGGCCAGAGATCACACAAGACAGGAAGAAGAAAGGGGAGACTTGCCCATAACGGGGCCACATGCTATGCTAATAAAAAAAAGTTAATATGTACACAAAACACATAGGTATAAAATAAATAAACCACTGAACTTATTTCTAAGAGCAGTCATTTGCATTTTAGAGCACCTCAATGCATGTTATCAAAGTAAATAAAAAAACTTTATACTTCCAATTAAAAAGCTCTGAAACTAACAGATTTTAATGAAAAATAAGTCATTCTAGACTTTAAATTATTTTAAGATTTTATTGATAATATTATAGATAAAGTTTTAGTACTGTTAGTTATTTTTTTTTAACTTAATGTGAAAATGAAATTGAGGGTAATAAGGAAAAAAATATATACTTACACTAGTCTTTATTCTCCTGTCTTTCGGGGGTATTTTTAATTTTGATTTCCAACCGATGTCTTCCATACTTTTATCGACATCTCTGAAAAAAGAAATCACGTTTTTTATAATTACACTAAGATGAACACTATACTAGCAACAAAAAGTGTTACGAACCCCTTATTCTGACTGGTCATACTGTTTCCGACGTGATTACTTGAACTAATTCTATTTTCGGTCATCATTTTGCCAAATAATCCCACTAGGGACACGACTAAAATTAGAAACTTAGAATCACAATTCTTTGTCCAAGTCCGACACTAAACAAATTTTACGATAAGTCACTTTTCGACACATAAGCTATTTAGAAGTTTATCACGTTCACCAACTTAGTCCGGGGATATCTGGAACAATAAATAGACCATAATCAATTAACAATAGTATAGATAGGTACACCGAAGCAAGATAGGTAAACGAGATTACGAGACGCGTCAACAAGCACCAAAATAAGTACAAATAAATTACAAAACAGAAAATTGGCTTGCAAACAAATACTTAGTCTATAACTAATGTAAATGTAATAGAGAGTTTACAATTTAATTGAGATTTGTTGAGTATTTAAACGCAAACAGAACAAGATCATAGAGATTAAACAGGATAAAACAAAGTCGTAGTTTTATCTTCGAATTTTAATATGGCCGCCAAGAAATATATAGATGACAAGTAGTTGGTAACGGCTATAATTACCCAAGTTGCTAAACAATACCCCAATTTTAACTTACGCATTATGGAAGCAAAAATAAATCATGCAAAATTCATATATAAACATTACCTTGATAAAATTCTACAAAAGACGACGACACTCGATACTCGACGACGACATCACAATGTAACCAAAATAGTGTTGCCATTTAATCAATTGAATGATTTATCTTTCTTCCTTCTACATACAACAATTCAATTTCAGTTGCCTGTGGCATGTTGGCAGGAAGTAAAAATAGACGCGATTATTTTTGCATTTGTTGATGCCTAAGTGTACTCGTCATGGAACACCCCATGAACTGAATTTTTACTACTTATTGAAACCGCACGGTTTCATTGCAAACTTGTGATTTAGATGGTAAAAAGTTTTCTTTAGAAGGGGATGAAATGAATTAAAAAAAAAAAACAAAAAAACGTAGAATACTGTTATCAGCAGTTTTTTAATGGCAATACTGAATCAATAGATAACATTAGACAAAAATTGTTTACATGCCAAGGATAAAATAGATTGCTTGAAACATTATGATTTTACCGACGTGCAAACTCAGAAAATGAGTAGTGTTCAAAGATTTATTTCTTTACTCATTTGTTCAAAAAATCCATGAAAGGTTTTCTTTTTGAGGGATTAAAAAACAAATAGTTTCCAAGAACTCTCTAGATGGCGTTGAACTGACTACGTTACTTGGTGCCAAAGCCCATAGCCCAAAACGATTGAAAAAAAAACATTGCGTCACGTCACATACGATACGCTCGTTGACCGTCACATACGTTTGCCTATGCTTCCGAATACAAACTATTTTTCTCGAGCTTTGCTAAAATCAGTTTTTTTACGTTCTGTTCCTTGCAGTAACTTGCAGTTCAGTGCCATCTATCCAGCGACTAGGGAAGAGCTAAAATGAAAATCCGAGTTGGAAAGGAATGGGGGAGGCCTTTGCCCAGCAGTGAGACAGAATAGGCTAACTAAAAAAAAAAAAAAAACTCATGAGTCTTTGAACTACTTATAAGATGTCACGAGATATGGATATCATCCAAGGTCCATATTAGGATGAGCCTAGGACAGACCTGTGGGGTGGAACCATAGAGGAGAAAAGCTAAACTGAAGGCATAGCTGGGCTTTCCGCTCTGCCAAAGTACACATTGACCATTTGACCATAATTATCATCATCTGCCTAGCCTTTTTCCAACTATGTTGGGGTCGGCATCCAGTCTAACCGGCTGCTGCTGAATACCAGTATTTTACATTGATCGACTGCCACAACCCAGTTACTACTGGGTAATACGATACCCCTTGGTAAGACTGTTGTCAGCTTTTGGGCCACCTATAACGACTGTCAAAGATCTACAAATGATAGCCGGGACCATCTGCTTTATGTACGTGCTTTCAGAGGCACGGAGGAAACTCGGTATGTAAGGGTGGTCACCCATCCACAGACCAACCTAGGCAAGCACGGCTTAAACCTAAAGATCGACCCGAGCGGCTGTTATTATTTGACCATATACGTTACTTAAAACTGACGAAGGATTCCATTGTGTAACGTTTTATATCGCAAACAAGATGCTCTCATTCTTCTTTTTCTTAAATGAGCGGTACCGTCTATTCCAACTATTATTTGTGAATGGGACCATGCCTAGTCTCTGTGGACTTTCTGACGTATGTCATGCCACTGTCAAACTCAAGCTGTGCTGTCAAGTGTCAAGCGAATAAGCGATTAGCGTCTTAGCGATGGTATTGTGTACGAATTAAAACGACATAGATTTGCAATATATTTCTAATTTTATCTAATTTTGGTGCTGCATTTCTAGATTTTAGTAACGGTGAAATCATTTTATTTATGAAGTGTTAACTTTTACATTCTACTGATTATTTTTTACTTAAACATCGACAGGGTTACGCCGAAAAAAGAATGTAAGTATATTCTATTTCCGCAAATTCTGTGCCAAAACCGATAATTGTATAAATTGACAAATCTTTTATGTTTTTATTTTCAGGACAGAATATTGGAAGTCTCAAGCACGAAAATATTGCGAATTTTGCAAGTGTTGGTTTGCTGAAAACAAAGTAGTGAGGATAGAAATCATAGCTATTTGATTGTTAATGTTTGCATAATTCTCTAAGGTTTTGTCAGATGAACCTGATGAAACCTAAACATTTGATTTGAAATTATTCATAATTGTATGATGGATCATATTCTACCCATCACATGATACTCACTGCAATTTATCACATTTCAGTCAATTACATTCCATGAAAACGGTAAGCGTCATAAGGAGAATGTTCAAAAACACATATCACAGCTCAGTAAAAAGAGTGCTAAAGAATTCAAGCAGAAAGAAAAGATTGATGATGATATCAAAAAAATGGAAACGGCAGCTATGGCTGCTTACTTGAATGATGTCAAGAATAATGCTGACATCACATCTCAGGTATAAATTGATAAGTTAATACATATACTTAAAATTATATTAAGCCATCAAATGTACACTTAAATAGAAAATAGTAAAAAAGGAAAATGTACTTGAAACTGCACTAAATATAATTGTTGTAACTGTTGAGCTCTTATGCCAAGTTTACGTATTGTGCAGTTATGTTTTTTTCTTCTCTAAACTCACTCAATATAAAGGCTTACCATTTTTTAACCTATTGTTTTTAATTTTCAGAATATCAATGAATTACTAAATCAGAGCGGTAGCAATGATACTCCCGTAGTTGTGGCCAACACACCCACATCAAAGGCAGCTCCTGCCTGGGAAGAAGTCAAGAGTGAGGATGGGAGCTCGTATTACTGGAATACTGAGACAAATGGTATTGGAAATTGGTTTATTTTAGGTGATAAGTTTATTTTATTGTTACGAGAGATTGTTATTAGGTAATTATACAAAAAACCCGTAAAAGAACTTTCTCCCTTTATTAAGTTCAAATCAAAGTTTTATACTAGGTGTAAAAAGGCCCTCAATAAAACTGAAAGGCATTTGTTCTCCCTGTCAGTGTAAGCATTTTTTTGTAGTCGATCATACCTTTCAATATCTAGTTACAGATATTGGGGCTCTTAATCAAACACAAGCCTGTGTGATAGTAAATAGAAAACCAAGTTCGGTTTCTGGGTACTTTTTGAAAAGAAAGATGGTAGGAAGGGGGAAGTGCCCTTTTTTTGGAGGGGGAACTATGTTCCCTTTTTCCGGTATCACATTCAATTTTTTTTAGACTAGCTACTTGCCCCTGCTTCTTTTCTGATTTATTTGATACGCAAAATTTCATGAAAATAAAACAAGTTGTTAAAAAAGTAAAGTATGTTTTGATCATTTTATGACGTATTAAAACTAACTTTTAATCATTTGGTATCATGCAAAATCACAGTTGTGATACTTTAGCGTCTATCATCTTATACATCGATTTTGACGATAAAGAAGCTAAAATACATTTTGATTTTATTTAGATTTAGTTGACCAACAATCAGTCATAATTTTATATAGTTATTTTCAAATATATTTTTGTTGTAACGCACAGCGTGATGATATCTTCCCACTTAGCAAACCCAACTTTAAGCGAGGCTACTCAGCTACATATAAAAGATTCTGTGAAAGATATTAAGCTGGCACAGCACTAAAAATAATTTGATAATACTGGGTTTTGAACTTTGACGTTGACTTACGATGACAAATGACATTTCTCAGAAGAGTGTTGCCATTGTTATGATTCTCTAGCTGTCTATAATATTGTCTGCGTTCAGTAATATTTTTATTCATTTAGTGTTACCACATGTCGAAAAATTTAGATTTTTTTAATCAGAGAGGTGGGAAGAATACAGGGTGTAAAAGACCTCATCACGAAGCCGTCAATCAAGCATTCTGTATATCAAACTAAGTAACTTTACGCAAAAATAACGACTTTTTTTGGGGTGAAAAATCATGTTTTGTGGTAGAACTCAATGTAACGCACTCAAAACATTGTGCTGTTGGATGGCTTGAATAGTACGGGGTCGTGGAGGTGTTTAAAGTAAAAATCTTACATTAAAAAATTGTATTTAAAAAAAAATTGTTTTAGTTAAGTACTTAGGTTTATGTACAGAATGCTTGGTTGATGGCTTCGTGAAGGGACCGTTTAAACTTTGTGTAGGCATAAACCAGGTTTCACTTAAAATTAACATTCCTTTAGTGTCCCACTGCTGGGCAAAGACCTCCCCCGAGTTTTTTTGTTTTCTAAGGAGTTTATATCCCGCGTGCCCTGGAACCAACCCTCGTGGTACGCGTCCAGGTCGTCTCGCCACCTATTCATAGAGCCGGCGTCGCCGCGTCGACCAGCTTTTGAGAGTTGGCACCCATTGTGTGGAGACTTTTTCCCAGAGGTCGTCGTGCATTCGGCTGACGTGACCCGCCCATTTTATACTATTACTCTGGCAAACATTACGTTACCGGGTAAACAATTACATAATTATATTGATTTTTTTCTTTTAGAAACTACCTGGGATGCTCCAGATGAGTTTGTATCAGTAGTAGACCAAGAAAAGAAAAAAATAAAGGACGAAACACAAGATAAAAAGAAGGAGAAACTAAAGTGAGGAGACAGTAATTTATATGCATGTTCAATACAAATGAAACGATTACTAGTAATCACACCGACAGAGGGCGCCTTCCGGTTTTGACACATGAACACGACAATCGCGTTTTAGCGCGACCGGCGCACGGAGCGGGTGCCTGCTGTTAAAATATCAGAAACCTGCCGCACACTCCCGCACCTCTACGCGCTGCTCACACAATTTTGAGCGAACTTGCACCCGCACCCGCGCGTGTTTTAGCGGACGCCCTGAGACGTGGGGTTAAACTTACTCTATACTTTTTGTTTTGGTTCCCAGAAAGCAACAACAAAAGCAAGCCCAAAAAGATGTGCATATGGAGGTGAACGCTCATATAGCAAGAGAAAGAATGAGAGAGTTAGCAGTCAACAAGGACCCACCACCTGTCAAGAAGTTTGTAGACTATGGGCCAGCTCCGCGCGCCACTAAGCCTTATGGCTCATGGACTGAAGTAGTAAACGAGTAAGTCGACTTTACTTGCTGTTATTTGCTACTGCATTTAAATTAGAAATGAAAAATTGTTGCCAACAGTGATGCATGGTTTTTTTTAGTGCGTGGCGATAGTCGGTACTCACGCCGCTATACTTTCACAGGCAATTTTATAAATGTAACCAACAGCAACCTCATGACTGCATCCAATCGCCAGAAGAACCATGCTACACCAGCCCGCGTCATTTATTGTATTGTATATATTTGCCCAGTTGGGAGAAGCATATACAATCATCATAATATGTACCTATGGTTATTGAAATTAAAAAAATTACGTTATTCAAAATAAATGACACAATTTGCATCGAATAATTTATTTATTTCCAGACCTGTAGAACATATCGATCTTCAGTTACCGAAGCCTGAAAAGGAGCTGCCACCGCCCCCAGTCATCGTGCAGCCAGAAATAATTCAGTTTAAGGAGAAGCGCGTCGAGTCACTTGGCGAAGGACCCGTCGAGTTCAAGAAGCGAAAGTTCAATATGCCTAAAAGAAATATGCGTCAAAAAGTAGATGATGACTGAATAGTAATAAATGATGAGATGGCAATGTTATAATTGTGTAAATAAAATCAATTATTGTAACATAATATCGACTGTTTTCATATGATATGTGAAATCCCTTTAAGCACTAAAATATGACCTATCTCTTTACCAAAATATAACATTGGAAATGAGTGACGAATCAGTATTGTCGCGGATTAACTTTCGACTTACACCTACACATGGCGACCGCCTTCAGCAGTTGCACGGCACACACGATCTGGGTCTCGTAACGGTGCTCCGCCATTGATTTGCCCTGGGGACGGAGTATTATATTAATCTGTGCCTGGGGTAAGCAAAGCCGTTACCCTATCTATATACAAAAAGTGTAAAACACCCAATTATCGTGTATGCCGCACTGGTGTCACGGTATGAGAAACACGGTGTTTGTTTTACCGCACTTGCGTTATTGGTGCAGACTGCAGAAACACGGTGTGTTTAATCGCACTGGCGCATGGCGTCACGGTTTCAGAAACAGTGTTTTGCCGCAACAGCGCGCGGCGCTGTTTCATTTGCAGAAACATGGTGTGTTTTGCCGCACTTGCATTATAGTTGCCGAATCACAAGGTGTGTTTGGCCACACTCGCTTACAGAAATTACTAAAAAAGTTGAAATAATACATAAGAAAATATAATTAATAAACCCGACTGCCTATAAAATAACTTTAAATAAAAACTGAAAAGAAAAAAACAAGTTCAGGAAACAGGACTTACTATACAGGTGTAGATTCTGTTGTGCACAAATTAAACCTTATTTAGGCTATTGCTATCTTTTTCTCTCTGATAAAACGAGAAAGAGACGGACGTAATTTAGAGCTGTCAAATTTAGTTGGAACTAATATTTCTATACAACTATAGGGTGCACGTAAAAACATGTCGACTAATAACACGGTGAAGCGCAAGGCATAAACTAATTTGACATCTCTAACTTAGTTCATAGCCGTCCTTTTCTCGCACTGCCTTTTAGTAACAGATAGCAATAGCCTTAATTAAGTTTAGTTTGTGCACAACAGAATCGACACCATTGACTGCAACAGTCGGGTCGGAGTCCGGTAGTTATTTTTTATGCAGTCGGGTTTTTTTTATGAATTTGGCGCCAAAAACCTTTGATATACCCAGTGTCACTCTCACAGTAAATACGAATCTAACGACACCTCTCACACTCAAGCTAAAATCCACCGAGCCGTTCAGGCCACAGAGCGTGCCAAACAATTATACATAAATAATAAATGATGTTTATTTTGCAAGTAGGTTTTTACAAACACTTTTATACGTCATTTTTTTAAAACTAGACCTGACTACTCTGAGAAGAAACAGCCGAATCAAACACAGAGGTCATAGTTTCTTTTGAAGTCCAGACATAATGGGTGTATTTTTCTCAATTCACATGAGGACTATGCAGATTAGTGTCTGAAATGGTCTTTTGAAGAAAGAACCACACAGATTTGAGTGGACCTGTCCAGTCAGTGCAAGCATTTGTCAGTTATCGTGTAGCTCGACTTATAACTCAAGGAGCTCAACGAAACAACGAACAATACCAAAGAAAGGACATTTGGGTAGGTCGCTTAAAATAGTACTCAAACTGCCAGACAGTTGTGGGAAAAACAAACAAAAAATAAAAATGTGACTGACATGGTCCCCACATTCACAATAATCAAATAAAATTAATAACAAGTAGGTACCTACTTTTCTAAATGAATGTAAAAAAAATCACAAAAATCATTAAATGTCACAATGATCTAAAAAAAGTAAAATACTTAATAAAATATGTACCTATCCATGTCAAATCAGTAAATATGTCACAACATAAAATAATAAAAAAATAAAGTAAAAATAATAAAATACCTACTTAACTAAGTATTCATGTCAAATCATTCAATGTCAGAGTGTATAAACTAAAGGAATTAATAATAAACAAGCGAAGTCCGAAATTTCGACATTCACAGAGCAAATTTCATTGGAGCAGCTTAATCCCAAGCTTTTATAACTTCGAGATAGTGATTAACATGATAGTAGGCTTTCAGGCACAGCTTCCGTTTTATAAACGATTTGAATTTATTTAGGCTTAGTAAACGTATACATTGGCATCTGAACGTACCCCCTATTTTTTTGAGCCTCGTTGCAGGAACAACCAAATTTGTGTTTGTTCCTCGTATTTATGTTGTGGATATCACTGTATTTTTTAAATAAATTAATATGTTTGTGTGCGTACAGAAGGTTTTCATAAATAAACTGAGAGGGCACAGTAAGAATACCAGTACCAGTCTTTACCTTAATCTTTAAAATTTTCTCTGAGGGAGAATCTGGATCTTTGTGCAAAACAAATATTGTCTGAATATCGGCGGCATTGCCCCACAAGAGAATGCCGTACGACATCACGCTATGGAAATAACTAAAGTAAACTAAACGGGCTGTCTATAAGTAAAATTAATTAGTACAGTAGTTTTCACTTGTCTTACATGGGGTATCGTAAACATAATAAATTTAGTTTTTTTCTTTTAAGAGTAGATTATTTACATTAAACCAATTAACGACTTTTGCTAGGGCGCTAATAACATCATCCGTAACTAACTGCTGACGTTTGAGTTGGAATAAAAGAGAAGTGTCGTCTGCAAACAATACTTATGTCATGATAATCCTTTATGAATAACTTGCCTTACCTCGGCAAGTCATTTTTAAAAATAAGAAACAAAAATGGACCAAGAATTGAGCCCTGTGGTACCCCCATTCTTACTATGGATAAGGGAGATCTTTTCCCGTTAACATCAACTCTCTGAATCCTATCACTCAAATATGAAATAAGAAGATCCAGAGAGGCGTTATGGATTCCGTAGTGGTGTTATCATTATATAGGTATTTTCAAAAACCTATTTAATCATCAATTCAATACCTATGAAATCATCTTCAGGTTACTCTTTAACATGTTTCATTTCGCATGACCATTTAGGAATTCGATCGAAGAAAGGCTCGCGAAAGGCGAAGCCGTTATGACGACCCACTGAACGAAATGTGGGTGTTCCTACTATTAGGTACACCGACCGTACACACCTGCCTAACCGTTCGGGGATTTACAGATGTGATGTTATGTTATGTAGGTACTTAGGTATATTCAAATGGGTCCCGCCTGCTTCCAAATGTGCTGTTGCAAATGTTTTTTGCTATTCAGGCGAGTTTTTTTATTTCTTTTTATGAATATTTTTCTCTATAATCCACTTTTCAAAAACCGTTGTGTTAATCAACTTTTCATGCTGACTCTACCACCTAGGTCGATTGGTACCTATGTAGGTACGTAGCTAGCTGAAGCCGCTTGAGCTATCAACTTAGTTACACAGTTCTTCTTTATCGTGTGGTTAGTGCCTAACCTGCAGTGCAAGTACGTAGGAATCGATTCGATAAATCTGACAGTTATTCTCGACAAAATGACTTTTTATCTTTGTTATAAACTCATTTTGTCGAGAATGACTGTCAGATGTATCGAATCGATTCCTACGTACTTGCACGGCTGGTGTCAGAGTTTTTATGCCGCCCATATTATGGGCCTCTGACTTGGCTTTACAAGTTTACATGCCGTCAAGAAATATCTTTCAGGCATGTTGGTTTCCTCACGATGTTTTCCTTCACCGAAGCTAGTGATAATTATACAATACGCACGCACATGAATTCGAAAAATCAGAGGTACGTGCCTTGGGTTCGAACTCGAGACCTACGACTTCTCAGTCCGATGGTCACACCACTAGGCTATCGCACAGTATGAAATGAAATAGTACACTTTGATAAAAGTTGAGAAAACTCGTCATTGCAGTCAAGCCGGAATTCACACCCGAGCCACAGGCGAGGTTACTATAAAGCCGAGCACTGTAGTGACAAATTTTCCTCATCAATCAAAATGTACTATGCAACGGAATCAAATGTCGTTTTTCTATACACTTACCGAAGCGAAGAAATTAAATAACAGAACGAAAAGTAGTTTTGTCATACTCATTATGAAACTAAGTATAATTTAATTTGTTTTTAATTCATACGTGTTCATGCGGCTGATTTGCTAATTCATACCTTTGGTTGTTGTATGAATCCGCAAATCAGCCTAATATTAAAAAAAGAAAATTCAAATAGTTTTGAATTTAGGACACAAATAAATGTTAATTTGTTGACAAAAGCAAATAATTTTATAAATAATAACTAGTATTTGCGTTGTGCGCGAGCTGCGTTCGTGTTTTTGAGAAGTATAATTCCTTACCCTTATAAAATTTTGAGAATCCATAAGAAACCTTAAATAAATTGGAAAATCCATAAGAGTCCTTAAAAGATTTTGTAAATTTTATAATTTTTTAAAATATTTTGTAAAACCCGTAATAACCCATAAAACATTCTAAAAAACGAATTAAAAAATACCTAAAAAAATATTTAAAAACTCGGACCTTTTCCCATAAAAAAAAACATTACCCTAAAGTTTGCTTGTCGTCGCCCCTGAGTTACGCTTCACCCACTCAACCTTCGCTCCGCTCAGAACCTACCTACCACCAGACAGGTTTCGACGCCTACTATAATACTTGTTCAAACACCTAAATGGCTATCTCTAACCGTTACGAAGTTACAGCGCTTTCAATTTGAGGGGAGGAGGGAGAGGGTATACAAATTTTAACGCCCCTCAAAAGTTGTAAGTAAGAATCAAAAGATTTTGCAGTAGTTAGAAAAAGGGGTGAAGAGGGGGGGGGGGGGAGAGTGGGGAGTTTATAACAATGATTTTGACCAAAGCATTACCCCTTTACATGAATCCGTAAAAAAAAAAACGGGTCTCTTAGTTTCCGAGATACGATAGGTAGGGAGAGGAAGGGGGGTGAAAAGGGGAGGTTTGGCACTTTTTCCATACTCGTGAGAGTTACTTGTTTACTAATCGTTCAAAATATACCCCCCTCCCCATCCACCATCTGGGAGAACAATTATGTCAGTGAGTCAGTCAGTCAGTGGTAATCGAGCTTTATATAGTATGTTTATTTAAGTACCTATGATATTCTCTTTACAAACACAATTGAAATAATCATAAAATATTAAGGCCTTAACATGCAACATGAAAACAAACTTTCTCAGAACGTAAAAAGTTGATAAAACGGAAACCGTACTATTGTAATTACTTACCTTTGTAGGTCTTCACCTCGAGACCTCGATAACAGAAGGGTTCCCCTAATTTGAAAAATGTTAATACTTTGTGATTACAAAAGATCAGGTTCTTCGGAAAATGTTTGTGGAACTTTTCTAAAGTGATATTGAATGAATTAGGTACCGACCTACCTAGTTCCTTGTTTCACTTTTTCCGATTTGTGTTGATCAATAAAGGAGTCACGTGAGCGGCTGTCATAATATGTAGTAGGTACCTACATACCTACTTCGGCAGCTTGTGTTGTTTTACCTTTAAAAGAACTGGTCATGAATCTGGACTATTCTTCACAACCTCTAAAGAATAGAATAAAATTTCAAATTAGTTATTCCCAAAAATATTTAAAACGCGATTTTATTACCTAGGTAGGTAGCAGCATGCATGGTTATTGGTTAGTAATCATGCGTGCTACTAGTCCTTGCTCGCTGTTTACCTATAACGCAGTGTGCCTAAGTCGCATTATGCCTAGACCAAACGAGATATCGGCGTATTGTGACCTAAGTCAATAACGTTTTAGTTCAATAACGAGATAGGCTTAATGAGACTAAGGTTCAGTGAGTTTTAGTTCAATAGCGAGATAGGCTTAGTGAGACTAAGGTTCATTGAGTTTTAGTTCAAGAGCGCGATGGTCCTCATTTCTTACTTAATTATACTAAGGGTGCTAATTAAAATAAAATTATTGAAAAAAAGATTCAACTTATACTTAAAAATATAAACAATTTAAAACAAAATTATAATACAGCTTCGTTAAAGAATTTATGCCTATTTTTACCTCCTAAAGAAAAATTAAAAAATCCTAGTTATTATAAAGACAAGTGTCTTCTTTTTAATTTTGAAATTTTTTTTTTTAAATATAAAGCTAAAATATCTCCATCTTGCAGCTTTTTCAGCTCTTTTTTGTGCCTAGAGTTAAAAACAAGATTAATTTATCTTATTGCATTACCTTCAAATTTAAGCTTTGCTATTGTGATTCCTTTTTCAATTTATAGAGAAAAAATACTAACATTGGCTTGCCTTTCATACGATTACCTATTTAAGCGCCGATGCCATCCCTCTAAACTATTATTGGTTCGATGGATTTCATAGGCACAGCTAAAAATTTCATGAAGTTGGCCCATCCACTGTTTTCCATATAACTTTCAAATTTCGTCGGGTTTTCTGAATTTTCATCAGATGTTGCTCAGGGATTTGAAAATATCAATATCTTATCCATCTTCATCTTATTCATCGTCTTCTCCATCATTGGAAACAATAAAAATAAGAAAAAAGAAAACAATAAAAAACGTTACCCTAAACTTTGCTTGTCGTCCCCCCTGAGTTACGCTTGACCCACTCAACCTTCGTTACGCTACGGAGGTCGCCGGCTCGCTTCGCTCGCCACCTCCCCCCTTCGCTCCACTCGGTCTCGCAGGTTCGCTCCGCTCAGGACCTACCTACCACCAGACAGGTTTCGACGCCTACCATAATATTTGTTCAAACACCTAATGGCTATCTCCAACCGTTATAGGGTACAGAATTTTTAACGCCCCTCAATAATAAATTATAGTAAAAATCAAAACGCCGCTACGTGTCCTAGTTTCCGAGATACGATGGGGGGAGGCGTTAAGGGGGGAGAGGGGGAGTTTTGAAAAATGATTTTGACTAACGCATTGCCCCTTTATATGAACCTGAAAAAAAAGTTTCAAGTCTCTCAACTTCCGAGATCCGCCTAAAGGGGGTGAGAAGAAAGGCATGGGGGGCAACTTTGAAAACTGGTTTTTACTTTTCCAAGCCTCCTCTATACGAATCCGTATAAAAAAAAACAAAATACGGGTCTCTTTGTTTCCGAGATACGATAGGGAGGGGGAGGAAGTGTGGCGAAAAGGTTTGGCTCTTTTCCCCCACTCGTGAGAGTTACTTGTTTACGAATCTGTCAAAATATACCCCCCTCCCCATCCGTCTATTTTTGAAGAGTTCCAATGTATAGAAGATCTCCGAAGATCAGCATCAGATCTTTACCAAATTTAAATGGGACCACCTCAGAAGTATACAAAGAAAAAAATCTCTCTCTCTTTCAAAGAAAAAATAATTTTTAGAATCGGTCCACAAATGGGGGAGAAATCGGGTAACATACATAAAAAAACATCACACGAACATAGAACCTCCTCCTTTTTTGAAGTCGGTTAAAAAATTGACCAATAGCGACATAGTTGTATCGCGAAATGGGCAATGTAAGATATAGACCAATAGCGACATAGTCGTATCGCGAAATGGGCAATGTAAGATAAAATAGTCCAATAGCGACATAGTCGTATCGCGAAATGGGCAATGTAAGATATAGACCAATAGCGACATAGTCGTATCGCGAAATGGGCAATGTAAGATAAAATAGTCCAATAGCGACATAGTCGTATCGCGAAATGGGCAATGTAAGATATAGTCCAATAGCGACATAGTCGTATCGCGAAATGGGCAATGTAAGATATAGTCCAATAGCGACATAGTCGTATCGCGAAATGGGCAATGTAAGATATAGTCCAATAGCGACATAGTCGTATCGCGAAATGGGCAATGTAAGATATAGTCCAATAGCGACATAGTCGTATCGCGAAATGGGCAATGTAAGATATAGTCCAATAGCGACATAGTCGTATCGCGAAATGGGCAATGTAAGATATAGTCCAATAGCGATATAGTCGTATCGCGAAATGGGCAATGTAAGATATAGTCCAATAGCGACATAGTCGTATCGCGAAATTGGCAATGTAAGATATAGACCAAACGCTTATTTGAAATGATGTTTAGGCATAACGCGACGGCTCACTGCGTTATAGGTATACAGCGAGCAAAGGCTACTAGGTACCTAACTAGGTATTAAAATCACGTTTACCACACAACAAAAAGTCTTTGTTATGTCTTCAATCACTGTATTTTTTCCATTATACTCGTAATGATGCAGACACGTCTGTGGATCCAGGATCTCAGTATGATGTAGGAAGGTAGGTGCCTATGTAGGTACCTACCTAAACGATTCAAATGGTTTGTTTGGTCATTTTGTGATAATGACAAGATTCTAACCTTTATAGAGGGAACTTATGTGCCTCTGGTTTCTTAGGTACCTACTCAATAAACTTTGATTAGGTAATTCGACCAATTTATCTGCCTGGTCACAATCAAGATATCGTAAAAATTATCAATTATACACCGTTAATTTTAGGTCGTTCTGGAACCGAAATCCATAAACTCGATCATCGAACTCTGAACGATTGGGACTGTTCCGAATTCGATCTTCGAGTTTATGGCCTTCGGGTTCAGAACGACCTAAAAATAAGCGTGTATACAGGGTGTAAAAGACCTCATCACGAAACCATCAACCACGCATTCTGTACATCAAACTAAGTAACTTTACGCAAAAATTATTGCGGGTAAACGACTTTTTTTCTTGGAGTGAAAAATTATGTTTTGTGATAGAACTCAATGTAACGCACTCAAAACATTGTCCTGATGGATGGATTGAATAGTACGGGGGTCGTGGAGGTGTTTAAAGTAAAAATCTTACATTAAAAAAACTTGTATTAAAAAAACTTGACAAAAAGTTGGAACTTTGACCCCCAATATCTCCGTAACTAGAAGGTTCCCGGGTATGGTGTAGAACAAAAAAATTTTCGCAATAACGAGGAAAACAAGTGCCTTTCGGCTTCGGTAAGAGGTGTTTTACACCCTTTATTATGTTACCCCTAAGATTTTCCAGTAAAGCAATAGAAGAATCTATGAAATGAGCTGAATAAGCCGTGCAATGCGACGTCGATAGACTCTCCGATCTATCGCCCACTGGCACGTCCTAAGGCGGCATCAGGTTTCATTTCTTTTAATTTATTTCATAAACAATTTTTACATTGTGTCGAAAACTCATTAATAACACAACACGGATTTTAAAGTTTACAATTCAAAAATAAAATAATACAATTAAAATTCGTTACATTAGCAAAAAAGAAAAACAAAATGTGATTGAAAAGGTGCTATCTGACAAACTATTGTAAAAGACTATTACAGCCAAGAACTTGGCTAATCAAGTTGCCTTTGTTGATCAATACAATATTAAGCTAAATTACTCTGCCAATAGTTTGTCAACAATGAATAAATCAGTGAATCATTTAAATTTGAAATTGAGACAACAGAGGCAACCTCTTGCAATATTATAAGGAAGTCAGATAGTAAATCAAGAGAACGTTTTGAGAATTTTAATAGTGTTACGAGCTGGGTATGGGATAAATTAATTACTACCGATTAAACAACAACTAACTTTATTTAATTACATAACACTTATAACTCAATCACAAATATACTACTGATCACTATTCGCTTAGATATCGCACTTCTAGTTCATTTCGATTCGCTTCGTTGTGTAACCAAAATCAGACTGACTGCTCCCGCAAACATGTCTACTATTTATATGGCGACCGGACGTTCGAGAAAGATCCACAACTTCCTAGAATCTTCTAGACAATTCCATAGTGGGTCATGAGAAACTTTCACAACTTGTACAAAGGAAAGAAGTAGGTACTTTGTGCCCTCGGCGTACGGTCGAAATTACAATGACAATTCCTGATGTTCTTTTGTAGGTAGATTGCGAATTTGTACCTACATTATTCGAGACTCGTTCTACCTACCTACTACTACCTACTTGTACCTACTACCGTAACTGTAGGTACGTACGGGTACGACGTAACACTGCCCCCTCCTTAGACATGCTCGTCTCAAGCATCATTAGCCCCGTAGTATCGCGCCAATCTGTCTACATGGACAATCTTAGGCGCACGTCGTGGACACTTCTGTATTCGGTAGGTGACATCGTTGATCCTAGTCACAACTCGGTATGGTCCATCCCATTTTGCTTGCAATTTCGGAGACTTCCCCTTGCTCCGTACTTGGGTTATGCAACCACACCAGTGAACTTTCGTCGAAACCCATACTATTTGCCCTCCGGTCATAACGGGTCTTCATCTTCTGAGACGTCTGTTGGCCGGATTGTCTGATATGCTCATAAACATCATTCAACTGGTTACGCAAGTCTGCGCTGCGGTAGGACAGAAGAAACTGGGTGCTTGTCCCAATCCCTTTGTCTGCTTTCCACGACTTTTGCCAGATATCTCTTCAATGTTTGGTTGAATCGTCCCACCATTCCATCAGATTGTTTGTTTGTTTTGTGGGTACCCATCAATCGACAAGTCTCCTGAAATACTTGCGATTCGAAATTCCTTCCTTGATCGCTGTGTATTTCTAAGGGTACCCCAAATAGGGCACGCCACGGTAGTGGCGATAAGTCCCCTCTGTGAGAAGTGGCTGGAGAGACGCCACGGCGTCCTCACCTTCCGCCTGACGCAGGTCCTCACCGGACACGGTGTTTTCGGGAGGTTCCTGCACCGAATCGGGCGGGAGGAAACGCCCGGGTGTTTCCACTGCGAGGATCGACCGGAGGACACGGTGGAGCACACGGTGGAGGTGTGCCCCGCGTGGGCGGAGCACCGCCGTGTCCTCGAAGCGGCGATTGGCGGCGGCGACCTCTCGCGTCCAGCCCTGGTGCAAGCCATGGTCCGGAGCGAGACGGAATGGGACGCCGTCACCTCCTTCTGCGAAGCAGTAATGCTAGAGAAGGTGGCGGAACGTGAGGGAGAGAACCTCACAGCGTCCTGGCCGCCGCGGGAGACGCCCCGGGCGTCGGGGGCCACCACGTGGCCCCCGGCCACCGTAGGCGCGGGCCTGTGGACGGTGGGCTATGGGCTAGCTCGCCGTCCGTCCGTCTCATGACGACAGGCCGTGTCGACGGCGCGTTCGTGTTCCACGCGCGCCTCAAAGAGAGTCAGCAAAAAGGAAGGGGTCCGCAAGGACCGATGCCTGCCGGGGTCGCGGGATTGTTCGAAAGAGATACCGTGGCCCCGGAACACAAAGGGCGATGAAGGAACATGGATGGGTTTTAGTCAGTAAAAGTCTGACACTCCCTTCTGCTCCGCCCAGAGCGGGAGAACGCATTTGATGATTTCCCATCCGAAAAAAAAAAAAAAAAAGGGTGCCCCAAATCGACAGAAGACTTCCTGAACTAATTTATCTGCGACAGTTGTAGCTTCTTGGTTAGGAATGGCGAAGACTTCTGGCCACTTTGTAAAGTAATCCATGACCACCAGGAAGTACTTGTTTCCGCTCACTCACACTCTGAAAATGGTCCCGCAACGTCTAGTGCTATCCGTTCCCAAGGGGCTCTAACATTGTACACTTTTAATGCACTGCTACATTTGCGACACCAGGCTATCATCTCGACAGTGGATCCAGTAAAAGCGTTCTCGAATTTTTAGTAGAGTCCTTTTTACCCCCATATGTACTCCTGAACATCCATCATGGTAGAGCCGTAGAACACCCTGTACCTTAGCTTTAGGGACAACCATTTGTAGATGACAGCTGTCCCCTAGAGCGTTTTCCCATTTACGGCACAAGACTCCATCCTGGATCACCAAGCTGTTCCTTTGCGCCCAATAACTCTTCGTGATGGAACTCATCGCAGCCACATTACCCCACTTTGGTTTAGGAGCACCAGCTTTGATCCACTCGAAGATCGGTTTGATGTCCGAGTCATTGTGCTGAGCCTGGTTATCTTCCATTCGTTGCTGAGATCCGTTCTTAGCATCCTCACGGGCACCACTTCCTTAGACTCTGTCACTCACTCACTGTCTGGAACCGTGCTTCCAATCTTCAGGCAAAGGTCTTCTTGACAGTACCTACATCTGTGTTGCTATGCTTTCTCCACTGTTGCTGGGCAGTCATTCCAGCCGCTTTTCCCTGCAGGGATTGGTCTTCTCTTGGTGTGCTTCGCTTTTTACAGTTTGACCGAAGATGACCCCTTTCTCCACAAGTGTAACACCTAGGGCTGTACCCTTGCGAACACTGGCGTACAGGTGATGCCACAACTTGCTTCGGACAGCTTGACCGAAGATGATCCCTTTCTCTACCAGTGTAGCAGCTAGTGCTGTAGCCTTGCGCACCGTCGCGTACAGGTGATGCCACAACCTCCCTGACGTGGTGTGTTCGATGATCTTGCCTCGCCGCCTCTACTTCTAAGGCATGGGCCAACGCCTCCTTCAGTGTCTCTTGATGCCCAAGTCGCACAGCGGCTCTAACTTCCAAGTCACGTACTCCATTAACGAACGCTTGTACCAGATTCCCATCGATATCGATAAGTGCAAGGGCAGACTGGTATGCTTTTGGAACCAGCTTTTCAACTTCCAGGGCCCACTGCTGCAGGTTCTCGGCACTACGTTGGACACGAATCTTCAATTTAGCACGAAATACGTGTTCCAGGTGCGCGTCGCCGTATCTGGACTCTAACGCCTCCAGCAGCTGCTCGTAGGTAACATCCTTAGCCGAGGGCCTCAAGAATGTTAAGGGCCTGGTCTCGGAGGCCCAAGGTGAGCGCGGTCATGGCTTGCGGTTTTGTCCATCCATTCGCCTTCATAACGGCCTCAAATTGATTTTATAAGCCGACCACGAAGATGTTCCATCGAATGGAGGCACCTTAAAGCCCCGTGCTGAAGGTGCAGCAACTACTGAAGCCACAGTCACGTCTCCAGTCTTCAGTTCTCCCAAAGCCTTCTTCACCCCAGCGATCTGAACTGCGGCCTCTGAGATGCGATTCTCGTGCTGGTGAATCTGATCCTTCATCACCTTGAGATCTTTGCCAAAAGTTGCATGAAGATCTTTTATGAGGAGCATCTGTTCTTCTTGGCGGCGGACCTGCTCCTTTTTATCTCGCTGCAACTGCTCTTCCAACCGGCGACGGCTCCTCTTGACGGCGAGCCTGCTCCTCTTGATGGCGAGCCTGCTCCTCCTTATATCGTTGTAACTGTTCCTGTAACTGCCGAGCCCGGTCCTCTTGACGGCGAGCCTGCTCCTGAAGTAGCGCCATTAAAGCTGATAAGTCTGGCGCCACTGATGCTGAAGAAACTCCGGATGGGCCAGCGACTGGCACTGGCAACCGGTGTCCGTGTAGGTGAATTTTCAAACCGCCTTTGGTCCATGTCCTGCTGTCGCTGACTCCTACGACGGATACCGTCCGTGTCGTCCTTAGGTAGAATTGGCATAATTTATCCCACTTCTGACACCAAATTGTTACGAGCTGGGTATGGGATAAATTAATTACTACAGATTAAACAACAACTAACTTTATTTAATTACAAAACACTTATAACTCAATCACAAATATACTACTGATCACTATTCGCTTAGTTATCGTACTTCTAGTTCATTTCGATTCGCTTCGTTGTGTTGCCAAAATCATACTGACTGCTCCCGCTAACATGTCGACTATTATATGGCGACCGAACGTTCGAGAAAGATCCACGACTTCCTAGAATCTTCTAGACAATTCCATAGTGGGTCATTGTCCTTCGAGAAACTTCCACAACTTGTACAAAGAAAAGAAGTAGGTACTTTATGCCCTCGGCGTACGGTCGAAATTACAATGACAATTCCTGATGTTCTTTTGTAGGTAGTTTGCGAATTTTTTCCTACATTATTCGAGAATCGTTCTACCTACCTACTTGTAGGTACCTACTACGTATCAACCTGGTTCATCAAAATATTTAAGGATTTTTGAACAAAGAATTAGAAGTAGAACTTTTCATGAATTGTAATTGCATATATTCTTTGTATTACGGAGCATTGGCTGAAATTTCACCAATTAATTTTCAATTTTAGTAATCACCAGGTTAGTAGTTCATTCAGCAGGGTAAACGTTAAAGACCGCAAGGATATCGTAAGCCTATCTGTTGAACGTACAGTTGAAATAGCCTGTATAGAATTGGAGCAGTTTGTCATATTAAGTGTGTTTATGACCACCTTCAGGATTGTATGATTGTTATGAAAAGGTAATGGATGAAGTGTTGCAGAAAATCTGTGATTCTAAGAAGTCTATAATTATTTGCGGTGATTTAAAATTAATTTGTTAGAAAGTTCTGGGTTAACTACTAAAATTTTAAGCCCGTTTCATTCATACAATCTTGAAAACAAATTTCTGGAGCCTACTAGAATAACCCCAACTAGTGCCACTTGCCTAGATAATATTTACACAGATGTTATACCTACCCACAAAGAAATTATTAACTTAATAGATTCAGATCACTGTGGGCAATTGATCTCAATTCCTAATGTAAGCAAGAAAGTCACTAAAAAGGATTTAATTATTTTCCAAAAACTTAAAACTCGCCTGGAAACCTTTAAAACTAAACTTTTGTCTAAATTACCACTATTGTCAACTTATGATGATCCCAATCAACATTATAATGATTTTTTCAGTATGCACACAATTTAATACCACGTTTATTCCTAAGTCAATCTCGGTTAATTGTAACGCTTCCTTCAACGACTGGGCCACTATTGGTATTCATAAGAGTCGAAAACGACTTTATGAGCTGTATGCAGAGCGGACCTATAAAAACACTGTAGAATTTAAGTTGTATGTTAAGAATTATTCTAAAATATTTAAAAAAGTTTGTTTTATAGCAAAATCACGTTACTTGAGTTCAAAAATTTAAATCAGTAGTAATGTAATTAAAATGACATGGAACATTATTAATAGCGAAACGGGAAGGTCTTGCAACCGAAATAGTGACTACAGCCTTGCTATTGGCGATACAATTTTAAATTCAGACGCTCAAGTTGCCACAGTCTTTGAAAATTTCTTTGCGGATATTCCCGTATCGACTACTAAATCGCTAAACTCGTCACCTGCTGCTGCCGAGTCTTTACTAAGAGAAAACGTTTCAGTCTATGATTCAGAATTTAATTTTCAATATGTCACTTGTAAAGATATAATCAAAACTTTTTACACCTTAAATGTTAAAAAGACCGCCGATCTATGGGGTCATTCTGCGGGCGTTGCTAAGTCCATTATAAACATTGTAGCTCCTTCTTTAGCTGTAATATTTAACGATTGTATTGATCGTGGTGAGTTTCCTGATCTAATGAAAAATAGTAAAATAATACCATTGTTTAAATCGGGTAGTACATCAGACCCCACTAATTAGTACCCCATTCCAGTAGACCCATTTTAGTACTACCCATATTTAGTAAAATTTTTGAAAAGCTAATTTTAGACCAAAGTAAAGATTTTTAATAAACATAAGTTATTGCATAATAAACAGTTCGGATTTACAAGGGGTCGTTCAACTACTGATTGTTGTCCTGAAGTGTTGAACTTTTAGGACACATTTATAATGCCTGGGAGGACAAATGCGATGCTTTGGGCATCTTTTGCGATTTGTCTCAGGCTTTCTATTGCGTTTTTCATTAAACATTATTCTATATAAACATTATTCATATATCCTGATTGTTTTTTTAAATGTTATCAATTCTTGCTGTTTTGTCAATTATTTTAATCTTTTTATTTGGAATGGGAACGCCGTTCAATTTTTTTTCAATTTTTGATATTGAATATTTTAACTCGAACATTAAATAATTTGATAAATGATTGAAGCCTGATTTAGGCTTATTCACGAGAATATTGATTCTATTATTGCCAAGCTTCTGCTCAATTTTGTGTTCGAGGTATACCTTTATTTATTAGTTCTCTTGTGCTCCAAAATGTTGGATCGTATTTAGGCGTTGAAATGCAAGTACCGAGTATATAATTTTCACTGAACCATTCTGCTATTATCTTACCTTCATCTGGTACAGTGTTTCCCATTCCTCAAAATAAATTGGTACATCATTTGCTGCCAGGTAAGAAAGAGCCAACAAACATTTCATTTCATTAGCTAAATCTACATCTTTTCCGTATAATGTCTGAAATCCATGTTTTTGTATTTGTCTGTAGATTATTTGACCTAAGTGAAAATTACACCCCTTGAAAAGCTTTGTAATACAAATTTGTTCTAAGAATATTATTATTCTAAATAATCATTAAATAATTTCAATTTAGGACTTATAACTTTTATTGAAAACGGTTTAAGTCTTTTGTATATTATTGATTGTAATATTTATGACAAACGGATTTAGGGCATATTATACGCGCTTGTTTATTATTTATTCGTTTCTTTTATATTTATATACTTATAAAATTTTTACGTTGTTCTAAATAACATAGCGTTCGTTTTATTTGTGTTTAAGATGAGATTGTTAATGGTAAACCAAGAATGAAAGAGCGCCAGAGCGTTATTTACCTTAATACTAAGTGTTCTCATAGCTTCCGCGGTTATAATGGCATTCATGTCATCAGCAAAAATAACGAGTTCAGTTGATACTGAAACAACTGATACTGACAAACTGATGTTTGTTTTAAAATGTAGTTAATTAAATCATTAATAAACAAGATGAAGAAGATTGGCCCTAATACTGAGCCCTGTGGAACTCATTGCCTAATTTGTTTTAGTCCCGATTTGAAATTTTTGACACATTTTTCTTGTTCTACTTTAATTTCTACATATTGTTACCTATTTTCTAAGTAAGATTTAAATAAGTTTAAAACTGATCCTCTTATTCCATACCTAATGCTTCATTTTTACTAGTGTCGCTATGGAGCCTCCTCCGCCGCCCTGTTCTCCTGCGACGAAGCGCGTCCGTCTTCCTGATGATGACGTCCTCGCAAAAGGATGCTTCTGCCTCCCATGCCCCCCCTGTCGACCATGGCCAGCAAGGAGAAGTTTGCCCCGATTGCTGCTGCAAGAGCACGGTTCTACACCACCCAAGCAGGACAATGCTCGAGGGTGTGAAGGACCGTGTTCTCGATGCAGCTGCACTAGTGTCACACTGGCGTCAGTGCCCGTCTAGCCACTTGATGCAGGTATTTGCTAAAGCAGCCATGCCCTGACAACATCTGCACCAGACGTCAATTCCCTTCGACAACGTCCCGTGTCGCCTCCATGCTCACTCTTCCAGGATCTCATTGAATAACTCTTTATTAATAAAACCTTTATTTCAGGCTACTTTGGGCCATACATAAATACCATACAGACTAACATAATATATATATCATAATAGTATACAAAGTGTGTTAGTGTATAAACTTAAAACTATGTTAGTAAAACACACTTTACTCGAGCACTGTCTTTGTGCGATCGTGTGGCACTTGTCCGCGGAAGCCACGGAACATTACACCTTAATGTGGCCAAAAGTCCTCTGCCATGACGATAGCATGTAGGTACTCGCACTACGAACGCCTTAGTCCTTAAAGTTGACGTTGCGGCGCGATTCAAGCAACTGCACTCTCGGCCTGTACTTGGTCCTTTGGCACACGTCCTCGGCCTTAGAGTGTTCGGAGTGCTCGGCTGGGCGGCTCGAACAGGGATGTCGGGCTTGATAGGAGCTCTGCCGCAGCGGTTCTTGTTGGCGCTTCTTCTGCAGCGTCATACAAAACCATCATCAGTCCGGTTCGATGCCTGCCTGGTGTGGTTTATAATGGTGTATATCTTATTGCTATTGGTTACCCAGCAAATCTTAACTTCAATGCTCAAATAGTCACCTATTTAGGCCAATTACTCCAAATAGACTAGTTAGAAGTTGTGTTAGTAGCAAAAACTTTCATTGAAAAGCTCTCTCCAATGCTGTATGCAGAAAATCTTAACCTCGGGTCCTCAAATAGTCAACGATTTTGGTCAGTAACTCCGAACGGACAACGAATTCACGAAATTCGTGATGCTGGCAAAGGTTCTCCTTGAAAAGCTCTGATGGCTGTTGGACCTTGGGGCAGATGCGTTATACTTAAGGCCTAATATTCTCCTTTAAAAATATGAAAACTAAAACGTAAACTTGTCAAAACAAGATACAAGGCACTATAACTATCGTAACACAAATCACAAAGTAGGTATATAGTTAGGTAAACTAAGTACCTATGTACGGTCGAACAAGCTATTTGGTTTACAGTTTAACGCACAAATTACATTGTAAAATGTAATGTGTTGTTCGATCGTACTTATACAGTAGGTGAAGCTACCTGCACTTTTAGCACATATGTAGATGTACCTAATCTACATAGGTGCTAAAAGTGCAGGTAGGTAATTTCACAAATGACTCGTTTCGTCAGTTATTGGCACAACACAATTCAAAATAATTGACTGCCGACAGGTGTTTCAGAGCTGCGTCTTTTTATACAATTTTGTACGCTTTGTTAGTTTTTGGAACAACCTTCAAACTGAGTGTCAGGAACGAAGTGTCATCGTTTTCATTATTTTTCCGTGGCCACGTCTCGGACTTTTGCGGGTCGGGCAGCCCGCAAAGCGTCCGCTATGCGATAATTATTATGTATGTATTGACTAATTTTGCATACAAATAAGAATAGTTGATAATCGTGTTCTTAAGCAAAATAATACCAATTACATAAGCAAGTAAACTAAACTTATTTATAATTCATATAAACAAACAAGCCACCTTGATTTATTAAAATGGATTAGGACCCTCTTGCTACAGTTTAGTTTATTTAATAATACAATAAAAGAACTTTAGAAACCGTTCTTGGAAAATTCCTGAAAGTACTTTCATATAAAAGTTGTAGAGGGAAAAGAAGGCTTATTCTTTATCATATTGGAAAAAATATCCGAGCTGTGCTATGAGCATGCATGAAAAAGTTATCGTTGACGCTGCAATAAGTATGCTTGATTTGGTATTGCGTGTACTGATTATGATTGTTTACGAGTACTAACTACTAAACTAATGAGGCAAATGGTCTGTGAGATGAGCGTGTAGTTCGCACCTGGCTAGAGGAAAAACTTTTACTGCTTTTACTCTGCTTTCTGCTTTTACTGCTTTTCTCTCAACTACCTAAATCAATTCTAAGATTAATTTAATAGTTATTTCTGGGTCCAACTATTCGATTCTACTTGAATAGGTACAATGAAAACGATGTATAAATAAATCTCAGTTTCTAAAAATAGGAACCTACTTACAGTTAGTGTTAAATAATACATACCTAAGTATTTTATATTTTTTGCTGCCATTAATCTGGCGTCGAATCTTCTACGCGCCTATTGTCCCACTCTGATCCGGGTCCAATATGGAAATGAAGTACTATTAACTGTTAATGTGACATTGTGTGTAACATTTTTTACATCTTATATGCAGTATGTTGAGGACGGTCGGAGGATCATTAGTTTTTCCAATCACGGATGGGACGCCGGCCTCTGGGCTCCGTATATAAGCTGGGGCGCGGGAGAAGAAGATATGATATCAGCCGTTGCATTCATCGACTGCAGTCCTGTCTAGTTTCTACTAGATTTTGTTTGGTGCTGTGTCTTTGACGAGGATTCGAAACTCTTCAACATGTTCAAATTGGTAAGTTTTAAACAATATTTGACTAGCTTATTGGTGTGCCCTTCCCTGATTGTTTTTAATAAAAAATAGCAAATGGTATTTCAGTTATAATAAAAATTGGCTAGTTTCCACCATCAATAAATTGCAAATCTAAATCTATTTAGTCAGTCAGTTAGAGTATTGAAAAATAATGGACACGTATTTTTTGTTTTTGTAAATCAATGAATATTGACAAAGATAAAACGCATCAAAACTCGGGAGTGGGGGCTCGTGACGTCACAACTAGAATACTACCTAAAAATTATACCACGGAGTGACGTATTGAGAATTTTAAAAGTGTCTTGTCTTCGTTAATTTTGGTTTACGTAACAAAAGAAAAAATACGGTTCAAATATTTTTTTAATAATCTAACTGACGGAATAATCTGAATTTTTCAGTACACAAGCCCCTCTTTTTTCTAATTAGAAATATTGCGTATTAGCCCGAGCCAAGCGTAATATCGATATTCGAGGGTCCCATTACGTAAGTACGAAGTTTGATGAAATAGAGTTTTCTCATAGGATTGTCCGATAAAGTACATTTTATTATTAAGGTTGATAGCCAACCCCCCAGCAGTATGTATCGAAAATTCTTCGAAGAAGTTGAAGTATTTTTAGATAAATGATTTGGTGCGCTAGGTGTCTGGTTGTCGGCGTTGTCGCTAAAGTGACTGCTGAGCATCAGGTGCTGGGTTCGATTCCCATGTCAGGCAAAGTATTTGTGGTATTAGCAACAGAAAATTCTCAGAAGCAGCCACGGAATCTAGATTTGTGCACGGTTTTTTTCAATAGGCTCATCATAACTCGTGAAATGTGGGTTTGCTATTAGGTAGGTACACCGCTTCATAACCGTTTGGGGATTACAGATGTGTTATCCCTTGATCTGTCCACGAAGGAGACACAATAGTTAAACAATGGCCTCCCGACCAAATCAGTCGGGTGGACAGTTTATGATTTATGTGGTTGCTATATAACAATGTGAATGTGCCCATTGGCCGAATATTGAGTACGGTCGACCAAGTTATTTGGTTTACATTTGAACATGCAAATGTAAACCAAATTGCTTGGTCGCTGTTGTTGGTGGTGATAGGTGCCTTCACTATAATAGTAGCTTTGTTGTAAGCTATGTAAGTAATTTTTAATGAACATTTCTAATCATATTCGTTGTCTCCATCAGTTAATGCTGGTTGCCTTCGCCGTGGCGCTGATGGTGAGCCCTGCAGTGGCTAAGCCTCAGGTGCTGCTGGATTACGGCTACAGTTACCCTGCCTACGCCTACAGCCCCCTTGCGTACTCTTACTCGTACCCCTATTACACCTACGGTTACCCACTGGCCTACTATTAGCGCGCAATCGACACCTCCCTACCCACCAAAGCGAGTATAAACACCCTTATATGTATCGCATCAAGGTTCGTGTTAGTAATCGGTATTTAAAGTAGTTGCAAAATTATATTATTGTGAATGTGTGATAATTATGTTTTAAATATGTAAGAGTCTGAGGTATTGTTATCAATAAATGTATCTATACTGACTTGGTGCTTGTATTTTTTCTGCCTTTGTTCTTTGAGCACAGCTTCAAATTGTTCCTAAACAGGAGCATCACAGACCTGGGCTCCTAGTCTGCTATTACAATAGTGTCACAATGATCTATCATTGATTTCATAATTATTGTTGAACGATGCCATTGTCATTTTGTTAAAAGTTATCTGCTAACTTCATAATGGTCGATCATTGGTCGGTCAATGGTCTCGTAATAGAATTGTGTTACAATGACATTGTTGTATTGCCATTATTATAAAACCTGTTAATGGAAATGATTTTCGAAAAACTAGAATTAAATGAAACCATCTTATCATGCCAGATTTCATTTATATATATTTTTACATATTATTTATTAGTGTTCTACGCAATCTGAAGTAAAAAAACATTAAATTATGTGTAACGCGGATTAATGTGAAACTATACAATTAATTAATATTTTATCTGTTTAGCTGTCAAAGTCAAATGTGACATTACTGCTTAATGACGTTTTATCTGTTTTTATTTGTAGCGGTCGGTGTTTTGAATTATTTTCATTTATGTGTTTTAAATCTTCATAAATAAAGAAGCTTGTATTCATTGCAATACAAAATGATGCTAATTGAGCAAATTTCGGCTGGAACTGTAAAATTTTTTGCAGATTACCGCGTAAGTCAGTCATTCATTTGTCATTGTGTACGAGATTACCATTCTATGCTATTTCTTTCAATGGAGTGTCAGTGGTTGATCATTGGAAAGTCATAATGACGCCACTACATAGTAGATTACTAAACTTGTCAAAATTAACAATTATGAAATCAATGATAGATCATTGTGACACTATTGTAATAGCAGACCCCCTGAAGATTGTTTCATGCCATTGTCACCTTTTGGGTGCAGAACAATAAAGTGATCAATATTAAAATTCGAACATTAAATCGAGTAATTTATTTGCCTCATTTAGTTTAGGTTTCGTGGTCGCAATCGAGAATGCGGACTGCGGAGCATGAGGTCTTTGGTTCGATTCCCATGTTGGGCAGTGTTTTTGCGTTTTTCCATCAGGAATTTCTCAGCACCAGCCACGGAGTCTGGATTTGTGAGCGGTTGATGGCAATAGGATCGCCCCCTATTACATGGGACTTAAATATTACTGGCGAAATGTGGGTGTACATACTACTAGGTACACCTCTGCCTAGCCCTTCGGGGATTACAAGCGTGATGTTATGTAATAAATATTGTTTCAACAAATCGCCAATAATTTATAGTAACAGTTAGATTACGCACGATTTTACACTTGAATGGTGATGGTGCCGCTAATATACAGGGTGTGGCGTAAGTAGTGGTCCACCGTTCAGGATTCGATGAACCAGATAATTAACTATAACAATTAAAAATTTAAACCATTTATACCCAAGGGTTCCGAAAATATTTCCTTTTAGTCTTTTATTTACGAAATTTCTACCCTTTATTACAAATTTGGTTGTAGTTTCAACAAAAGTCATTAATCTTTCATTTTGACTTCTGTTAATTACTGCTGAATACTAGAGCTACCACGATAAATTATGATTTTTTATGTAAATTCAGCTCATTTGAAGAAAAAGTTGGTTCTTCTCTAATTTTAACCCAAATTTTTAACACACCATCAAGTTCAAGAGCGATTTTTGTAAAAAAACGTACCACATTGTCAGTGCCCATGTACATTCAGTCAAAAAAGTATCGGGAATGGATGATTTGTTTATGGTTCCAAATTCAAATTTTTGTTTCTTTGTAGTTGTTAGATTGGCACAACTGTTTTCCATTTTGGCGCGGAGTTTGAGTTGCATCTGTTATTTATATTAAATACAGTGCTGGTTTTAGTAATATCATATATAGTGTGTATTGCGAATTTCATAATGGACAAAAATATCGAACAAAGAGTTTGTCTTAAATTTTGCATCGCCAATGGAATTTCGTGTTCGGAGTCACTGAAAATGTTACAGAAGGCTTACGGTGAATCGACTTTATCAAAAACTCGTGCTTATGAGTGGTTCAAAGCGTTCAAAAGCGGTCGAGATGTGATGGAAGATTTGCCTCGCTCTGGTAGGCCGTCAACGTCTGCAACTGAAGTTAACATCGCAAAAGTGAAGAAAATAGTGACTGAAAATCCCCATTCAACTCTGAGAGAGATAGCCGCCGAACTTTCTGTATCTCACGAGTCGATCCGTACCATTTTAACTAATCATTTGGGTATGAAACATGTTGCTGCTCGGCTAGTCCCAAAAGATCTGAATTTTCTCCAAAAACTCAATCGCATGAAAGTCGCTGAGGACATGCTAGAACGAGTCAGTTCGGACCCAACATTCATGAAACGCATTGTTACTGGTGACGAGACGTGGGTTTACGAGTTTGACTTGCAAACTAGTCAACAAGCTTCGGAGTGGCGCCTTCCAACTGAACCGAAACCGAAAAAACCACGCCAAAGTCGATCAAAAGTCAAAGTCATGTTGACTGTTTTCTTTGACTATCGCGGTGTTGTGCACTCTCAATTCTTACCGGAAGGTCTAACGGTAAATAAAGAATATTATTTGAGCGTTATGCGGCGTTTAAGAGAGCAAATTCGATGAAAAAGGCCAGATTTGTGGAAAGAAAATTCTTGGATTTTGCACCACGACAATGCGCCTTCGCACAAGGCTATCATTGTGAACGAATTTTTGACCAAACATTCAACAAATACCATCCAGCAACCACCATATTCACCAGATATGGCTCCTGCTGACTTTTTTCTTTTTCCTAAACTCAAATTACCACTTCGTGGCACCCGTTTTCAATCGATAGAAGACATAAAGGAGAATTCGCGGCGAGAACTGAACTCAATTCCGGAAGCAGCGTTTAAAAAATGTTTTGATGAATGGATTATTTGTTGGCGCAAGTGTATCGTTTCTAAAGGAGCATACTTTGAAGGTGATAAAATAAATTTGGATGAATAACAGACATTTTGTGTATTATTGATCTTTTCCCAGTACTTTCTTGACAGAGTAGTATTTAATAATATGCCTACTAAATGCCGATTTCAAAATGATATCATTATAACAGATCCAATAATTTAACAAAAAGATTTTCAATTTTAATTGAAGAAAAGAAGATTTTCATTAAACTATTTTTTTAAACTTTATTGCGTTAATACTTACGATATTTGCTAAAAAATGCACTACAGTGTTGTTTGTTTTTAAAAAAAACTACTATAACAGAGTTATGTAGACCTAACTTGTTACTTCAGGTATTTGAACAAAGAATTAAAAAAAAAAAACAAATCACTTTATTTATCATTTATTATTAATCTTTGTCATGATTACAATCAATAAAATTAAACGAAATGTTCAAAATGGACCCCAATCGCAGCAATACACGCTCTGCAACGTCGAATAAACGACCGTTTAAGTCGTCATATTATTAAATACATGGGCACTGACAATGTGGTACGTTTTTTTTACAAAAATCGCTCTTGAACTTGATGATGTGTTAAAAATTTGGGTTAAACAAAATCATGCTCATTGTCATGTAAATAAAACATACAAAACTAAACATGAAACTATGTAAGTAAGTACCTACTACTAGGTAGTTTGAACCATGTAATCTATTCGATTTGGGCTGAAGACTGGCGTACCCTCGACCCTCGTGAATCATTAACTAAGTTACAAGTTATAGCTAACGGTATTACTTAAGGAAAGAGCCTGAAAGAGGTGTGTGTAGGTACGCTGGCTATCGCTACAGATAACCGGGCATTAGCGTAGAAATGGGTTTGGAAGGCCGTCGCGTTTGTTACAAAACAATAAACTTTACACTTCTTTTGTGTTTTCTGAAGGGGTAATAGCTTATAGCAGAGATAATAATAATAATAATAAATATCGCTGGACATAAACACACAGCGCCATCTAGTGCCACAGTAAGCAACGAGGCTTGTGTCGTGGACACCAGATAGTTGATATACTACATAGATACTTTTTGTTGTGATGAAAGCACATCTCATTTCGCCTTGTGTCTAATACAACGCTACCGCATGGTCATCAACCAGGCACAACTCTAGACTCCAGGCTAAAACTTCTAATGGTAAAACCCAAGAACGCGGAATCTAGGTGTCACCCACATCAATGTCTAATAAGATACCGATAATAATAAGTGAGTTACCTGATTACGTTATTGTACCTGATTAATATTGTCATCGAATAAACCGATGATCATACTCGGTCACATCATTGACCGCACATGCTAACACGCACATGTACTCGAACTATTAATCGGGATGACATAGTCAATGACACAATAATGGTAGCAGTACAAGGCCACATTTACATCAGTTCTCATACTCCTGGTGCTCATTTGTATGCCGGTGCAATATCCGCCTTTGGGAACTCCATTAATGTTATCACGACTTGTCATCGATCAAGGAAAATACCTTGGTGTTATAGATTAAAAAGTGTGAACATATTAGGAAGTAGCCATTGTTTATATTTTCGTAAGTAAGTACTACCTAAGCAGTATGTTCGTGTTGATATGATAACTAAGTCACGGACTGTGCTCTTATGTTAGAATGTCATGCTCTATGGAACGCAGTGACGGAAAAACGGAGTCCGGCCCCGTGCTTCACTGGCTATATATCCCTCAAATGGCTTAGCATGATCCTCCGTTACTCCTAAAATACTGCAGCATTAATTTTGAAATAAATATATGGTAAAGTTGAGGATTAATGCTAAGTCCTATGTGTGACGAAAACACGATTCCATAAACTTTTCTTGATAGAATAAAATTCCAAAGTTACCTCCAAATCGAACAATAAACCGATGGTATTCAAAAAGTACTTGAAATTAGATCATGAAACTTTGCATACTAACTGAACTATAACTATAAAGCAGGTCTTATGTGTTTTAGTTTTTTAGTCCAATCAATAGATTTTTTGTAAATCGCAAAAAACCACTCATTTCGCACTATTCGGCCGCAGTGACTGACTTAACAACCGCTTTGTAGTGCAAGCTGATTAGAATTTTATTCTAACAGTATTTCAAACGAAGTTTGAACCACCACAAATAGAGTTGCTAATTTAAGGGTTAGAAGGGCCTTAAGTAGATTCTCCACCTGGGTGAAGCACGGGAGCAGCACGTTATCTCATTTTTCCATGCTTCAGAACCGTCATTTACTACAGCGAGTATTGTACTATAGTCTCTAGACACTACTCGCTCTAGCAAATGAAACTATAAAAATAAAATAAATAAATAAATATCGCTGCACATTACACACAGCGCCATCTAGTGCCACACTAAGCAACGAGGCTTGTGTCGTGGACACAGAGATAGTTGATATGCTACATAGATACTTTTTGTTTGTAAATACATACTTACTATACATATAAACATCCACTCGGAAACAAATGTCCATGCTTAGCACACAAACATTTGCTCCTACCGGGATTCGAACCCGGGACCCTGAGAACGTAAGGCAGCCTCACTACCGCTGCGCCATTCGGGTCGTCTTAGATATGATTCAAAAGATTTAAACAATTATCTAGTAGGAGTGAATTTATCGTCTATTCCCAGTCGTACCACCGGATTCGTCACTACCTGGCGACGAACGGGAAATAATTCCCGATTGTAGCCACTGGCGACAAACTCTAGATTTTGGTGCTCCAAATTTAATAAATGAAGTCTTGTGTAAATATAACCTAGCAAAAGTACCAGGCTAGCATAAGCTCAAGGTGTATTTTAATCATTCTGGGTAGGTAAGCGAGTGGTGGGTTAAGAATACCAGAAACTATGATTGAAAGACCTTGAAGTCATGCCATCCTAGTAGTTTTTGGGGGTATATCATTTGTGTCATCTATCCCTCAATAGCAACAACGGGATTTATTGTTTATTTGAAAATTGCGTTAAAATAATGCATATTAAAATTATGTATTTTTCTTAATTACTTGACTGTACTTGATCCTCAATTGGAGCACGGGACCCTAAGTCTCAGTGCTTCACCCAGGTGGAGAAACTAGGTGAAGCACGGATCCGGTTCCGAAAAACGGAATAGTGATATTAGATTCTCAGTCTTTTTTCGGCAGACTTTCAGCTTCAGGCACATCACAAAACGAAATAAATATCATTTTGTTGTCTTGTTTACCACTAAGCATATACTATAAAAGTAAAAAAACGCAAAAATGTTACGTATATTATGTAATTACGGATTTAATTACTTTTTTTATCGAAGAAGATAAACCATACATTTAGTTATTACTATTGCAATAAACTTTTGACTGTCACGAAGCAAAATCTTAACATAGACAAGACAGTTCGTTTTCTAGTTTCTATAAATAACAAGTAAATGAACAACATTTACGCAGGGCGTTCAATAAGTTCTTGGTTAAATAGGTAATTACACTATCTGGAAGAGTGTAAGTACATAAATACAAACATTGTAAATCTGAAAATCTTTCTAATCTGTTGATTAATAAATAAATAAATAATAATAATATGCTTACTAATGTTTTACTTAGGTAAAGCGGTGAAGTTAACAAGTTTGATGTATGATCCGATTCCGAAAATTCTTTCACTAATGGCAAGATATTATAAGGTATTTTTTTGTATCTGTATTTAAAATTATGTTAAGTATCCCTAGGATAATTTCCGATCATAACGCGAGCGAACTCGCAGTCAAAAGCTAATCATCCAATTTGGAGTAATTCAAGAGAAACTATATTATTGGAATGGGGCAGGTAAAATTTTACACAGAAGTGTGGTTTCACTTTTGAAATAAATATTTCCAACATTATTGCATCTAAATGCCGAAACGAGAATATCACCCTGTTTATTTTTTAAAAGCGCTAAGTAGGTAGGTGTTGGCCATTTTTCGGCAAAAAGAAAAGTCACTTGATGTTATTTCTTTACTTATTTTTAAATTTTCTTATGGTTTTATAAAATTATTTCATTAAAAGCACCCAGTGTTTTCATATAAGTAGGTACCGACGTTATATAAGACCTTTTTCCTTTTTTGTTATATTTATTTGGAAATTATTTTAAAATATTTTATAATTGGAAAAACCGTCGGTACAAATGGTCCGTGTTACCCTCCTGACAACGGAAGAGGAAAAACATTGCGTCCCCCCGTCTGAGACAATAGTGTCTAGTTGTCTACTAAGACCATCCCATCGGTCTAGTTCATCTAAATAATTATACAACTTATTGAACGCCCTTCATACCCCTTCACACTTAGATATCTCATTTGATAAAACAAACTAAGGGCTACTGCACACTATACAACCTGTTTTTTTTTAATATTTTTTTAACTCTACGGTTATATTCTGTAGGTAAAAATAATAATAAAACTTCTGAATTAAGTGGTCCAAAAATGCATAGTTTCGGAGATATAATCAATCATAATTATAAAATATGTATCTTAGTTTCATTGATAAATACGAGTAATTTATTTTAATTCAAACAAATCATTCTTAACCTGTAGTTATTAATTTATATGCCAGTTGACTCTTTGATATGGTCTCAATCATACCCTAGAGTTATGGGATATAAAAAAAAAACAGGTTGTAGACAAGACTGTCTTTAGACAGACAATTACCCTACTAGTGCGAGCGAGACAGACTATGTATTCTCGCTCGCAATAATAGGGTAATTGTCTGTCTAAAGACAGTCTTGTCTATAGTGTGTGGTAGCCCTAAAGTTAATATCATAATATAGAGTTCGTCCTTGACCATTCTAGAAACTGCGGTAATATACAATGAGTGGACTCCAAAACAATTCTATAACTGTCGAGTTTACATAAGATGAATACATAAGTAGGAAGAGGAACCATGGTAGAGCATAGTAACACATTTTTATAGTTAGTCTGTATATAGGTAGGCCAATCTAGCTGTCTATTGATGCTACAGTCTGGCTATCATAGTCAGAAATAGATACATTGACTAAGCCTTTTTGTAAAATCTTTTTGTAAGTTCTTCTGTGTAAAATCCTCAAGATTTCTACAAAACTCTTCTAAAACTATAGAGGATGGTCGAAAGCGACTTTCAGGGAATTAAAAAAAAAATAATGTGAAGGTAGCCTGGGTAGTAGAAAGTCATCTACGTTTGCCTGATAACATTATACGAATTGTATTAGGTACCATTTCAATATTTTTATAATGTAAACTAGTTTAAAGTTAAATACAGGTGATAATGTTGATGATATAAGTACTTTAATAATACGGGTTAAAGTATGAAATTGCCGTTGTATAGTAATAGACACTTCGAATTGTCATGAAATCTTCATGGTGTGAATTTTTTGCGATATGAGGTTCTTCTTTTAAAAAATGTGTAACATTCGATTTTCGACTTTTATAATGGTTTTTTTTATTCAGCTTGGACGTAAAGATGGATACTTCGAAAATCCGAGTCATTTTTGAATACGAGTTCAGACGCGGAACTAACGCGGCAGAAACGGCTGGCAATATCAACGTTGCGTTTGGAGAGGATACTGCTATTGAACGCACCGTGCGTTTTTGGTTTAAATACTTTCGTAATGGATACTTCGACTTGAAGAATGAACCACGTGGTAGACCGCCCGCACAGGTGAATAACGCTGAATTGAAGGAGATGGTAGAAGCTGATCCGAGTCAAACTACCCAGGAATTAGCGGCATGGTTTAACGTTACCCTACCTACAATATTGACTCATTTGCATCAAATCAATAAGATAAAAAAATATGAAAAGTGGGTGCCCCATGATTTGACTGATCTGCGAAACAAATGCGTGTTGAAACTTGTGTTGCCTTGTTGAATCGGTACAGAAACGATGGAATATTGCATCATATTGTGACTGACGAAAAGTGGATTGTTTACGATAACCGTAAGCGAAAAATGCAATAGCTGACCCCAAGTCAAACGCCGCAAGAGTGCCCTAAAGTAAAGCTTACCAATAAAAAGGTAATGGTAACTGTTTGGTGGTCTCTTCATGGTGTTATTCACTATAGCTTTCTCAGGTCTGGTCAGGCAATAACAGCAGATGTTTACTGTGCCCAACTTCAAACAATGATGGTGAAACTGGCTGTGAAACAGCCCCGACTCGTGAATCGATCTTCACCATTATTGCTCCATGATAACGCAAGACCTCACACTGCACCAGAAACCGTTGTAACTCTACAGGAGCGGCAGTTAGAAACTATAGGTCATCCTCCGTACTCGCCAGACCTTGCTCCAACGGACTACCATTTTTTTTCATGATTTCGACAATTTTCTACGTGATAAAAACAATTCTTCCCAGGAGGCAGTATAAAATGCTTTCACACAGTTTGTCGAATCTAGATCCTCAGAGTTCTATCGTAAAGGCATAAATGAACTTCCGTTTAGATGGCAGCAATGTATAGATAATGAGGGTAAATATTTTGATTAAATAAATATGTTTAAATATCTTAGAAAAAAACGAGTTTCAATTTTTCAGTACAAATCGGCAATTTCATAGTTTAACCCCTAAATTTGGATATAGTACACTGTGCTTAAACAATTAACTAGCTAGATAGGTACTGAATTTTAGGAAGCGGAATTTCTAATCGCCGAGGTTAACATTTTCTATTCAGCCGATACAGTTTACATCAAGGGAATGATCATGTATTTTATTTAATATGCGTTGATTACTTACACACTTAGGTATTTACATTTAGAAGGAGAATGGTTTTTTTTCTAAAGTAAAATAATACGTTTAGTCGAAGAGGAAGTCGATAAGTAAGCGCTGATACTATTCGTATTCTACATACGTACATAATATATTATGCCTTTAAACATTATACATTCTTAATACACGATAAGTTATAATTTTCCTATGTATAGGCAAGTAAGTTGAGTTAGATATATTTCACAATTTAGATATCTACCAGTCAAAATGATTATTTTCACAACACTTGTGGTTCACTGTCGTTCTCGCACTGAGTTTAGAAGTAACTAAATCACTTGAGATGGCACTTTTACACACTTGTTTTCTCATTTTCTGTCACTTTAAAGTTACATGAGTCTGTTGTGATAGTGGTGTTTGGAAGTGTAGTGTTTAGGCGACTTCTAGGTCAGAGTCGGAGTCATCGGTGTAGTGTCGTGGAGTGGGCGGCGCGGGCGGAGCAAGCGCGGGCGAGTGCGCCGGCGACAGCGGCTGCCGCGCCAGCAGCGGCGCGCGCCCGCACGCCCGCTCCTCCTGCAGCTTGCGAAGCCGCTCCTGCTCCTCACGTTTCTGCTTGCGCCATTTTGCGCGACGGTTCTTGAACCACACCTGCGAAAGAAAATGAAATGTCAATAATTTCTTGAAATTTGTGGAATACCTCGCTAAGACATCAGTCACTGTACTTATCAAGACCTTTTCTGATCATTATGTTACCGTTGCTACGAAATAATGACTAGAACATAATATAGGTACCTACAATCTACTTAATGAAATGTGCAAAACAGGAGGATAGCTAAGGTATGTCCTTTAGATCAAGAAAAGAAAATGGAAACTTATTTCCCGGTAGTGAAGTCTTACAGACGTTTTGCAAATATCTACCAAGTAAGTAAGTAATACAAATTCTATCAACCGATTTCATATGCGTATTATCTAAATCTGTATATTGATTCAGAAACTTAACAATACATTTTTCTGTGAGGATAACAAATAACAAAGATCCAAATATACGGTGTGATATCATAACTCAAAGGTTTCTTATATATTGAATCATTCAGTTCGGTAGCTAATACGAGCCGAGCCGATCTCTTGTAAGCGATCAATTGATTGTTATACACCGTGTTATCTACGGACAATTGGAACGACCCAATTTTGTAGCAAACATTGACCGAGCTTCTGAACTACATAATAGCAAAAAAAACCTCAAAGCTAGTATTGTTGTTGAGGTATCATTGATAGTTCTCGGTAGAGAGGGGCTGCGCGGGCGCACTTCCACTCGAGTGGGCAGGCGCAAGTGTGAGATGTTCCCAGACTGCGGGTGGTCGCCTGTCCGGCTGGCCGAGCCATTGTAGCACCTCGCCGTCACAACACTGGACCAGCCTTCTTTCCAATCGATGCTTACGAATTTATTTGTTATCTCTCGTCTTCTTTACAAAACTGACGTACCTACATTGATGTACGTAAGTAGTATAGAATGTAAATATAATGGAACTCTTTACAGAAAACTATGATGCGTACAGGCGTAGCGAAACTTATTCTGAACACTCTAATAATTCATAGGTATTTTAATAACAAGGATACAAATATTATTTACTGGACCAAAATACCAAATTCAAAATATTTTTCAAAGAACATGTTTTCATTATGTCAGATAAGAAATTTAAGTCTCTTGTCTCGTTTCATGAGTCTAAAAAGTGCCTAACTTTTTATACTAAAAAAGAAGTTAATTAACTGTTTTAATTGATATTAAAATCATGAAAGCACATTATAAAAACTGGCTGTTTGTAAAGTCGGTTTACGGACGATAACTTTACGTGATAACGTAATTTTTAATGATATGTGAATTTTGAATGATGATTTTAACTTAAAAAACGAAATTTTATCCCCCTTTTCACCCTCTTAAGGGTTCAAATTCTAACAACACCGTTGCGTTAGCTTCTAGCCATACATACGCCTAGATAATAAAATTTGTAATTTTACATTTGTATTTTTCCATACACAACTTTATCCCGAATATTTTCCCGAATAAATTAAAAAAAAAACCCTTTTTTTACTCTTTGGGGGTGGAATTATCAAAAACGCTAAGACACGTATTAATTAATTTTTAATCGTCAGCCTAAACACAAATTTTTAAGATCCTAACTTTCAAACTTTCGTCCAAACTAAATGTCAAATTCGTAATCAGCTCCTCTGATAATCTCGGAATCGACACCCATATTGATTTTTAAACATTTCAACCCCATCGCACAAATACCATCATCCCCTGTTAATGATGGTATTTCAGGTCCGCCACATTAAAAGCGTTGTTTTTGTAATACCGGGTGTATTACAAAAACAACGATTTTAATGACCGACCCGATACACCAAACAAACAATAACCATGTTGATTTTCAGATTCTGAAAAAACCTGAAACCCTTTTCTACTTATTTATCGATAGGAGGGTTCCTGTGAAGTTTCTAATAACATAGTCTAACTAATCTTGTTTCCCCATACAACAAACTTGGAGCCAATTTTGAAACATCCTTTCATAGTGCAGACCATTTTAGGAACCTTCTTGTCAAATTTGGAATTTGTAGACCCAGCGGTTTGGGCTGTGCGTTGATATGTCAGTCAGTCACTTTCTTCTTTTATATATTTTAGAAGATTTGAATACAAAATTTAGCGAATAAACAACTTCAATACAAAACTTCATCATCCTTTTCACTCCCTTGTGGGTTAAAATTAAAAAAAAAACAACAACAATGTACGTTGTGTTAGTTTCCAACCATAAGCCGAAATATTAATGATTTTAACTTAAACAAAGAACTTTAATTAAAAACAAAATGTAATCCCCCTTTTCACCCCCTTAGGGATTGAAATTCTAACAACACCGTTGCGTTAGCTTCCAACCATACGCTTAGATAATAAATTGTATGATTTTTACTTGGAAAATTAATAACTACACAACTTCATCCCCCTTTTTTACCCTTTGGGGGTAGAATTATCAAACACGCTGAGACACGTTTAAATTATTTTTTAATCGTCAGCCTAAACACAAAATTTGATGATCCTAACTTTAAAACTGATGGACTTTTATAAACAACTTCACCCCCCTTTTTAACCCTTCGGGGGTGGTATTAGGAAAAACGCTGAGACACGTATTAATTAATTTTTAATCATCAGCCTAAACACAAAATTTGAAGATCCTAACTTTAAAACTGACGGTTTTCCATACAAACTTTCATCCCCTATTTAACTCCCTTAGGGGTTGAATTTCTAAAAGTCCTTCCTTATTCCTTGTCTACATTATAAAGGGAACCTCTGTGCAAAATTTCAGCTTTCTAGGTATGGGTAATGGTATGGGCTGGGCGTTGATGAGTCAGTCCGTCAGTCAGGCCTTTTGTTTTTATTTATATAGATAGATGAGCTTTATTAGTATAATAAGGTAAAATTTTATACGTTATCACGTCAAAAATTAAATAAAATAATATTCCACAACCTTTTTCCGTAAGATAAGTCCAGTCCGTGATCCGTCACCGGGTCCATACAAAATCTACATTTTAAAAGGGGCACCCCGAGCTTATTCAGTAGGAACCTTTAAAATTAATTCGTTAACGATAGCACCATTGTCGGAGTTAATTGCATTACAAGAGTCGGTGGGCTCCCGACAAAGGTCCCATTAACTTCCGATGAAAGAGTGACGGGGCTTTCGCGTTCGGCGTCCGCCCGCGCCCCTCCGCTCATTGGGCGCCACTCAAGCGGCAAATATGGCCGCTGCCACCGCCAGACTCTGGGGCTCCGCGCTCGCCGGTTCCTTACAGCCGCTCGTACGCCTCGCACCCGACTCCTTTGTCATTCCTCACCCACTGTAGGCGAAGCACAGTAATGTGAGCTTTATTTTAGTAAATAAGAGGTACTTATATAGTAGTTAGGTATCTGGTTATTTTTAGTTGTAAAATAACACGTGCTTATAACTCATGATTAGACTGATGTAATGTTTAATTTGTTAGAGAATAGGATAGTTTGAATAAAGTAATAGTATAAGGATTATCTGAATGTTTACGTTATGTAAGATGTATAGGTACTAAGAATGCTAAATACAACTTATCTGTAGGTAAAATTATCGTTAACATGTATAATTGTACCATTATGTAACCTTATGTAGTCTCATTAGGACCACTGTATCCTAGGATATCATTTATTTAATACATAAACAGCGATATCATATAGAAAAAGGAAATATTAAGTAAAAACCCATACCCTAGCATTGAGCTATTACTACTACGTATAGAGAAGACAGTGCGAACAAAATCTGTGCGCAGTGCGGGGCGTGCGGGGGGCGGCTAACCCCGTAGGTATATATAATACTGTGGCGAGCAAGCGACTGAGTTCAAGATATCTAGAATTCGCCGTCCTAGGCTCACTCTTGCCACACCCGATGATCCCATCACCCTTCTCCAAGAAAGTTGTAGGGAAACCAGCACATTACACAAAAACAGACACAAGAACCGTTACAAACCGCGAATCCGGCCCCGCCGCCGAGGCCCTCCGCGACCCCCCAGTAACATCACTGCCCGACCCTTGCTCGACGAGCCAGCCCGCGACGCTGAGCATGTAACGACCGATTCCCCAATTAATGATCCGACCCAGCCTGTTGTCCCTTGCTGCCCTCTCATCAATGACGCACTAAGCCGAGGCCCGAACCCCACAGGGGGTGCCCTTAGTGACCGTTCATTTAATTTAAATCCTTAGTTTGTAAGCCCTGGCTGGGGGCCTTAAAGTAATTTTTGGCCACCACAGGATTGTCCGGTTAAGCAGTTAAGCAACCTTAGCGCGTTGCAACTGCGAGTGGTCCCACCTAAAAAAAAAAAAAAAAAAAAAACAAGCGACTGAGTGAATTGCAGCCAGCTGACGGCATTCGAACAGAGCACAGATTTTGTTCGCGGTGTCTTCTCTATACGTAGTAGTAATAGCTCAATGTACGTTAGTAGGTAAATTCATCCAAGTTGGTATGACAAGGTTATAACTACTAGCGTAAACTAACCCGCTGATTGGCCCAAAAGTCTCTTTGTTATCTAGATCCGGGTGCATTGGGCAAGTCCATTTTAAATTAGGTCACAGGGGTAAAGAGCGGGACGCGCGGGGTAGGGTGCCACCGGCTTCCGCGCTAACGTATGGAGAACTGGCGGGGGTAACAATTCGAGCCTACTGCTACCTGCGCTTACGCGCACGGGTATAAATAAGGCGTCCCCAGGCGCATTAGAGTTAGGTCCGGCGAAGCCTGGACCCTACCCCCCTCCGAGTGAGGAGAGGAAGTCGTCCAGCAAGGTGACACCCACGAAGAAGACCTAGAAGAAGAAGACGCCCGAAGCCCGGGAGAAGAGGGAAGAGGACGGAGCGAGCCGGGGCGCAGCTTTTGTATCGCGCAGCCCATCGATGTCACCGGCGCGGCGCCGGAGTGGGCTGCGCCGGGGGCTCCGCCGAGCCGATCGCGAAACCCGACCGCGCACCGCATACGCGTGCCGCCGCACCCGCGCGTTTGGCAGTGCGCGATTCCGTGCCGCAGGTGCAAACCGCCGCGATCCCATGGCGCACGCCCACGCCATTGCCACGCACCTCCGCGACCACCATCCGCGCCTTGGCGCCCATAACGCCGATACCAGCGCCATCTGCACGCCCCGTCGCGCAACCCCGCGCCGCCACGGCTGCGTGCTCCGCCGCGTTGACTGCGCCCTCCGGGGCTACGTCCGCAGCGAGGGCCCCCAACCGCGACCACAGGCTGGCTCCGGGAGCGCGCCAGGCTCTCCTGGCACCCCAGGTGCCTGCCTCGCCAGCGCCCCCGGTGCCTCGGCCTGCGACTCACCGGCAGAACGATCGGCATGCTCGTCGCGAGCCAGCTAGAGCATGCCGCTTGAGTCTGCAGGGTCGGATGTCTCGGGACCGAGTGCACTGGTGATGACCTCACCGTCGCCGTCGTGGGCCACGACCTGTGGTTGGAACCACGGCCCATGCGATGCCGACACAGCACGGACGAGTCCGAGAAGCAGGCGAAGCGACACTGCCTCGATCCGCCACCGCAGCGCAACTACGCGCCGCCGCGGGGAGGGCAGGTCGCCTACCTTTGGGAGGCCACCCACCGCACGCCTCCCCCCGCACCACGACCGAAGCCGATGAACCCAGGGATGCAGCATGGGGTAAGTGTAGACAACGCTGTCTCTCCCTCACAGCTTGCAGCCGCCCGGGACACGGCCGCCACGCAGCCCAAGCCAAAGTCGCAGAAGCGACTGAGGTATCCTCCGCTGGTGGTGGAGAGGCTGCCAGGATGGGCCGCCCAGTTCAGGGCCCTCAAAGGAAAGCTGGGCTACCCCCCCAGTGCCCAACCATTTGGCACTGGAATTCGGTTCACTCCAGAAAGTGAACACGAATGTAGGGTTGTCCAGAGCTATTTGACTGGCCTGGAGAAGGAGGACGGCACTTCATTGTTTGACTACTCGCTGCCGGCGGAGCGAAGCTGCAAGGTGCACAGTCCTGCAGCGCTACAGCGCTGCAGTCCCGCAGCACCCAGCGAAAAGGGAGACTGCCGAGAGGCCGACAGCTGGCGCCGGCATGGCGCAGCCCTTGGCCCAACAACCAACAAGAAGCCACGTCACAAGTGGCACCACCAGCGCCGGCCCAGCTGCTGGCCCAGAAGCCAAAAAGGAGTTCACAACCCGCGCCATCCGGCTGCTGATGGACCTGACCAGCGCCATTAGGCAGGGTCGGGACGTGGAACTGGTCGTCCTTGACGGCCTGGCTGCGTTACTTTCCTTGCATCGTGGATAGGCCGTCAAGGATGACTCAGTGGAGCGGCCGCGACCGGCAAGGCATGGTCGCCCCCATCGGCCACCCCGTCACCACCGGATTTGACCCAGGTAAGCTGTTCCTCGTTACACGCAGCTTACCTGCACAATATGACTCCACACACACTACGCACACCCTGCTGCACGACTTGTTCTAAGTTAATATAGGCAGGGCGCGCAGCTATAACCACACATGCACTCCTCTACAAGCACGTAGACACACGCGTAAAAACACATACATGGGCGGTGTTACACATACAATACCGCCCACACATACACGTCGTTTCCGCTGCCCGAATCACTGCCGGCTAGCTCTGGTTAGTGGGGCGGGCGGGAATCACACATCCACTGTAGGTGCGCCGTAAGTCGGTGCCTCTGCCGCTGGTTGTGTCCCGCTGGGCTTCCCTCGGGTAACCGGGGGTCTCACCCGGCGGAGACGGACCGGCGGGACACCGTGAAGAAAACAGCGCTGTGTAACAGCGCTGTGGCGAGCCTACAGCTTACAACACAGCAACCACACACATGGGCGCAGGCTATCAGGCGCCCACCATAGCCGCCGCATAACCGCCTGCCGCGCCCCCTGGCGGGGCCGCAGCTAATTGCATCTTCGTCATTAGAGTTAGTCTTCTCACAACCTCCGTTCTCGTAACGTCTTGCTGTTACCCTGCGCCGCGAAACCGTGTAGAAGTCAAAGTCAAGTTGTTTTAATTCTGCGTAAAGTCGTGCAAGTTTTGTAAATAGTATTATTTCTGACTCAGTAGTTATAAGATACCTGTGTAAAATCTGTATAAATATAAGGTGATCTGTTGTGAATATAGGTGATTTTAAACCTGGTATCAGTGTCGTTATTTATTCCAAATCCCCGTAAAAGGGAACACCATCGCCCCCGACCTACCCGATCCTATTTCTGTGTCGCATCGCCGACACCCACAATAAGATTACAATAGCCCGATGTTCTTTTGTGTTCTGCTGATTGTGTTTGGTTTAACTCGTTTGCTGTTTTCATTGCAGCCGATGAGTTAATTTTCTGCAATAAAAGCACCCTATTTCCTGCGTATCGTTAAGTGCGTTACGTACTTAACCGTTTGTGGGATATACAAACGTCGGAATCGATTAAATTGGACATTTATTGCAGAAGTCCCCACCGAGATTGGGGAGGCGAACTATTCATAATAATCAATTACTAAGCGTCATGTGATAGCGATATAGTGATAGATATGATGGATTCCTGAAGAACTGGAAATAAAATGTTCGTAGTTCTTTTTAACCTTAATTGTTATACATTCCCCTGTTCTTCTACAGCTGGGCAAGGGTATTCATAATTATATAAGTGTATCAGTGAAAAAGGTTGTAACTTTTTAAGGATGCTAAATAAGCAGAGATTTTGGTTTACAAAATCTGTGCAACGCAACTCTTTAAATCTGTTAACCACTACTTAATAACTGTTATTTTCTATTATAAGAACTTTTCTGACTTAAATATGAATAAGAAAAGTTCAACTGCTATATTATTAGAATCACGTTCCCCGGACTATTACATAAACCGAAGCCTTTCATTCATTAGAGATCTATTGTTGATACGGGCAACTGTACTACTACTACCTACCTACCTAGATTAAAATAGATTAGCTTCATTAAGCGCCTTCGAAACTCTCGAAAGCTTATAGGCATAGCTTACATTGGAAGTTTGATATTCCCCATTGTTTTAATTCCATTGAGAGCGTGCAGAATTCCCAAATTCTATTGTTACGATACGCCACGTACGGCTGCAGCGGACTGGCATCATGCATGCATAATTTCAATGCGGTAATGTTCATTCTGCTGAAGACAAACACGGTATTGAAGACCTAAACTATGAGGATATTTAAACGTTATCATAACTAGATGAAACATTTAAATGTTTTAATGGGAAATATTTCATTGATCCTCTAAAAAGTTATTGAGCTTTTAATGATGTACTTTTTTCTTTTTAATATAACTTTCAAGAATAGGCAAGAAAGTATATATATAGGATTGGATAGGAATGGAGGATAGGACATACATCTCATAGTTGGTCGCAGTAACTAAACAACCCGACTTTACGGGTTTGGTATGTTAGAGCTGTAACCAACTATGCGCAAGCCGACATGGTCGAAGTCACCATTCTAAGGATCCCGACAGAATTGGATAGGTTAGAACTATGAAAAAAGGCGCGCGAGCCGAGCGAGCGGGGCGAGCGGTGCTTCGGCAGCGACTAGCGAATGCTACATAATAGGTAGTTGGTCGTAGTTACTTGGCTGGCTATTTAGTTTATCAAATGTTTTTTTTTTTTAATTAAACTCTCAAGAAGAGGCATATTTATTATATTAGATTGGGATTGTCCATTCATATAATAATTTTAGGAAATCAAAATGAAAGATATCTGGGGTTCAATTAGTAATACTTGCTCGTATAGGTAAGTCCCTAAGCTGGTAGATAACAACAGTGTTCCCAGGAGCTGCTCAAATTAACCCTGTTTTCAGAAGTTTCTTGTAAAATACTGGTTCAGCCGCATCCGTTTTGACTGGAAGACCACCACAACATTTGGAAAAATGTTATAGGTTTATTTGGGGGTATGAAGAACAAGATGTAAAGCTCTTCATCCCACGTAGAAAAGGAAGGATCATCCGACCAGATGGGTGTTGTGTTGTGTCTGGTGGGCCACTTCCCCACTTCCCCAGTTGTTGGTTCCTCGTTTTGTCATAGATGGCGCTGTAGTACTTTTTGTAGTGCCGCTACAAGCTGATGATGATGTTCACGAAAAGCAAAAAAGTTGTTTTGGAGGTTTTAAGTCTTTATTGAAAAACTACCCATGAAAAATGTAGGAGCGCTGACACAGCATTTTGTATTCGTCGTACGTGCAGCAGTATAAGATTTGTAGGTAAGTTTCGTGGCATTACCGATGGACACGCATTCTTTTAACTGTTTTCACTCCTACGAAGATATGAAGGAGGAAACTCACCCATATGAAAAAGAAAAATTCACGAAGTTTTTCCGATGCCTAGGTCGTAGTTTGTATACGTATTATAAAATCACAGGCAACAGCTACTACGACATAATTATTGCAATCCAAGGACAGATGGTTGCATATGAAGCACGATTTTGAATACGATCAATTAAGTCACGTCAAGATAACTCACGCTTTGGAATATAAAATATTATAGTCCGCTTTAATTAAAATAAATAAACAAGTGTCTCATTAGGACGGAGCGGTTGTGTCGTGTGGGAAGACAAACAGATGAGACGGCAGGGCGGGGCGCACTGCCCGCGGCGATGGGCACCACGCCTCGACGCCTGCCCACCCCCGCACCCCAAACACTAGCTACTAAGCGGGACAGTAGCCTAGACATAATTATAACATACATTCAACAATAAACTGATTTCAGTAAGTAAGTGAGAGACCTTAATTGAATACATAAGTTCTGTTATTTTAACAAAATTTGTGTTGAAGTCCGGAGATTTTGTAATAGCCATCATAGGCATAAAGCAAGTATTAGTACTTTAAGTTAATGCTAGTCAATCTTATAAATTCTTTTGTGTATTTTTCCCAGATAATGTCCGTTTCCAGTTTTCCAGAAAAATTGTGCCAAAGCCAATCAAGCCTACAGAATAGGGTAGAATGACATACCATATAACAATAATTCCCAGACACCTATCTCTAAAAAAACACTTTATTTTGGGCCTGGAAACCCGATTTATTTTCAATTAATTGCCAAATTCGATTTTTAGTTGCTTTGAAATCAATAAATAGTTGAGTCATTGAGTTGAATAAACAGTGACGTCACAGTTGGCTATTGCCATACAAAATCTATGAGAGAACCGCGTTTTGACAGCTCTTAAAAAGTATCTCAATTGATTGGTGTGTCATCTACCCCATTACCAAATCAGCGTGGTTGTTCGATTTGTACGATCAGTAGCGAAGTCTTGCAAATGAAGTGCTTCATTCTTACATTGAGCGTTCGATTTCAAGATAAAGGCATATAAGTATAACGTCAAAAGTTTTGACGTCAAAAGTTTTGACGTTATGGCGCGCGATTTGTCACGTACCCCTGAAAAATGTGACACTTTTTGAATTTGTTGTGTAATGTAAGTAACGGCTACGGAGGGAGGCATAAAACGGGATGTAACCAATAAAAATATCGATTATTAGGTATAATATCTAGCCAACCCATGAATAATTATTATTACCTAGGTCCAAAGTTTATTTTATCAATATTACATTATAATCTACGTATTCCTATGTGTGGAATTTGTTAAGAGGCTTTACCAAGTTAATACGAACAAAATAAATATCAAACATGTGGAATTAACAGTGATGAAACGATTACTTTTGTGAATTATAAATAATAGGATCGTGGGTAACGTTTTGGTTTCGTAGTAATTACATTAATTTTATTCCAAAGTTTTCCTGGACCCGCGTTACGCAGAATACTGAAAATGTATAAAATACTAACTGTTGTTCGCGACTTCGTTCGCGTGGAAATGTTGATGTGTATGTGTGAGACCTATGTCCTTCCCCAGGGTACAATCTATCACCTTGCCAAACATTACGATTCGATCAACTATTTAGTCGTGTCAAACAAGCAGAGTTACATTCGCTTATGTATGGATATTTGAAGTGTTGTCAAGTGACAAATATACAGTCGATGGGCACCGTCTCTTAGGACTGCTGATTTGAATTTCACTACTGAAAAATCTTCTTCCACCTATTACTACTTGCAAACTTTACTTTCTACACGTTATATCTCGCTATCATAGGTGATTGCTACATGGAATCAATTTCTTAACGGACACGCTTCATTCTTTGAACCCTCCAGTACAAATACAATTCTTTGTATGAGCTCATCTCGCATCTGTTAGTAGTCATCCATATTATAAGGCGCACTTCGACGACTTCACCCAATAAAAACGTTTAATCGACATCAGTTATGTGACGAGTTAATAGTGTAACTTACTGTATCTGTCTCTGTGACTGTAGTTTCAAGAGTAGGTAAGTTTTCCCGATAAAAATTGTAGTGCCCCAATGGGGGCTATGGCGCATGAATTCGCCGCTAGAGGCGTTCGTGTAGACTAAGGTCTTCCGAAATGTCAGATGTCATACAGTGTTCGCGCGTTGCGTGCTTTGTTAACACGTATTTAAACTAATACTCACGATTGTGTTCTAGACTGAGCCATTCCTGATTAATTATGACTTCAAGATTTTAAGTAGCAACTTAGGATCTTATTTGGTACTACTTGGAGTTGGAATGATTTTTAAATGTTTCATGCTTGCTAATTTTAGGGAGAATATTGTAAATATGTATCTGAAGTTTACACTATGTTGTTATACGTAATAAAATGAATTTTTATGACGTTATTGGTACTATAAAGTATGAAATAGAATTATTGACAAGACCTTACTCGACAGTGGCGCCATCTGGTGAGCTCAAAAACGATAGCCCCGATTCCGATTGCTTTTGGTTGCAAACGCGATTCTTTCAAAATTATCTTGTCGATAGAAAATATTTACGGTCCAAAAAAAGGTTCGCGAATCAGTAATTAAATGATTTTCCGGAAAACGGATTTTCAAGAAAAACAACCCGTTTTTAGTCTAATCACAAAAACCGGAGGTTCAACGTACTTTCGTTTTTACCTGCCCGATAATAACATTGTGTTATGTTTGGACTTATTCACGTCTACAAATTTCCGTGTTATTCAGATTTTTATTTTTGACTACAAGATTGGTGAATGAAGAACATGAAAAGATATCGACGGCACAGTAATCGTTGTTTAGTAATATAAATATGTACGTAATGTATGTTTAAGGTTTGCAACGGCAAACCATCGTGTGAACCGCACGGATGGGGCCCCGGCGCAGCGGGCGCGGTTCGAGGCGGGCGCGGCGCGGCGCGGCGGCGAACCGAACCCAAACTTATTGTAATAATGTTGTTAGAACAAACACCGCGCTCCCTCCGCCTTGTTTGAGATTACAATTACGGTTTTAGCGAACTGATTTATTAATGGACCGCCTGATCCGCCCTTGATACTTTAATGTCGATTTAATTTGCATATCTAGGTAACTAGCTGCTTGTGTTTAAGATCTAGGTGGTTTTTTGAAGAAACTTTAGTTAGCTAGCTTTAGGTAACAACCTATAGGTATTATTATTACCATAAAGCTATTTGTGTCTTCTTAAGTACTCCTTGCAAGGAGTCTACCTATTAATAATCTAATAATAACTTTCCGTGTTACTTTATTTTAATAGTACCTATTAATATCCTAACAAACACAAACGCAGAATGATATCTAGCGTCGCGTGTCATGTACCTATGTATGTAGCGTAATACTTTCGTAGAAAGCCTAAGCTAACCAAATTGTCACTGCTCCCCCAGACTCCTCCAGCTTTGCCCAATTAATTAAAAAGTTACAGTAAGGTTATCTAACCGTGAAATGTCACACATCAAACAATTGTACGTTAACATCAAACAGAGTAATGAAAGTCGTTGTTTTTTTAATCCCAAGCGTCGTTATACCCTCGCACCTGTCGTATTCCATTTCCCCATTAGCAACGAAATGCATTAGTCAATATTAAAGACGCCATCCGCGACTATAATTCCACAAAGGGCACTTCAAATCACACCCATCTCTTTTCGCTTGATGTCAAAACATTACTCCTCTCCACGGCCGGAGGCTGAAAAAGTATCCCCTCGTGTCTGTCACTTCGTATCAATTACCGCACGCAAACACCCATGCATCGCTCGGTGACGAAACGACGTATCCGCGCTCCGAGCGCCACTCGAACCGAAATTCAATTGTCAAAAGATTGCTTTAATAGTACCACAATACCTTCGCAAAGCGAAAAAGTATTTCATTTTCATTTCCGCGACAGCCTTACAAAATAACACTTAAAGCTACATAAGTAAATGTCAAATTCGTTGAGCCGCACTAGCCCGTAGGGAGTCCCCGAGGGTCGTTCTGCAAACAACGCTCCCCCTAAACGTTATACTTTGAAAACAATAATTTGTATTGCGTATCGAACGCGTCCATAAATAATAGAGTGATACTTCACTCGCTGATGTGACCGCGCTTGTTTCGACGAGCTTACAATAATTATTTAATTGATTCCAGTTTTAGGGGCAGTTTTATGCGTTAATTCGTTCATCGTAATTGTGTTAAGTTAAGGCATTGTATTATCTTAATGGGTATCAAATTTTACTACTTATATACTTTTTGGTTTTACTACTTAGGCATGAATTTTTTTAACAGACCTTTTAGAAGTTATCCATAGTTATCTATTTAAATATGGCTTTATTTATCGAAAAGTACGTACCTAAAGTCTTTTAACGCCGCTCCTTGGTCATCATATCAAAATGTATGATCTAATGTAAGGACTGGCAATAAATACAACTACCACTACTCTACGCAGTTCAAAGTTGGACGATTTTAGGGTTTCAGTGTAAAAGTATGTCACCGGGACCTTATTTTTGACCAAAGGATGTCTGTAAATGTCACAAACCTTGTGACAGACAGTAAGATACAGATAAGTGACATTTGAAGTATGTTATTAATATTGTTGTTTTGCATCATGGTTTTTTTTTTAATTACAAAATGGTCCTGCTCTTGAAAGCGATGGATGAGATCTATAATAGAACGAGCGTGCCCAGAACATGCTTGTTCACTCTTGCTTTGAAGGTAGGCGGGTTAAATGTGGGTGGGAACACAGACGCAGGCAGAGAGTTCCACACTTTGGCTGTGCGCATAATAAAAGTGGAGGAGAAGCGCGTACGACACGTCGTCGGGATATTAACCAAGTGCGGATGGTACGCCGCGGTACGTCTGCTAGTCCGGTGGTAAAAGGGTGATGGTGGGATCAGGTCATGAGCCTCCTGCGCACACTCCGAAGTACAGTCTGTAGAAGACCGACAGGCAGGCAACAGTACGCCGATGAGCTAGCTGTGAAGCGAAGCTTCCAACGTTTAGCATCTGTATTTACTGTGGTACAGTATATCCTGCTAGTGTTTAGTTGCAATCTGTTGTAGCAGTTTCATTTACAATGATTTGTGCGTCAGGCACGAACGTTATTGAAAAGAAATATTGTTTCTTGAAAAAGAGTTCAAAGCATTTTTTATAGGACTTTTCCGAACTAAAATCCTCACTAAGATAATAAATGTAGGTAAATCTGTCTGTCCGTCCATAATATTAATGACTGAGCTGATTTTCAGACACTTGAGACAGTAGACAGGTAGACCTGCGTAAGGACATATGATATTTTTACCCCGGTAGAGCGTTCGCCTGAGATTACAGGGGAAACCGCGGCAAAAGGATAGTAAAATATTCATATATTTCTAGATTATATGAGGAATGTCCCTACATTTCGTATAAAGCCAACCTATAAAAATAATTGCCAACAAACATGAACAAATACAACCGTCGTTGTTTGAACTGTGTATTCTATGATATACAAAAAAAGAATTGAAAGATTGTGTTATCACCGTTTCGTTTGACAATGAAAGAAGAGCAACAAGCGTAAAATGAAACAGGACGAGCTCTTTGATCACTTGATGCCGGATCGCTGCTCAGCTCATAAAGGCGTTATTGCTTTCAGGCGACACGGAAGCGCAGGACAAAATGGCGCCGCTTTATTACTTAGTAACACATTGCTAGCGTATCTGTTTTATTGTAGCTACCTATTAGGAGATAAGTCCTGCCGGGGGGAGGCTGCAGATCACAAGAAAGCGCGGCCGGGCGCTGGGGGCTGGGCGGAGCGTCACGCCCACTTTTTCTTGTTCATCTCTGTGTGTTGGATGTTCCTCCATTTGTGTCATCTGCGACATCTGGTCGCACACAGAGCAAGAGCATCACTCTTCTACACCAATATCATTAACAATGCCGTATCTTCAACTTCGAGACAAATTGTGAGTTTCTGTCGACATAGAAGGAACAAGTTAAAAAGAGTGCATGTTGGTAGTATGATCTTGCTTCAGGAAAATGCCAGTTTGATAGAACAGATTTTTCTGTTTATGAAAATATACTTGCATAAAATAAAGTCTACCTACTCTGCCTCTGTAGTAAAGATTATATTTATTGCGATAACTTTGGAAAATACACACATCAAAAATGTCTAGGGATCAAGCATTTTTATGCGGATTTCTTGAGATTGAGATGTGGCTTTGTAATAAATTTATGATTTTATAAATTTATATGGATCCTTTTTGGTGCATTTCATAATTTGAATCAGGAACTCTCAATCAAATTCGAGTAAAAGATGAAAATAAGCTGTCAATATTTTCCCTATAAAAACATACAACGCATTGAAGACATTATTAGTGCTACTGTTTCCCTACTACTGATTAAAACCAACGTTATTATGGAGCGGCGACGTCATTTAAGCAGGGAAGAAATGCTCAGAGCCGTGGGAATGATAGAAGCTGGTTCCCGGCAACGTACTGTAGCTTTAGCTCTGAATACAAGTCAGAGTGGTATCAGTCGACTTTGGACACGTTACCGAAGCACTGGTACCGTGGCTGAGCGCCATGGAGGACGGTATCGCTGCACCACACGGAGACAAGACCGATACATTCAAATCTTAACTCGAAGAGCTCCAACAATAACCGCCATGATGTTAGCCGTGAGGCTTCATCACTCTTCAGGGAACTTAATTAGCGACCAAACAGTCAGAAACCGCTTGCATGAAGTGAACCTTCATTCCCGAAGACCGCTACGGGTACCACCTATAGCAATGCACAATCGTAGGATTCGATATCAATGGGCTCTTGAACACAGAAATTGGGCAGAAGAACAATGGCGTTTCGTGTGCTTTTCTGATGAGTCTCGTTTTGGTATGAGACCGGATACAAGACGTATACGACACTGGAGAACCCCTGGACGCCAACAGCGATTAAAATCCTGCCAGGAAGTCCATCCTTATAGTGGTGGAACCATCATGGTATGGGCGGGTATTTGGATCGGCGGAAGAACTGAGTTGATTTGGATCAGAGGCAACCTCAACGCTCAAATTTATGCTGAGACGATTGTATCAGACGTCATCGTTCCTCTACAAGTGCAAATCGGTCCCTTATTTCAGTTAATGCATGATAATGCACGACCGCACACCGCAAGAGTTGTAAGACAGACTCTCGCCGCAGCTAACATCAATGTCCTGCCCTGGCCTGCTCAGTCGCCAGACTTGAACCCGATTGAGCATGCATGGGATATGCTACAGAGAAGAGCTCTGCCGAATATGGAGGGTATCCAGTCGCAAGAAGACCTTTTTTTGTTGTTGCAACGAACATGGGCGGCCATTCCACAGCGTGATTTGGATGAACTCATTTTGAGTATGCCAAACCGATGTTCTTGTGTTGTTAGTGTTCGCGGTAGAAACACGGATTATTAATTGTTTAAGTTACCCAATAAAATTTTAAAGAAAACTGTTATTTCAGTCTTTTTTTCGAACTTTAATGTTAGTGGTTCAAATGTCAAAAATCCCTTTATTAGGAAAATGGCAAATTTCTTTATTAATGCAAAGGTGACTTGGTTTATCGTTACTGTGACAAACGAAAACACTTTATTTGATGAATCCTTAAAGAAAATTTTAATTAATATCAATCAGGAGAAAAGTTATTGCAAAAATATATGTTGATCCCTAGATACTTTTGATGTGTGTAGAAACAATTGAATTAATTTACATGGGATATTTTATAAATATGTATTTAATTTTGAAAATAAGAAGAGAAAACAAGAACTTTAAAAGACGAGAAACTTTTAATAAAAAACTGAGCAATAAACAAAGCAAAGATTTTTCTCATTGTTCAAATTTTCTTAAAAGTTGATTTAAACTAGGCCTACTTATGTTATGCTGCTTTGCAAACGGGTGAATCTGATGTTTCGCGGGTTATTCCTTTAGCCAAAAGATTGTGTGTTGTCGAAGACAACCATCCAACTGATCCAACTATGAAGTTTACATTTTAACCTGACCTAATCAAGTGTCCTATTTTACCAGAACATAAATTACGTTTTTAAACTTGACGATTATAGTCTCTAAAAGCATATACGAACCGGTTTTTCCCGGTACTGAAAAAACCGGGAATTACCGGTTTTTAGCATTGTAAAAACTGACTTCCTGTAACGACTGTCAAATATCTATAAATGACAGCCAGGACCAACTGCTTAACGTGCTTCCCGAGGCACGGAGGAAACTCGGTATGTAATGAATAAAATAAATAAATATAAAATGTGGTGGTCCATCCACAGACCAACCTAGGCAAGCACGGCTTAACCTAGAGATCGACCCGTGCGGCTGTTGTTACTTAGCCACGAGCTCGTCGGTACAAATAGGAACTGTGATGATGAAAACAGATTGCCACTATCTGCATTCACAGTCGATAATGCATTTGTGAAATGAGGCGTGGCGTGAATACGCTCTGCTGAATTACAATCCGCATTGCCAATGTTACTACATTTACAATACTGCAATTGTATCTTACTGAAACATGAAATCAGACTGGTGACAAAACTAAAGCAAAATTAGATTGGCGTCCTATGTCCAACGAAACGCGCGTCGCCGCCACAGTAGTTGACCTTTCTCGAAAAACGAATTTTTGGAACGAACTGTCAAACTGCATGTAATATGCAGAATAAAAAAGAACCTAGATGCATGTCGATATAATTTATTAAATTTCTTCTGATTGATTTTGCGGCCGTACAATCATTAAACACTAACGTACAACCTGAAAATTATAGAGATTATATACGCCTAGGTCTATTACTAAGTAGTTAAATATAATATTCACATTCATACGCAACATTAACATATAAAATATTACGATTATAATCGAAAGAGCCCACGGGTGTGGGGCGCATTATTATGGTTCAATTATGAATATCGTTAGAAAACATAAATCGTGAGGTTATAAGTGAATATAAGCCATTCAGTTAATCAGACAGTGGTGGCGTAAGATCAACAGCGTGGGCGCGCGCCCGCGGCGCTCCGCCGAGCACCGAGCACTCTGCGGAGACAACTAGATTACACCTCACTTAATAATTAATTTGTGTAAAGAGTTGAACGTCTATCACACAATGGAAGATTGCGAACCACCCTTCGTTGTCTTTTCGTTTACTCAGCCGCCGTTCTTCGTACAATATTTACCCAGTGAGTTTTTATTTAACAAACCTACCGGAAAGATGTCTCAAGTCAGTTTGCATTTAAATAATTTCTTGCGAACATCGCATTACTATTATAACCTCTATAGTTCTCTGGTACTCTCTAGTGTTCTAAACTACGCTCTGGGGTAGGCAGCACCGCACGCATGCAGCTTTTAATAAACTAATTAAATGTGTAGGACGTGAAAAATTCAAACCAGTTTTGTTAAGGGAGCAATTAAGTGCGACTGCAAGCACGGCGTAGCACTGCGTAGCGCGGCGTAGATGTATAATCAAATTGTTAAAAATATATAGGATTCGGTCATATTGTAAGAGATGACGTTTATTTCTGATTGTCTTATCGCAGTACAAAATGCCCAACCAATGCCAACCCATTACACTCACGGGTGTCGTATAAGGCGACTAATGTCTGAGGCAGAACACCTTGCGCCTCCGTAGACCAGAGAATGGGCAGCAGCGTTTTCTGTTAGTCTTTCATCACTGCGATCTCCAATCCACCTGCCAAGCGTGGAGATTACGGCAAATTCCTCCCATCATGGGAGAGGCTTATGTCCAGCAGTGGACGTTATGGGCTGTTGTAGTGTGTGTGTGTAGTACAAAATGCCTGTGCAAGTTATTATGATTAAGTAGCATTATATGGGGCGATATACGACGGAGCTACAGAAGATAAGAGCTACGACTTATGCATGAAGTTCTTCAGCTACCAAAAAGATCTTGAGCATGACATGACCACACATATATCTGCAATAAAATCATTATTCTACGACCTGAATACTGAATTAGAAGGAAACGATTTACCAGTAATCCTAGTAATTTGTAAGATACTGGATACACTTCCGGAACAGTATTTTGCATCTAAGTCAAGTTGGCTTTTGATGGCAAAACAGGATAGAAACATTGAGAATCTGACGATACAGTTATGTGCCTATGAAAGAGTAGAGTTTAGTACTAATGTGAAAGCTCTTGTAGTAAAATCTGAGAAGAGCAAGAACAACTTTAACATAAAACAATTAAAGTGTAAATATTGCGGACAGATCGGTCACATTGTCAAATACTTATAAATAAATATAAAGTAAAAAGAATATTTCGGTATTTGAATGGTAGTCGATATTACTGTATTAATACAGAAAAAGCAATGCAGAAATCGTCATCGTCTGTTACAGCGATGCGGATCATGGTGGTGATCCTGACATTGGAAGGTCAACTTCAGGACTTGTATGTGTTTACGGAGGTCCAATATCATGGAGAAGCAAATTACAGAAATCAGTTGCGATTGCTAGCATACAAGCCGAAATTGTAGCTGCTAGTGAAGCTGCAAGAGAAATAATAAGGGTTAAAATATTGATTGAAGGCATAGAGCAATCAACGATGACTCCCGTTCTCCATGTGGATAACGAGTCTGCCATCAAGCTGGCTCTGAATCCGACATATGAGTTCCACAATAGAACCAAGCATATAAAGCTAAAACACTTCTTTATACGAGAAGCCATAGCTGATGGGACTATGATGATTGCAAAGATTGGTACAGAAAACCAAATTGCTGATGTGTTTATTTATGTGTTTATTTGCTGATATACACCCGAACGTATCTAATCTATCAAAGGAATTATTTATTTCATTGGATTGGATTGTGTAGATTTTAAATGTATAAATCTCTTATATATACATATTCTATACTTATTAATCAAAATACTAACGTATTTAACTAAACCGTACTGTGCTCACTGCATTAGTAAATACTACAAGCAAAAAGTTATATCCAATTCAGAAACAAAGCAATAGCTATGAGCCGCGTGCGCTCGATTTTGAGCAAGTGTTGTGATGCCTAAACAAAAGCGTTTTAATAATGCAATTTCCAATTGCCGCTGCGCAAATAACAGGGGCAACAACGAGACCGAGTGTATTGCCAACAACTCACACTTTTGTTGTATCTACAATGTACTTCCTCCACACAACCAACCACTGCTACATTATAAAACGTAGCGAATGTTCTTATAAACAGGTGCAGGTTTTATTCTTTCGTGCTTACGTGGCTAATGACGAAAATTTAGTAAAATGTTTTCATTCATAGCATAGTCTATTCCTTGAGTGTTCTGTAGGTACAATTACTATCCATACTTTATTAAAATCGACAAGAACAATAAAAAAAATATAATTGTAGCAAATCTGAAGCATGAGAAACGTCGACTCTCGTCGATTAGATAAAATATGTAGCCTAAAAATAAATAAAGCCGTCGTCGATACGATTCAATGGGGTAACTAGGCCTAAATCCCAAAAGATTGCGAAAAAAAAATTATATACCTACATATAATCAATTTAAGAATATGGTAAAGGTTTTATTATTATTAAACACAATTTGATTAAAAACATGGACTGGACATTCACAACATTCTTACGAATGGAATTAATAAAGTGATAAAAATATTAATTCGATAAATAATCGGAAAATTGGTAATACGATTACATGAATATCTAATCTAATACCGAGACAAAAACCTAGATTTTCATAACAATGTTGAAAAACCAACATGTCGTAGCTTATTTCATTCGTAAGCACCATTGTGCTAATACAATAGCTACTCGTGTACATCAAAGGCTTCCTGGAAAAAAATTTGAATACGAGAACAATTTATCCTTCAATAAATTAAACCTGGCCAATGATAAATGAAAACAACAGCTCCGCATAAAGAATAACTTTGGTTGATTACTCAAGTTGTAAGTTACGCAAATCGGAAAAACTCTGTTATCCGGGAAAAAGCCGTACAAGTGACCCTCATTAACCGTATTGTTGTGCTTTTATCGTTCCCTCGCTCCGACCGGGGCAGCATAAATAAATCAAATTTAATTAACTCAGATTAATTTTCGCGGCGCCCGTCTCACCGCGCGTCGTCCCTTTTTATTTGCCCTGAGGCAAAATTGTACTCTGTTGAAAACTCTACCCGCCCGCGGTGATTTACTATGGATTCCTTAATAAAAAGTTTACACTAAAGCAAATTTCACATGTAGACCGTTGCTCTCAGCCAGACAAGCCATATAAGTCATTTAAATTACTTATTTATATTACGTACTGATCTTTTAACTTGTTTACTTATCGGGCTTCATTTTACCAATTAAGTAAGGCGAAAAATTAATGAGCTTCGACAAGTCGTTATTAATATATATTACATACCTACTGAAACATTATAACTGATAATTGGTGTAAGCTATAATAAAATACGAGTATTTCTAACCAATTACCAGTGGATTTTTTAATTAAGGTAGAACTAATCTTCTTCCTTTGAGAGCAGCCCTGGCCCGGTGGTGGCGGCCCCGACTTACGAACAGTAAGTCGTGGGTTCGAACCCAGACAGGCGCATTACTTTGTGTAATTTATTTCATCACTGCTGCTCTTAAAACGGTGAAGGAAAACATCGTGAGGAAACCGGCATGTCCTAGAACCAAAAATTCGAAGACGTGACATCTACCAAACCGCACTGGGCCCGCGTGGTTGATTATAGCCCATTCCTTCTCATTGAGAGGAGGCTGTGTCCCAGCAGTGGGAACATTATATAGGCTGATGATGATGATGATGATGAAATCTTCAGGTAAAATCAACGTGGATACAGACATACGATGCTGTTTGTGTCCATTCAATTTGACTGGAGCATAGTAGGGTATAAATCTAAAAACAGATATAATAATATATTCTGCCAGTAGTATAACTTATAATGAGTTATATTATCCGTGTCATTCGCTCATACGCACATAAAGTCGAGTCAACACTTATGTTGAATTTCATTAAACCTTCGAAAGTTGAACTACAGAATGTCATTTGGATTTGCGCAGTCCGTGGCCGGATAAGATGAGTGTTCGTGTAAACAGAGCCGTCCGGCTGGGTGGCACGCTGTCAAGTGGTCGGCACACATCGCCGCAACACCGGTAGCCGGTGGCCGGCAGCCCACAAACATATCCCGACTTACTTTCAACATCACAAATTCTATTGAGAGCACTCTGTGTTCTAGTATCTATATACAGCAGCTCGGGCTAATCTTGCGATGTAGCGGTGAAGCCGAGCAATATTGGCCTATTTGTTTTGAAGTGGAAGAATATGACCAGCGGGGTAGATATGAATTGGCTGTAAAGGGTGTTAAGATACCTATAATAGGAAAACTATAAAAAAAATAGACAACGACAAAGATTAATTTTACTAATAAATTGCGTCATAGACATCGTAGGCCCGGTTTTAGAGAAAACATGCTCAGTTCTTGACGCGTTTCATATAACGGCCGACCACCCACATGGTGTCGTAGAATATGTCACGTCAGCGTTGTTGACTGTGGGCCCTTCGCTACTACTAAACGTTACGCCCCGTTAATCTCGTCATTCGGAGTCACATACCAGCCCACGGGCGCCCAATTTCAGTTTTTTACTTCGAAAAAGGATTAACGAAGAGTTTATTTATATTAATATTGTAAATACATTCTACTGATATTTACTTTATCTTTCTGACGTAAAATTGTATCGTCTTGAAGGTATTGAACAGATTTTTGACTAACGGAGTTATGCCCGACTCGAGTGCACCTCTACCTACTACCTACTTTAATAACAGACCCCTTAACGAAGCCAAAAGGCACTAGTCCTCCCCGTGCGATATTTTTTTTTTCTGGACCATACCTGAGAACCTTCTAGTTACGGAGATATTGGGGGTCAAACTTCCAAGTTTTTAATGTTATAACTTTAAACACCTCTAAGATCCCTGTACTATTCAATGCATCCATCAGCATTTTTATGGAATGCGTTACATTGAGCGTGAACCGTGATTTTGCACCACAAAAAAGTCGTTTACCAGCAATAATTTTTGCCCAGAGTTACTTAGTTTAATGTACAGAATGTTTGGTTGACAGCTTCGTGAAGGGACAGTTACACCTTGGATTGACAGAAGTTGTTTTACCGTTCCGATTGATTAAGCTTCTAACCCTAAAATTAGCAACTCTATTTGTGGTGGTTCAAACTTCGTTTGAAATACTGTTAGAATAAAGTTCTAATCAGCTTGCACTACAAAGAGGTTGTTACGTCAGACACTGCGGCCGAATAGTGCGAAATGAGTGTTTTTTTTGCGATTTACACAAAATCTTGATTTTTCTATATTTATCTAAATTTTCACAAAATTGGTTGGACTAAAAAGTAAAACACATAAGCTTTATAGTTAGTTCAGTTAGTATGCTAAGTTTCATGATCTAATTTGAAGTACTTTTTGAATACCAGCGGTTTATTGTTCGATTTGGAGGTAACTTTGGTTTTTTTTTCTATCGAGAAAATTTTAAGGAATCGTGTTTTCGTCGCACATAGTACTTGGCATTAATCCTCAACTTTACCATATATTTATTTCAAAATTAATGCTGCAGTATTTTAGGCGTAACGGAGGATCATGCTAATAGCTAACAGAACGAAAAGTGTTTTTGTCAATAAACCAAAATTAACCTATGATTTAATTTGCTTTTCGCTTTGCCTTCGCAGGTTGAAGGATAAGTAAAGGTAGGTATAATAAACCCGCAAAACAGCCTAATATAGTAGTAAAAAATAATATAATTTAGGACATAAATTAATGTTAATTTGTTGATTATAGCTAATTATTTTATCAATAATAATGTTTATTCCTATTAAATTCCTATAGTCGGCGGTGATTGTTAATTTTTAATCTCAGCAAAGCAGGCTTATATGCGCCTCTACAGTGTACATATTTTTTGAATATTTAAATTGTGTTTATCATAAACAAAAAAAATACTTTTCGAAACAAATTAACATTTATTTTCGTGTCCTGTTTAAAAATATTTGATTTTCTATTTTTCATTTAAGCTGTGGCATAATACCTTTGCTTTTCCTTCAACCTGGCGAAAGCAAAGCGCGGAATAAAAGAAAATTTAATCAGTTTCCTAATAATTCATGACAAAAATACTTTTCGTTCTATTATTTCATTTGTTTGAAAGTGTATTCATAAACTTTGTTTATTACACGTTGTCGATTTGTATCAAAATGCATTATTTCAATACACTTCCTCGAAAAACTGGACTCTCCCGCTGCAATGACAAAGTTTCCCCACTTGTATCAAACTGTAATATTACGTAATCTCCAAAATGTTTCGATTTCTTTCATCAAACACAAAATACTGTAGGGAAATGAAGGATTGTTTTGTCTAATTCAATGAAAGGAAAGTGTCAAACACGCGTCACATACCAGTAAAAAATATTTTTCTTTATTACTTAACATTTTAACGTGAAGCCTTACACAACAAAGGAAAGAAAATACGGTTTTCTGTTGGTATTATGGACTAAGTAGATTTCCTATTTAACTTTGTTTGGTGAAAAATAGTGAAACAAAGGAACGTTTTAAAGTTCCATCATAAAATATCGCTTATTATATGATCGCATTGGGATTTGACAGCAACTTGATAGAAAATCGCTACATGTACTTATATTTTGGACGTGTTTTGAAGAAAGAAGAAGAAAAGAAGAAAAGTTTAAGGTACTGTGTTATGTGGGTATGTACCCCAACCATTGCTATGATAAATAATCTACCTGGCGAGCGAAACAGTACAAAGCAGTAAGCTTAAATATTGTGATTTCGGAACTTATAGCTTCCTAGAACAATTGCAAGATTCTGTCTTTTGTATAGATATGTACTAATTGGTACAATGAGTCATTGTTGTTATTTTAAATCTTCAATTCCATTCGTAGTAAGCACAACTTGGAATAAAGATGACAGTTTCCAGATAACACAAAGAGACATACCTCAACCCTCTCTTCTTTCAAGTCAACCCGCAACGCGAGCTGTTCTCTTAGAACTACATCAGGGTAGTGTGTCTTGTCGAAGGTGCTCTCGAGCTGTTCGAGCTGCTCCTCCGTGAAGATGGTACGGTGGCGGCGCTTGCGCTTAGGCGGCGGGCCCGCCAGCCCGGCCAACGCGGCCGCCGCGTACCCGCCGTACAGCCCCGCGTAGCCGCCCGCACCCGAAACCGCGCTGCCCACGCCGCTCACACCTGCGCGGGAAAGCGTTCTTGTGAGTTGTTAAACTTCATGAAATAAAAAGGACTTGATAATATTATACCCTCTACCGCTGTAGGTAATCCGTGCAAAAGTGCTAAATATAGCCGGATGATGTATCCTGCTAGGTAGAAAATTAAGTCTGCGACATTTTATTTTGGGGTGTACAAAATTTGAGGTTTTTAGCTGAATCTCATTTTTCAGATCGATAAAATAGGAAATTCCTGTATTAAGTAATTTATTGCAGGTTTAAGCTTGTGTTCAGCCATCAGACACAGATTGAAGATAAAACCCTGCGGAGATAATTATAATTCGGATAACCAAATCTTCTACTTCTTCTATATCGTGTGGTTAGTGCCTTACCTGGTGTCAGAGTTTTGATGCCGCCCATATTATGGGCCTCTGACTTGGCTTTACAAGTTTAAATGCCGTCAAGAAATATCAGGCATCTGGTTTCCTCACGATGTTTAATAACCAAATGATAATACAAAAATGATTATGCCGTTGTACATGAGCTTGATATTTTGTAATTTTGTGTGTTGGTATATCTTTTTTAACACCCTTGCTCGTAAAGCTGATATAATTCCACCGGTTTTAAATATGTAAAGCGGGTCATAAAAAACGCGTGTGTTACCAAAGCGAATAGTTAAGTTATAGTCCATACAAATTTCATAACAGTTATTTGCCATTTCAAATATGGAACTGATCGCCGCCGCACGACTCCAGCTAGTGAGCAGCGCGCTGTTGCTATTCAAATTTCGAACTAATCGCCGCGCGGCGCCAGTCAGTAGGCAGCGCTAGCGCGCTGTTAAAATGGCGGGAAAGCAACAGTGTGCATTCACAGATTGAGTTTATTTAAAATAAAATAAAAACAGTTTATTCGGTAATTTAAAAACTTGGCTGCATGCTCTAGCGTCTTTGCCAACATTTTCACGCAGCCACGGCAGAAAATAATCCTCGCGCCATTTGTCTCAAATTTTCTTTTCTTTGTAGGTACTTGTATTGTAAATATCTAAAAATGACAACTTTCAATAATGAAGATGAGCAATATATTACTTCAACTCCACCGGATATACTAACAGAAGCGCGAACCGCATGCGACAGCTTGCTGCCGTCAATATCCAAGGACAGATACTTAGCCACGTATGAAAATTTCTTAAAGTGGAAAAACATGAAAAATGCCAAGTCATTTTCCAAAAATGTAGTTTTGGCGTATTTTTTTTTCTGTTTCCTCGCAAATGTGTTAAAAAACGTCGTACGATATACGTGCGTATTGGTTATAACGCACTAATATCGTAATGTAATATTAATTTTGAGTAGAATAAAGAATAAGAATTATTATACATTTTTATTTTGTATAAATACCTAGTTACATATTTTTACCGGACACATATTGTCTATTTAACTGGGACTTTTTGGGAGACTTGATTGTCCTTATATGAGGCACTGCTGTAACCGGCATGTTGCTTAGACCTAATGTTTACATATAATTATATACGATTGTTTTGACATATTTCTTTTAATTCCACGTATTGTATTATTTTGATAATTAATTTTGACATTTAAATTTCTTGTAATTCCAAATTTTGTATTTGATAATTTATTTTGACATTTATTTATTTATTTCTTAATGTAATTCTGCAATTTTAATTATATGTGTTTGTATTTTTGTTTAATATGGGTCTCGGACCTGAAATAAATGATTTTATTTTTTATTTATTATTTATTTAATAACGAGACTCTTGTTATAAAAGGAGCCGTCTCATTCATTTCCTTCCTTGACAACTTTTGTGAACAAATTAGTTATTTGTTTTAGAAAATTGTAACAACAAATAAGTAGGTACTATATTAAAGTTATACCTATCTACAACTGCATTTTGAAATTTAAATATATTTTAAAGAAATCAGAATAAAAAGTAGGATGCGTCACCACGTATCAGTGTTAATACGCGTTCGAGTAGGCGGTGCGTGAAGATCTTAGAGCCCCATGAGATCCCCCGGGCCGCACTCCAAAGCGAACCGTTCAAAATATTAGCGCCAAGAATAAAAATTGAATATTTTTATACTGTGCTGGAAACGCGAGAGGCATTACACTGTATTATTTCTTAAAGGAGTATAAAAGCTTTTAAGGCCGGCGGCACGTTGCTAAGGCGCTATCGGCAGTATTCCACACGCGCCACCGCAGCACCTCCGCCCGGCTAAGCCCTATCGATTTTGAATACAATAAAATCCTATGCTACGCGAAAATGACAGTTGTGTTTATTGAGATATAGCAGACAGGTCTGCTGAGAATAACACAATATTAAAAGGTCATTTGTTATTTTTTTTAAAGTTAACTTTTCTATTTTGCAATAAATTTTACGGACGTCAAATCATTCATACTGACATGATACTTTAGAGCAATTAATGTTTTGACCCCTAATTGTAAATTAATTTGAGAAGCACCCTCAAAGAGGGTTGTCGAAGGGAGCAATTCAAATTAATTGTAATGTCAAAGTTCCTGCTTAAGGTGGATGCTCCAGGGTAGCCCGCGAAATTTAAATTTTCTTACGTTTTTTGCAATTTACAGGCCAGTACTAGGGTTAATGTTGATTACGGTTAAGGTTAATTATAATCATCAATACAACTCTCCAAGTTCATAAAGGTGTAGGAAACAAAAACAAAGCAGAAAAAGTCATTTCTGCACCTTTATGAACTTGGAGATTGGACTATTGATGATTTTGATGATAATAATTCTATAACTACATACGTCTTACAGCCGCGAATAATATTTTAATCAACATACAACCTAGCTGAGTGAGAGACTGGCCTGAAAATTGCAAAAAACGTAAGAAAATTTAAATTTCGCGGGCTACCCTGGAGCATCAGCCTTAAGGTGGATGCTCCAGGGTAGCTCTCTCAATCTATCAGTAATTGCCCTAATATGAATGTAACCTTCAATATTAATTAAACGAATTTGTTGTTAAACTTTCTTTCATTTTTGAGAAAAGCATTATACAAACCTCAACCGAAAGTTAGGTATGCACCTAACTTTCGAAATCTGGGTGTATTGTACACATCTGCGTACCTACCCCCTCACAGCACACAGGCGTGATGTTATGTCATAAACAATAAACATCCAAGCGATTGCAACAATGACTACAGATTTCCGTCTATTTTTGAAGAGAAGTTCAAATTCAAACGCCGCCGTAATTCACTATCAAATAGGAATCCAAGTCCAATGCCTGGTTCAGTAAAATTTGAGACAAATCAAAATAATAAACACAAACCATCACTATAGAAATATCGGAAACCAAAGTTCAAGCCGCAGCTAACCAAGTGAGCATGTGTGCACCCCACACACACTGCGCACACACACGCACTGCGCGCCTCCCCTCTTCCCCACTGACCGGGGTGGCAACTTGTAGCGAAATGCAATATGATTTACAACGAAAACGGGCGCTGCAGACCTTTGGGAATATGGATATATCATGAAAAATCAATTGGATGTATCTGTTCAAAATAAAATTATAACAACTTTTGAATAAATTTTCTATTCCTGTATGGTTTTACTTTTTCCATGATGAGTTAAAGTTAGTGTTGAAATATGAAAGTTTCGACGCTTTTTTCCAATTCTGCTTCCATACAGGGCTAGATAATGACAAGACCAGTTGATACAATTTTTAATTTTGAACCTACACCGTCAAACAGACGAGTAATCACCAGACTACGTTTGTATGGAAGAATGACTGACTTAAACAAACAGAAGTTGAGGGTTAAATGACGTATTTAATGGTTTCCTGATTGAAGACACAAAACTGTGTCTTTATTGTCATTATTCTGGAAGTAATTTATATTAGATTATAAGGTACTTATATTATGTTATGAAAGAAGCTTAATAGAGTATTTTCAATATTAATAGTGATAAATTGGAAGAAATTGTTAAATTCACACAGGTAAATCTTATTCTCAGCTCAGCAGAATCTAATAAAATCAGAATCTATACGTGACTGAAAATCGAGATAACACCGCTCACCGACGGCCCTTGACATTTAAATCGGAAAATTCGCCATATTGTGAAATCAAAAGCTGTTCATAAAATAGGTACGTTACTAAGTATATCATTGATAACCTTTTGAATTTACTAACAAATTGGCTACTTATTGGCTATTTATACTTTCAATAAGATTTAGATAGAGTTATTTAGATTATATATTTAGTCTAAGCAACCAAAATTACTTGCGAACTCAATAAAAGAAAATAAACGTTTGTTTTTGTTATGGCAACGATTCACCGAACCCTACGGATATTTTTAAGTTTTTAAATGTTCGCTTGGATAAGAGGAAAAAAGATTTTAATTGAGATAAGCCGTCTGCACCCTCGATGCGGTTTGGTGTGTATTCGAGGGATCGCCCGGGGCTTTCGCCGCCGATGTCTTGCACTCAGCCCCGCTAAAGTACATAGACAGGTAAAGTTTCATAAGTTCGTGACTAATACTGATAGAAACCGGTAGAAACCAAATCGATAAAAATAAATTAAGAATTATATTAAGAAAATAAATTAATTAATAAATAAAGTTAACCGATAAATCTTCAAGAAAAAAAAACATCGTAGCAACTGAAATCGGACCTACCTCTTCCACGGCCTTAGCGTTTTATAACATCAAAAATAGCCTAGATAGAGACAAAATACTGAACAATGGTGTCGATTCTGTTGTGCACAAACTAAACTTAATTTAGGCTATCGCTGTCTTTTTCTCTCTAATAAAACGAGAAAGAGACGGACGTAATTTAGAGCTGTCAAATTTAGTTGAACTAATATTTCCATACACATGAAGGGTGCACGTAAAAACATGTCACACGGTGAAGTGCAAAACATAAACTAGTTTGACATCTCTAACTTATTTCATAGCTATAGCCACCCTTTTCTCGCACTGCCTTTTAGTAAAAGATAGTAATAGCCTAAATTAAGTTTAGTTTGAGCACAAGAGAATCGACACCAATATCATTAAAAGTTCCCAAATTAATTTTAAAGCTACTTTTTCAATAAATGTGGCCGGTTTCGCCGAAGCTGCGGTGGTGAGCGTAAAACACATCTGCGACGATAAGCTCGCGTGGGACCGCTGGAGCCCCGCAGCGCCGGAGTCGTGACAGAAGCCATGCCTGCTGCATGTTGCTTGCTCGCTTGCATGCTGCATGCTTGCTTGCATACTGTATGCGTGGTTGCATGCTGCATGTTTGCTTATGCTTGATGCATGCTTGCTGCATGCTCGCTGCATGCTTGCTGCATGCTTGCTGAATGCATCCACAATATCCACATTCATGTTCTTATTCAACTGTTTTATAATGATTGACGCTTTGATTGATTGATTTTCTGCCTTTTAGTGACTGTCGATATGAAATGTATTCCAAAAGAAGATTCTAACTGTGAACTTTCTGCGATATGATGGTTCTACTTTTTAATTCTTAGAAATTTCATTAGAGCAATATTGTATGAAAATGTGTTGTGTTGAGAGAAGTTCGTAGCAAAAGCTTAGTAATACAAATTTGTTTTAAAAATATTATTAGAATCTAAACATTAAATGATTTAAATTCAGGATTTATAAATATAATTGAAAACGGTTTAGTCTTTTTTATATTATTGATTACAATTAAACCGTTTTCAATTATATCTATAACTAAATCAATTGTATTTAAGACAAATGGGTTTAGGGCTTAATGTATTTAGGGATTTCAATTTTATGGCATGTAATATTATGTGATATAAAGTTCGGGTAAGTTATCATTCAGACAAATGATGATTAGGACAAAAAAAATATGGCACTTTAGATTATGGATAAAAAAGTTAGGTAACACGATAGAGAACCTTTATTCTTCCATTCTCCTCTGTCAATCGTAACGCTATCATTTACTCCTATAATATCTTATCTTTCAAATCATTGATCCTCACACAATCCATCCATCGTTTCTTTGGTCTTCTTCTCCCTATCCTTCCATTAACATTTATATTCATCACTCTAATAAACTCACTCACTCCCACTGTTACTCTATTATATTTAGTCACATGCGATTCGTCCCTCTTCATCTCATCCTCTTCATACAGTCGATTCCCTTTCAACTTTTCTGTAACTGGCGCAACTTTTAATTTATAGAATATACTCCTTTCTTAGCTTATCCATTCTTGTCACCACCTCAACATTCTCGTCTCCGCTACATGCAATCTTTCTTCACAGCCCAGCATTCCGATCTAAACAGTACCATAGGTCTAATCACGGACATTGTATATTTTCACCTTTAACAACGGGAAGACTTGACGAAGCCTTACAACTGCTGCCTTACGCAACTGGATACTTCTGTCAGCTTTTTACTTAAAGTTGTGTCTACGGAGCTGAATAAGTTGCCCCCCAGATAGATGCACTGCACCTTCAAAATCTCGAGAACAAGACTTTTTTATGGATTAGTCTCCAGAGACCAGAGGCCAGACGTCAATTAAATTACTTTGATTATTTCGTCAAATTTTATAAATGAAAGTAGATCAGTGGAGCTTTTGTACCCAACCTGAATGATAAATGATGTTTATTTTGCAAGTAGGTTTTTATAAACACTTTTACACGGCATTTTTTAAAACTAGATGGGGCCGGTGTTTCGTACCTGACTACTCTGACAAGAAACAGCCAAAACAAACTCAGAGGTCATAGTCTCTTTTGAACTCCATGACATATCTTGCTCAATTCACATGAAGACCATGCAGATTAGTGTCTGAGATGGTCTTTTGAAGAAAGAACCACACAGATTTGAGTGGACCTGTCCAGTCAGTGCAAGCATTTGTCAGTTATCGTGTAGCTCGATATATAACTCAAGGAACTCAACGAAACGACGAACAATACCAAAGAAAGGACATTTGGGTAGGTCGCTTATTATAGTACTCAAACTGCCAGACAGTTGTGGGGAAAAAACAAACAAAAAATAAAAATGTGACCGACATGGTCGCCCACATTCACAATAATCAAATAAAATTAATAACAAGTACTTTTAAAAATTAATGTTAAAAAAAACCCACAAAAATCATTAAATGTCACAATGATATTAAAAAAAAAGTTAAATACTAAATAAAATAAGTGAATACTTATTTTATTTGCTTTACTTATTGTCAAATCAGTAAATGTCACAACATAAAATAATAAAAAAATAAAGTAAACAATTTTAAAAATATAAAATACTGAACTATGTCAAATCATTAAATGTCAGAGTGTATAAAATAAAGGAATTAATAAAAAACAAGCGAAGTCTGAAATTTCGACATTCACAGAGCAAATTTCATTGGAGCAGCTTAATCCCAAGCCTAAGCCAACCTAAGCCAAGTAAATGAAGTTCCATAAAAAATCGGTTTAATAAGGCATATTTTGCATTTCCTTCTTGGGTATTTTTAAGAGCATTTTTAAATAATCCAAAAATCTTTTCACATGATAAGATTTTTGCGACATGTATCAAAAAGGTCGTTGCCATGTCTGAAGTACGCTTCAACCTGCGTTAGAAGCATGCTTTGAAATGCATGTGCCCAGTCTCTTTCTGATCCTTTTAAATAAAATAATCTTCTTTCAATTACGATAATGTATGACTCGATGTAAAACTATGTTGCTCTGACATGATGAACCTATTATTATGCGTCTTGGTCCAAATAAGTAGGTTCAAAAGAATATACCAAGCCCTATACGTATGATCAAAATCAAAATCAAAATCAAAGCATTTATTTCAAGTAGGCCAGTTACAGGCACTTTTGAATTGTCGAAACAAAGATGAAAATTAAAAGTAGCTACAGTCCCAGTCACAAGACATAAAAACTGTGAAAGTACTGTAGTTGCATTCCCTAGTGTAGATCTCTATGGAGAAGAACGGGCAAGAAACTCCATGAACACTCTTTGAAATCAAAATATTGGTTAAATCATTCATATTGAGATGGTATATTATGTGAGAACAATGTAGCAAGATGTGCACGTAAAAGTGTCCACAGTAAAAACAAAACAAAAAAACACAATTCAAAAACTAAAATAATTCATTCAAATAAGCCATAGCAACTAAGAGATGGCCAGTCACAACTGACAGCGCCCGTTCACGAACATGACGCATGGATCAGCACCATTCAACTCAACCATTTTGAAGGGATCAGCCTGCGCTATGTAAAATTAAGTTTACCGAGAGAGATGTCTTAAGCGAATTAAAGAAATTGAATGTTTGCAAGGGACCAGGCTACGATGGTTTTCCATCACTATTTGTAGTAAGATGTTTTGCTGGCTTAGCTTTCCCACTAAAGTTAATTTGCAACTTCTCTATTGAATCAGCACAATTCCCAAATGAGTGGAAATTCGCGAATATTGTCCCAATATTCAAAAAAGGGAAAGCCAATGATGTCAAAAATTACCGACCAATATCACTTCTATCAATACATTCTAAAGTGTTTGAGTCGCTGGTATGCCCATACCAGCGACTCAAACACTTTAGAAAATATTGTGTTTTGATATGGGAGGTTAAAATAGGGCTATTTTAACCTCTCATATCAAAATACAATTAGCTCCCCAACAGCACGGATTCTGCAGTAGCAAATCAACCACAACAAACTTAGTACAATACGTTAACGACCTTAGCAAGTCACTTGACTCCCGTATGCAGGTCGACACCATCTACACTGACTTCATTAGCGCATTCGACAAGGTTGACGATATGGTCCTGTTAAAAAGCTCGAAGATTACGGCGTGCATGGCCACCTGCTTCGTTGGTTTGAATCCTATTTATCAGACAGAAAGCTAAGAGTAGTAGTAAAAGGATATGAGTCACAGCTGTTTACTGCCACATCGGGCGGACCCATAAGCGAACCTTGTGGTTTGCTTACTGGTCCTATTCTTTTTTTGATCTTCGTCAATGATATCGTAAATTCCATAAAATACTGCAAATGCTCCACGTTTGCAGATGACTTAAAAGTGTATAAAGAGGTTAAATAACATCATGACATTGCTCAAATTCAGGAGGACCTGGACTCGTTAGCCGATTGGTGCTTAAAGAACAGGATGTCCTTTAACGCCAGCAAATGTTATCACATCTCATTCACGAGGAAAAAAGGGCACTACTCTCAAATTATACACTTAATGGTGTCTCACTTGTGAAAGTGGATACAATTCGAGATTTAGGGGTACAGCTCAATAGTAAACTGACTTTCAGAAATCATTTCGTCAAAATAATTTCGAATCCTCCAAAATGTCTGGTTTTGTCAGAACATGCAAAGATTTTCGGTGTACGTACCTCAACCCTCAAACTTTTGTACAACACACTAGAACGAAGTACGTTAGACTATGCGTCTCCCGACTGGAATCCCAAGTACCGTGTCCATGAGCGCATACATAAGAAATACACTCGGTATCTACGATACAGATGTGCTTACTGTCCGAAGAATGCTCAAACTCAATACCACCAGCGGCTGTATCTCTTCAACATGACTTCTCTCGAACTACGCAGAGATTTGTCTGACCAAGTTTTACTTTTTAAAATTATTCGAGATTCGAGAGGTTATAATGAAATCAGCACACGTTCCAATGATACCGACATATTCTGCACAATTTTGCAAAAATATACTGGCTTTTAAAGAAAACGCAATTATAGACTTCTAAAAGGTTGGGGGTACACATAAAGTGCATCGTCAAGTGAGGGAAAAAAAAAGCATTCACTGGTAATCTCTGGTCAATCACATAATCACGACGGTTAATGTTTCTATTGTATTATTTTTATTTTTTTGCATTATTTCATTTGCATTAGTTCATGATTGCATTTTGTTCATGTTTGCATTTCGTTTTAGTTATCACATTATATTGTCATCTGTGTATACTTATTTAGTTTAGTTTGTAATTTTATTTTGTAATTAGTTTGCGTTGTGTACTTGCTTTATGTTAAACTATTATAATTTTGGTAGTTTTGTGTTCTCTTATAATTGACAAGTTTACTGTTATCTTAAAATTCTACTGTGTTTATTGTATGTATTGTATTAGTGATTAAGTTGTTGGAGAGCGATAAATAAATAATTTAATTCATAAAACATTTTAGTCGCTCAAGAAAGAATACAATGTTTAATGTCCGACTTTATAGCTCGATCCACCTCCCCTATACGGCGTATGGCGTATGCTTACGATGCTCAACGCCCTCGTGGAGACCGGACTTGTTTGCTGATAAACGGAAGACGATAATGTTAAAATGTTTGTGGTTCTGTGAGAAGACTAGGGCGTCCCGCTGTTACCCTCCCGCGCCCCGCCTGAGACAATGCCCGAAATCGAGCTGTACTTATGTGTCGTTTTTGTTATTGTCAGTCAGTTTCGCAAAGGCGACGGGATAACGCGTCTATAGACTTTGTTATTGTGTAGTGTTAACTTGTGACTGTGAACCAGTGTTTAAGCAGAACGTGCTTTTTCTTCAGTAGGCTATTTATCTAACAGAAAAATAAATTGAAATTATTATTATTTTTAAAATTTGTATTAAAAGTTTTTGTATTATTGTGTTATATAAATACTTTTAATTTTTTTTACTGTTTTTCAGAAATTGTTATTAACCATTGATTTATTTTGTTACTTGTTTAGTTTTAAGATTTTTTGATTGTTTTTTTATAATTTATTATATAAGAATGTTACTAAAATTATTACCAAATGATTGCTAGCTAGTTAAGGTATACTTTACTTACTTACATTTCTACAGATACCTATATTGATTTTTACATTCAAATAATAATAAGAAATTTATATTTTTTTGATATTGTACAAAGTCTATGTGAAATGCCTTCCTGCAAAAAGAGTAGATTAAGTTTAAGTTTTCATTATGTTCCTAATTCCTAGTCCTACCTAAACAATCAAGCAATACCAAATTATTTTATAAGAAAGCTATGTATAAAACGTATTTAGTTTATTATTTTCAATACGAACAATAAAGACTGATTTGAAAAATATAAAAAAGGCGTATTTTATTGGTTTTATTAATATCCTAATTGAACTTGCGTTCCATACTTACTTGTAATGGCAGCTCGATCACGGTGGTGACGGAAGTAACTGGTGCTTATAGCACAGGAGTCCTCCTAGTTCAAGCCCAGTTGCACTTGTCTTGTATCTTGCCACTAAGTTAGACTAATTAAGGTAGAATAATTGTAAATAGGTTTAAGTCTTAAACAATAAATATTGTTTATTGTTGTTTATACCGGACTACCGGTATAGATACCTACCGGGATCACGATATTGACTTTTCCAATACCGGTATTGATACCGGTATTGAAAAAATCCGGTATTTGAAAGCCCTAGAGAGGACCGAGTAAAAGGATTACTTAACTTAATTGTTAATGCTGTACGAGTACATTGTAAAAAATAAATAGTCCTGTGCTACGTCGTAGCACAAGCTACGATTTTTCGTAGCTGCATACCTACTATCTAGCTGACACCGTGCACTCTTGAAGATCATCAGTGTACAGTACTAGCAGGCCATAAATTGTACAATAATTTCAGTTTTTTTGCGGTTTGTTTTCTAATGGGTGACCCTGACCACTGAAAATCACTGTCCTGGGGGCGCTCAAAACAAAGCATTACGGTGCTTGGAAAGCCTGTTATCACAATCACGAAGCGGCGTACAGATACCGACAATAACGCATGTATGTTCCGTTCCTTAGTTAATATATACGAGTAGTTTGTTTTGTATTGTTTAATATGTGAAAGTTATCTATTACATTTGTTTAGTTTTTAGTAAACGACCGAAGCTTTTTCTAGCTAGTCAAGGTTTTTGAAATTGCGCAGAAAACGTCCAAGCCTCTCTACAATATTATTTCTTCGCAATATTTCTTCGTTCCTGGTTGAATAACTTGCGTCGGTCCACTCCACTCCAAATTCTGTTCAGTCTTTTGTCTACAGAAAAAAAATAACTTAACATTTTCAGGCAAGTTGACCACACAAACCGGTAAGGAACCTGTGTCTGAAAATTAATAAGTAACTCAGCATTGTTGTAACAAATTTCGTGAATAAAACATTTTGTATTTGTATTCACGTTGTTTTTTCATTTTGTGTTTTTTTTTTGTATTCTACCAATTATTTTACATCTCTAGCGTTGCAAAAGATTTTTTTTCAAAAACATAACCCAGCAATATTGATTGGTAAAACCAATACTCTCTAACCGCACCTGACATAACATAATATTCTCCCAACATTTTGCATTGATAGCACAACAAGGGGGATGTTAAGCACTGATCGAAAAGTTCCAAGTGCCTAATTGCATCATTTGAAAAGAAACGCAATTTAGCTAAATAATGATGTAGATATTTAAGTAATTTTTCAGAATATTAGTTTTTCTGACAGTTTTGGTCACGGTGGCTTTTTTCAAGAATCCAACGCTCGAATTTGATAAACTCTAAAGGTGTCAAACTAGCCAATCAGATTATTTGATAAAGCTGCAAAATTACTAGTTTTACAAGTGGTGTCAAAATATAAGACGCTGTCGTTTATCTACTTCTGGATTAACTATCATTAAAAACAAACTTAAACTGCTCCAAAACCTACCTGTTAAATAAAATAGCACACAACCTTCATCGTCATTTTCTTGTCCTTTTCCCAATTCATTTGGGGTCGGCCTTTTACCAATTCATTTGTCTTGCCATATCATCCTTTACACAATCCATCCATCGTTTCTTTGGTCTGCCTCTACTCTACTCCTATATCAACATTCATGCCAAAACTTTTCTCTCGACATTTTCCTCATTTCTCGGCATCACATGCCCATACCACACAAATTTTCAGTCACCGGCGGCGCCACTTTCAGACTTCCTCTTATTTACTCATTCCTTATTTTATCCATTCGCATAACACCACACATCCCCCTTAGCATTTATTGCTTTACAGTCTTAGTTTTGATGATAATAATGACTGAACTTGGGACGAGGTCCAAAGGCGTCAATTCTAAGGTCTTCCTACAAAAATTGAATATACTAGTAATATAATATACATTCAGGATACATTTAGTTGGTATCCCTTTAAATACTGGTCGAATTATGGATAATTTTACACATCACAACATGTACGTATGGCTGTTTGAATGAATAGCTAAAGATCGGTAATGGGTATTTATTTATGTAACTTATTACAACATTAACATTTTTATCATCGTACACATTAACATTTTTTTTAAACTAGGTGATGTCGGTGTTAACCTTACGTATCTGACTATTTGACTAATCTGGTTCAGGTCTAAAGAATACCGACGATAGTCTCTTTTCAAGTCCAGACATTCTTGGTCAGGTCATGGGAGGACCATGCGTCTGGGCTGTCAATGTCTTTTGAAAAAAAACACACTTATTTCAGTGGACCTGTACAGCCAGTGTACGCATTTAACATTGATCGTCTAGCTCTACTCAGAATTTCCGGCATTCAGTAACATATTCAATGAACAAACTGACCTAGTTGTTTAGACAACTGTTAGTCTTCACAAATATTATGTTCTTTTTAAATGCGGTATTTACTAAGATTAAGGTGGCACATTTGGCGGTGAAAGATTGGCGAAAGCTAAATGTACGATTCCGAATGTAACGGCAGACTGCAGCCGACTGCAGCGTTGCAATCAATGCAGATGACATACAGTGCCACTGCAAATTTGATTTAGAACTTCATTTTTGTGAAGATTTACGGCTCCCCATCATCAGATTCTCAAAAATCATTTGTCAAACCAAATAAATAAATCTTCTTTATCAGTCACTGTTGCAACACGACTGGTATGCTATATGAAGTCACCACTCGAGCGCAGCAGCAAGCGGTGGGTTCTAACTCCCTCTACGGATGTGCTTTCAAATAAATACCTAGAAACCAAAAGTATCACTGCATCCTGTCATTATAGTGGGGCGGTATGCCGCAGCCGTCTGCGGTCTACGATCTCCACAAAAATTTACCTTAATTGTCTTAGTTATTTGAATAAAACAATATTTTAGTGGTACATTTATAAATTAAAACATTTGTTATTTTAATTTATAAATATACAATATAATATAAACTTAACCTAACTTAAACTAATTAAAACTGAAAATAAAGTAAAAAAATGGCGTCAAAAACTCCTCAACGCTCTCAACTGGTAATGTCCCCAAGAGATTGGCGGCGTTGCCGCGTTGTATGGCAACGCTTAGCCTCTGGCCATGGTAAAAGCCAGCCCTTCGGTCATAGGAAGTGTAAACTAAGCGTTTTGAAATTACCTTGAAAAGGCTGTGACTGTGAACACTCGGACCGTGGGGTCCGAGTGTTCACAGTCACAGCCTAGAGTTTCAATCCCAAACGGCTCAAAAACATCGTAAATATAGTAACCAGTAAGGTTACTATATTTACGCCGCTTGAGGTACTCCGCAGCCGCAATGGCAGCGCCAGCACAGCACAATACTTGTCTTAGTCTGATTACATCATATATTATATCTGTTCCCAACTACACACATCAAAAATGTCTAGGGATCAAGCATTTTTATGCGGATTTCTTGAGATTGAGATGTGGCTTTGTAATAAATTTATGATTTTATAAATTTATATGAATCCTTTTTGGTGCATTTCATAATTTGAATCAGGAACTCTCAATCAAATTCGAGTAAAAGATGAAAATAAGCTGTCAATATTTTCCCTATAAAAACATACAACGCATTGAAGACATTATTAGTGCTACTGTTTCCCTACTACTGATTAAAACCAACGTTATTATGGAGCGGCGACGTCATTTAAGCAGGGAAGAAATGCTCAGAGCCGTGGGAATGATAGAAGCTGGTTCCCGGCAACGTACTGTAGCTTTAGCTCTGAATACAAGTCAGAGTGTTATCAGTCGACTTTGGACACGTTACCGAAGCACTGGTACCGTGGCTGAGCGCCATGGAGGACGGTATCGCTGCACCACACGGAGACAAGACCGATACATTCAAATCTTAACTCGAAGAGCTCCAACAATAACCGCCATGATGTTAGCCGTGAGGCTTCATCACTCTTCAGGGAACTTAATTAGCGACCAAACAGTCAGAAACCGCTTGCATGAAGTGAACCTTCATTCCCGAAGACCGCTACGGGTACCACCTATAGCAATGCACAATCGTAGGATTCGATATCAATGGGCTCTTGAACACAGAAATTGGGCAGAAGAACAATGGCGTTTCGTGTGCTTTTCTGATGAGTCTCGTTTTGGTATGAGACCGGATACAAGACGTATACGACACTGGAGAACCCCTGGACGCCAACAGCGATTAAAATCCTGCCAGGAAGTCCATCCTTATAGTGGTGGAACCATCATGGTATGGGCGGGTATTTGGATCGGCGGAAGAACTGAGTTGATTTGGATCAGAGGCAACCTCAACGCTCAAATTTATGCTGAGACGATTGTATCAGACGTCATCGTTCCTCTACAAGTGCAAATCGGTCCCTTATTTCAGTTAATGCATGATAATGCACGACCGCACACCGCAAGAGTTGTAAGACAGACTCTCGCCGCAGCTAACATCAATGTCCTGCCCTGGCCTGCTCAGTCGCCAGACTTGAACCCGATTGAGCATGCATGGGATATGCTACAGAGAAGAGCTCTGCCGAATATGGAGGGTATCCAGTCGCAAGAAGACCTTTTTTTGTTGTTGCAACGAACATGGGCGGCCATTCCACAGCGTGATTTGGATGAACTCATTTTGAGTATGCCAAACCGATGTTCTTGTGTTGTTAGTGTTCGCGGTAGAAACACGGATTATTAATTGTTTAAGTTACCCAATAAAATTTTAAAGAAAACTGTTATTTCAGTCTTTTTTTCGAACTTTAATGTTAGTGGTTCAAATGTCAAAAATCCCTTTATTAGGAAAATGGCAAATTTCTTTATTAATGCAAAGGTGACTTGGTTTATCGTTACTGTGACAAACGAAAACACTTTATTTGATGAATCCTTAAAGAAAATTTTAATTAATATCAATCAGGAGAAAAGTTATTGCAAAAATATATGTTGATCCCTAGATACTTTTGATGTGTGTATTTTACTCAAGTATACCCCTATGTCACGAGCCGCACGTATTATTAATTCGAAAATAACGGAAGATATATTTGGGCTAAACCTGCCGAGATTGTTAAAATTTGAGTCTGTAATTGTGTATAAATAGTAGTTTATTTAAAAAAAAAAATATTGAGGTTGGGTCCAGTCTGATCAGATACAACCGAAGCGTACACATAAAGCGACTGTCTATCTGACTTCCATAAGCCTGTAGCAGGATAATACGATGCCCTTTGGTAACACTAGAAGTCTTCAGATAGTCAGGGCCCTTGGGACCAGTATAATCTTGGTCGTCTTTTCTATCTATATGAAGGACTTTTTAATTTATTTATGCACACACTAAATACAGAAAAAAAGAAAGGATCAGAGGAGGAGCTCGTGATGCGAAAATGAGTGTGGACAGCTATAGGAAGATAGGCAGATCAAAGTGAGTGTGGACAGCTATAGTAAGATAGGCAGATCAAAGTAAGTGTGGACAGCTATAGTAAGATAGGCAGATCAAAGTGAGTGTGGAGTGTGGACAGCTATAGCAAGATAGGCAGATCAAAGTGAGTGTGGACAGCATTAATAAGATAGGCAGATCAAAGTGAGTGTGGACAGCTATAGTAAGATAGGCAGATCAAAGTGAGTGTGGACAGCTATCGTAAGATAGGCAGATCAAAGTGAGTGTGGACAGCTATAGTAAGATAGGCAGATCAAAGTGAGTGTGGACAGCATTAGTAAGATAGGCAGACATGAGGACCCCATTGTAAGCTTAAGTCGAGCGTGATTCCCAAGAAAACTCTCTTGATTCAATATTATGTCACAACTACATTTGGTAGAGCAAATCTAATGCACTTAGTTTTTATTCCATTTAGCACAAAATTATTAGCGATAAACCAATTGTGTACCTGCAGTAGGGCGTTATTTCCGTCGTCATGATTAGTGGCACGTCTGTTTATCCTAAATATTAAAGAAGTATCGTCAGCAAACAACATCATATGCGGATGGTTGTTAAATAAATGGGGTAGTAGGTCATTAACACTAACAAGAGGAAGGGACCCAATATCGAACCTTGTGGTACACCCATTTTTACTTTTAAACCCATTGAGTTGACTCCATTTATTTGTACCTGCTGCTGTCTATCATTCAAATACGGTTTTACTAAACTGAGCGCAAGTTTACCTAAACCGTAATGCTTAAGTTTCAAGATCAGGGTTTCGTGTGATTTACGCAATCAAATGCCTTCGAAAGGTCACAGAAGATTCCTATGGCATCTTGCGCCTCTTCCCACGCAGTAAATATGTGTTTTAATAAAGTGACACCGGCGTCAGTTGTACAACGTCCTTTGGTGAAACCATACTGTTGCTCGTGTAATATTTTATTGGTGTTAAAATGGTTAAGTATTTGATTGAGCATTATCTTTTCAAACACCTTGCTGAAAACCGGCAACACGGATACGGGCGTATAGTTATTGGTGTCCTTACTGTCCCCGGATTTAAAGATGTAAGATAGGCAGATCAAAGGAATGATGGATGGATTATGAAAAAGGTGATGGCTAAGAAGGAAATTCTGAATTTTAAGATGTTGAGTATCGAAATGAAGAATAATATGTAAGTATGGAAGAAAAATATGCGCTGCTTATATCAGCCTTTTTAATACCTATTTCTACGGCCCATACACAATTACACATGCTTACTCTTTGGGAAAGTAAGTGGTCTTTATCTACTAATCCACCGCGGGAGCCAGCGCGGCCTGGTGGGGTTTATCAACAGTCATTTGTCATCAAGATCAGCCTATAATGTTCCCAGTTTCCCAGCGCTAGGACACAGGGAAATCAGGAAAATGTAACGGTTGCAGTGACTATGCACAGTTTTTTTGGACTCTTAAGTTTTGTGTTAATTAACAGCATTAACAGTTAATGTAGTTTATCCAGTTAAGCAAAGGCTCATAAAAAGTAATCCTAGTTCTTTATTCACCTAAGTGGATCTCTAAAATAATGTTGATTAGGATTAGTGTCTTAATAAAAGTTACTTCATACCAAGTTATTATTGAATATTTTTAAAGGAATTCAATATTTTGGAATAAATTAAGAAAAAATAACAAATTAATATTGTTACTAAACAGTTTCAACGTTGTAGAAATATTTGACGAGAGGAGGAAGACCAAAAGAAACGATGATTGGTGGATTGACTAAAAGATGATATGGCATACAAAGAGAGGTGTCTGCTGCGGAGACGATTAATAGATCAGTATGGAAGAAGAAAATATTCTGCGCCGACTCCAATAAATTGGGGTCAGGAGAAGATGAGGAAGTACTTTCACCTACAACTGACTGGGCGATTGTAGCAAAATAATTTAAGAAAACTAGTATGTTAACTTATAGCAAGCGTAGCATAAGCTGCATGTTCTAGTTCATTTTAGTGTTGTTTTTATTTCACCTACCTATTAATATCATTATATCACGGGTAACGTTTCAGTATGATCTGTGTCGATACTGTAATACAACGTGTAAATAATGCTTACAATGACAATCATTTGAAAAATTAAACATACTTGTAGAAGCATATAGATATAGGAATCAAGGATATCAGAAGGAGGAATCAGAAATATTGGATCAAGTTTTGAAACTGAGAACTAAAAATTTAAAAGTAATCCACCTTCATAACAAAGGGAGGTGGATCAAGTCCAGGTGTAGTCCATTTTCAATGGTTCAAAATGTTGTATTGGGTAGAATTAAGTGTTTATTAGACTTTAGATTAAGTCAAAGATTTTTTTTTCGCGATAGTATTGCTTACTTCACCGAACTGAGAGAAGACGAGCTAGATTCGGGTCCTTAATTCTTAGTAAATGATGATTGTCAAGGTGCTTACCTAAGCTGTTGGCAAACGTACCAAAGAGGTCATGTGCTCTATGGAACGGCGAATGCGCCAGGTGCTGCAGCTGCAGTGGAGGCAGCGGTGGATGTGGGCGCGGCGCCAGGATGCTGTCGATGGTGAAGAGCGGCGCGGGCGGCCGCTCGGGCAGCGAGCCGCCCAGGAGCAGCGCCGTGCTCAGCAGCGCCGGCGCCTCGCGCGACCAGCCGCCGCCCGCGCCGCCCATGCCACCCTCGCCGCCGCACGCGCCCTGCGTCGCCACCGCGCTGACCACGACCGCCACGACCCTCACCGACCCCCACACACTCGCGCCGCGGCACCAGCCCGCACGAGCCACCACATCATACCAAATTTAATAAAGTTTTAACGAACATTGCCAACACTCGTTTTACAATTTAATCACTTGGTCCAACTAAAATGCGTTAATTATTTTAATCAGCGCTCGAATTAACTATTAGCCTCGAAACCGGAAAAGTGTCGATTTTTGGTGTGATGATGGGATAATGCTCGGGTGATGCGATTGCGAGCAAATCGTTTTAGTGAGTAAGAGCGGGCGCTGCGCGAGTGCCGGGCGGCGTGTGTGGGGTGAGCAGCGCAGGGCGGTCGAGGGGCGTGGCGCGCCTGGCCCCGCCCCGAGCACAGCTTAATGGATGTGACAATACGACGCCGACGCTCCCGAACAGTTGATATAATAGTAATCTGTGTATCCCACTCCGTAAGTTGTAATCTGTTATAATGAAACGCGTAGGTATGTTGTGCCGAGCGCGGCCGTCGCGCGTCGCACCGCGCTCGCTGGACCGGCCAACCGACATGTTCATATTAATACGTGGTACTACCACATCACATTAACAATAATCAGAATATCTGGCACTTACATAAAAATATTATTAACTAAGTAGGTACGTCTATATATAATTCCAGCAGGTACTTGTTACGCTCTATTTACCTCTTTTTCTAACCATGTGACAAGAGAGGCAGTGTAGATCAAGTCTAATTGCTAAAGTGGATTCTCTATGTACGTTTTTTTTTAAAGATTGTGTGCGGCTGCCGTTAGTTGTTAGGTATTTATAGGTTTAATTTTAAGGCAGAAAAGAAGCAAATACCATACAATTTATGACACGGTTAATTTACTTACCATTCAATGAACATACCATATTATGATATTGGTCAGATACCTAGGCTCCATTATTCAGCTGCTTCCGGTTTGACTCGAAGCCGACCCTAACGTAAGTAGTTGGGAAAAAGCTAGGTAGATGATGATAATGACGAGCATACCTACCATATTATCGCTTGTAAAGGAAACCGACCTCTTCCTAAAACAAATCATATTGGTACGTCTACCTACGTATCATTGTACTACAATGATGACGCAGCACATGCCACCGACGTATCAGGCTGTACGACCACCGCGGCCACGATTATCTTTTACTCTATTCGCACCTTTATATGTTTTAAATGTGTACCTACCTCCTAATACAGGCATAATACCTCCTCCACTTCCGAGGAATACGGGATGATCACAACTCAGCCTTTTTGTGACAATTGTGGAGACACGAGGGATTACAACTTGTACCTAACAGCGAACAAATTGAATAAGTTGTTTTGTCAAAAGTTGCGCCCGCGGCGTTCGCGCCGTGTTCGCCTTTTTGCAGCTTATGAGAATCGTATAACAATATCTAATACTCACACACTAACACACATCGTCTATTATACGGATAAAGGGTAAAAAAAGTCCTTGTCAAACTCTGGATGTAAAAGAAATTAAATGGGTGTCATGAAAAGAACATTGAGTTAAAATAAATAAATAAGCGCGATTCGGGATTAACAAATAAACGAAAAAAAGTTTTCTCGTTAGTTTACCAATAGTTAGTGCAAACAGAGACAAATGAGTTCAATTATTCCATAAATAAGTACCTAAAGAATGCTCCAAATACAGTCTCGAGCTAATAGCCATCCTAAATATTCCTGTCATATTCCTTTGTAATTTGGTAGAGTCGTTTCAGTCAGTTTGGAACTAGTGAGAAGTGTTGTAGGTCATCTCGCGTTGAAAAGTTCCCCATTAGTGATGTATACAGTATGAGGATGACCTTGTGCATTAATAATGTCCACGGCTGTGTGACTGTGTGTCGTTGCGTAGACGAGTGTCCATTCGAGGCGGGGAGGCGGCGCGCGGCGGCCGCTCGCCAAATATTGACAAAGGTGGGAGCGAAACCCGAGCGCGACTCTGTTTGCCTGTAATTGATGTAATTAGTCGTGTCGCCCAGCTGCCAGCGATAAAACCTCCGATCCAATGTTTGAACAGTTAATATGATACTTTTACGAACCGGAAACATCTTTACGGTGTTCTGTTCCGACAAATATTGGTCACTCGACGATGCGTGACAGTAAGTCAAGATTACCTGTAAAATCAAGGTATATTTTTTTCTACCAAATGAATGCAAACAATTTAAAATTCGTTTACGAAACGGCAGAAGTAAACAGAAGCTTATTGCCTCAGTTGTTAAAACAACATTCGAAAATATTCTCTAGTTGGGGAAAATATGAAGACTGGTTAAGCGAGTTGCATGAAGTATGATCTGCGTCAACTATCAGATGAATAATACAAAACCAACTACAATTTTGGAACTCTTACCTATTGACACATCATAAATACTTCATATCCGCATCACAAGATCCGGTCATGTTAGTTGAATCAAAATATCGATTTGGCATTAATATTGCCAACATTAACCAGTACCGTGGGACGGCATAATACATGTAAATAATGCACACATTTGGACGGCCTGCATGGATGTCGCCGGCTTGTTCCGCCGCGACAGTAAGCAGCTGCCAATCCCTCTGGTACAAGCCAATGGAAAATTAACTCTACATAATACGGCGATTATCCGCGTATGACTTAATACAGGACACACACAAAGGGCATAAGCATTAAAATAGCTAACAATGGCGGGATTATCCGGGGCTAACCTCCTGATGGCTAACAATGTGTTGTTCAAACCACGTTCGCCATGCTGTAAACATTATATGGGTATCGATATACACATGTATTTATAAAATGCGCTACAATGCAATGTGCGCTTTTAATACTTACATGCCAGCGGAATATATGTATAAATGATGAGAGGACTTGAATGTGGGATAGAAACCTTCTACAGGGAAGAGGTGGGTATCTTTACTTTAGTAAATAACGTGACCGTTATTTACCAGAGTAATTCGCTTAAAATCGACCACTTAATTCAACAAACAAAATCCTGGAGAGAGATGAGGAGACTCTCAAAAACAAAAGGAAGAAATAAGCCACGGGCCTTTCTTATTGGATAATTTCGGATCCGATCTTAATATGTACCTATAAAAATGGATCACACGAAGAGATACCTAATTTGATAAACCCAAGAGATACCCAATCTACCTACACTGACTCTTAACAGAACCCCTTCTCACAGTATCCTACTCACCTATATCTAAATATTATTTTAATCCTAAGAATTGTTACAGTAATAACAGTGTTAGCCAAGCACACGCTAACAAGATTGAGTGATGTATGGCTAGGCTTCTTAGCGCCTAATGCCCTTAAGTACGGCGCCCTGGATGCACTAAGAGCATTAGGGCCTTGCGACTTACTGCAACTGGGGCTCCGGCAAGAGTATACGATTTCTTTGTACAGATTTACGAGTGAAAACTGCTTATGAACAATGTAAGTGATTTTATATGATGAGTACTTGGAGAAAAAACATAAAATCCTATTTTTAATAGACATCAAGGGGTACCTAATATTACCTATACAGCTACCCCTAGAAGTATATTAAAAATTTACAAAACAGTACCTCCAAGAAACAGAGAATTCGTGTTTACCTACCTACGATAATAACTTTCAAAACCTATCAACCCAACAATAGTGGACACGTAACGTTCACATACAATAAAGAACCCGGATGTCCACAAGTGAAAACCTGAAGAAACCAAGAAAAAGGTAAAAAAAAAAGAATTTGCAATTTGACTTCAAGAAATAATTAATGTCTTTTCTATGAATAAAACGTTTTATTGCTACACACTCACATGTGCTACGTGGCTACGAAAATGTGCTACGGCTACGAAACTGCTACACTAATTTTATAGCATCTACGAACTACGATCTGTGTAGTGATGTGTCACGTCGAATTTCATAATTTCTAAAATTCCAATGATTTTCTTTAATTCTGATAGCTAGTTAGTTTAGTAACTAGCAAGGTACGACATAACCTAACGCTAGTTATGAAGCTATTTAAATAGAACCCTGCCGGGGCCAAGTGTCGATCGTTAGGGTAAATTAAAGAGCGGAGGGGTGGGCCGGGTTTATTCTTACCACAAATATGACTGACCTAAACTGTGCTGTCTGTATAGGTATATTATGTACTGATATCCGTTAGGTATCGCAGCCGAACCCGTGACATAGAGACTCAGCTGCAGCTTTTTTATTTACTTATTTATCTTGTTATAAATGGTAAATGTAATAATATTGTGAAAATGGCTTGTCAACCTACTTTTAATTGGTAGGTATTATTTAAAACATTTATACAAGGTGTAAACGGCCTCTTCACGAAGCCGACAACCAAGCGTTCTGAGGCCCTAGCATGAGCACGCGGTTTAAACGTTACGTAAATATATCGATTATAAAAACGTTTCACTTATGATATTTTCATAATTTTAAAAATGTAGGTATTCATATCTTTAGTTGTTACTAATTGTACTTGTTGCGTTACGTTTATTCCGCGCACTGGTGCTAAGGCCTCTGTACATCGAACCGAGCAAGTCTACGCAAAAAATATTACTGAGAAACAACTTTTTTTTAGGGTGAGGAAACACGTCTTAAAACGGTAGGACTAAATGTAATGCATTGAATAGTACAGTGGCCTTGGAGGTACCTATTTAAAGTCAAGTTATAACATTAACTTGTATTTAAAAAAAAAACATGTTAACTAGTTGGAACTTTGACCTCCAATAACTAGAAGTATGATCCAGAACATAAAATGATCGCAATGACGAGGACGAGAAGATCAAGTGCCGTTCGGGTTCGTTAGAGGTCTTTTTACACCCAGTTTACACCCATAACCACTGCTCTCAAAACGGTGAAGTAAAATAACGCGAGGAAACCAGCATGTCCTAGAATGAAAAATTCGAAAAATGCGATTTCGCAGATGTCACATAGGTACATCTGCCAATCCGCACTGGGCCCGCGTGGTTGATTTTTATTTGATTCCCACTGACAGAGTGGAGGCTTGTGTTACAGCAGTGGGAACATTATAGGCTGAATATACTATGCTTTATGATAAATGTAGAATGGACACAGCAGCAAAATTGGTGAGACAAAGTATTTAATTTCCTCAGCTATAACGGATTTCTATTCGGGCAGAAGATAACATCCCAAGGATACTTTATAACTCATCATCACTTGCCAGCCTTCTCCCAACTATGTTGGGGTCGGCTTCCAGTCTTACCGGATGCAGCTGAATGGAGCGACTGCCTATTTGACCTCCACAACCCAATGGGTAACACGATACCCTTAAGTAAGTCTGGCTGTCAGATTTTCGGGCCACTGACCAAGTGACTACATTATAACGGCTGACAAAGATCTTCAAATGACTGCCGGGACCAACGGGTTAACGCTGATATGTGTAGTGTGTAGTACTCAAATCACGAATTAATCAAAAATAAATCAAACAAACTTAGTAGGTACTGTAGCCACATAACATTCAGTAATTCTTCCATAGCAAGCGAAAGTACTTCAGAAGGCCACGAGCGGCGACCTTGAACACTCGGGGCTCTTTTGAAAGCGAACCTTTAGAAAAGAGCTCAATAGACCGTGACGATCATGAACTTACCACTCATAATTATTCATTTGTACAAGAGACATGTTTTTATTGATATTCATATTTTTTTTATTATGATTTAATATTATGGATCAGATTATTCGTTATTACGTGCAACGTTGTAAATGCCTAGAAAAGTAGCTGAAAAGTCGTTGTCATCTTGCTAATAATGCACAGCGATACCTACCATTTGTGAATCCAAATAGGTATATTTATGAAAACCAATACTTTTCAAGATTTACAAAATAAGTAGGTCGGAACAAAAATAAATAATATGTGAAAGTTTCGTAAATCATCAACAGATACTAACTACCTACTAATGCAGACTCGAATGTGCCGAATCGAACACGTGTAGCACACGCTCGCAGCTTAAACATTTTGACGTAGGTGATGGATCTAAGTACTATCTTACCTACTATGAAAAAGCAGTAGTCGAGAAAACAACCGTCAAAATGAGTGATGAAATTGGGAAGTTGAATTTTAATCAGCCACTTTAATTGCAAGTGTTGTAAAACTTGTAATTAAATAGGTACAAACACCTTTGCCAATGTATGACACCGTAACGGGTTTTCGAACTTAGTTAATTTAAATACTTTTAACGATAATAGTGAACCTAAGTAAAAGACGCGGAAAAATGCCATGAAAAATAGGTACATAAAATGATACCAGCATAACACCTACCTACTGCTATCTACATATATATGCATACACGTTTATTTATATAAATACAATAACTGGAATGCTTACAAAAGCCCGCGATAAACTCATAAGCGTGTATAATCAAACTGAATACTCAAACAGATCTGCATTATGTTGTAAAGATCCGGACGTGGAGCAACAAGGCGAGGATTAACAGTGTTAAGTCATTCGGAAGAATTGTTTAACGCTATCCAAATAGCGGCGAGCGAAACGCGAAAAGACCCACTAAGCAGATAATTTTCGATAGACTTCAGCTTATGAGCCGTCAATCAACTGTGCGTATGTTGAATGAAGATTTCTACGTGGTGAGGTTCACAATGCCGCCATTGATATCAAGACCTATTCAACTTGAGGCTACGTTAGCTACGCACTTGCTCGACCGGCAGTTACTTGTAAAATATGAACACTTGCTCAAAATCGTGTACCTGAAAGTATGGAAAATAATCACGACCTGCTTTATAAGTAGAATATGTATACTTATTCTACTAGGTGTGCTAGATACTTTAAGCTTCAGGACAGATCAGAATGTATAGTGTAATTAAGGACTCTACATTTATCAACGTTGTGTAACGTTACGCTGTTATGCAGTCCTACTAGATAAACCTAAGTACTTGAATAGAATAACAAGAATATTACATGTAATGTGAGTCATGGATTTCCACCGAATAAGCAGTCTACAATAAACCTACAATCCTACACACATCATCGTTTAAAGAAATCGATGTTACTAACAGGAAAAAGGAAAATAAAATTAAACAGATACCTGTGTCCTAAAATGTAAGTAGGTAAGAGTGATGAAGCTTGCATACACTGGCACTTGTTCTCCCCGTAATTGCGATCATGTTTTTGTCCCGCGACCATACCGGGAACCTACTAGTTACGGAGATATTGAAAGTCAAAGTTCCAACTTTTTCACAAGTATTTCTTCAAATACTAGTTTTTATGTCATAACTTTACATTGAAACCCTCTTTATCCCGTTTACTATTAAATGCGTTCATCAGCACAATGTTTTGAGTGCGTTACATTGAGTTTTACCGTAAAACGTGATTTTTCACCCCAAAAAAAAAAGTCGTAATTATTACGTAAGGTTACATAGTTCAACGTACAGAACGCTTGGTTGAGCGCTTCGAAGGGCGAAAGGCGAAGGGTCCTTTACACCTTGTATTTGCTGTGCTTCAGCGAATTAATTAATGGACACCTTCTCTTTTTGGATGGGAAATATTCATATGACCCCTCCCGCTCTGGGCGGAGCAGAAGGGAATTTCAGACTTTTACTGACTAAAACCCATCCATGTTCCTTCTTAGCCCTTTATGTTCTAGGGCCGCGGTATCTCTTTCGAACAGTCCCGCAGCCCCGGCAGGGTTAATGGATACCTTATGTCTATTCATGCAGGGTTGAACGTAACGCAGTAGATAATAAATATAATAATCGACAAATAATCTGTGCCTCCGACGAATGCCCAACAATGCTAGTTAGGGTGCAAAACACAGTCACTACATGTAATTAATTAGACAGTCAAATACTCGTATTTACTCAAATTTTATAACGGTTCATCCTAATATTAGTTGTTTACTAAGCTACTTGGTATTTAAGTTATTCATGGTTCACAGGTACCTAAATGGCATCAATTAAAATAATCATAACCATTGATCACATTCCGAAGAATCGAGCCCCACATAACACCCCACGGGAGAAACAAAGGCCTCTCAGTCGGTTAAAAATAAACTAAAGGGGTTGGGAGGGTTCAGAGTAGGTACAATTTTTGTCGGTATTAACAGCTATTTTATTGTAGGTAGCTACTATAAAAGTAACTTTATTTGACGGGTTTAATTATTGAAAATGAAGTTAAGTATATTAGTTAGAAAGTAAAAATTTTCTATGGACGTGGGCAGAAACTATAGACCGCCACCTGCTACGATACCAATTTGCTTTGGTTTACCCCCTTTCTTCCACGCATCATACAATTAGCCGTTACCACTAATTTTTAATTAGTACAAATACTTAAAGGGCTTATTAGAGAAGGTCTTTTTATTAAATATGTAAAGTCTCAATACATAATATTGATAAAGAGCAAAGTTATTAGCGTTAGTTTATATCCCAAAATGTCATGAAAGTGGAAATTACGGTTTTTTCCTACTCCTCCACTATACTTTTCTGATTAATTTCGTTGCGGGATCCAAGACAGTTAAATTCATTCTCTGGGACTTCGTAGAGCTTCATTGTCTCAGCGCTTTTCTGGTGGTCGCCACTGTTGATTCTGGCTTTCAGGAGTTACAGTGGTTTGGGAATAGTGTGGCGTAAAAAAAAAAATGCCCAAAATGTCATTCAATTTACGGAAATATTGTACAGGCCATTCGTTTTCTCTCGCTCTGGCGTTCGCGTGGTCATTTTCTAGTTTCAATTGTAATGAATGATTGATTTTGTTATGAGTTTACCAATTATGACAAATTTTCGTAGACAATTTTAGGATTTCGTTTTTTTTTACTTTTGACTACATAAATATGATTAGCAAAAAGGGTACGGATTTTAAATTAGTACAAAAAAAATGGGGCTCTAGCCCCATTTTTTTTGTACTAATTTAAAATTAGTGTTGTAGGTATTGCTTCTTTGTGAGCATTAATAAAATGCTTTCGACATCAAAGTCCCGAAATAGGAACAGTCAATACTACGAACCTCGTTACTTTTAATACTCAAAGTAGATCCATTTCCTGTCAGATGTGACCCATAAATAGAACGCTTCTACAAGAATTTTCTTCATACCTTTTGATGGGAATTATATCATAAAATCGGAAATAACCAGCTAATCTAACATATAACAATTGCCTACCACACTCAAGTTCTACTTACCTAACCTAGTAACTATTTTACCTGTCAGTACAGTACAATACAAGGCGGAGCGGACGACCCCCAAAATAGAGAAAACGATAGGTCTAAAGCAGAAAACAATTTAAAATGTATTAATTACCCTCCTTAAAAAATGTTAGGTAAAAATGTTAATCGGAAACTTAATAAGTAATACTGCACAGAATGCAGGTGGTAAGCAGTATTTCACTTCATTTATCTCTGAAATTATTTACAACGACCCGGTATTTTTTGTAAATTTAATAAAAATATCCTGTTAACTGGTAGAACTATAAGGACTCAATCTTATTAGAGACTAGATCATCGTTTTCAAATGATTTGCTATAGGTAATCTGAACACCTAACAAAATGGCAACTGCCTTTTTTAATTTGTCCATGAACTAGTGCGGACGCTTGCGGAATAATTTCTCCACCGCTGTAGACGGTGCTCTACTACTTACCGATATAAATAGGCAATCAATGTATCAGAGGTCAGTTACAACCGGACTTCCTCTCGGGACTTACCTACCAAGGAAGTACAATAAAATATACCATGAGGGTGCTTTTAGTACTTGGTGTGGTGTGCCTGGCGGCAATGTGCTCCGGAACCGAGGCCGACCGCGACGACCAAGCGGTGGCCGCATCCGGACACCACCACGAGCATGGCGGCGGACACGAGCACCATGCGCATCATCACCATGACCACGGCGGCAAGGGACACAAAGGGCACAAGGGACATCACCACCACCATCACGGCGACCACGGTGACCATGGCAAGCATCACCATGCGGACCACCACCACGAGCACGGTGGCGGTCACAAGAAGCACTGGGATGAGCACGACCACCATGGTGAACACCATGAGCACGGACACCACCACAAGGGCGAAAAGCACGGCCACAAGGAACATCACGACAAGGGCGAACACGTCGACGGCTACCACAAGAAGCACCACAAGGATCACTTCCATAAGGATCACCACTTCCACGACGGCCACCACCACGAAGGCAAACACCACAAGCACGGTCATCACCACGGGCATCACGAGAAACACGGTGGACACCACAAGAAGGGCGGTCACCATCACTCCGGCCACCACGAGGGACACCACGGCAAGCACGGCCACCACGACAAGCACCACTACGACGAGGACCATCACGGACACAAGGGACACCACGGACACGAAGGACACCACCACCACCACCACGATCACGGCAAGAAGGGCCACCACGACGACCACAAACACTGGGGCTTCCACCACGGCAAGCACTGATACCACTATGTATCCTGGTTGTTATGAATTACTATTGTTAAGAATGGATGTTGTTATTGTTGTTGTTCTTATTTTTGTACGAATTAAATAATATTTCATAAATCAGTTTTTTTCTCTCTCCTCCATCTTTTGACACTTTGCTGCCTGTTGAGATAAAAAACTACTTACCTAATTATTTTGTTAAATACAGATAATTAAGGCAGCTTCCTTCTTCATACGTTTATCCAGGTCATCGTCTGTAAAGTATAGCCCTTGAATCATAAAGCTAAGAGCTCCAATTTCGGTTGTTAGTACCTAAAGTTGCTTGTAATGATTATCCAATATCATACTAAAATAGATAAGTTCTTAATTTAATAATAAAATACCCATATATAGGTACAGGGTGGAATTTTGTAATGCCACCAGGAGGGAAAGTACTCTTAATACTGCAGATAGAAAATTTTACTCAAAGGAAACATTCCTTTATTTTTGAATAGAAAGCAAACTGCATTCAAAGATTTCCGCAAATTTCTCTTCTCCCACACCCGGGAATCGAACCGGCTAAAATCTGAAAAAATTATACCCTGTACTTTTATTGCATCGATCGTTAGGGTCAATTATAAGGATGAAATCTCTCTAACAAACATGATAAATTAAATGAAAGGAAAACCAGGAAATCTTAAATTAATTTAATTATTTACAAAAAATGGTAAACTAACTAATTAGTTGCTCGAAATACTGACATGTTTATATGGAACCCTCGGTGCGCGAGTCGAACTCCTACTTGGCGAGTTTTTATAAACTAATTTGTTAACTTTTGTTGATAAGCCGCTGATGCTATTCCCAATCATTTTGAGTCGCTGACCGCATAATCATTCGGCATCATCATTAACTATCATACTAGAGGTAAGTACCAAAACGTCAAAAAAATCCGACTTCCAAAAAACACCAAAAATGTCTAAAATAACTTCACTTTCGGAAGTCGGTGACTTTGTTTGTTTCATTGCCTCTTTGGCCAAAGGCATAATCATGTTATCAAAATAGCCCAATAAGAAAAAAAAATACGAATTAAAGGACAATAAACAAATGACAACTTATTTTGACTATAGATACCAATCGGGAAGTATCTAATCCTTTCACACAAAAGATTTACCCTTCTTGTGAATAAAGTCCTAAAACTTAGTATCTAGATATTACGTGCAATGCGAGTATTTTGAACCGTCTTCTAAAAAAGGAGGAGGTTATGTAGGTATTTAACCGCCTCCTTTTTTTATCATCTTTTTTTTTATGCAATTCATTATTTCACTTCAATCTTGTGTAGCGGTTCATAGAATGTTCATAGAATAAATAGCCATAAAGAGGTGTTCACAAAAGTGGGAAAGGTAAATGCATACAGGGTTGGAATAAACATGTAGCTGAGTCGCATAAGCAGGCTAGGATTGACTACCAAATGTATGTGCTTCATGGTAAGCCTGAAACGGGGCGTATTTATAAAAAGATGTGCTTAAGTCGAAAAATATTTAAGTCAAGGCTGAAATTTCCACCACACAATTGAAATTTTGAGAGCAGGGTATCTTCTATATATAAATAAATAATAAATAAAAATAAAAATTGTGTGTGTAAAATTGTGATACGTATGTATATTATTGCAGCACAGCACTCTAAGCTAAACAGTTCAATAAATTTTGGTGAAGCACAGAAAAACATCGAAGCAAGGTGAGCCTGCCTGCTTGTGTGGACGGTAGTAGTGACCCAAAAAGTATTGCCAACAGCTTTGCCTAGCATTTTAAGGTAAAGTCACCCTTGCAAACATCTGAAAATCGAGAGATTGATTATTGTAATATTAATCAACCAACATTAATTACCAGTAAGGAGGTGGGTAGAGCTATTGCCAATATGAAACGGGGAAAGTCACCAGGCCATGATGGGCTGAGTGTGGAGCACCTAAGGTATGCAGGAACTCACATAAATAGACTCCTGGCAATGCTGTACACTTTATGTATTAGACACTCATACTTACCACCTAAATTAATTAAAACTGTAGTAGTACCTCTAGTTAAGAACGATACAGGAGATATAGCTGATAAAACAAACTATAGACCTATATCACTAGCAACGATTGTAGCTAAAGTTCTGGATAGGGTGCTGAACGAACGCCTTGGCCAGTGTATAGAGATACAGGATGCGCAGTGCGGTTTTAGACCAGGTCTATCAACAGAAAGTGCCATATTGACTCTCAAACATACTGTTGACTACTATCTCAAAAGAAAAACACCAATATATGCATGTTTCCTGGATCTGTCTAAGGCGTTTGATCTAGTATCCTATGACAGGTTCTGGAATAAGTTAGGTGAAGTAGGTATCTCTCCGGAAATAATAGGCATTTTTTCATACTGGTAGGTACAGTAATCAGAAAAATGTAATAAAATGGGCTAATGTTTATTCGGACGAGTACAGATTAGACTCGGGTGTGAGACAAGGGGGTTTAACCTCCCCGAGGTTGTTCAACTTGTATGTGAATCAATTGATTGAAGGGCTGAGCAGCATGCATGTCGCTTGCCGCATAGATGATGTAAGTGTTAATAACATAAGTTATGCAGATTATATGGTGCTGTTGAGCCCTTCAATCGGCGGACTGAGGAAACTTTTGAAATGCTGTGAGACTTATGCTGAACAACATGGTTTAAAGTACAATGAACTCAAGAGCGAGTTTATGGTTTTTGTTGGTAAAAACAGAAAACCCAATAATGTTTCTACGCTGTGCCGTGTGTGTTCTTTTGAGACAGATGACTCAGTTTAAGTACCTTGGTCATATAGTGACAGAAACATTAACAGATGACCAGGATATTGAAAGAGAGCGGCGGGCATTATCAGTCCGTGGGAATATGCTGGCTCATAGATTCACTCGTTGTACAGTTGACGTTAAATTAACGTTATTTAAAGCGTACTGTCAAAGTTTCTACACAGGTGGTCTATGGGCCAGTTTCAGACCGCAGACCTATTATGCACTCAGAGTGCAATATAATAACATTTTCAGGACTCTGGTGCGGCTTCCGCGGTACTGTAGTGCTTCAGGTATGTTTGCGGATGCGCACATAGATGATTTCTTTGCAATTATGCGTAGGAAAACCATGTCTGTGGTGCACAGTATGAGGGGGAGCCGTAACGGCATCCTAAAAATGATACCGTATAGAATGGACTCGGCGGTCATGCGTCGCTTTACTAACCTGCATGTGACAGGTGCAGGTTAAATGAAGAACTAACCATTCACATTTGTTAGTTTTTGGTACTAACATAGTTTATAACATATATACATATTATTTAACCTCTTCTATGGACTTAGTTGTCTGAAAATAAACAATTTTTATTTATTATTTATATATATATAGAAGATACCCTGCTCTCAAAATTTCAATTGTGTGGTGGATACAGTCTCGGAGAAATGGCTGTGACATACCTACGGACGGACAGGACAAATCTATAAGGGTTCCGTTTTTTGCCATTTTGCATCGGAACCCTAAAAATCAGGTGTCGCCATTCGTACACGCTCATGTCCGAAACTACCCAAACGATTTCAATGAAATTTTGTGAATGTGTAGGATGGTTGGGTCCACTTCCAGCTTGCAAGACAGGATAGTTTCGACCCGATATGTGGTGCCGTGCGAAGCAGGGGCGGATCGCTATAGTAGTATCTATTATAAATCTTAAAGAAACCTTTACTTAAGTCATTCTACCTATAGGTATCTACAGGATGATTGTTTAAACGTGGGCAAAACTTTAACCAATCAGCCTGCAGATAGTAGTACTATCTGCAGGCTGATTGGTTAAAGTTTTGCCTTGTCTCATGATACTCTCACTATCATAGTACCTAGGTACTCATAAAATATGAGACCTTTATTACGGAACTAACTAAAAATATGATTAAAGAATCTGCTGTTTCAATTTCATGAGTAGGTACCTACTACACACCCAGGCCTAAAGAATTGCTCGCGATTAACAAATCACCCATTGTAAGGCAGAATTATACAGAAGGTCAACAAGTTCAAATGGCGCGTGGTAGTGATGGCAACACAATTTACGTTCGATCGAGTGCGAATTGCGATGCTATTCTTTTCTGAACTCCGATAGAAAAAATTAACTGAAAAGCGAAATAAGTACCTACCTACCTAAGTATTTTGAGGCGGCGACAAACAAACAATTAATGAAGATCGATCGATCTATCATCATTACGTAGGTACCTATAGCGGGGCACATCAAGCTACTACAATCTGTCAAATCCTTAAATAGATTTTATCGTTAAAGCATTAGGTTCAAGGTTGTTTGTTCAAGTTTCGGGTGGCTTGATGTGCTGGCGTCCGTCTGTCCCTAATTAAAACATGACATTTTTACTTATGGTTTTATCAGCAAGCATATTCAACGCGAAAACTTGAAAATTAGGGGGATTGGCGTCCTGCTGGGATTGCGGGACTGTTCGAAAGCGATACCGTGGCCCCGGAACATAAAGGGCGATGAAGGAACATGGATGGGCTTTAGTCAGTAAAAGTCTGACACTCCCTGCTGCTCCGCCCAGAGCGGAAGGAGACATTCGATGATTTCGATGATTTGCCATCCGAAAAAAAAGGGAGGTTGGCGTTATCAGAGAACGCCAAAACTATATTTGAAAAGTTTCAGTTATGAGCCCTGCGAGCAGGGGCTTTCTGATATCGGGGTCAAAAGGAACATACGATACCCCAGTTTTCCTATTTTGTGTTAGGTTCCTTTAAACCTTGCAAATAGCAAAAAAAAATCGGTTGAAAACAAACCTTCGGGTAAAAATTACACTTTGCCCAACCTGGGAATCAAACCGAAGATAGGGCGAGGGTTAGGTGGCGTTTGTGATCACTAAGGTAGTCAAAAGTTGGAAGGTAATTAAGATGTGAATATTAAGAAGTTCATTGATGTAGAGTTCGAGCAAACCCGCGTTAAAATTAGAAGGTTCAAAAAACAAAATCTATTCCTAAAGCTCTACAAATTACAACAGTAAATACGGTTCGATTAGGTATATTGTGCAGAAGACCAATTTAAGGTTATTTATTAAAGCTTGCACTTTCCATATCTAACCGAAATCTTTTTAAAAAAAAGACATTGAATTAGCGATTTCGTTTTTGTAATAGAGCAGGTAGGTATCAAAAGAACTATTTTAGGTAATAAAAACTTAATAGCTATGAAGTGTCTAGCTAGAGCTACCTTCTTTACAGCACAGTTTATGTTTACACGTTGATTGTTTATGAATTATCGGGTACCTGTATTCTTTTTTGCGTAGGCTTTTAGACATGTCGCAATGGTAAGGCGTAACGCGTTCCGAGCTGGCCGGCGTGGCGTCCTTGCCGATGGTTTCACCGTCTGCAACCCGCAAATCTAATGATATAAAATGCTGTCACAGGCGGTTCACAGGCAGTTAAGTCCAAGTAGCCAAATACAAAACAAATAGTGAAGTAAAACAATAACAATGAGGTCGCTTGTGGCCCTTGTCGTGCTAGCATGTGTCGTAGCAGCGTGTTCTGGTCGAGAAGAGGAGCAGGGCGATCTGGTCGCCGCGGCGAGCCACCACGGCCACCACCACGAGGAGGGCGGCGGCAAGGAGCACCACGCACACCATCACCATGAACACGGGGAAAAGGGGCACAAAGGACATAAAGGACATCATCACCACCACAAAGGAGAGCATGGTCACCACGGCAAGCACCACAAAGCTGGACACCATCACGAGCACGGAGGCCATCACAAGAAGCACTGGGACGAGCACGACCACCATGGCAAGCACCACGAGCACGGACACCACCACAAGGGCGGCAAACACCACCACAAGAAACATCACGATAAGGGCGAAGAAGTAGAGGGATACCACAAGAAATACCACAAGGACGAGTACCACAAGGATCATCACTTTTACGATGACCATCACAAGGAAGGCAAGCACCACAAACACGGCCACCATCACGGACACCACGAGAAGAAAGGCGGTGGTCACAAGAAGGGCGGGCACCATCACTCCGGTCACCACGAGGAGCACCATGGCAAGAAGGGTCACCACGACAAGCATCATTATGATGAAGACCACAAGGGGCACAAGGGGCACCACGGCCACGAGGAGCACCACCACCACCACCACGATCACGGCAAGAAGGGCGGTCACGAGGACCACAAGCACTGGGGATTCCACCACGGCAAGCACTGATAATATTACTGATAGGATTACTTATGTTATTGTTTACTTTGTTACTGTACGCATTACCTCTTTGTAAATAAATTCAAACCAATTAAAAAAATAACATTTTTCATTCCCTCCTTTACATTCATACATAATTGTATCTATACTATCTAAACTAAATAGTAACAGTTACAATAAAGGAAATCAATAGTGTCACTATTAGCTATAATTAGCTGTCGATAACGGAACAAATTCAGTTTAACCATAACATGATGTCGTCACTGCCACCGCTTCGTCGCCGTCGCGGAATCATTCATCCAGAAATCTGCAGCAACAATTGCCAAACACCACTCTGTAATCGACGTCAGATGAAAGCGATCTAATCTATAAATGCAAAGTGCGGAAACAGTTTTGACACTGTTATCGTAGCTTTGGTGACGGCTACGTCTTTAGTCGAGCCAGACAAAGTGAGTTGGACTCTTTTTATTTTACACATATTAATATCCTTTATTTATTATCAGTAAGTATGTTTGTATGTTCTTCAATTACTATTCGTTTCTTTTTTATTTTCAGTTATGAGGCTCCTGATTTTAATAGAGCTTCTAGCATGCGTGGTGCTATTCGCGCATGCTCGACATGTAGCCAACGTTAAAGGTGAAAAGGATGCCGTAGCCAAGGCCGTACCGGAAGTAGCAGCACCCACGGGCGCAGACCTGTCGGCAGCCGGCAGTGAACCCGGCGACCAGGCGATAGCGGGCACCGAGCACAAGAAGGCGAAGGACAGCCACCACGAACAGGGCGGCGGCCATGAACACCATGCCCATCATCATGAGGACCACGGGGATAAAGGTGAAAAGGGATACAAGTCGCATCACCACCACGATAAAGGCGAGCACGGACACCACGGTAAGCACCATCACGAAGGCCATCACGACGAACACGGAGGGCACAAGAAAAAGCACCACGATGAACACGACCACCACGGCGAACATCACGAGGCCGCGCACGGACACAAAGGAGGGAAATTCGGACACAAAAAAGGCCACAAAAAGGGTTCAAAGACCACCGGTTTCCATCACAAATCTCATAAAGACGAATATCACAAGGAACACAAGTTCTACGACGACTTCCACAAGGGGGGACACCATCACAAACACGGTGACTTCCACGGCCATCATGATAAGAAGGGCGGTCACCACAAGAAAGGCGGTCACCATGAAAAGGGTCATCACGAGAAACACCATGGCAAGAAGGGTCATCACGACAAAGGCCATTACGACGAAGACCACAAAGGGCACAAAGGCCACCACGGTCATGAGGAACACTTTGCACACCACCACGACCACGGAAAGAAGGGCGGACATGCCGGCGGCAAGGAACATGGTTACAGTCACGCAAAGAAAGCGTAAAGAAGAAAAGACGTACCCGCTTAATTATTTGTTAAATTATGTTGTTGTTGTTTTTATTGTTATGTTTTTCAACAAGTCATTGTACATAAAAGTTAAGTAAGACATTATTAATTTTAATTAAAATTCAATTCAAAGTTGTCTTGTGACTATGCCTTATTTTTAAACCCACATTTACATGGTATTTTACTACTAACTAACTGCGTGGGTCAACCCAAGGAGTTTGAATGTAATAGAATAGTCAAGTTAATCTACCCACTAAAATTATCCTTTACAGCTATTTAAGTACATACCTTTAAAAACCTGCCAAACTGAAAGTATTAAATCTCAAGTAGATTATAGGGGCAAAGCATTGTAAGTATTGAGATAGAAAAAACGAAGTAAACAATCACACAAAAAACGAGTTATAAACATAACAGTAGGTATAAGTGGTGATGAAAGCAATCAGAGCAAGAAATGACACAATTATTTTATTTTAAATTTATTCAATACAAAGTTACATAAGATTTACAACAAAGCCATCAGTGGAGCCAGATGGTCAAACTCAATCTTCTCAGTAATGTTCTTAGTCTTAATGTTTTCATCTTGGTTGGCAATGAAGATTAGGTTTCCGTCATCTCTCCATCCATATTTTTTCACCCAGTGTTTCAAGGTTACATCTAAAACCAATCATAAACACATTTTGAAACTGAGTATTGAAAATATGAATTGAACTAATTAAAAATCACTACATATTATAAAAAAAGTCCTCTGCCACATGTCTGTCTGTCTGTTCGCTATAAACTCAAAAACTCCTGCACCGATTTTCATGCTGTTATCGCCAATGGATAGAGTGGTTCTCGAGGAAGGTTTTAGTACATAATTTGTCAAGTTTTTGAATACATTGGGGTAAAATATAATGATATTGATATGATATTTATGTCATAGCATTTGTCATCATTTTCGTCTACCTGCCTTGTTTACACCTAAGTTTTTACCCATTATTATAATCATTTTACTAAATGTATGTGCTTTATTCAAGCAAACATTGCAATAACAATATTATAGTAATTTGCGTTCCGTTTCACCAAAAACATGCTACATATAATTTTAAATTGTAAAATAAGTGTTGTATCAAAAAGATAACCAAGTGTACCACAATGTTTATATGGGCTAATACAAGGCATTTTTAAGGAATAAAAAGTTTAAATTTTTCTTGCATAATTATACCCTAGTAAGTACCAAACCTTTGAAAATTTATACAGGGAGAGAGCTGCTGTATGAACATTCATAAACGATTGCAGGTAGCCAGACAGGTTGTATACTTTCCAGTTCAAAGAATTACCACTTAACATACAATGGTGTCGATTCTGTTGTGCACAAATTAAACTTAATTTAAGTTATTGCTATCTTTTTCTCTCTAATGAAACAAGAAAGAGACTGGCGTAATTTAGAGCTGTCAAATTTAGTTGGAACTAATATTTCTATACAAATGAAGGGTGCACGTAAAAACATGTCGACTAAAAACACGGTGAAGCGCAAGGCATAAACTAGTTTGACATCTCTAACTTAGTTCATAGCTATAGCCGTCCTTTTCTCGCACTGCCTTTTAGTAAAAGATAGCAATAGCCTAAAATAAGTTAAGTTTGTGCACAACAGAATCGACACCAATGTAAACTTACACGATTTTTAAGGCAGTCTTTTCAGCAACAAAACAATTTAAGTGTAAAGTGCCTGCCTGGGTTCAAATGATTGCTCTCACCATGCTCGAGCAATGCAAGAGCTGTATGATTGTAATTAAATGAGTACTTATATTATTGTTATTACTGACCATCTATCCCTCCCAATAAGTTAGCAAGGTTGTTCTTATCAATGCTCTGGAAGGTAATGCCAACAACGTGGCACACAAACTTCCTGATGGAGTCATGGAAACCACTGATACGGTTGCAAAGCTCTGGCATTTGATGTACTCTGTTCCAAAACTGGGCAAAGTCACACTGCTCTAGAATATCAGCCAAATATTTAATCTGTGATATTGTCTCATTCTCCACCTGAAAAGACACATTATTCATTGAGACAATACAAAACTTCAAACAATAAATAAACAAATTAACTTTAACTTTGTACAATACAAATTTTAAGAGTTTATTAAGTTTTTTACACTTACCACAGATTCAAGAAGCAGACATTTGCACAGTGTAAAATCAGTATGTGGGAAATTAGTCAAGGCTTTCAAAAGGATCTGGCATGTGATGTCAGCGTTGAACTTCTCTGGATTGAATTGGTACAGTTTTAAAACCGCCAGATTTGCTTCCAAATCATAAGTGTTCTCTCGTGACTGCATTTCAACATACCTCTCTAATGTTTGAAGATTGGCAGGATTGTATCTATAAACATGTCATTATTTTAATGTTAGCAACTGATATTCCTATGCAAAAAATTCTGCATTCTTACTAAACTAACCCTTCACTTAGAGCTTAATTATTCCATTCATAATTTCGAATGAATTAGCACTGCATGAACTTACCTTTCAATACTTTTTAGTATGGTTGCGACGGTTTGCTTCATAGTTTCAGCCATTGTGAAGGCTTTTACTATAAACTCAAGAAAATAAATTCAACAAGCGTGGCAATTGGCATTCACAAAAATCACAAATGGCAATTTGACAATAATGACAATGACATTGACAAGTTGACAACTGCATGCATGAATGAAAGAATGAGGCTGCGTTCCGAATTATGCTGTAATCGATTTGAGCGTCCACAAACCCGTTCCGAACTACCGTGAGCGCGATATCGATATCCCTTGAATCGTCATAGATGACGTCATGACATGCACCATCTTGCGATTACACCGACCATGCCCCAAATAAATATCACCATGAGCGCTGTCAAAAATGACATTTGTTTTTACAGGTTGTGTTGTTTTGTTTGATTGAAAAAAATTGAAATGAGTTTCAAACTCATAAACAATTGAATTACCGGTGCATCTATGTAATTTGTAATTCGTGGGAAGGGGTAAATCTTTGCCGGGAGCAAAATACGCTATTATAAACCACGCTTTCGTCATCCTTTTCATCACTGGACGAATCGTCGTTCTCTATCTCAAAATCTGAGTTATCAGAGTCGATAGAGTCAACCAACATAACTTTCATTTTCAAAAAGAGGTCTTGTGAAATGTTTTGGTTTGTGTTATGTTCACTGTCAACGCGTTCACGAGCGTTCCGAATTGATGACAGCTCTTAGCTGTCATAATCGTGATATCTAAATCGGAACGCAAAATATCGATGTGAGCGATTATTTTCTAATACGGAATGCACCCTGAAATGTTTTTTTTTTTAAATTAGTTCCGGACGGAACAGGCTAAGGTCTGAGACCATGCTGCCTAGTCATCAGTTGAATGAAATGTCAGACTGACAATGAAGCAACTCATTTTTTTTTTAAGGTGAATGCTCCAGGGTAGAACGCGAAATTCAAATTTTCTTACGTTTTTTGCAATTTGCAGGCCAGTGCTAGGTTGTATGTTGATTAGAATATTACTCGCGGTACAATACAATCCTCGAAGTTCATAAAGGTGGAAAAATGACTTTTTCAAATGAAATGAAATTTATTTGCTAGAATTGTAGTGTAAACAGATGGTCGAGTTTTATTACAGTTGCTCACACAATTCGCTAAAACTAGCAAGGGATTAGAACATAAAAACAGACGAGTCAAAAAAAAACGTGTCCACATGTTTGTTGCTTGCTGCACACTACTAACATAGACCAACTCAAAAATGTGCCTTAATACCCACTCTTACTTATTTTGATACGAACATTCACACATAACATTGATAATTATAAAAAAAGCCTATTAAAAGGACCTAAACACAGAATACAATAAGCAATGCTGAATGTAGGTCTTATTCTCTACGGAAATACCCAAAGGTTGAAGAAATAGATTTAGAATAGTTCGACACTAATTGAACGCTACGAAAGTGAAAAAAACGTATGAGAAAGGTTATCTATGATTGTCAATGACATATAGCTAGCTACTAATATATAATCTGTGATGACATACAGAGCGACACACGTTTGACAAAAATGTAAGTAAAGTGACACTGACATGAAGACATCTTGACGGGCATACCAATTTCGTACTTGGCGGTGGAGGCTAAACTAAATTATGCATTGAATTTGATGCTTTTCTTAAAATAAATATGGAAAAACAGAGGTTTAAATAAGATAAACAAAGTACAGGCTTTTCCATTTACTGAAAATTAATTACTGGTCAAAAATATTCGTCAACGCAGTGTTTTCAGACTTTATTTCAGTACTATCAAAAAGTGAAAAACAAACTTCAAAATGGATCAAATGCTACCGAGTCCGTACAACATACCTGGCATAGGTACTCCTTTGCATCAGCCAGAAGAGGATCAACAGATTTTGCCGAATGCTATGCAACAGCAGCATCAGCAGCAACAACAACAACAGCAACAAGCCCTTGCCGCCATGGGATCCTCACCGCTCGTCGGTTTTGGTTCATCGCTAATGGGAACTCCTCAGAGATCAGTGCATACTTACGCGCCAGCTGCCAGCTATGCTACACCTCAACAAATGATGCAGCCACAAACACCAGTAATATTTATTCTGTATTCTCTTCTATCTTCATCCTTAATTGGCTGTAATTATTTAAAATCTAGTAACTCACAAGTTAATCAAAGTTTATGGATGATTCTACTTTCCTCTATCCTAATTTATTAAAATTATAGAAGTATGATTAGTAAAATTGTACCTACCTATATTGGTCAAACATGCACAGCCTTGGCACAAAAGTAACTTCCAATTCAGTATTATTACTATATTCTACTTATATTTTTTAGCAAAACTTAATGTCACCCATGATCACAAGTGGCAGTCTCGCAGGCCAACCAATGCTGAGCCAGGCCAGCCCCGCACCAATGACACCTATGACCCCACACTCGGCTGACCCTGGTATTTTACCACAGTTACAGTAAGTACTCCTGTGCAGGTTTTGTTTAAACAGATGAAGTATAATATGTATCATGACATTTAAGAACACAATTTAGTAACATTTTTGAGAATCTTTTGTTGTTAAAAACAATTTAATGTCAATATTTATCTGTAAACTTTTTTTTATTTTCAGGAATATTGTCTCAACAGTAAACTTAAATTGTAAACTAGACTTAAAAAAAATTGCTCTACATGCAAGAAATGCAGAATATAACCCAAAGAGATTTGCTGCAGTCATAATGAGAATAAGAGAACCTAGAACTACAGCACTGATATTTTCATCAGGAAAGATGGTTTGCACTGGTGCCAAGAGTGAAGAAGACTCTCGTTTAGCTGCTCGGAAATATGCTAGAATTATTCAAAAGCTTGGTTTCTATGTAAGTATGAACTGATAATAACACTATAATCATGTAGCTGTATAATAAGTAGAGTATTGATGTTATATCTACTATTGATAAATATATTGATTAATTATATTAAAGTCAAACTTCATATTCATACCACTATTGAATATACATATCAGTCAGTCAGTCAGGAATTACATTTTGGAGTTTATAAAAATCGAAAAATCTATATTATATTTACACAGTCATGTCATTGTGTTAAATATTCTTATTTTATTTTACAGGCCAAGTTTTTAGACTTTAAAATACAAAACATGGTTGGAAGCTGTGATGTAAAGTTTCCAATTCGCCTTGAAGGTTTAGTACTGACACATGGACAGTTCAGTTCATATGAACCCGAGTTATTCCCAGGCCTTATTTATAGAATGGTGAAACCAAGAATAGTATTATTGATCTTTGTTTCTGGAAAAGTCGTGTTAACTGGTGCAAAAGTGAGAGAAGAAATATATGAGGCATTTGATAACATTTATCCAATCTTAAAAAGTTTTAAGAAACAATAAGTGGTAAGTATCATAATTATGTGTTCTTGGCTTAAGTGAAATAAATTCTGTTCTAATTTTATTTTATAAATTGTATTGTGTAGTTTTATTTGCATCATTCTCTGACAAGCTTTTATTTAGTTTTACCTGCCCCCGTGTCTGTCTGTCAAGAAATCTTCACAGTTAAAGGAGATCACCCAGTCTTCATACATTTTTGAGCTATTTTCAAAAGCTATCAAAAATTTACTTTTATTAATTAGAACATAACATAATGAACATTTTTTATTATTACACCCAAGTCAAGTCAATTCACCTAGATGTTATTCAACCACAAATTATCTATTCTGTCTGCGAGTCGAGGGAGTCCCGGTCGACGGAGACCCGCTCCGCGGGGCTCCTACTTCTAAATGGTTTATAAAAAAAATAACCATGAAGCCCGAAGTCGGTATAAAAAAGTCAATATAAAAAACAAGCACATAATATAAATATGTAATTTAATAAAAAAAAAAACAAAATGACTTGATTCACAAAAAGAAAAGCCTTAGGCTGGAATCGAACTCGAGTTATGAGATTGTAATTCAGCGCTCTGTGCCCCAAGACCAGCTAGCTTGTTGGAATCTGTGGCGAATATCTCGAATTTTAGATCTTATGCTGCTTCAACAAAGCTCGTGGCTCAATAATAACAGCCGCTCGGGTCGATCTTTAGGTTAAGCCGTGCTTGCCTAGGTTGGTCTGTAGATGGGTGACCACCCTTCCATACCGAGTTTCCTCCGTGTCTCGGAAAGCACGTAAAGCAGTTGGCTGTCATTTGTAGATCTTTGACAGTCGTTATAGGTAGTCAGTGGCCCAGCAGTCTTACCAAGGGGTATCGTATTACCCAGTACTAACTGGGTTGTGGAGGTCAGATAGGCAGTCGCCCCATGTAAAATACTGGTATTCAGCTGCAGCCGGTTAAACTGGAAGCCGACCCCAACATAGTTGGGATTTTGGGAATAAGCTAGGCAGATGATGATGATGCCACTTCAACAAGGTCGGCAATGTTTGGGATGTCAGGAACCATAGGCCAACTGTCGCGAGTCGGTCCTGGAAGAAGGGACTAATTGCGCAGGATAAATAGCTCTATTTTCCGCCTGCCAGATCGCAGTTCCTTAAGTGCATCCATACCGCAGTTAACTTTTGTGGAGCAACACTGCAACACGGTAACTATCTGTAACTTTAGTGGCTACTTGTTACTAGTTGTTGAATGGTACTCATTGAGTCCATACCGCCAATAACATAAATTAACAAAATATAACAAAGAGTAACTTTCAGTAACAAGCGAGTTGCGCGGCATTTGTTCTATGTTAAATGTAACTTTCTCTAACAATGTTTTCAATATGTTACCACATGTTGACTGTTGGTCCAACCAAAAGTTGGTCAGTGAGTCGTCATGGGGCACTTTAGAAAAAGGCTTGGAAAAATTTCGAGGTAGCGCTCGCCGGCCGCTGCCGTAGTACAAAAGAAAAACACAGAAAAGTGAAAAATAACTTTGACTTCAGAAGCCGGTGACAAAAAAACCAAATCAATCAAAGGTCAAGCTTCGAAGTCGGTGACCTTTGTTTGATTGATTTAGTGTTTTTGTCACCGGCTTCTGAAGCCAAAGTGTGTCGCTTAACTTCAAACTCGGACCAATTCTGAGATTTTTCAAGATTTTGGTATCCAAAAAAGGTCGAGGAACGATTTTTTCAAGGTCAAAGTTATTGCTAGACCTTTATGAACTTGGAGGGTTGTAATGATGATTTTGATGATTATAATTCTGTAACCACAGACGTCTTATAATCGCGAAAAATATTTTAATCAACTTACAACCTAGCACTGGCCTGCAAATTGCAAATAACATAAGAAAATTTAAATTTCGCGGTCTGGTTGGAGCAACAGAATCCTTTTCTTCAATAATGTTGCCATAATAAACAAAATCATCATCATCAGCCTATTCATGTTCCCACTGCTGGCCTCCTCTCAATGAGAGGGAATGGGCTATAATCCACCACACGGGCCCAGTGCGGATTGGTAGATGGACATGCCGGTTTCCTCACGATATTTTCCTTCACCGTGTTTTGAGAGCAGCGGTGATGAAATAAATTACACAAAGTAATGCGCCTGTCTGGGTTCGAACCCACGACTTACTGTTCGTAAGTCGGGGTCGCCACACACAAAGTAATGCGCCTGTCTGGGTTCGAACCCACGACTTACTGTTCGTAAGTCGGGGTCGCCACCACTGGGCCACCGCTGCTCTCTTATACTAATAATAATAAACAATAATCAAAATATTGCCTTTTAATTTCATGTAATTATGACTACTATCACTTTTTCTTAAATATCTCATAGGAGGGTAGAGTGGATTTATCCGAGTTGCGAAACAAGTTATTTTTCACTTTCCTGTTTTTTTTTTTTGCAAAAAAGTTTTTCAACATATTTGCTCAAAAAATGCATTTACGAAGCCTGTATACATAGTTCGAAAGTTAAAAATTACGTACCACACAACGGAACGTGCGGTAAAATAGGTACTCTCACCTAAGTACCTATTTTACCGCATACCCCGTTGTATAGCACCGTGCGCATTCCTTACGTTTTTTTTTAATTAGGTCAAAATGAAAATCCCAAGATGGTGCCGACAAAAATTTTCGGGTTTTTCTTCATGGGTGTCGTTTTCGTGGTTTTTGGGGTCGCTGATAATGAAATTGAGGTCAAAATGAAAATCCAAGATGGCGCCGACAATTATTTTCGGGTTTTTCTTCATGGGTGTCGTTTTCGTGGTTTTTGGGGTCGCAAAAAAAAATCAAGATGGCGTCGACGAATGTTTTCTGATTTTTCTTCATGGGTGTCGTTTTCGGGGTCGCTGTTTGTTTCATTACTTATTGTACTGTTTTCTCGCAAATGTGTTGAAAAATATTGTATGACACACGTGCAGAAATTGGTATTTACAAAGTCGTGACTATGGTAAGCCCTCGACTTCGTCTCAGTTGGTTTTTTCAAACGAGTAGACGAATGTAAGCACATTCGTCTACTCGTTTGTAAAAACCAACTTATCGCACTAGTATCATAAATAACCATTTTGTATTTTTCCACATTGAGTTGTAATTTCCTATACAAATATTTGCTATGCATTTATTTTACATTGTTAATATTACATGTCATGGTAATAGCCTTATCCCCAATAAATGGAACATAACAAACCTAAACTGTGAAAATCTGGGTGTATTGTACACATCTACGTACCCTTCAGATCATACAGGCGTGATGTTACGTCATGATGTTGTATAAACAATAAACATCCAAGCGATTGCAGCAATACCGACCGATTTACCGTCAATTTTTGAAGAGTTCCATTGTATATCTCCGAAGATCAGCATCATGTATTGTAGAGAATTACCTAAATTTTAATAATATGTTGTTGTGTTTGTATATTAGAAAATATTTTATTTTCCTATTATTTTCCTTCTGTTAACAATTTCTTTGTTTTGTTTTAGTGTTTAACAGCAAAATTTTGTTTTGTATTGAGTAACTTCGAACACGCTTAGTTACCTAATTTAATGTTTGTTTCACATTCAGTTATTGTTTTGAAATTAGCATCTAATTCTTTAATGTTTGCATGCCAATTTTATGGCGAAATGTGTCATTGCACTACATATTATTTTTACTATCTTTTGTACCACATTTACTGCAAATAAATAATTTTGACTTTTGACTTTGACCAAATTTAAATAGGTGGTCACCTCAGGAGTATATCAAATAAAAAAGAATTTTGAGAATCGCTCCACAAATGGGGGAAAAATCGGTGATCAAACATAAAATTAGACCACACGACTGAAATAATAAAATGACACAAAAATGGTTCTAATACTTTATGTTTAGACCACAAGACTGAAGTAAAAAAAAAATTAATAAAATGAAACCTACTGGGCCAAACTATGTTAAATTTTTAAGGGACCAAATGAAAACTATTCCGCATCAGACTAAAGAAGAATCACGTAAATCGGATCATAAATCTCACTTCTCACCATTATCGGAGTACATATATCGTGTAAAAAGTAACTGCGATGTGGATGCACAATCTTCGGCAGATAGTTTATACGGGGTTGGCTGCTAGCGCGCACACTAGGCCAACTAAATGGTCGGGATAGTGTCGAATGCGCAATCCAGATCAACATATAGATCTTAAAAGCCCCACGACACGTTAACTCAGTTGAAGTTGAAGCGCCTCTCTAAGCGCTTCTTCTATTCTGCCATCAAACATCGTAACCCTCTGGTCGCAGCGGCCACCCGTTACGACCCCTCGTGAATTAGTCAGATCCGACGCCCAAGGCATACTTTAGTCGAACCCGATGACACTAATACCCTCCTCCATGAGAGCAGGAAGGAAACTAGCACGCTTAAGAAGCACAGACGCAAACAGCCGTCATTCGTCCTCGTCGTCGAGGCCCGTCGCGATGCCCCAATTCGAACCCGCCCCGTCCCTCGGTCGTGCCAGCCCGCGTGGCAGAGCCTGTAGTCCAAAACCAGTCCCTAATTAATGATACCACTCAGATCCAGCCTGTCCCCTAGCTGTCCTCTCTCAGCGACGCCCTAAGCCGAGGCCCGTACCCCGCCCTTAGCGTGTAGTCGCTTAGTTTGTAAGTTTTTCGCCCTAGCTGGAGGCCTAACACTCAAGGTACCCACAGGATAGTCCGGTTAAGCAGACGACAACCTATCTAGGTTGAACGGCGAGATGCCATTTCGAGAAAAAAAAAAGATTATATTTTTTATAGCATTGAAAACCATAGACATATAAATAGATGGACTGGAAATACGGAAAAATCTACAAAAAAAAAGGTGCATACCTACATCTCAAAATGTCTCTTAAAATGGCTGCCAATGCTAGGGTTGTGCCAATCAGGGAATATAGTGTTACTATAACAAGTATCGATACTAATACTAGTATTAAGAGTCTTATTAGATATCACGTTTGAATCCTAATTATCATTTATATTCTTACAGTCTGTCTTTTTTCTTCAATCAATCATTTGGCTCGAGTTGTTAAAATATGTAATGAGAGGTTTTCTTTTTAGGGTATTAAAAAAAATAGTTTCCAAGAACTCTCTAAATGGCGTTGAACTGACTATGTTACTTGGTGCCAAAGTAAAAACGCTTGAAAAAAAAACATTGCGTCACGTCACATACGCTCGTTGACTGACACTTTCGTTTGCATAAGCTTCCGAATATAACTGTCGCGCACGGCGCGAATCGCCATAAACAATTGGTATGTATCAACACGGCAATATTAAATTATATTTTATAGTGTGGCAACACCACGCTTGGCTTTTGACTAATTTTGTTCATGTTGGTACGGAAGTAGAAAATGTGGCGGGAAAAAGATGGCTGCCGGACAATCGGACAGGTATTGAGAGGGTGAAAAGAGGAGCATGTGGTTAGGAGACAAATTAGAAGCGACGAGCTTCTAAGTGTCCCACCTCATTAGAAAGATCCCGGTGAGTGTTTACTACATAATATCTTACGTCGACATAAACGTACATGATGAGTGGAGAGATGAGAGGACTCTTACAGTTATATATTCTTCCTTCATTGGTAGTTCAATCTTGCAGTGCATAGCACACTTGGTAGTCAAGGACATTGAACATGGAAGTCTGGCACTCCCATACATTGAAGTGTGGACCGGAAACACACTGGCACGGTCGCCTGAGCTGGAGCAACCGTGGCGAGGCTATGGGGATGGTGGAGGCCTCCGGGGGGCCATAGGCCCCCTGTCCAGCTAAGTGATTATGCAAACACTTTTAGAATCACCAGGGATACACCCTGTTTAGACCGGAGCAAGTCGACCGATGCCCAGCTAGATAATGGAGGTGCATAGCCATGTAAGGTACGACAATAAGTAGACACCTGCAAATCAGAGAATGGCAAAGCACTTGATAAAACCAATAAAACATGTAAGTGGCATAGCCACATGAGGGAGACTGTACGTCACACGTCACCTTATAGGTATACGCATTTGAGATATATGAACATGATGAAACAGGTCGACTCATCTCTCTACCCTCATGACAAATGTGGATATTTTGTGTACCTATGTGGTCCTCACATGAGTCACATGTGTGATGCCTACATTTAGTGGTTGGCTTATTATATCGCATGTAGAAGGCACCACAATAACTTAGTCTTCTCGCGCTTTGTTAAAATCAGTTTTTTTACGTTCTGTTCCTTGCAGTAACGTTCCAAGTTTAGCGCCATCTATCCAGCGACTAGGGAAGAGCTAAAAAGAAAATCCCTCATTAAAACAAAATGCTGTCGGCTTATTTTCGGATCTTGTGTAACCAACCATCATAAAAGTCTGTGGATCGGTCTCTCGGTGCTGTGAACCGCGAGCCGGACCTAGCAAGGTCACTCGAACCGATTGGCACACGTTGTCGCGTCGTAACGCGAATGTAAATAAAATAATTATTGTAAATAATACAAATGACATGGCAATACCAACTCGATTGAGCAGCGCATCGCAACGAACGAGATGTCGATCTACTCTATGATGAAGACATAATGTTTGTCTATGGTAAGTTCACTCCAGTAGGGCTATTACGTATCTCTGTTGACAGCTCGAAATGATAATAGGCCTAAACGAAACATCGTGGAGGCGGCCATTTTGCTGGCGTCCCCTTCGGTGAACTGACGAGTCGCTTGTCGACGGATTGATCAAAGTTGAGAGAGAAATATTGAATGGGACTAAAGTTGTAAGCTGGTGCTTTTAGATCATTAGATATGATGTAGAACAAGTAACGCTGTAATGATAGAATCCGTGCCGAGCCGGCCTCGTTGGTAGCACGTGGCGGTAAAGCAAGACTAGCTTATACCGAAAGCTTGCATGTGCGTACTGTCTAGATCATAGTATAAGGAAGGCTCTAGAGAGATGGTAAGTTACGGGTGGTTGCAATCAAGGGGTAACGTACCTACACGAAATCTGCAGGGCGAAGATTGATCCCGCCAACCTGATATAAGAGCTGGCTAACGAGTATGCCATAAAGACAGAGACAGAAGAGTGCGAGAGTTGACCGAGAGAGGGTCTGAACCTATGCAACTGCCTAGAGTTGGGAATGTATGACCTAATCATACAGGCCTCCTTATTCCCCAAATGGTGCATGAGGATGTCGCTAAAGCTTGTTTATATTTACAGCTTGGAAGAGGTGGCATAGTCACGGGCCGGAACAGCCGCCCTGACGATGCTCCCTTCTCCCCGCCCGTGGTACGGAAGTAGTTAGTATCAACGGGCATTAACGCCTAAAGATGGTAAACAGCAGCGGCTAGCAGCTTGGCTGAAAGGCGAGGCAAGGGCAGGTGAAAGAGCTTTGGAAGGAATTGAAATAATGACGAGAACAATAAGGCGAGGTACGAATTGGAGGTCGTGGTTGCAGAAGACAGGAGAACAAGCTTTGAACTCAAATGTAGTCAATATAATAAATTAAAACACATTACAAAGTACAATAAGATTTGACACGTATTTTCTCTTCTGACAGAACAATCGATAAACTTAAAGGTCTGGTATTGTTGCTAGGTAACACCAAAAATCCAATATCTCCTCTCTCAGCAAAGACCAATAAGATTTGAGATTTTAAGAATTCTGGCTCTGGTGAGTGGCTTTGTAAATATATCAGCCAGCCGCTCTTCACTGGCTACCTTGTTTACATTTAGCTCACCGCTAATAACCAACTCTCTAACAAAGAAGTGTCGTACCCGAATATGCTTAGTTCGTCGATGGAATTCAGGATTTTCAGCTAGCCTTATTGCAGCTTTGTTATCCACTCTTAAGCACGGAATTTTCTTAAGAACAACAATTCTGTTCAAAAACCGTGCCAGCCATTGTTTCCCTGGCTGCTTCACTTGCGGCAACAATTTCAGCCTCTGTAGTTGAAATCGCAACACTTGCCTGTCTTTGCCTTAGCCATGAGATCGCTCCTCCCGCGTACATGCACAGCACCCCGCTAGTGGAGCTTCCAGTGCTAACATCTACATGGTCAGCATCGCTGTAGCATTCCAAAATACCTTCTTTGTAATGCTTCTTGTACATAATACCTAGATCTGGCGTATATTGCAAATATCCCATTATGCGCTTCAATCGGACACAGTCTACCTCTTCTGGTTTTTCCAGACTTCCTGAGACTACACTAACAGCATATGCAATGTCAGGTCTAGTGCATACCATCAAGTAAGATAAGGCTCCAACGATTTTTTTCAATCACTATTCCAAGAAAGTAGGAAGCTGGCTTTGTGGTAATCTTGAACCGACCACTAAGCTCCTTAAACTCGTCTATCAACTGCTGACTGAAACCAGCAACGAGGCCGTCATTCACATATAAAGCCACTATGACTTTTCCACATCCTTTCTCCATTATCAAAAGGCAAGAATCCGCTTCACTTGTCTTGAAGCCAATCTCTTTGAAGAAGTCTAAAATGCACCGGTTCCAGCATCGAGGTGCTTGCTTTAACCCATATAGACTCTTCCGTAACAGACAAACTCAACCGGAGCCGTCGTCGGAGGGCCATACAAAAAGGCAGTGGAGACATCAAACTGTAACATCGCCATTCCTTCATTATCTGCTACACTCAGCACAGAACGAACAGTCCGCACTCTGGTGACTGGGTTAAATGTTTGCTTATAGTTAATCCCCTTTTTCTGATGAAAACCTTTTATGACCAGTCTTGCATTGTATTTATCTATAGAGCTGCGCAGCGTTCATCTTTACTCGAAATACCCACTTACATGGTATTGCTTTTCTTCCCTTTTTTTTTCTTTTTTTTTTTTTTTCGGATGGGAAATTATCAAATGACTTCTCCCGCTCTGGGCGGAGCAGGAGGGAGTGTCAGACTTTTACTGACTAAAACCCATCCATGTTCCTTCATCGCCCTTTGTGTTCCGGGGCCACGGTATCTCTTTCGAACAGTCCCGCAACCCCGGCAGGCATCGGTCCTTGCGGACCCCTTCCTTTTTGCTGACTCTCTTTGAGGCGCGCGTGGAACACGAACGCGCCGTCGACACGGCCTGTCGTCATGAGACGGACGGACGGCGAGCTAGCCCATAGCCCACCATCCACAGGCCCGCGCCTACGGTGGCCGGGGGCCCTGACGCCCGGGGCGTCTCCCGCGGCGGCCGGGACGCTGTGAGGTTCTCTCCCTCTCACGTTCCGCTACCTCCTTCTCTAGCATTACTGCTTCGCAGAAGGAGGTGACGGCGTCCCATTCCGTCTCGCTCCGGACCATGGCTTGCACCAAGGTCGGACGCGAGAGGTCGCCGCCGCCAATCGCCGCTTCGAGGACACGGCGGTGCACCGCCCACGCGGGGCACACCTCCACCGTGTGCTCCACTGTGTCCTCCGGTCGATCCTCGCAGTGGAAACACCCGGGCGTTTCCTCCCGCCCGATTCGGTGCAGGAACCTCCCGAAAAGGAGAACCTGCGTCAGGCGGAAGGTGAGGACGCCGTGGCGTCTCTCCAGCCACTCCTCAAAGAGGGGACTTATCGCCACTATCGTGGCGTGCCCTGCACGGGGTTGCGACAGTCGCTCTCTCCATGTCGCCATGAGATCCCGCCGGAAGTCTGTCCGCTGAGCGACAATTTGTCGCGGCAGCGGAGTTTCCCCCCGACGAAGCGCCTCCGCGCGCCATTCATGCAGGCGCGCGAGGACTATCGCCTCCAAATCCCATGGCGGCAATCCGGCAAGGAGGCACGCCGCCTCGCGGGCGATCGTGCGGTACCCACGGGCCAGCCTTACGGCTACCACCTTTTGGGGCGCGTTCAGGTAGTGGGCTGCACGCAGCCTCAAGGAACGCGCCCACACCGGGGCCCCGTAAAGGGCCATGGACCGCACGACTCCCGCGTAGAGCCTCCGGCAGGAGGCGTTTGGCCCCCCAAGGTTGGGCAGGAGCCGCCTGAAGGCAGCCCCGGTCCGTTCCAGTTTGGGGGCCAAACGTCGGAAATGCTCCACGAAGTTCCATCGGCTGTCGAGGACGAGTCCCAGGTACTTCAACGTCGACCCGACACCGATGGATACCCCTCCTACCGTCAGTGAGGATCCCGGAGGTGGCGCATTCCGAGGCCCATAAAAGCACATGGCCTCGCACTTGTGCAATGCCACCTCGAGACCCAGTTGCCGGATCCTCTCGACGACTATCGCAACCCCGCGTGTCACTATTTCGGCCGCCGCCTCGTGCGACCCCCATTGTGCCAGCACCAGCGTGTCGTCGTGCATAGCAGACCACGCTGACGCCACTAGGGAGGTCGGCGCGCAGCACCCAGTCGTATCCGATGTTCCACAAGGAAGGCCCTAGAACCGATCCCTGTGGAACATCACACGACATCTCTCGCCGGTTCCATTCTCCGCTGCGACCGGGGTAGATAACGGCTCTATTCGTTAGGTAGTCCCCGACCACACGACGAAGGTAGCACCCGGTGATACCGTAGTGCCTCCCTAATGCAGCTCCAGGGCATGGAGTTGAAGGCGTTGGCGATATCAAGAGACACCGCCAAGACAACCCCCCCCTCCGGGACACCGCATCCCCCGTCGTGAGGGCTCTCACGCGCATGATGGCGTCCACCGTAGAGCGCCCCTTGCGGAAACCAAACTGGTGTTCCGCAAGATCCCGTCCCCGCAAGGTGCTCGGCGAGGCGGTTTGCAATTACTCTTTCAAAGAGCTTGCCCACCTCGTCGAGCAACACTATGGGCCGGTATGCGGACGGAGAGTCCACAGGGCGCCCCGGCTTCCGAATGAGGACCAGCTTCCCCGTCTTCCAACGAAGCGGGAACTGGCCCCTCTCCAAGCATGCGCTTAGGAGCCCCTCCAGTCGGGGCCCGAGAGCCTCCGAAGCCAGGACCCAGGCTTTGCCAAGCAAGCCGTCGGGTCCCGGGGCGGTATTTTTGGCACTGAGCCTGCGTACCGCCACTCTCAGGTCTACCCCAGTCACTTCCGGAGTGTCGTCGTCGTCGTCCTGATGGTCCGCTTCCAGCACCGCAGGTGGCGGAGCCATAGGCGGGGGGGGATGTTCCCCCCGCGTAGGGAACAGAGTGCTCACTACGGCCTCCACGAGCTCAGGCCGGAGACTCTGTGTCAGTTGGGGGGGCCAGGTGCGGAGTTTATCCCGCACCATCTTGTAAGGGCGCCCCCACGGATCTCTGTCGAGAGTCCCCAGCATCTCCTCGCGGGCCAGGTCCCTGGCCCGCAGGACAGCCTCGCGGAGGGCGGTCTTCACCGCTCTGTACCCCTCATATAGCTCCGCCTCAATGACTGCCGCATCCGGTGGGCGGATGCGGAGCCTGCGATGCCTGGCGTACAGGTGTCGCGCAGCTACGCACGCCTCGCGCAGAGACGTCAGCTCTCGCGACCACCAGTACACCTGACGCCGGGCGCTTCCTGGCCGGACTCGGGGCATTGCCACGTCACAGATGTCGGACATGGCCTCCTGGAACCACCCTGCCTCATTGTTAATGTCGGCGGGCCTGTCTGGTGATGTCGCCCAGGCCTGCACGATCGAGGCTTCCAGGAGGAGCTCCCGGTCCAGCTGCTTCAGCGCCCAACGCGGACCACTCGGGGCCTGTTGGACCAGCGCGCTTGTGGTCTGGGTGGAGACGTCGAACCGGATGTACTGGTGGTCGGAATAGGTCTCCACCCCCTCCATGACACGCCAGTCAACGACACGTGGCGACAGAGCGGGGCTAGCGAACGAAATGTCCACCACCGATTCGCCCCGCATCCGCACACACGTGGCGATAGAACCCCGATTTAGGACGACCAGGCCCTTCTCCAGAGCCCAGTCCTCCACCATCCGTCCCCGCACGTCTGTGCAACGAGAATCCCAAGCCAAGTTCTTGGCATTGAAGTCCCCGAAGACAAGCACGGGGAGGGAATGGTTCCCGACGACGACACACAACTCTGCGAGAGAGTTGTGGAACTCGGCGAGAGTTCGGCTCGGGGAGAAGTAGACTCCCACCATTACGATCTCTCCGAACCGTGCTGCTACGCACCCCCGACCCCTCCTGACACCTTCAAGGGTCGGGGTACCGGCGCCGGCCGACGACACTATGGTCACTGAGCCGCTAAGGTCCGCCGCCCAGTCTTCCCTGGGCTGGACGAAATACGGCTCAGCGACCACAGCGATGTGTATCGACCACTGCGCCATGCTCTGGAGCAACAGATCCTGAGCGCAGGCGCAGTGGTTGATGTTCGCTTGGAGGAAGCGTAGTAGGGCCGTTATTGGCACTCCATTACCGCTTCCTCCTCCCTGGCCCCTCTACGGCAGTGTTAGGGCCTCTCTACGGCAGTGGCAGAGGCAGCGGCGGCAGTTGCGGCTGCGGCGGTGGCGACGGTGGCGGTGGCGGCGGAGGGCCTTCCCTTGCCTCTGGTGGCCTTGGTGGGCGGAGCGCAGGCCTTGCTCCCAGCCCGGTGATCGGCCGGCTTGCTAGCCGCCGCACAGGCACCGCAGTGCGGCGTGGCACAGCAAGCCGCGGACACGTGACCGGGCTGACTGCAGCGGAAACAGAGGCCGCTGCGATCAACCTCCGAGGCGCACTGTACTGACACGTGGTGCCCCACGTGACAGCGATAACACCTCAGAGGTCTGGGCTCTAGCAGCTTCACCTGTGCTGAGACCCAGCCCACCAATAGCCTTCGCCGTCCGGGGCAGCATACCGTAACGGTATGCATACCCGTGAGGTCCGGACGTAGGGCGCCTGCCCTGACCTGCTCAGCAGGACACCCACCGGACCTGGCGACGGCGGCCACCACCTCCTCCTTGGTTACGGAGTCGTCCAGACCCAGGATGCGCAGATCTGCGCATCTGACGGGCCTGGACACTCGGGCGTCGTCCGCGTTTAAGGACGCTCTGAGCTTTTCAGCTAGAGCGTCAGCGGACGACCCACTGGTTTCTCCGGGGATCTCCAGCATACGATCCCCCGTCGCGGTGACTTTAAGCCGGAGGCCCCCGGTGATCCCGAGCTCTCCGAGATCCACCGTCTCTTTCGCCTTCGCCAGCAAGTCGCGGTATGACATGCCCCTCTTTTCCGCCTCCGGCTGTAGTGTAATCACTACAGCCGCGGTCTTCGGGGCCCGGAGCCTAGCCGCGATCTTTCGCGCCCTATGCTGGCGCTGCCGCTCCTCATTCCGGGCCTTTTTGGCCGCCTTTCACCCCTTCCGCTTCTTCCCGACCACCTGCCATCCGGCTTCAGCCGCGGGAGGTGTAGGGGCCTGGGGGAGCGGTGGCGGCGGCGGCGGCTGTCGTGCCGCAGGCGCTGTCCCACCCGCCGCTGAAACTGGCGCTGTCACAGTCCTCGCCTGTGCAGCCGCCTTGCCTTTCTTCTTGGCCGCCTTCTTAGCCGGCGCCGGGTTCACCGGAGTCGGCTCTTTGGGGGGGGCCGCCACAGCCCCGCTGGAGGGCTGACTAGACGGCCCCGATCCAGGTGCGGCAGCCGCAACAGCCGCGTACGACACCGTGCTCGGCATCGTGCTTGGGCCCGCGGCTGCCCTGTTTGCACCCAGGGCGGGGCGCAGAACAATTCCCTCTAGGACGGAAAACCGCGCCTGGAAGGAAGCCAGCTCCTGGCGAACCAGGTTTAGGACCTGGTTCTCCACCGGCACGGGCTGGGCTTGTCGCTTGTTGCTGCTGCCGCTGCTGCTGGTGGCCCCTATTTGGAGGCGCCGCGCGGGAGCCAGCCTCACGCAGACTGGCCAGGTCTGCGTGGAGCTTGGCGTTCTCCTTTCGGAGATCCTCCGTGGCGGCCGTCAGGCGGGCCACCTCCGCCGGCAACTTGGCTAACTCCTTTCCACCTATCGGAGGAGGAGGAGAGAGTGAAAGCCCCGCAAAAATGGCGTCTGCCGGCGCTATTATGGAGGCGGAAGCCACGGGTATGGCCTTGAGTTTTGATGAGGTCTTCATGTTCAAGGCCACGCCCCTTATCGCGGCTTCCACTTCGGTTTAAAGAATTTATTCTCATAAGAACAATACATAGGTTCACTTAAAATGAGAGACAAAGTAATTTTTTATAAATCTAAATAAAGACATTTTGCCTCCTTTTGTTGGTGAAGTTATACAAAACAAATATATAGGAAGTATGTAATTGCTAACATTTAATTTGCGGTATGACTACATTTCATAAACGTATTTTCTCAGTTTTAGTTTAAATCTGTTAATTATCACAATCTTTTACGTCATTTGGTAGGTCGTTAAACAGCTGTGCTCCTTCGAACAATATGGTTTTTTTACCGTAGTTAGTCCGAGCTTGTCTTCGTTGTAATTTATTTTTATTTCTTAGGTTGTGTGATATTGTTTTTTTTTGTAATTTTAGTTTTGATTGTAAACTGTTCGTGGTGATTTTTTTTATTAGAATGCAGGTACCGTATGTGTATAGTTGTTTAAGATTTAATAATTTTGTTTTTTCAAATAGTGTTTTAGTTGAAGTAAGGTAGTGATAATGGTATAATGTTTTTATAATTTTGTTCTGGGTTCGTTGTAAAGGCATTAGAATAGTTTTTGCGGCAGATCCCCATATTTCAATAAGGTACTCGAGATGTGATTTTACTAATGAGCTATAAATAATAGTACGTATTTTACTTGGAATACAATTTGAGATTTTGCGTAATGATGCTAGTAATGACGTTAATTTTGATTTTACATGTTCGATGTGCAGTTTCCATGTGAGTTTGTCGTCTACCCTCAGACCGAGATATTTTTTGTGGCTCGATCTTTTTATTATGTCATTGTTAATAGTAAGAGGCGGGAAGTCTGGTAGTGGTTTGTTTTTTGCGGTGAAAATCATGTATGTTGTTTTGGATGTATTTATTGTAAGTAAATTGTATTTAAGCCACTCACTGAGTATAACAACATCTTTTTGAGCATTTGTTATAATAGTGTGGATAGATTTATCGAAATAGAAGAGGCATGTATCGTCCGCGTATAAAGTTAGGTGACCCGTTAACCCTATTTTGTTTATATTATTTATATAGAATAAGAAAAGTAACGGACTTAAAATTGAGCCTTGGGGACAGCCGTATGGTACGTTTTTTATGGAACTAGTGTATTTATCTATTTTAACTACTTGTTGCCTATTTTGTAAATAAGATGTAAACATTTCTAGGGCTTTATCTGTGACTCCTATGTTGTTTAATTTTTGGAGAAGTTTGTAGTGGCATACGGTGTCGAATGCTTTTTTTAAATCAATAAATACCCCCAATACAACATCCTTTTGATCTATATGCGTTATGGTTTTAGTTACCAAGTCTACTGTAGCTGTAAGAGTGCTAGATTTCGAACGAAAGCCGTATTGTTCGTCGATTAGGAACTTTTTCTCAAGAAGGTATGCATTTAGACGGCTGTACAAAACACGCTCAAAAATTTTTGACAATACTGGTAAAACCGACACTGGTCTGTAGTTACCTGGATCAGTCCTACTGCCCGATTTAAAAATAGGGCTGACTTTGGCAACTTTAAGCGTGTTCGGAAAAGTGCCGCGCATCAGACATTCGTTTATGCAGTTCGTTAATTTCGGAAAAATTATATTTTTGAGGCATTTGATCGCCTTGGTACTGATACCATCTATCCCAGTACTTGTATTACTATCCAGACCGTCAATTATTTTAGAAATTTCGTCCTCAGTGCTTGGAGTGAGTTTGCTCAGAGTTACGTCGTGTGAATGGTTGTGTTCGTACATAAGAGTGTTGCCCTCGTTCGCATGATATTTACCGGGTATATCGTTAGCTAATTCCTGGCCTATTGATGAGAAAAATGAGTTAAATAAATTACATATTGCGTTACCTTCAGTCTTCAGTCTTCGGTCCTGAGCTCGACATTAGTCCCGGAGGAGCACTGCTTTCTTTGATTTTATTTAGTGCTAAGTTATTAATAAGTTCCCACATCTTTTTCGGTTGATTGTTATTGTTGTAGAATCGTAATAGTATTTTTTTTGTGTGTCTTTTTACTGCGTCCCGTTGTTTGCAAAAGCTTTTCTGTATGTTTCCGTCTTTTGGGTAAGATTTTGTCTGTTGCCATAAGTTGTTACGTAAATTTATCGAATCAGTAATAGTTCGGTTTATCCAATCATTTTGAGGTAGATTCAGAATTTTTGTCTTGTCAGTTTTGTTGTTATTTACATGTTTTGTGATAAACCGCTCAAGGTGGTAGTAATCATTTTCTTCATTTATGTAATTATCTATTAGTGCGTTGCTGTATAATTTTTCATAATTTATTTTAGAGATTTAGAAAATCCAATACAAAGCAGTATTGGATTTTCTTATTTTTTTGTGGCTTTAGTCTGCCTATTTCCAAATAGATTTGTCTGTGGTCAGACAAGCATGACTCTATTATGGAGAAATTAAAGGAGTGGTTATTTATGTTTGTGCAAACATGATCCAGTATAGATTTTGTAGTCGAGATTTCACGTGTACTGTATAGGCCATTAATTTTGTTCAGTATTTGATATCCGTTTCCTTTGATTTCGTTCAGGTATTTAGTGACGTGATTGTCCGCGCTGAGGAGATCAATGTTAAAGTCGCCAAATACAATAGCTCTTCTTCTCTGCTCCAGCTGTGCGGAATACGTCGATAAGAATTCGTTATTGTTTGAGTCACCTGGTTTATAAATCACTCCGATGTTTAGCGATATTTTTTTTATATGTACCCACAAGTAGTGGTTTCCATTTTCGCTTAGATCTTCCGTTACGTCGTATTGTATTGAATCGTGTATATAAATTGATACCCCTCCACCTTTTCGTGTTTTCCTATAGTTGTAGATATGCTTGTAGTTTGGCAACTGATATAATTTTGCATCGGCTTCAGAAATAATCCAGGTCTCCGTGAATACTAATAAGTGGGTGGTTCTTGGTATCGCCCTAATAATACATTTGATTTCATCGAGCTTACCAGTTTTGCGAATACTTCGTAAATTAGCATAAAAGAATCTTAATGATGATGGGTGTAAGGGTATTTCTTCATATTTTTTGATGATTTGATGGCTTAATTTATCTGTGTGTTTTCCATTGTGTTGTGAACCTCCTTCGAGTTTTTTTGGTTGGTAATAATTGTAGGTTTTCCTTTTATATATTTAATAATAAGGTCCTTATCCCCGTCTTCTATACGTTTTTTCAGTTCTCTTTTTATATACTTATTGTAAATATTGCTTTTGAGTTGGGGTTAAATCTGAGTAAATTCGTATATTCTCCGGTAGTTTACTTTTTGTCCGGAACAGGTATTTAGGTGTTTCTGTATTGGTAAAACATACTTTTATGGGTCGGTTCATGTTTGTGATATATTTTCCCAATCTTGTGGATTTAATTGGCTTCGGACAGTTCTCATACAGTGTGGTTAGTACTTTGTTTACTTCTTCGTAATCGTACTTTTGTCGTGCGTTATAGTTCTTGTCACTTTTTTCCGTTATACCCACAATTATAATATTTTTCTCGCGTTCACTTCGTTCCTTGAGTTCTAGCATGAGGTTTTCGTGATGTAAGAAGGGCGATTTATCGGATGTACTTTCGATATTTGTTTGGTTTTTTATTTGGAGAATTTCATTTTCTATACGTTTGAGTTTGTTTTCATTTATTGCGTTGTTGGATTTAATAGTTTTAATTTCGGTATAAATTTATGTCATCAAATTGTTGTTTAAAGTTTTCTGTGTTTGATTTTATCGATTTAATTTCTTGTTTGATCTCACAGATTTCTTCTCGTATGAGGTTTAGGTTTTCTTTTTGAGTTCTTCCAAATTCCTCCAGAAACTTCATAATGTCTGTGCGAAAGTTAGCAAAGTCTGATTTGTAGTCTATTTCTTCAGTGCGCTCTTTTCGTTTTCTCTGACAGATGTTGGTTTGGTATTCATTGTCAGCAAATGTAGATAAGTTCGGTACTGATCCGCTACCGCCCTCGCTTCTGCTTGTTAACATGCCACTAGTCGGTGTTTCCTGTCGGCTCATCGCGTTGCCAGTTCGTGCGGTGTGAGTGCAATGCCAATAGTTTTTACTCGCCGGCGTTGTGCGATGTATCACCAGAAGGATAATGACTTTAACACTGTGATCTTAAGAATTGGTTTTGATTGTAGTCGAAGTATTAGAATTAAATATTTTTGCAATAATAAGCGAAACACGTCTACTCCCAACAAGCGCGAGAGGCGATCACTTCCTTAGCAAACCTGGCCTTACGCTCCGCCTCGGAGCCGCCAGGTGCACCCGCCTCGTCGCCAGACCCGGGAGCAGTATTGCCCGGGTGGCGCCCCTCTTCGGCCAGTCTCGCTGACCTCTCGGACCTCGTGGAGGTAAAGAGCCCCCTCACTTTGCCCCGGTTCCCACCACGCTTGTTGGTGGGGATCTTTCGGGTAGAAGCCCCCTCATCTCCGGATGACGACCTCCGGTCGCCATCCCGCCTGGGCCGCTTGCGGAAGAACTTGCCGTTCTCCGCAGCAGTCCCGGCCCTGACGCGGCGGGAGCTCTCTGAGCCTCCCGCGCTCACATCGCTGGATGCGACGTCGGACTCCGACCCCGCATCCCTCCTCTCCTCTTCTGTGCCGTTTCCGGCGGTGTTGTTTTTTGTTTTTGTTTTAATTGTTTCCATTTTTGAACCCACGAGTATGGGGGAAAAAATCGTCTATCTGGGCAGAGACCCCTGTACCCTAGATAAGCAGATTTTAGCATTTATTACTCGCCAGAGGCTCTGCAGGTACCCTGGCGAGGGTGAGCACTAGCGACTGATTCGTTCCATGGGAACACCCGTCAGCCATACATCCCCTCGCGGTGCGCCGCCGCTTGGGATTCGGGGTAACTTTTTATAGAGGTTTTCTACCTCGCAGTCCGGGCGGTTAAGCCAAGACCCTCGGTCCCTATCGAAGCCGCGAGACGTGATCCAAAGCACTTCGATAATGGGATTACGAGACTGACGGTGACAAAGAAGGACGCATCCTACTCTGTCTGCTCGGAGGCAGGGCGAGTGCACACCGAGCCCGCCCTTACTTCTCTGCTATGCCCTCTGCTGTACAGAGGGTCACGCGGAGGAACGTACTGGTGGTCCTGGCAGGACCCCACCCATGTCAGAATAATTAGCCGCGGCAGTAACACTCCCCGAGGGATAAAAGGAAATTCTCATTTCCTCTCATTCCCCGGAGAAGGATACTGCCGCGCCCAGGGTGCACCGGCCCAGCAGCTGCTCTTCTCTCCAGACGTATCGAGAGGGACCAGCAACCGCCAGACACACGTGGAGGACTTCTGACATCGCACCCCGCTTTTCTTCCCTTTTTTTTTTTTTTTTTTTTTTTTTTTTTCGGATGGGAAATCATCAAATGACTTCTCCCGCTCTGGGCGGAGCAGGAGGGAGTGTCAGACTTTTACTGACTAAAACCCATCCATGTTCCTTCATCGCCCTTTGTGTTCCGGGGCCACGGTATCTCTTTCGAATAGTCCCGCAACCCCGGCAGGCATCGGTCCTTGCGGACCCCTTCCTTTTTGCTGACTCTCTTTGAGGCGCGCGTGGAACACGAACGCGCCGTCGACACGGCCTGTCGTCATGAGACGGACGGACGGCGAGCTAGCCCATAGCCCACCGTCCACAGGCCCGCGCCTACGGTGGCCGGGGGCCACGTGGTGGCCCCCGACGCCCGGGGCGTCTCCCGCGGCGGCCGGGACGCTGTGAGGTTCTCTCCCTCTCACGTTCCGCCACCTCCTTCTCTAGCATTACTGCTTCGCAGAAGGAGGTGACGGCGTCCCATTCCGTCTCGCTCCGGACCATGGCTTGCAGCAGGGCCGGACGCGAGAGGTCGCCGCCGCCAATCGCCGCTTCGAGGACACGGCGGTGCTCCGCCCACGCGGGGCACACCTCCACCGTGTGCTCCACCGTGTCCTCCGGTCGATCCTCGCAGTGGAAACACCCGGGCGTTTCCTCCCGCCCGATTCGGTGCAGGAACCTCCCGAAAACACCGTGTCCGGTGAGGACCTGCGTCAGGCGGAAGGTGAGGACGCCGTGGCGTCTCTCCAGCCACTCCTCAACGCTTTTCTTCCCTTAGGTAGACTTACAAGCTTCCACGTGTCATTTTCATTTTCCTGTAAAGAGTTCATCTCACTGTCCATAGCTTCTTTCCATAGATCTTTCTCTGGGCTCCTAATTGCATCCTTATGCGACGTTGGCTCGTTGTATCCCATTATAGCATTCAGGATAAAGTCTTTGAATCGATCTGGAGGGCGTAACGAAGAGCGGTCACGAAGTACCATCTGTTCCGGAAACACATCTTCGTGATCATCGTAATCTTGATCTTCATCTATGACATCGTATAGACCATCAATAACATTATCTTCTTTAATAATATTCCCCCCCCCCCCCCCCCCCGACTCAATAGACTGTTCAGGTAGAATGTTCTGAGCATCGTGGAACTCTTCACCAACACTTACAACTCCTTCATCAATGCTTATATCAGGATAGTCTATTTCTTTGACCCTTACCCTATTGGGCTCAACAGGAACACCTTGTTCATCATCCGTCAAACTCCGTGTAACATAACACTTCTAGCAATCTCCTTATTGCGTTTCCTTACGTCGCTTTGGCTCAGTCTGTCTTAGTGTACTACAGTACACTAAGACAGACTGAGGAGGATTTCTGAGGAGGATTCCTAACTGGGGAGGATCAGCAAAAACTAAATTCTTAGAAGTAGAGCGTGCACAACGTGCCCTGATAAAAATTATGTATTTTAAGAAAATGAGATATCCCACAGATAGTCTTTATAACTTAAGCGAATTACTCTCAGTAAAAAAACTATACATAGTTCAAACTATATTAAAGAAACACAAGACCCTACCTTACGATGCATCTAAACTAACAAAACGAAGAAAGCATTCTGTTGCAGAAGTCCCCCAAACAAAAACTTTGGTTGCCTCTATGCAATTTAATACACGGTCTGCTCGGTTATATAATAGAATAAATAAAGAAATATGTATAAGTATATAAAAACCAATATTATGAATGCAAAAAAATATACTGAAATAGATCAAACCACTTACATATAATGAAACCGAAGAGCTCCTGAAACCCACGACATAACCTATATTCTCACACAGGCAGAAAACACACACATACACGCGCACACACATTCATGCGCGTGCATCATTGCTCTAGCAGTTTCGACCAGGGTCCGGTTTTCCCTTTCGCTACATCAATTTTGCACTGGGGTGTACGGCATAATGAGCCTTTGCTTTATTCCTGTTTGTTCAAGCAGATCTCGTACTCTTTTGTTATCTCATTTACCTCCGTTGTCGATAAAAGCTCTATAACATTGTGTCTAGCATTTCTAGCTTCAGAGAACATAAATTTTAGCTTTTCATAAACGTCAGACTTATTTTTCAGGAAATACACTTAACTGTACCGTGTACACTTATCCTTAAATAAAACGAAGTATCGATATCCTGATATACTTGAAGGATAGGGACCACAGACGTCCGAGTGTATGCGTTCACCAGGTTTCTTAACCTTTTCGCGAACACCAAATGGTTGCCTTTGCGCTTTCCCAAAGACAACCTTCGCATAGTTCTCCACTATTTGGCGTCTATATTCCTAGCTCTTTCTCTATCAATCGTTTGACATGTTTCTTATTGTGATGCCCCATACGTTCATGATATAGTTGCAGCATATCTCCATGCTCAATTAAGTTTACTGAAACAGCAGTGCGTACGACTTTGCAATCTATCTTGTACAAACCGCTACATCTTTGCCTTGTTCCTGTTACAATTCTATCCTACCATTAATCTTCATGGAACAATTTGTAACCCGAGACTCAAATAAGTTCGTTGGGTTTTTCTCCTGTGAACTAAACACAGAGATAAGGTTCTTACTAATCTGGGGAACATACCAAATATCTCTCAAAAAGAGATTCTCAACTCGTCCTATAACATTGGCTTCTAGATGGACTGCACCTTTTCCAACAGCCTGAATCACGTTTCCATCCGCCGTCGATACCGTGTGAGCTTCACCAAAACGTTCAAAGTCTTGAAACAGATCTCCTCGCAAAGTGACATGGTGAGTGGCCCCGTTATCCACATACCAATGATCACGATCATTGTTAGAATCTGTTGAATTCACTGTCAGCAACATTATGTTAGAACCCTGAGCTTTGTTTTCCTTCTCCTTTATCCCAACTCTTGGGCAATCCTTTTTGAGATGACCAGGTTCCTTGCAAATAAAGCATTTGTACTTTTTCTTTGTTCCTTGGTCTCTATGGTCATATCCCTTAGCAACCTTTTTATTTACCTTCACATAAAGCGCTGACTCACTTGATTCAGCATCTGCCATCTTAGCATTCAGCGCTTTTTCATGTGCACACAACTGGCTCGTAATGTTTTCTACTGTCCTTTCCTTTTTTTAACATTACGGCCAACTTGACTTGAATGAGAAACAGACTTGCGGCAGCGTATCAAGGATCTTACAAATCAAGAGAACTTCAGACAAATCTACCTTCTCTTCTTTTAGTAACTCTTCCTTCAAACTATGCCACAGGTTTTTCAATTTCGATACATGAGTCAACATTTCATTTGACGTCTGAATTTTTTTAAGTCTAAGAGGGACCCTCTTAGACTTAAAAAAATTTAAACATATCATAGAGTCGGCCCTCATTAGGTTCCTCATATTATCTATGGAGTTCGTCCCAAACTTCTTTCGGTGTGGACAATCTAATTACTTTGCCAAGTGTGTGTGTGCACTCTCAGTAAGGCTACCATCCGGTACTTCCATGATATCCAATGGGGTGGCAAAGTAAATCTCGAATGGCACCATTATAGTTGGTCTCAATCTGACCAATGAGGTTAAGCTATTTTGTAATATAAAATGACTTTACCCTATTTTCAACCAATGACGATGTTTGGGTACCAACTATGCTAGCGCCATTAGTTCCACAGTTAGCCTGCCCCTTGGGGGCGCCAAGTTTCATAATTTGAATTTTCGGAAGCTCCATTTCACGTAAACTTCTGGGTCTGGGCCCATAACCAATAGGGAATGCAAGCACGTAATTTTTTCTTCATATAAATAAAAAAAGTACTATCTACCCATAAACAGTATTAAAAGCTAAGTTCAACTACTGCTTGTCGCACAAAAATAATATTAAACTCCTGCAATTTTCTACGACAGTTCAAACGTCCGTAGCTGTCGCGGCCATGATGGCCAAAAACATGCTACATATTTAACAGTAAATTGTAAAAAAAAGTATGTATTAGAAACTTAAACAAGTGTACCTACCACAATGTTTTATGCGCCAATACAGGGCATATTTCATAAATAAAAGGAGTTTTGTATTTCATGCATATTCCCTATTGGAGGTGGTGGTTGCAGAAGACAGGAGAACAAGCTTTGAACTCAAATTTACCTACTCAATATAATAAATTAAAACACATTACAAAGTACAATACCATTTGACACGTATTATATCTTCTGACAGAATAATCAATAAACTTGAAGGTATATTGTTGCTAGGGAACACCAAAAATCCAATATTTATTACCATTACCGCAGCGAAGGAACTAGTATCGGAAAATATTACGACAACGGCAACGACAACTACACTATTCCATCATGACATATTATTGTAAACAAACGAATGAAATTAAAAAATGGTCTGTTGGACGGAAATAAGCCCTAATATGAACACTAAAGTCATAAATTCATGATCGCTTAGCATTTTTAGGGTTCCGTACCTCAAAAGGAAAAAACGGAACACTTATAAAATCACTCTTTTGTCCGTCTGTCCGTCTGTCACCACCAATTTTCTCAAAAAAGGGTTGACCTAACAAATTGAAATTTATATCATATACTGAGGTCTATAATCCCTATTAGGTGTATAAAAATCAAGGTCCTGAGTCCCCGAAAAAAACCGATAAAAAGATATGGGCAAATTTAGATAATCGCAAAAACTTGTAAGTAAACTTAATTTTCAACTTTTTTTTATTTTTCGGACTTTTCCCTTTATTTGTACTTTTAACCAAAATTAACAATAATTCTAGGTAAACCGGAAGTAGCTTATTGGATTTGGGTCGAAAACCTACATGGTAATTCCCGTTGACCTAGAATAATTTTGTATATAATAATTTGGCAAAAAGCATCGTCTTACAGCACATGTTACAGGGAAAAGTCTGAAAACCATAAATATTTATTTATTTATTTATTTATTTATGTACACACAAAATACTTAAAAAAAAAAAAAAAAAAAAAAATTAGTTTAATAACAAAAAAAAAGCGATTTTACTATTACAGACTTATTATTTGTGGTTGGTGCAATAGCCGTTTCTAGGGTTCGAACAGCAAAGTATAGTTAAGTTTGTCTTTTAAAAAGTTTGTACGGAATCCTCAGTGCGCGAATCCGTCTCGCTCTTGGCCGGTTTTTTTTTTTTCGTTGAATGTGCATTACTATGTGTAATATTGCATGAAAACCGGCTACTAACCTGTGCAAAGACAATGGGGAAGAACGTTAAAAGCGAATTGTAGATGACGCAACCATAGTCTCAATCTGACCAATGAGGTCAAGCCATTTTGAAATTTATAATGACATTACGATACAACCACCAACGGCGATGCTTGGAGCAAGCTACGCTAGCGCCATTAGTTCCACAGTTGCCATCCCCATTGAAGTTGGTTTTCTTTCTTTCTTGCACCACACTTCATAATACAACCCACAGGCATGTTGAATGGCTGTTTTCCACCCATGCATGGGCATTTTTAAAGATAAACTCCTCTTAATTTTCTCTCGAATCTCAATATTACCAAAAGTAAACACTCATTTGACAGCAGAACTAACTACCACGAAACTCGCGCATATTATGGCGGGCGGATACGAATACGACACTTGCCTACAACTATCACTACGTAACAACAAAATGTTGCCAATAACAGCAGCAACTGAAATATTGTTGTCTCTTTTATCAAATACGATTACCACATTAGATAGAATGAAACAAAACGATATTTCACATGCTGTCTCGTTTTTCACCCATATTTGTATAAGCAAATGTAGGTATAGAATACTGCGGCGTCTCCATATATTTCCTATCTCAATGTTGAATACACGTCAAAAGAACGTCAAAACTGACAGGTAAACAACTTTTAAGTCCGTATTCTAAGCTATGATTATTTTTATGTGTTCTGTTTTTTTCTTCTGTACTGTACACTGTAGTCCATAGAGTAAAGTAATCGTAGGCAGAGAATAGAAAGTAATATAATGTTAGTCTTTGGCTTTGTTGACTGAGCAGACCAAAAACAACAAAAATATCGGCAGTACAAAATAATTATTGAACATACAAACGAGTGTTTAGTGTTAACATTTATATTATTGTTGTTTGTAGTTGGAAATTAAGTAAGGTTTTCGTATTGTGGTGTAATGTTAAGACCCTAATTTGTTAACCAACAAACACGTCAGTAATCTAATATCATTTTGGTAAATTATCCACTACAGCAATGAGAACCGACATAGAGAAAGAAGTTGGGACTTGGCTTCTCAAAAGATACGGCCAGTTTTTCAAAACACAACATCAGGATCTTGCGTCTACATTAAAAGGTGAATTCTGGGAAGAAAACAGAACTTATTTGCCAGTACAAGTTGTAATGACACCCGAAGAACTTATTCCTATAACAGAATTGGTATCATCTGATAACACTTGGATGACCAAAGTATTGAGTGTGCTTTCATCATTGTGTGTTGAAGTTGTGGCTCTCAAAAAAGAAGCATTTGCAAGGTATGATATCAATTGTTATTATGACCTCTGTCAAGACCCAACTACAATAAAGTTATTAATATGAACTCTCAAATTTGATTACAGGCATTTCAGTTTTTTATCAGTGTATGAAGAATATAATAACAATGATATTAGTACTCAAATGGAGTCAATTTGTTCGCTGAGTGCATTTACCAGTCGTTGTGATGATGTACTACGAAATCTCTGCAGCCAAGTGTTTGCTATCTTCACCAAGGGTGCCATTAATATTAGTAAGTCATGTCATCAACGTTTTGGTTTAAATCAAATGCTAAAGGAATGAATGTTTGATTAATTTGTACTTTCATGTTTCAGATGGGATACAACTACATTACATTATAAACCACATTGGAGAACTATTTACTGTTATTGTTTTGCTAGAAACATTAATATCCAACACTTCCTTAGTAACTAATTGGAATAAATACTGTAAAACTATGAAATCCTTCAGCCATGTACCAGAAAACTTGGATTTAATGGAGGATAAATTCAAAGCCATGATGGGAGCTATAAATACTATCACAAATAAAATTATGAATGATGACATTGTACAAAAGAGTATTCAAAACCTAACAGCATTAAGGAGCAGTTTAGTTGATAAGAACTGCTCATTGGTAGCAACAGAATTCACTCAATATCTGAAGCAAGCAATAGCAAATCTGGACAAACTTATACAAGAGCAGCCCAATGTGAGCAATATGTATAAATGTATCAAAGTGAATGGCCTTTATGTACTGTCAGCACATTTGTTTGGGAACAGCGATAGGAAGATTTTCAAGGCTTTAATAGACTTGAATGCAAAGGTAATTCATCACCCCTATACTTAAGTAGGTACTTATGCTGTAACATAATAATATTGTAATACCAAATGATTTGAAGAGTACCCATGGAGTTTCTTGACGGTTCTTCTCATAGAAATCAACCAACCTGAACCATGCACCTTTTTGTAGACAAAAAAAGTGCCCATGTAGGCCTATATATGAAATAAAATATTTTGATTTTAATCGAAATAATAATGACTTGGATTGGTAGTAACACTAGCACTCTGGCAGTCTACCTGTCTTCAGTTATATTATTATTTAAACTTTCTGAGTAATGTAGCATAATTATAGTGTTAGAGAACAATAAACTTTTATCAAACTTGGAAATTGTTACAGGCACACAGTATAAACATTATTGGGACAACAATCTGGTTTCCAGAACAATTTCTTCAAAGACATGTGGCATCACAGTGTGCTAAATATGAAAAAATATCACAAACAATGGTTAAGGCAAGACAATCTTATATCAGTACAAAGAAAACTAACTTAGCCAAGGATATTGCAAGTCTTCACATGATATGTACACAATGGGTACTTCAAATGGAAGAAATATTTTCTTCAAACCAACACAAACTGAGTGCTGCTGAAATGAGTTTGCATGCTAAAACTCTCTTGGAAGGTCTTGACATTGCATCCAGAACAAACCATTCAGTGCTCACTTTAATTAATTTACATCTCACCCTGGGTATACCACTGCCTAAGAGTATGTTGATATCATTGTTTGAGATTATGTACATGTTAAAAACCTTAAAGAATGCAGTTACCAGGAATCGTAATCAAATAATTATTTCAATTAACATGATTCTGCAGCATCTTGTATTTCAGTCGACATCCTCTATACTCGAAGTAAAAAAGTCTTTAATGACTGATAAAAATTATGCAAATAAGCGACTTGATGAACTGACATGCCTAGTGATTGCTGAAAGAGCACTGAAAGGAGCTGCAACCATCGAAAGAATTGTAGCTGCCAATATTGCCTTGAGTTTTGTTCCAGACACAACTTATTTAGAAGACAGCTACATTAGACTTGGGAAACTACTTGAGAAAATCCAAACTTTATCAAATTTTATACACTCCATGGATCATTTATGCAATTGCTCATGGTTGTTGTGGCACCAAAATATTATCCCCATTTATTTTGAACAAAATTTTAGCATGCAGTTGAATACCTTGAAATTGAAATATTTTCTTATGGTTTTGGAAGACTGCATTGTATTATTGCATAGAACTGATAAACATTATGGAATTACAAAGTATGCACAGTTTCTAAACAGTATGAAATCTATGATAGAGAATAAAATTATACTAGGTGCAAGTCAAAATATAGAGACAAATTTGAGACTTCATATTCATTCACATCTACAGTTGGATGTTGTAAATCCATTTACATTTGATATGACTAAGAAATTATTACTTATTGTGGATCATTTTAGGATGCAATTCCTTTACATGTCCATTGTGCCTTCAGTAGAACACTACTTGTCTACAATGTACTACAATCTAACAACAGTTGTTCTATCAGATTGGAAAACATATGGCGAAATGCGGCAAATGGCGAAATTTAAATTTAATCTTAGAACGGTACAAGACAATTTACCCACTCAGACTTTAGAACAAGGTTTGGATGTATTAGAAATAATGCGGAATATTCATATATTTGTTTCTAAATACTTGTACAATTTGAATAACCAAATATTTATTGAGAAAAGCAGTAATAACAAACATTTAAATTCTATAAACATCAGGCACATAGCTAACTCTATTAGAACTCATGGTACTGGCATTATGAATACGACTGTGAATTTTACTTATCAATTCTTGAAGAAAAAGTTCTTCATCTTTTCCCAATTTATGTATGACGAACATATCAAGTCAAGATTAATAAAAGATCTTAGAAACTTCAAGGAAACTGCTGATGCCAATGGAAATGTATATTCATACAAGAATGCTGAAAGGTTTAACAAGGGCATAAGGGTGCTTGGCTTAAATGAAGAAGGACAGAGCTATTTAGATTTGTTCCGTGACCTTATAAGTCAAATTGGAAATGCCATTGGATACGTCAGAATGATTCGGTCAGGAGGTCGTCATTGCTGCTCTGATGCTACCATGTTTTTACCGAATCTTGATAACGTCGAATCTTTTAAACAATTAAGTGAGGAGAGTGATCTTGGACCAAGAACGATTGAATCATCAGAAAATTTAGATCACAATGTCAATGAGTTGATATCGAACTTTATCCAAGGAACAGAATACTTTAAATTACTTGTCAATGTATTCGCACCTGTATTTCGGAATCCTAAAAATGTTCATCTAAAAAATTTCTACATCATTATTCCACCATTGACTCTAAACTTTGTAGAACACATGATATTATCAAAAGACAAAATGTCAAAGAAAAATAAAATTGGTGCAGCATTTACTGATGATGGCTTTGCAATGGGTGTTGCATACATTATAAAATTACTGGACCAGGTTAGTACCTAATGAAAAACAATTTTACGGTCTTTTCTTTATTTGAAATGCCATTTCATGTTTTGATGATTTTCACCGCCGCTACGGGAAGTGAAAAACGCCGAAAGCGTTCCGCAAGGTATTTGTCTAAAAAATGTACAGAATTGTACGTTAAATAAAATAAGAGTACATAATATAAAGACTTCGCATAATAAAATATCAACGTTTCACCGCCAGGCGCTTTGTAGGTATTTCACTAAGTAGTTTTCCACTTTTAGACTTTTCTAAGGGCCAAGAAAAATGTACCCTAAGTGTATGTTCAATTCCTATATTAGTTTGGGTATATTTATGGTCGCAAGTAGGTATATCAATCGGGTAGTGAAAATGGACGAGGCAAAAGGAGTATGTGAGGATCGTAGCAGGTGGCGTTCTGTGGTTTCTGCGTACCCCATGGGAAAAGGCGTGACTTTATGTATGTATGTGAAACATATTATTATTATTAATTTGTTATAATTTTAAACAATTATAGAAGTGAAACTTCTATAATTATAGACGGGGGGTATTAGATTTTTTTCTGTCACGCAACAGCGTTACGGCCGCGTGGGTGGGGTACACGATATAGGTACATCGCGTGGTGAGAGGCGGCAGCGGCGGAGGGGGAGAAAGGCTGGCGGCGGCGGAGAGAGGGCAAAGGAGAAGGGGGGAATGGGAGGGTTTTTTTTTGTGACAGTGGATGTGCAATGTAAACTGCGAGCGTTGCGAACGCGCGTCATGGAGTCGTAGCAGGTTTTCTTCTAAATTTGCTTATATCTCTAAAACGGTGCTTACGGTTGATATTGGTGTCGATTCTGTTGTGCACAAACTAAACTTAATTTAAGCTATTGCTATCTTTTTCTCTCTAATAAAACGAGAAAGAGACGGACGTAATTTAGAGCTGTCAAATTTAGTTGGAACTAATATTTCTATACAAATGAAGGGTGCACGTAAAAGGGCACGCCACGATAGTGGCGATAAGTCCCCTCTTTGAGGAGTGGCTGGAGGGACGCCACGGCGTCCTCACCTTCCGCCTGACGCAGGTCCTCCTTTTCGGGAGGTTCCTGCACCGAATCGGGCGGGAGGAAACGCCCGGGTGTTTCCACTGCGAGGATCGACCGGAGGACACGGTGGAGGTGTGCCCCGCGTGGGCGGAGCACCGCCGTATCCTCGAAGCGGGGATTGGCGGCGGCGACCTCTCGCGTCCGGCCCTGGTGCAAGCCATGGTCCGGAGCGAGACGGAATGGGACGCCGTCACCTCCTTCTGCGAAGCAGTAATGCTAGAGAAGGAGGTGGCGGAACGTGAGAGGGAGAGAACCTCACAGCGTTCCGGCCGCCGCGGGAGACGCCCCGGGCGTCGGGGGCCACCACGTGGCCCCCGGCCACCGTAAGCGCGGGCCTGTGGACGGTGGGCTATGGGCTAGCTCGCCGTCCGTCCGTCTCATGACGACAGGCCGTGTCGACGGCGCATTCGTGTTCCACGCGCGCCTCAAAGAGAGTCAGCAAAAAGGAAGGGGTCCGCAAGGACCGATGCCTGCCGAGGTTGCAGGACTATTCGAAAGAGATACCGTGGCCCCGGAACACAAAGGGCGATGAAGGAACATGGATGGGTTTTAGTCAGTAAAAGTCTGACACTCCCTCCTGCTCCGCCCAGAGCGGGAGAAGTAATTTGATGATTTCCCATCCGAAAAAAAAAAAAAAAAAGATGTCGACTAAAAACACGGTGAAGCGCAAAGCAGAAACTAGTTTGACATCTCTAACTTAGTTCATAGCTGTAGCCGTCCTTTTCTCGCACTGCCGACTGCCTTTAGTAAATTATAGCAATGGCCTAAATTAAATTTAGTTTGTGTACAACAGAATCGACACCATTGTTTTCTGCGAAGTCTATCTAGTAATCTTTTTTTTTTTAACGTACGATCCTGTACATTTCTCGTTATTATATATATTTTAATATTACACAAAAGTCCATACGATGTCATGTCACCGCCAGAAAGTATGACACAAGATTATTTTATTTTGCTAGCCCCGGTTTACGCAGCTCTGGTGGGAAAGGATCTAGCGGAGCTAGGGTTCTGCATGACATACCCACGTAGATTTAAAAAGGCGAGCTATTCAAAACGGTGTTAGAAATAGAGCTGAAAAGAGTCCGCTAAGCATCCTATCACAACTCTGCTACACACCGTTGCACAGCAGCGCTGCTTTGCAGTGGTGCAATAAACTTTTGCGGCGTGTGTGGCGATTTATTCTTAAATAAATTGTATTTTTCAGGACTCTAACTTTGAAGGTCTTCATTGGTTTGACTCTGTTTGGAAGCACATCAGCGATGAAAGAAAACTGCTGCAAGAACAACAACATAAGGGCTCTGTACAACTGCAGCAGGCGTTAGCGCTCACCGAGATGAAAATCAAAACTTTAGAAGAAGAGTATAAGTTATTGTATTACAGTCTTACGAGTGCGAGAATATTTTTCAGATAAAAACACGCTTAGGCGTTAATACATGAGAGTAACAATGATATATTAGTGGGCCCAAGTACAAAGTGGCTCAGACTCTGTTGTATCCTGGATTCTTTATTTATAAACGTATAATATCTAGTAAATCGATGTATGCACGTGGACGAGACGAAAGAAGTATGTAAGGATCGTAGCAGTGGCGTTCTGTAGTTTCTGCCTATCTGTAGATATAAACAGCTAGAAGTATAGGACAACGTAATTATTTGTTCTCTAAAAGTACCTTAAATTATGCAACTGAGCAGAGTCGCGTAATTTAAGCTATGTACCTTTACAATTACGCTCGTTTGGCCCCACACTTAATGGACAGAATGTGTCAAAGAAGATATGGTTAAAAACTACTGAGATGACCCTAAAGAATTACGGAAGAAGACCAAGAATGATGATGAAATCCAACAGCGCCAGGACAGGCCTGACACCGAAAAGTGACGATATTATAAGAATGATGTGAAAGAAGGGACAAGCCTGCCAATTGTTGAAGATTTCACAGTGGAATAATGTCAGAAAAGGAAGTTCCCAGCAAGCAATGGTAACGGCTCATACACATAAACACGATACGACGTTGTATCGTGCTACGACGCACGCGGCATCGCACAAGTTGCAACGTCGTATCGTGGGGAATTTACGTTTGAAGTCAACCTACTGTGCTTTAAAACAGGGAAATACGACCCATTTTCTGCGAACACTAAAGATATAATGCTACTTGTTTATATAGTTTCCCACGTTACGTCGCATCGTGAAACAATGCCGCGTCGAAGCACTATGCGACGTCGTATCGTGTTTATGTGTACGAGCCGTTACTTCTAGAGTAATTACTTATTTAAAATCGCATACCAAGAATCTAGCTATCTTGAATTAACTATTACTATTATTTTATAACCTTATATCAATAAAAGAAAATTATTAATTTAAAACAATGTTTTATTTAAATGGAATCATTTGTACTAGCTATAATTTGGTGCATTTGCAAAAGTGCTCCATATTCAAGATGATTTTCCAGATATTTGGCATATTTCATGATAGAACTTCCTGCACCCTCTCCTTGTAGGTAAGAAACAATTCTTTTCATAGCCTGATACGCCTCCATTCCTGATGTGGACTGGCATGCTTTTAGACTTAACACTTCAGTAGATTGCATACTTTCATCCGGTCCACAAATACATGGCAGTTTCTTGTCACAAAAAATATATTTGTCTAATGAACTTGGGCAATGTTCTGAATTCAGTGGAACATTATACAGCTTACACCACCGGGATAAACTATGATCACTGTCACTGTCCTCTTTGACTTTGAAGAAAAGGCTGCCATCTCCAGGAGGAAAGCATAGGCTCTGAACATACTTCTGTGGTATATTATACCATGCCATACCTATCATATGGATGTAATCCACAAATGAAGAGTTGTCTTTACCATATGTTAAAGAACGACTTATTTGTAATCTTCGATAATGGTACTTGAAGCATTCAACAACCCTTTCTAAAATATTTTTCACATAACTTAGGTCAGTACTACTGACAATTCTTATATTTTGAAAGTGTAGATTTCGTGTAAAGCTTTCTGGGACATCTAACACCAAGGTTACATGGTTACCTTTAGACACTAATTCATTTTCCCATTTAGATAAGTAACTGAGGACTGCAGAATAATTTATTTGTGAATGAATACAATAGTAGTAGTTGACTGGCAAGCTTCTAACAAGTGTTTCTGTTTCCATTAACTCTTTACCAACAACTGCTACTTCTCTTTTGTCAGTTCCTAGAGTATTTACTATGAACAGTAATGAAACATAACTGTCTGCATGTTGTCCACTTAGATAGCTGCTGTAGTCAAGATTGTGTGATAATGCACAAACACCACCCAAGTAAATATCTTTGGATTCTGAACTATTGAGAAACCTTTTCCAGTTCTCTTTCTCTTTTTCACTGCACACATGATCAGATGTGTATTTGGATATGTTATGTCTTGTGCGAAAACTTAACAGCCAATCATCAATACAAGTAAATTCTTCACTCAATCCCTTGAGTATGTCCTGTGCTTTATTTCGTAGATTATCTTCTGTGATAACATTTCCACTTTTAAACTGTTGATCAAACCAATCCAAAAGGTTTTGTTCCAGATTAAGACTACAAATTTCCTTTAAAAGGTTATATTTCTGGGTATATTTTTTTATGATAGAATCTTTCTGTTTGTAAATAGATGAAATAGTCTGGGGATGCACGCCATATTCTCTAGCTATGTCGGATTTACATTGACCATTATCTAAAGCTTGTATTACTTGCAACTTTGATGTAGCGTCAATTTTGGTGTAGGACTTCTTGGGGAAATCTGTTATAAATTCCGATTGATCTTCAACCACATTTTCGTGATTAGAGCTCCAAATTGACATGCTTTTTAAATAACTTATCTTTCACTAACTACTTTTACAATACTAAAAGATGTAACTTTATTAATTTCTTTATGTAAATATATAAACATGAAATACGCCTAGGTTTCCATTACTTCAATCAAATGAAATCTCAGAATCTCACAGGCACAGCCTCAGCAGTCATCATCAACTATCAATATCAACTGTCACTTGTCAGTGTTCTGTCATATTTGACATCAATGTCAGTGCATTTGACCGAGACAAAATGTTTCGGGCTCGTTCACATTTCAAGTTTATTAGCACACCAGCGTTAACGATATTATATTATTAGTCGATTCCTTGCCAGCGCCAGCGTACCAGCGGTTTTAGAACCACTAGTTAGTCATCCATGCCATCCAAGTCTTCTGTAACATCCATGATAAAGACGATGCATTGATCCATTGGTTCTAGTACTTATAGTCCATTTCTAATCACGGAAATGAAAATGGCCTAGAGTAGGTAGGAGGTGCGAAACAAGTAAAGTCCTTTTGGAAACCCACTTCCCAGACTGCAATCTCTCCGAGGACAGAACCTGGGCAAGTGACCCAACGCACACACCAAATGACCAAGACTGGGCCAGAGCCCGCACCATAGTAACTGCAGAGAGAATAAAATGGGCAATAAAGACTTTTAAACCATATAAATCCGCAGGCTTAGACGAAATTTTCCCCGCCCTGCTACAATGGGGAGTAGACGTCCTAACGCCGTGGCTGACCGCTATCTACCGAGCCTGCATAGCACAGAAATACATACCACTTGCATGGCGAGAGGTGAAAGTTATTTTCATCCTTATACCAGGCAAACCTGATTACACACAACCTAAGGCGTATAGACCAATAAGCCTAACATCTTTCCTACTGAAAACCCTCGAGAGACTCTGTGATCGACACATTCGGGACGGACCTCTTCGGGAGCGACCACTCCACAAACAACAACACGCGTATTCCTCAGGAAAATCAACAGAATCTGCGCTGCACAATGTGATCTCCAAGATCGAATGTGCAGTGGACCACAAATGCTCCTCCCTAGCCGTCTTCATTGACATAGAAGGCGCTTTTGACAAAACCATCTTCCATAGCATCAACGTAGCCCTCGAGGAACACGGTGTGGACTCGACCCTGCGAGGATGGATCACAAATATGCTCCGACTGAGAGCCGTACAAGTCACTGTAAACGACACCACTAGAGCCATAGTGGCGAAGGGCTGCCCCCAAAGTGGTGTCCTTTCGCCACTACTATGGAACCTCGTAGTAGACAGCCTCATCAAACGTCTCAACAGCAGAGGCTATTATACGGTGGGCTACGCTGATGATCTGACCATAATAATAAACGGCACAAACGAAAACACACTATGCAACCTTATGCGCCAAGCCCTAAGGATAGTAGAAGACTGGTGCAAGGAATACAGACTAGCAGTGAACCCTACCAAAACCGAACTCGTCCTCTTTACAAAGAAAAGGAAGCTGGCAACGTTACAACTACCAAGCTTCTTTGGGACAACTCTAAGCCTATCGACTGAAACCAAATACCTGGGTATCTTTTTGGACAAACAGCTGAACTGGGCAAAACACACTGACTACATAATCACAAAAGCCAGTATAGCCCTATGGCAGTGTAAGAGACTCCTCGGGAGAAACTGGGGCATAAGCCCCAAAATCACCTACTGGCTATACACCGCAGTTATCCGACTAATCATTACATACGGCTCTTTAGTTTGGTGGCAGCTAGGACCAACCTAAGTACGACCCAAAAGGATCTCGAGAAACTACAAAGATTTGCCTGCGTAGCAATCACCGGCAGCATGAGAACTTCCCCCACTGCTGCCTTACAGGTTATGCTGGGGCTACCAGCCCTACACCTCGTCGTAAGAGAGGAGGCGGCCATAGCGTCTTTCAGACTCGAAGTATCCGGCACCCTAAGCAAGGACTCCAGAATCAAACACACACGCATCAGAGCAGATTCAATCAAAGAACAGCCGATGATGGCATCACCTATCGACAGAATCCTGAAGACCCACTGTTTCCAAAAACACTACAACATAGAGCTCATAGAGGAGTTATGTGACTACTCAGGTACAAAAGAGCTAAGGATTTACACTGACGGATCAAAAACTGATGATGGGACAGGCGTCGGGGTGTTCTCCGACGACCTAAACATTAAGATTTCCAAACCACTTGGAATGCTCAACTGTGTTTACCAAGCAGAGTGTGGGTATTATCCAAGCGGCACATGCTATAGAGGCCAGGGAGGTTACAGATACCAATATTCGAATACTCTCCGACAGTGCCTCAGTTCTTCAATCCCTAAAGAGTAATCAGATCACGTCGAGACTAACACTAGAATGCCACAAGGCCCTAGAACGCATCACGGTACTAAATCACAACACGGTAACGCTACAATGGATCAAAGGTCACAGTGGATCACTTGGAAACGATGCGGCTGACGAACTTGCCAGAAGAGGATCCAGCACAAGACCTTACGGACCCGAACCCATTGTGCCCATTCCCTTCAAGCAGCTAAGAAGCTGGTTAAAAGATCACACCCGAATACAAGCGGAGAAATGGTGGACCTCGACACCAGGATGCAGGCAATCCAAGGAAGCTATGCCATCCCTGGATACAAAGCTGACCAGGCGCCTTCTGCGCCTGGACAGAGATAGCCTGCGTCTGGTGGCGGGGACCATCACCGGACACTGTTCACTGAATAAACACTTCCACACCCTAGGTATTACTGACAGCCCCCTGTGCAGAGCATGCATGGAGGCGGAGGAAACGGTGGCGCATGTGCTCCTTGAGTGCACAGGCATTACCAAGATTCGCGAGGAGACCCTGGGAAGATCCCTTGCGGATGCCCTGAGGAGACCGGGAAGTTTAATCTGCTTCTGGAGGGAGGTGGGCTGGTTAGAGTAATCGGCCACCATGGCTCACGCACAATGGTCCACTTCAAGGACTAAGTGCGGAAACCAATACCCCATGATAGATAGATAGATAGGTAGGAGGTGCGCTATAATTCAGCCATTAAACCTATTTGAGGAGCCAAGGGCGATCGGAACCAGCCTGTCTCTAGCTGTCCTCCGCTAGCGACGACGCGACGCCCTACACCTCGGTGTAGGGCGTCGCGTTCAAGCCTCGGCTTGTACCTACCCCACAGGTGCTGCCCTTAGCGTTTACTCACTTAATTTTCGAGTTTTTATGCACTGGAATTTTTATGTTTTGGTACATGTGCTAGGTTTAAATTCGAACCCTAGCCCTACATTTAGTGATATGTTACTATTTTAAGCTTTGACGGTGTATGACTAAACTTAAAATGTCACGTGGGATGTCTTCCGTGTAAAAAGGACTTTACAGAACCGGGTGATACTGTGAGTGTGTTTTGCCGTGACTTACACCCATATTCTTAATCAAAACCTCATGATATCCTCGACTCGAGTCAACCTCACTAAGGTGATTTCACATTCATTGTTGCAATTTTACTCCTCACCTCAAACAATTTCCTTAGTCGAGGTGAGTTTGACTTGAGGAACCAACTGTCAAATATAAGGTACGTCGCGATCTACCTTGAAGCTTCCTCAAGGGACTTTTAACCAAAACACGCATTATTTTTATCCGATTTTCATGTCTTTTGAAGAGTTTATTGAATACAATGATAATCCTTACAATTACATATCGCGACGCTGTTTAAGAGATGCAGAAAATCGTATTGTTTTATGATGAATATGAATTTAAAATTAGATTTCGCTACTATTTCAAGTCATTGTTGGTGGTAACAGACGTATTATATTAATACACTTATAAGTGGTAGTAGTGGTAGTAGGTACACTTATAAGTGTAAACTACTCTTATTTTCTAAAGACATAAATGTCTTTAGAAAATAAGAGTAGTTTTTTTATTTAATGTATTTTCATGTATGTTTGTTAATATTAATTATACTATTTTATATTAATACACTTATAAGTGGTAGTAGTGGTAGTAGGTACACTTATAAGTGTAAACTACTCTTATTTTCTAAAGACATAAATGTCTTTAGAAAATAAGAGTAGTTTTTTTATTTAATGTATTTTCATGTATGTTTGTTAATATTAATTATACTATTAGGGGAAATGTAAATAAAAGCCATATTAGAATCCTAATTTTTATTTCTAAATATTGCCAAACGCAATTCAGCCTCTTCTCTCTTAGCTCTATTACATTGGAGAAGTTCCTCCATAGCTTCTCTTTCAGCTTTAGCTTTGAAGAAGTTCTCTTCAGCAGTCTTCACCATCCACTCTTTCTCAGCTATTTTGAGTTTGTGTAGCTCCTCTTCTCTTTTTTGGGATCTGTCATAAGATTGTTGACGGATAGAGAATTCCTCTTGGATCACTCGAGTCCGTATATTCCTTGATCCTGTAATGTAACAAATTAAATCTATAAAGTACATGCCTTTATTGAACATTAATGTGTCAAAACATCTTTAAAGAATGCTTTGATATGTTGCAATTTGTTTAGATTATTTTTTTTTTATTTTATTTAGAACAAATCTGAAAAGATTATAATTATTTGAAACTTGACAAATATATAGGAGAACGTACCTTGTGATGGAGCTACACCATAATCGGTCAGACGGGTCTCAGAAAAACGAGGAGGGGTGGTTGTATTACGGTCTGTAACAAAATATTTTGTTAGTCTAAATTGTCTTAAATATCATTCAATACCAATCTATATTGTTGAAAAAAATGTTGGTATCCTGTACCTCTTTCTGTTGCAGGCGCATTCATTTGTGTTGGGATCTCACTGGCAGCAAACAGAACTTGAGGTGTGTCAGGGTCCCAAGAATGTACTTGCATGTCTGTTAAATAAAAAAAAACAGCAATAAAAAATCAGACACTGGGAAAAAGTAGTACCTAATTAATCATTTATATAATCTATTTTACCTGCAATAGGTATGTTATCACTATCAATAACATCCTGCAACTCGACATCTGTTTGCTCAGCAAGCGCATCTTCCAGTAGCACCTGGCTAGAGGTGCTAGGCAAATTAGGGTTAAAGGATCCACCCCCAGTCCTCATCCTTTCCCTTTTTTCGAGAGCCAATGAATCTTTGCGCCGGGTTTTCAAATTGTCCCAACATTTTTTAAGTTGGGCTTCAGTTCTCTGGGAATAGTATGAATTGTATGATTAGGTTTATTGAAATATTGTATATAAAGTTTATAGACGGAAATACTGTCGATTTATGCACTACATTATGTACTTACTGTTGAATTTGTTTCAATTGTATTAAATTCCTCCGTTAGGCGAGCCCATGCAGCTCTTTTTATTGCTGGGCTCCCCATACTTGTTGCAACCGAGTTTAGTTTATATTTCAATATCAACTCCTGTAGACACATCTTTTCACTTTCAGCAAAAAACTGTCTTCCTGTTCCAGCCATTTCGAAAAAGTAAACACAGCACTGATGTTATGAAACACTGGTAAAGGAATATTTTCATATTCCCAAGCCATCCACTTCTCAAGTATCACCATATTTTTTGCCCACAACATGGTTTTAGGTTCAAGTGGATAATTTATTAGGGTTTGTTTACTAATGTTCTACTTTCATTTGACAAGTGTTGACACTTCAAGTTGAAAACCACAGATAACAAATGGAATATTCCTCCAATGACGTATTCGTGACGTATCGCCTCGACTCGACACTCATTCGAGGGACCTCATAATTTCCTTAATCTGACGACTTTGAATACCGATTTTGAGGATCTTTCGAGGCACTCCTTGAGGTCTCCTCGAAGGAGTTGTGAGTCGAGTAGCTTTCGAGGTTACAATTATGAATATGGGTGCTAGTGTCAAGTTCCGGTAGTGCGCGTAGCAAAAGACAAAGAAAGAGGGTAGACAGATTTGTCTACTCCTAATTTTTTTTTCTATTCACCCGCATTCTCCAGGCAACCCGCGATCACGGCGCTTGCAACAGCGCACAGTGCACGCCGTAGAACAAGCCAGGTGGTCAAAAGTCATGATCAAATTCCCGGAAATAGGTACTTTCTACCTGTAAACAATACCTTCAAACCGTACAAATTTCAAATTAATGCTTCAACCAGCCCGCGAAATTTAAATTTTCTTACGTTTTTTGCAATTTGCAGGCTATTGCCACAATTTGCAATTTGTGGTAGGTTAGTTGTTGATAAGAATATTACTCGCGGCTGTAAGACGTATGTAGTTACAGAATTATAATCATCAAAATAATCAATACAACCCTCCAAAGGTGCAACAGTGGCGTGCGGTGGTTCTCCACGGACGGTAGGTGAAAGCAAAAAAAAAATTTCGTCGGCGCCATCTTGGATTTTCAATATTGACCTCATTTTAATTATCAGCGACCCCAAAAACCACAAAAACGACACCCATGTAGAAAAATCTGTAAATTTTCGTCGGCGCCACCTCGGTTTTCATTTTGACCTAATTTTTATTATCACCAACCCCAAAAACCACGAAAACGACACCCATGGAGAAAAATATAATAACAACAATAATAAATTATTAATTATTACAATAATACGCGCCAATAACCCCCGGTAATCATTATTGTTACGAGCTGGGTATGGGATAAATTAATTTCTACCGAAGAAACAACAAATAACTTCAATAATCACAAAACACTTATAACTCAATCACAAATACACTACTGATTACTATTCGCTTAGATATTGCACTTCTAGTTCACTTCGATTCGCTTCGTTGTGTAGCCAAAAACAGACTGACTGCTCCCGCAAACACGTCGACTATTTATATGGCGATCGAACGTTCAAGAAAGACCCACGACTTCCTAGAATCTTCTAGACAATTCCATAGTGGGTCATTGTCCTTCGAGAAACTTCCACAACTTGTACAAAGGAAAGAAGTAGGTACTTTATGCCCTCGGCGTACGGTCGAAATTACAATGTCAATTCCTGATGTTCTTTTGTAGGTAGTTTGCGAATTTGTACCTACATCATTCGGGATTCGTTTTACCTACCTACCTACCTTCTAGTAGGCACCTACTACCGTAACTGTAGGTAAGTACGGGTACGACGTAACATTATTTTAATCAACATACAACCTAGCACTGGCCTGCAAATTGCGAAAAACGTAAGAAAATTTGAATTTCGCGGGCTAAAGAACCTCCACCTTGAATCCTGGCCTTGTGTTGTAGCAATCAATCACAGCCCAGCTACACTCGCAGGAGTTTCTATACATGTGTGCGGTTCATTCACACGAAAATATGCACCAATGTGCCGCTGTGTACGTAAAATTTTCAATGGGTTTTAGGCTAGTCGAGTGTTTGCCTGTCCGGCGGAGCTCCAAGCCCGCGAAATTCAAATTTCCTTACGTTTTGTGCAATTTGCAGGCCAGTGCTAGGTTGTATGTTGATTAAAATAATGATTACCGGGGGTTATTGGCACGTATTATTATTATAATAATTAACTAGCGACCTGCCCCGGCTTCGCTCGGGACCAATTTAAAACAAAAAAAGAAGTGCGCTTACTGTAAAATTATTTTGTAATGTGGATGGGTGCCTTTATTTTCCAATACTTGTATTTTTTTTTGGGTGGTAAAATCATTAAATGAGTCCTCCCGCCCTGGATGGAGCGGAAGGGACTGTCAGACTTAGTGACTAAAACACACTCGAGTCACCATGTACTTTCGGTTGCCCTTTGCGTTCCAGGGCCCCGGTACCCTTTTTAGACAGTTCCGCGACCCCGGCAGTTGCGATTACTCAGATATTCATTTAAATTGAATAAAAACTGTAAAATATTCTACTGCTATCTTGCAAGTTTTACAATTCGCAAAATTTGTGGCAACAATAATATTGTATAACTATATTGATTTCACTTCTCATGCTCTAAAGTTCGCCTTTATGTCGTGCGAAGGCGACATAAAGTCGCTTTATATGCTTTAATAGAGCATAAAGTAAAATCTTCGTCGAAGACCAAGGCAATCGGCCCAACAGCCACACGAACAACTTCAACTTCATAGTTAAATCTCTTTAGTTTAATTCGTTTCGTTAGTATTGTCTGTCTGTCTATCTGTCTGACTAAATTGACTATTTTTCTCGCACTCAAAGTGAAAAGTACACTGTAACACACGGCGCAATCCCATTATAACTCGGTTTCTAATCCCTCATCCCTCGAGAGAAGAATAGAGCTGTAAAGCTAGCACAGTTTGGACGTTGTTTGGCAGACGACTGCTATAAATTGTCATCGCGGTACTGTGGATTTCCTTGGCCTGATAAAATTTAGGATTTCCTTTTCAGGGCGTATAACGTCGGGGTCACCAATTTAGTTGTTGTTGTACGCTAATTAAATTAAAATTTTTCATCATTCAATAAATTTAGTTAACACAAGACAGAGAAGTGACAGATCATAATGAAAAGTAAAATATATATGTATATAAAGTTTCAAAATAAGTAGGTCGCTACACCATATTTTAAGAGTGCAATAAAAACGTACCAGGCATCATTCAACTTCAGCAAAAAAAAATTACACGTCACTGACGTCTGGCATGAAATGAAAAGGACAGGAATATAGTTCTTGTTCTTCTATCAAACAAAGTTATATGTGACATATTGTTCATATGTGTGTGAGCGTCGTCCTCCCGCACCGCACCGGGGGAAAACATTATTCAATGAGATGCACGAAAATTCATAGTAAAAGGCGCGCGTAAAAAAATACGAAAAGGCTTTTGGGAAATCGAACTTTATGAAAAAACCACTGCTTAAATCAATAACAAATAAAATTTATAGAATTCTTCGATAATTGTGCTGTGTCAGTACGCACTTTGTTATGGAAATTTGACAATTCTTTTATTACTAATTTACGCCCAAAGTTGTATTAAAATTGGCAATAAAAACGAATCTTTGGTAGCTCGTAACTTTTGAATGGCTTTTTATTTTACTATTCTGTTTCCACACAGACACAATTAATAATGAGACAAAACGATATCATGTCTAACTTTAGATATACCGTGTCAAACAGTGGAGTAGTACCCCCCCGAAATTTGTATGGAAAAAATGTCGAGTAGTTCAACCTTAAAATGTTCTAAAAAAAATCCGCGATGGCATAATTATGACTTTGAGTCAGTCTCTCTAACCCTCTCTCTCTCTTATGTGACGGAGGCGAAGTTGCGCGAGTCAGCTAGTAACAAATATAGTTTATAGTTTTTTTTGTTTGTTTTTGTTTTGTTCCTACTCAAATGGAAATAAATCTCACTTAAATTGAAATAATTATTATGTTTATAATTAAAATTAAAGAGGAACTTGCTTTTCTTAACGTTAGAAATATTATTACAATCAATAACAAATATTAAAATTATCTAAACGGCCACGCCATTGACCTAGCCCGCGAAAATAAAACTTTCCAAAGTTGCAAATTGCAGCTCTGTCGGTCTTGTGTCGATCATTTTTCTCTCCATTGTTTTCTTAGTTCTATGTGCTCTTCGGGGTCAAAATTTGAGATTCTTATACTCGTTTATGCACACGCAAGCAAACATTATATCCCCTTTTTGGACTCCACCGCAGTCGGTTAAAGACAATGTATACCAAGCTTAATGCTCTCCAGTGTGTTACGTAACACACCATAACACACCGGAGCGAACACACGAGAACATTTTAGTGTTTATTTGATTATAGCAGCCACAAATTCAAAGAAATTTAGGAAATAAATCCATAATATACGACATACAAAGGTATTTATTTAGTATCTGTACTTCATTATAGTGATAAATAAACACTTCTCTTGAAAATGCTGTGTTTAGTATCCAATAATTTCGATGAACAAAAACACCCCAACCAGTCACCTCACTTTTGTGGGTAGACTAAAATGGTTGACATTAAACTAACATTTGATAGCTGTTGCTAAATGGTGCTGCCACCCTACAAAACAAGTTCTGGCGAGATTATGACTAAAATACGAATGTTACCGTGCAACACATTACTTGTAACACACAAGAAGATTTTAACGGACATTTTTTAAATTTGTTGTATTTTAAGTACTTAATTGTAATATTTTGCGAGATTTTCTGTCAAAGTACTTTATATAAACTCCCTTAGTAACAATAAAGACAAAAAGAAATAACGTTAACAACGTAATAAAAAAAATAAAAATCAATCATTGTTGACGGACGGTGCTGCGACATGTAGGTTTTGTATGGAGCAAAAAAAATATCAAAAGTTTGATGAACTATAATTTTGTGTGTATTGTATTTACACCCTTTGTCATGTTTTAAATTTAATTAAACAAATAAAATTAAAAATAGATAATTTTTTCAAGAGGTACATCTTTTTTGAGCCCCACCCATATATTTACAAAATTGTAAACATTAAAATCTATACATATCACAAACCATACTAACCATAATAAAAAGATGCTGTTTGAATACATAACCTCCTCCCTTTTTTGAAGTTGGTTAAAAAATGAAGCGTCCGATTTCAAAATAGCTAGGTGGCGCTGTTGTCGCAGTACAATGTCTGCCTACCGCTGGTAATTAAGTAAATCTGACCACATGAAAAGCAAGAAAGAACAGTAACTCCGTGGAATACTGAATAGCAATGTACCTAACAAATAACTTTCCCGTCAACTGAAATCAATTAAAAAAAACATCTTTGCCGACCATAACATTTTAATGTGCGTAATATCAGCAAAACATTACATAAAAATTGTTATTTGTAAGTTATTTATAGTATCAATATAACAGAGAATACGCATGTTTATCAAGTAGGCAATTAGTTTAACTTCTATTACCTAGCTGAGTAGTACACATAAACAGGTCGTTGAAGAGATAGGCTTCGCATAGTGTAGCTGTTATTGCCTATTACGTGTGTAGAACACGAAATGCGCACTTACTGAAAGATTGGAATGCTTTTGCTTTTGAATATTCGATGCAACAGAATGCACTGCCCAGCTTGGAAAATATAATTGATTGTATTCTGTAATTAAATTCTAAAACTTATTGCTAAAAGATGACATAATTACGTCAGACCATTAATGCTAAATAAGCAATAAACAATAAAATAATTAATTATACATAAAATATTTCTTGTTCAGTCTCACAATGCGATCTTATAAAGTCTACTTTAGGATACATCTGAATTACGATTTTATTCTGCAATCAAATAAATACATAGTATTTCCGTTACAATTTTGTAGGTAATTTGGTAATCAAATCTATTTTTTTTAACCACGGAACGAAAGAGCGACTTTATAGTGTCGAGAGTATTTTTTTAAGTTCTGCAGTACTGATCAGTAGAGCCGAAATAAAAACAGTCTTTATTCCGCTATAACACTATACGTCTTGTTGATAGAATATTACACGTAGCGCATTCTGAGTTCTTTTTTTTTCCAATGATACCGCGAATAAATTTGCGTCCACTAGACGATTTTGGTGAATCACATTTTGCGACTGAACGAGATTTTTTCACTACATCTATTTTTTTTGACGTACAGTCTATGGAACACTCAATATTAAATACACAAAGATGAAAGCACTCACTATTTTTCCATTATCAAGAGTCGTTAAAATAAGTTGCTACTCAAAGTTCACTCTGAAACTACACAAATCCATTTTCTATATTGTTTACAATGTTGGTAATACACCATAGAGTTTAAAGACACTGAATAACTATATTATCTTTTATGTTTGTATGAGAACACATTGCGGAGCCTTAAATCATAACTGTGCTGTCCGTGTTCGTTGAACTATGTGCCACCCGTTAGTTGCGAGTTCTTCGCCTGGCGTTGCGAAAAATCACGCGGCAATTATTCGGTCAGTGCGTACACCACCGCGACGTGGGGGTCATGATAAAGTTCATGCGTTTATAAAGTAATGTTCTACTTTTTAAATTATTTCTGAATAAGCATGAGTTCGATAGCATGATATCATGTAAGAGTATATCAAGTTTATGATAGCGAATGATCGTCCGAATGGGACTGCGCGTCATCAACAGCGGCGTGTTCCCGTGCGGCGGCGGACGTGACGGTGGCCGGCTTGGGGTAGTCGTTGAAGATGTGGATGTGCGTGACGCGACGTCAGTCCGCCTCGTGCTCGTGCAGCTGTGCCAGCAGCGCCGCGCGCCGCGACTCCAGCTCCGCGTCGCTCCACGCCGTCGAGCCGCTCGATCTGTACGCCGACATATTCTGTTATTGCCACAATATAGAACGTAACTTCACGCCTGTAAGCCTGTAATCCCGAAGGGTAGGGCGAAGGTGTACCTCTAATAGTACACCCATTTTCCGCCAGATTAAATAAATAAATAAATATCGCTGGACGTTACACACAGCGCCATCTAGTGCCACACTAAGCAACGAGACTTGTGTCGTGGACACCAGATAGTTGATATACTACATATTTTTTATTCTTTTTTGTATATATATACTTAAGCCCCATTTATGCGAAGTCCTGCAAAAGACCCAATACCACATTTTATTTGTTTCATCGGACCCGTTTTGGGGATCTTCTAAGACGTCGATCTTAATTAGTTGTGACTTAAAATAAAATAAAAACTTTACCAATACTTATTAGACGACCTTAAATCGAAAAACCATTGAACGTTCGGCTCTAATTGACAAGTCTCGAACGAAAGAAACATCTTTAAAATGTGAAAACCTACAGTTTGTAGTGCAGTGGAATCCACCAGCCACAGTAGTACCCACCGTTCTTTCTTATCCTTCTTGTCTTTCTTCTTCTTGGGCTTGTGCGGGTGCTCGTGCGACTCCTCCTCGGGACTGCTGGGAGCACTACGCTTCGACTTCTTGCTCTTGTGACGCAATGTCTCGTCGTCCGTTATACCACCCTCTTCTGGCGTCGGAGATTTCTAAATAAAATCAAGTTTATACTACACCTGCTTGGAAAGTACCTTGATACTTTATCAAATTTACGGTAGAAAGTACGTCATTGCATATCGAACAAATATGCGGGGAGAAAACGCATCTGAGCGAGAGAGAAAAGTGTATGAAAATCCATTTCTTACGTGGTTTTTCTTTTTTAATTTTGGGTAAGACTATGCGCCGGTAACCTAAATATCAAAAGCCAAAAAGTTTTTACAGTGAGTTTTTATCTCCAAGTTCGCAAAATGACACTGGCCACTAGCTGTGTGTTGGATGGTGTCGGGCTCGCAGTGCGACCCTGCGGCGGCAGGATAAACAATTTGAAAAAAGAACATGTGAAATTCCTCCTACATTGTCGCAAACATCTCAAACAAACATTAATGGAAAAAGTGTTACATTAAGCTTCACTAACTGCAACAATTTCAATATAAATTTCAATTAGTAAAGATTTCGTTTTTTATTTTCCTCGTAGGTGCAGTATAAAGCACTATGTATCACTCGAGAGAAAGTGCGATTCCCGATCTCGGGTGTTTTAAAGCCCTCGCCTACGGCTCGGGCTACAAACGACACCCTCGACGGTAATCGGTCACTTTCTCCTCTCGGTGAACAATGTACTAATACTCGTCAGTGACATAGAAATAAACGTTGTAAAACATATCGAGGAGGAGAGTCAGAATATAATACGAATGAGTACGAAATAAGATTAGATACGTCTACGAATCAAAAAGTCTCGTCGTACGATATGTACAGAATCGATGGATTATTTTCCATTTAGGTCACTGCAGGTCACGTCCGGATACCAGATACTCTTAAAGGTGAACAAAGGTGCGTGGATGCTGTTTTTCCCACAAATTCCTTCTCAGTTTCACTTTAGGCGATTAGACCTAGGTTGGTTCTGGATGGCGGTACAGCGACAAAATCTATTCTGGGGTAGTCTATCCAATTTTTTCGAATTTTCGTAAAGGAGATTTAGGGGTAGGGAGGGTATATCAAATGCGTAAGCGACTTACCTTCTTACGACAAGTGGCAAATGGCAATTTCCTACTATAGCGACCAAACTGATACAGCCTCTTGAGCGGAGTCAGTTTTAGGGGTCCCAATATTATTTTGCAAGTCTCATTCAGAGCAATGTCAATATGCTTTGCGTGAGAAGATCGTTGCCACTGGGCACGCAAATTCGCTCGTGGAGAAACATGACAACCATGTCAGTGGTGCGGTTTTCATTACCATACCATGAAAACCAAATTTAGGTTTGCTGTTGAGTGCTTTGACCTATGAATGAACATTAAAAATATTGTTTTCACACCACCTGCTCGAAAATGTCAAATTATATGTCAAGCAACCTAAACCTAAGTGAGTCATTAGTGGCCGGGGGCACAACCGGTCAATAATGTTGTACTGGATTTCATTATGACCCGCTGGTCAATAATGTGATTTGAATTTGGAATCTCACATGCTCGGCTAAATTGGCAGTATAGTACTAACAAACACACTTTGGTGCCAGAAAGAGGAAAGCTATTCTCGATACCCTTACTGCGCGTGGATGATATTCTCGATTTCCTACAAAATCATAACGACTGCTTCTTCATATCGTTGCCATGTTTTCGAAGACATAATATTGTAAGAATAATTAGATAACTACGAACCATTTTTTAAAAGTAATGGAATAACATTAAAACTTGCATTAATAATAACAAATACCGTACCGCGCCGTAATACCGTAATAGTAATTGGCTGTAACATTAGTTAATTTATTTATTCTTACTGTTTGTTTATTTAATAAATACTTTGTTTTTCGTACTATGGCTATTATTTTCTCACAGTAGGTGTAAAAAGTAGAGTATCCTCCTCTGGGCTAAAGGTGTCTTTGCCTTGGGCTAGCTTGAATCCCTCGCTGCATTCAGGATTCTTGTATTAACTCCCTCGCTTCGCTCCATTGCGCTCGAGATTCAATATGACGCCCGTGACATAAGACACAACTTTAGCCCCTCGGTGCATAATCTACTATTTTTTAGTGGCGTGTGAATGGCTACTAATGAGTTATGAGTACTTACAGGCAATGGCGAGTGTTTGCGGTGCTTCTTCTTTGACTTCTTGTGTTTCCTGCCTTCGTCCGAGGTCCAGGTGCCGTGGCTAGGCGCAGGCGACGGCGAGCGCGCCGTCTGGACGGGGGACGGGGAGCGCGACCGAGACTGAAGCACGAACATGTACGATAAACACGAGTAATATGACGAATGTGGACTTAAGGTGGAAGCTCCACTGTTGCTCGCGAGATTCTTTTTTTTTTACTTTTTTGCAACTTGCAGGCCAGTGCTAGGTTGTATGTTGATTACAATATGATTCGCGGCTGTAACACGTGTGTAGTCACAGCTTATAATCATTTAAATCATCAATACAACCCTCTAAGTTCATGTAACTGTCAAGAATGACTATTTCATGAAAAAGTTATTCTTGACAGTTACATGAACTGATTATGAATGTTTGATGATTTTAATAATTTTATTATAATATTCTCTAACTACAAACGTCTAACAGCCGCGAATAATATTTTAATCAACAAGCAACCTAGCACTGGCCTGCAAATTGCACAAAACGTAAGAAAATTGGAACTACGCGGGCAACCGTGAAGTTTCTTCTTTAACGAGGACAACATTGTTTTTAAGACGTGTCTTATTCTTATTCTTTATTGCACACAAAAAATCAAATATACATAAAAAATTGCAATTATATATATATACAAAGGCGAGCTTAAACCCAGAATTGGGTTTTCTTACAGCAAACCTAATCGTGCGACGTGTCGTTGGTTAGACTAAAAAACGGGCTTTGTTTTCACGAGCACTTATTAATTGAGAGAAGTGTAGCCTCAGTGATAAAAGCCCTGAATACGTATTGTTATGTAAGTCTTACAGACACATTACTTTTTGTAGAAAAAGCTAGGCAGATGATGAAGACTATTCTCAAGTTGTTTAAGGAAAACATCGTGAGGAAACCAGCATGTCCGATGAATCCACAAATCAGCACCTCTCAGAGATGGCTTATTGCTCAGCAATAGAAACATTATAGCCTAATTCTACTTATACAGGATGACTTTTATTATCACTTTCTAAAAAAAATGGGTATAATCGGTGAACGGAGTAGAAGCAAATGGCATAGTTAGTTTTTTTTTTTTAACATACTAACCAATGAGGCGGAGTGCGAACGCTTCTTCTTCTTGGAGCGCTTTGTTTTTCTGGATTTAGGATGATGGTAGTGCATGCAGCTTTCTTCTTGTTCGTGTTGGAAGTCCTGCAAAAAGTGATAGCTTCTCTTTAGCAGATTTATAATATACAATCTTTTATGAAGTTTGTAACTAACATAGCTTTTAAGTAGTGTGTTTACTAATACTATATGGATCAAGGTCTGAAATTAAGTGTTTTTTCCCTGACTGCCAAGGAAGGGTTATGTTTTTTTTATTTATTGTATGTGTGGTTGTAAATCAATATAATCACTTACGATCTTTCAGATCACGTAGCTCAGATAGCGGTTCATATTTTCAGTTAATTTGCCAAGCCCCATCATTGTATTTAATGTCTCCTTTCAGATTGCACAAATTTCGTAACCACACCACAACTCATCATTGAGTAACATCAAATATCGACATTGCTTCTCGTCTGTCGATACATTTCGTCTGATGATTTGATATAAGTGATAAAATTCTTTGACTTAAATTGTAGTGTTGTCTTTCGATGAAATTGTATGGCTTACCTTATATATTTTAACTCGATCCTCTTCGTATGGTATGGCCGCGAACTCGGGCGCATTCAGATCGAGCTTCTCTTTGACCTCGTTCCACGATAGCTGGTGGTCGATGTTCGCTTCACTCAGAGCCCATTTAAATGCGCTCTCTACTTTCTTCAGAGCTTTGGACTCTTCTTTTATCTTCTCTTTGTTTCTAGCTTCAGCCTGAATATAAAACATATATTTTAAAAACCAAAAGTGCAGAAACAAATACTAAAAGAAAGTTAATAATATTCACCTTTTCTAGTAATGAATTATACGTAAGCTTAACGTTGCCAGCATCCAAAGAAGCTGACTTGCTGTCCTCGCAGACGACAGTCGCAAACTCTTCAAAGGTAGTATCAGGCTTGACTTCGAAAGTCTTCTCTTTTAATATTTCTTTTATAACTTTCTTTTCATCATGGAACCGTGCTTTCAGGTTTTCTACGTAGAATTTGAATAGATCCAGTGGAGTAGATCCATTTTGACCTGAGAAGTATAAAATAATATAGTTTTGGTTGCTTCCAATTTTTCACTAAATTGGATAGTTTATTCGAAAAAATATACAAGGTTCACTGATTCACTCACCAAGCATAGCTGAGAAGCGCATATCAGCCGATATGACTGGGTACAGCTCCACCCACAACGACATGGAGGTAAGTTTACCTTCTTCATGCAAAGTGTCGAGTAAAACCTGCAAGTTACATAAATGTTCATGAAGTGCCTGAGTATGTCTGACACGACACGTTAAATAGGAAATAGATTTGGCAACATATCAATTTTACTTATCACGAACTTTTAAAACTAGTGTTTGGCAATCTGTTAAATATGTTCAACAAGATAATGCTTATTGTCAAAATAATGTTAAATACTACCAAAAAGTTGTCTCTATTTTTTCTTTGCTGCCTCTTATTCCGTTTTTTGACTTGTTCTCGTTCTTGCAAGTACTCTGCTTCTAAATTTCTAATATGTTGTTCAAACACTGAAAGAAATTAGAATATTATTTATGATCTATTCATGGGGAAAATAGGCACTCATCATACAACATATACTTTACACATACTGACTAGTGTCGTTGAATAAATACTAGCTTCTATGCGCTTCTTCGCCCGCGCGGTACCCGGATAAAAAGTAGATGTTCATTCCAAATAACATACTTTTCAAATAGTTTCTGTGGTTCGGGAGATTACCCACCGCATACATACAAACTAGCACTCTAGAATTAATATTCCAGAGTGCTAGTTACTAATCTAATACCTATAACAAGCAATTCTTGCATACAATATTTGTATATAATATAATCTGAATCTCGGAAACGGCTCCAACGATTTTCATGAAATTTAGTATGCAGGGGGTTTCGGGGGCGATAAATTGATCTAGCTAGGTTTCATTTTTAGAAAACGTCGTTTACAAAAAAAGAAAACCGAGCCAAGCTCGGTCATCCAGGTACTGTATATTATACAAGGAGGAGCACTTGTGATTAAATAACTTACCAATAAGTGCGTCTTCTTTGTCCATGCCTAGCAAGCTCACATCGTTCTTGAAAGCAGAGTTCTCTAGCAACAGCACTTGTGCCTCGCTCCATGTGCTACTATATGTTATTTCACTCATATTCTCTAACACCTGTAATTAAACAATTGTGGCAAATGATGTGAAAGTAATTTAAGTGATATCAGTATAGAAATCAATTTATTTTTGGGTAAATGCCTAAATAAATACTTCTACTAATAATTTTGGTTAAGAAAGGTAAACCAAAATTTAATGTAATCAGCCTTTAATGTTCTCAGTTCTAAAACTAGGATTATTCTTTATGAAAGAATGGTAAGAACCTGATTATATATTAATTTTACTTTTTTTTTAAATTTATTCCTTGATTTTATCTGTTAATTTTATTTCTTTGAATTTATTAATGTTTATGTTCATCATCATCATCATTTCAGCCGAAAGACGTCCACTGCTGGACATAGGCCTCCCCCAAGTGTCGCCACATTGACCGGTCCCGTGCGACTCGCATCCAGCGGATTCCCGCAACCTTCACCAGGTCATCGGTCCACCCAGTGGGAGGCCTTCCAACGCAACGTCTTCCGGTACGCGGTCGCCACTCCAGAACTTTTCGGCCCCATCGGCCATCCGTTCTCCGAGCAATGTGCCCTGCCCACTGCCACTTAAGTTTGGCAATTCTTCGGGCTACGTCGGTGACCCTGGTTCTCTTGCGGATGTCTTCATTTCTGATTCGATCACGCAAGGAAACTCCGAGCATAGCCCTCTCCATTGCCCTTTGGGTGACTTTAAGCCTTCTGATGAGGCCCATTGTGAGCGACCACGTTTCGGTCCCGTATGTAATCACTGGCAACACACACTGGTCATAGACTTTCGTCTTGAGACACTGTGGTAAGTTGGTCGAGAAGATACCGCGCAACTTCCCGAACGCTGCCCAGCCGAGTCGGATTCGACGATTGACCTCTTTCTCGAAGTTAGACCTACCTAACTGGACCGTTTGTCCCAGGTACACATAATCGTCTACAACTTCGAGTGTAGAGTCTCCGATCTTGATAGGAATGGGTGTGACATGGGCATTCAACATGACTTTGGTTTTGTCCATGTTCATTCTAAGACCCACTCTTCCGGAAACTCTACTGAGGTCATCGAGCATTGTACTGGGGTCCTCCATGGTTTCAGCCATGACCACTATATCGTCGGCAAACCGAAGGTGGGTGATGTACTCGCCATTGACGTTAATGCCTAGCCCTCTCCAGTCCAGAACCTTGAAGACATCCTCCAGTGCAGCGGTGAACAGTTTCGGAGATATGACGTCTCCCTGTCTCACACCTCGCTGCAGGAGGATAGGTTCCGAGGCTTGGTCCTGAAGTCGGACTGACATGGTGGCGTTTTTGTACAAACACTTCAACACCTCGATGTACCGATAGTCGATTTGGCACCGTTGGAGAGACTGCAGTACAGCCCAGGTCTCGATCGAATCGAAGGCTTTCTCGTAGTCCACAAACGCTAAACAGAGGGGTAGGTTATACTCTTCGGTCTTCTGTATAACCTGCCGCAGCGTATGTATGTGGTCCACGGTGCTAAAGCCTTTCCGGAAACCGGCTTGTTCGAGAGGCTGGAAATCGTCAAACCTGCGCGCGAGACGATTCGTGATGACTCTTGAAAACAACTTGTAGACATGGCTTAGAAGTGTGATGGGCCTATAATTCTTCAACCGGGCATTGTCGCCCTTCTTGAAAAAGAGTACCACCACACCCCTGCACCATGCCTGTGGCGTTTTTCCCTCAAGTATGACGGAATTAAACAGCTTCTGAAGGGCCTTAAGTACCGGTTTTCCACCCGCCTTCAGGAGTTCGGCCGTAATTCCGTCATCACCCGGTGCCTTGTTGTTTTTGAGCTCCTTCAGAGCCATCCTAATCTCGTACAGGCTGACGTCCGGGATGTCTTCGGTATAGTGTCGGGTCAGTCTAGCTCTTGGGTCGTTTGCTAGATCTACGACGGGTTGACTGGTTGACGTGTACAACTGTCCATAAAAGCTCTCGATCTCCCTCAGAAGCTCCGGTTTGGCGGATAAGATCCTACCATCGTCGGTCTTCAGTTTCGTGAGCTGGCTTTGCCCAATAGCCAGATCTCTTGCAAATACCTTGGAGCCTTTATTCCGCTCAATCGCGTCTTTAATACGCTCGGTATTAAAGCGGCGGAGGTCGCTCTTCAAGGATTTAGAGATCCGTCTATTGAGCTGGTATTTACACGCCTCGTCTGAAGACTGTAGGATCATCTCACGCCGCTCCTTCATGAGCTTTAGAGTGTGATCGGAGAGTCTCTTGTTCTGATCTGTACGACGTGCCTTGAAGAACTTAGACCCGGTCGTATAGACAGTTTCCAGTTTCCAGTTAGTTTATGTTATAAATCAATTTCTTAATTAATTGTGATGTACTTGATTTTAATTGTATTGTTGTCATTATTGCAAATTATCAAAAACTTTAATAGCTTCAAATAGTTAGTATCTTTTTGGCTTTGTAATATTGTATTATAGATAACCATAATTGGTGCATGTTGTGTTAGCCTATAAGTAATTGTTGCACTTATAAAAGTACTATTATGCAAGTATTATTTCGAAAATGTTCTGTGTAAACAATTGTTGGCTAACCTAAATAAATAAATAAATTATCAAAGAATGGGGTATCTCCGTGGCTTATTGTTTACAAGCACCACATAGTTCCAGAAACACAACTGTCACCATGACACTTCAGTGATGTACTGCACCACGTGAGCATAAAGAAAGATGAATGTTACCTGTGCCAGCATCTTCATGTTACGTTTCTTCAGAGTCTTAGCTTCTTCCTTCTCGCGTTTTGTAATCGTAAATATGCAATCTTCAAATATATCTCTACGATCCGATTCAGGAACACATCGCCATATCTAAGGGAATGATTAAATAAGCACCACGAATTCTAGTTTAAAAAGGTACCATCATAATAGATTTTATAATTCGATGGCAACCTTTTTTAACCCCCAACCAAAAATAGTGGTGTTATGTGCAAGCTGCCATACATATCCAACTTCTAGTAAATTATATTATCCATTTGATTAATACGAGGGCTGCACTAAAAGTATCGGGAATGGAATATTTCCACTGTTCCTGTCATATTAAAATCTTTTTAATTGAAAACTCCTTGGTTTTAAAAATCGAATACCATTTATTTATTTAAAAAAAAGATTCTCGGTCTTGTCACAAGGTTTTGTCAAACTTGTTTAGTCGTTGAGACAATGGAATTGACTCGAGAAAATTCAAGAGCGATGATTTATTATGACTTTCGAAGTGGTTTAACACAAAAACAGTGTGTTGACCGGATGATTTCTGCATTAGGTGATGAAGCCCCATCCAAAACCACAATTTATCGCTGGTTTGCTTAATTTTAACGTGGACGTGTCAAGCTCAGTGATGATCCCCGTCAAGGTCGTCCAAAAACTGCAGTCACCCAAGAAAACGTTGATGCTGTGCGTAAGCTGATTGAGGAAGATCGACATGTGACATACCGCGAGATTCAGACAACTTTAGACATTGGCACGAGTCAAATACAAATAATCTTGCATGAACAATTAGGTGTAAAAATTTGTTTTCCCGATGGATACCGCATTCGCTCTGTGAAGAGCAAAAAGCGGCTCGCGTTACTTGGTGCGTCAGAACTCTCGAAAGATTTCACGCAGGATCCTCAAATGCTGTATACAACATCGTATCAGGTGACGAATCCTGGATATACGCGTACGAACCCGAAACAAAAAACCAGCCACGAGTTTGGGTGTTCGAAAATGAGTTAAAGCCATCAAAAATTGTTCGTTCACGGAGTGTTGCAAAAAAAAATGGTGGCCACGTTTGTCTCCAAAACCGGCCATGTTACGACTATTCCTCTTGAGGGACAAAGAACTGTTAATGCAGAATAGTATGCTAGCATTTGTTTGCCACAGGTCGTTTCTGAACTCCGTAAAGAGAACTGCAACCGCCGCATCATCCTCCATCACGACAATGCGAGTTCTCACACCGCGCACAAAACAAAAGAGTTTTTAGAGCAAGAAAACATAGAATTATTAGACCATCCGCCGTACAGCCCCGACCTAAGCCCTAATGATTTCTATACTTTCCCTAAAATAAAGAATAAATTGCGTGGACAGAGATTTTCATCACCTGAAGAAGCTGTGGACGCCTACAAGACGGCCATTTTGGAGACCTCAACTTCCGAATGGAATGGTTGCTTCAATGATTGGTTCCATCGTATGAAAAAATGTGTCAAATTTCGCGGAGAGCAATATAATCTTCGAAAAGCAATAAATACATTTTTAAATAGTAATGTTGTGTCACTTCCTTGATTCCCGAAATTTTCAGTGCCGCCCTCGTATAAGATAAAACAAACACGCACGCAAAACGCCCATACCTCAAGGTTGTTGAACATTTCCTCGCATTTATAATATTTCGTTAGTGATGTTACACGATCACAGCCTAACAAAAACTCTTCTAGGTTTTCTCTGTTCTTTTTTGTTTTCAATCTGGAATATAAGATGTTATAATGTAATGATTCTGTCACCGTAAAATTGTAAAAAACGTTAGATTGTAATCTATCTAGCGAGATTGTAAATTAGCGAAATATTTTCAACTGAACATACTGCTTACAATATAACGCATAATTTTTCGGTAGATTATAATCTGTCGAAGTGAACACGTAAAATTGGGAAATGCATGAGATCAAATTATCTCTGCCCCCATAATCGGGACTTGGGGCACCCCGACGTTAGGTTAGTTAGGTTCCTTTAAACCTTGGTCGGCTACGCTTTTTAGGCGAATATAAAGTGTTTTGAGGTTAGGTTACATTAATCAGTTTTTCTCAGGAATGGTGCATTATCTTTTTATGGGAGTGGTACCAGGGTGCAAGGGGGACCCTCCCTCCCCCCCTGAGGGGCATCGCAGCGCGCGATGTGATATCCGTCGCATACATTTCACAATTTTACGGTTTCACTTCGACAGTTTATAATCTATCGAAAAATAATGCGTTATATTTTAAGCAGTATGTTCAGTTGACAACATTTCGACAGTTTACAATCTCGCTGATAGATTACATCTAATGGTTTTTACAATTTTACGCTGACAATTCTACTGAAGTAAAATAAGCAACCCCAAAAGCAAATACAAATTTAATATCTTTCACCTCTGCTCCTCTCTTTCGTCCTTTAATTTTTGTGTTTTATATGCATTGAACGCCTGTTTCTTCTCATTTAGCTTTTTAAATGTTAAATAACGAGGATCTTTAGATATTATCTTAACACACTGTTCCCAAGATGCATTTGATGGCACATTCTGAAAAGTACATTGTAATTTATATAAGTATTTTTTATTCATTTTAGACTGGCACTACTGGAGCAAGTGACCCTCAGATCTTCTGTGTACTAAGTGAAAACTATTATAGTTAAGTTTTTCAGCCAGTATGAAATCACAATTAGGTACCATTGCATGCACTCATTGACACAATTTTTCACGTGTGTTCACGCAAAAATAAAGAAAATTTCCAGCAATACTTGTATTAATATTACTTAGTTGGTGAGTTACGTAATTTATTATTATTTATTTATTTAGACTTCATGTACAAGGGTACTTAAGCAGACTTAATGCCACAAGGCATTCTTTACCAGTCAATCTTTGGATCAAATTGGAAGAAAATTAAAAAAAATACCATATTGCTAACATAAATTGATATACATAAATAGGTACATACTAATACATATAAGCACGTGTGTATGTTATTGTTACTTAGTATGTACAGAACGCGTAGATGATAGCATCACATGGAACTCGCGGCAAGTGCGGTCGACCAAGCTATTTGGTTTACATTCTACAATGTAACTTGCATGTTAAAATGTAAACCAAATAGCTTGGTCGGCCGTACGTGCAGTCTATTTACATCTTTGTTTACTGTATCTTTTCATGGACAATATTATAGGTATTTGTTTAGACATCCAGGGGTACGAAGCCGCGAGCCAAAGTAACGTACAAGTATTTATTGTAATATCGATTTAGTTTCTTACCCTATCTTTCAAGAGTTCTTTGAATGCCTCAATGGCTTCCTTCTTATCCTTATATTGCAGTTCGGGCGGATTTTCAGAGTTCTCATTATTATTGCCTTGCGGTGGTACCGTCATTTCTTCGGGCTTACCTAAACAGTCAAAAATATTTTAAATATTCAATTTTTACATAATTATACTTTGCATGCACAAGTGTCCGTCAGTGGAACAATTTACGTTAGTTGATGAGTTTGAACAATGTCCCATTACTGGTGAAACTTTTTACCCTCTATCCCAGAGGTTCCCAAACTTTTTTTTCTAATAGACCACTTTCACAATTATCGAGTTTCGGGGTTTTTCAAGCCCGTGGACCAAAAACGAACAGCATGCAATTTGCAATATTATTTTTACGCGCTATCTGTTAGGATTGGATGAGGACCGTAGCTCTTATGATTTTTTTTGGCCAAAATCCGAAAAATTAATCTTGTAGCTTCGAAATGCTTTTTTTTAAGTCTCAATACAATCATTTTCACCGAAACACAAGTCATTACCGGAGCATTTGTTTTTTTTTTTTACCTTTTCGAATAGCTTATTATCTGCATTCATTGATAGATAAAGCCAAGCCAATATTTTTGTTCTTAAGTATCGAAACCAGTTAATAGTGGACCCCCACTTACAACTTGGGAACTCCTATTTTTATTTAGTGTTTTGTACCTCAAAAGGAAAAAACGGAACCCTTATAAGATCACTTTCATTTATACCAGATACTGAGGTCTATAGTCCCTATTAGGTGTATAAAAATCAGGGTCCTGAGTCAACAACATAAAAGATAGAGGCGAATTTAGATTTTCGCGAAAACTTGTAAGTACCAAAATTTATCTTAATTTTCATGCAATCAAGATAAAGTTTATTTTGGATTAATTCTATTCAATAGAAGATTCTCGCAAGTACTTAAGTAGTGATGTGGTCAAGTCGATTATTCAATTTATCGATTGATATCGATAAAAAGAAAGAAATAATTTAATGTTTATGCGATAACACAAAAAATGCTTATGAATGATTGATGAAGGCAATAGTTGAAAAATATATAAATGTTCGCATACACCATTTATTAAAAATAAGGCTTTCCAAATGCCATCGCCAGTTTCTTAACAAATGTTTTACTTCAAGTGCAATCAATAGAATTTTACTATTCTCATTGCGTTGCAGTCTATAATGATTGAGAAAACAATAATTTATTATTTGTAAATACACTATTGTCAAATTATTAATTAATTAATCTTCATTTATCCATCGCAATTTACTTGTAAATGGAAAGAAAGAAAGATTTTTCACTACTTCTTTCATACTCTTAAAGTACGCCAATATAGCCCTACTGTGCGGGCCTAAAGTGGCCATTTTAGGCCCTAGGGCGTAAAGTAATTATCTTACTCGTGACTTGTTGAGCCACGAGTACCTAGACGTGCTATTTCCCGGCAGCCGCGACCTGCTGGTGCGTGATGCGCACATTTAGCTCCAAGTAAAAAAATCTGACGTGATTTTTATTTTATTAAGTAATATTTAATAAATATTTTTGTACTAAATTTACTATTTTTCTCACACTCAAAGTGAAAAGTACAGTGTAACATACGACGCTAAAATCCCATTATAACTCGGTTCCTATTTACTACCTCGCTAAAGCTCGGTAGTAAAACTACCTTGTATATAATGGGTCATTTTAGCCCCTTGTATTACAATGTACTATTATCCGGCATGTGACGATGCACAGCATCGGTGAAAGGGCGCTGTATACTTCCCGTTAGTTGTGAGCCAATCACAGCTCTCGAAGTCACGTGGTTTCGGTAGTCACGTGGTCCCAGGTGGCGTGTTCGGTAGTGGCGGACTTTTACCATGAGGTAACGAGAAGAAGAGAGAGGCTCGAGAAGTAACGATGCTATGAAGCATCGTTACTTCTCGAGCAAGCAACATCTAAATTTAGTGTTTGCAGCTACTTTTTAATACTTTGAATCTTATTTTATTTTAAAAAGTGCCAAGTGTTTGTACTGTTTTGTTAACGGGCTGGTGCCCGCAGCTCCACGTTTAAGCGCGTATTTTACGTACGGAGTGCTAAGTGTTATAAATAAATGATAAAATGAGTGAAAATCAAATAAATAGTGCAATTGTGAATAATTGTGGTTCGGATCAAGAAGTACAGGTAGGCGACGACTTGATGTCTTCATCGAGTCGTAAAACGCCGGCTACCAAGAAACGATTCGACCTCTTCGCAATCTGATTCTTCAGGTTCTGAGGTAAAGTGACGGAAATGCGGTGAGTCATCACACATTTCTAACCTTGTGAACCAAGTAAAAATCAAAATCAAAGCATTTATTTCAAGTAAGCCTACAGGCACTTTTGAATTGTCGAAACAAAGATGAAAATTAAATGTAGCTACAGTCCCAGTCACAAGACATAAAAACTGTGAAAGTACTGTAGTTGCCCATTCCCTAGCGTAGATCTCTATGGAGAAGAACGGGCAGGAAACTCCATGGACACTCTTTTAAATCAGAATATTGTTACAAAATCTTGGTTACATCATTCATGTTAAGATGGTATATTATGTGACAACAATGTAGCAAGATGTGCACGTTAAAAGTGTCCACAGCAAAAACACACAAACAAAAAATACAATTCAAAATAATTCATTCAAATAAGCCATGGCAACTAAGAGATGACCAGTCACAACTGACAGCGCCCGTCAAGTGGCTGTACCGACGAACCTTTTTAATGCAAAACGTGGGTACATCCGCATCCGGCTCGATTCCGAACAATCATACAGCGGCTTAGGTGTCCGAACCAGTTCCTGGACCTAGCTCCACGTTACCGTTGGACTTTCATTTAAATCGTCCGCCGGCGGCTACCAATAATATATTCAGTGAAGTTCCGCGTTTAAATTTAAGCATTAAATTGTTAATACGTCTCTAAAGGATCCTAAGGTCCCTCGCTCTAATCCGTACCACGTGAAGCGACTTGAAGCGTTACAAAAGTTCGGTGATTCTTTGTCAAGATTCATAACGCTGCGTCTGGCTTTGTCGAGCTTGATATTAACGGTGAACTTCGACAGTTTGTTAAGGGTAAAGATTACGCGGCGAATTCCGAGAGCTTGATAGCAGCCCTGTGTAATGCTCAAAGCTTACGGAATTTCATTGAGTGGACAGCTACTGATGCTTACCTTACAGCCTCTAGCATTTTTCATAAAAATTTCGGAATCATTTCTACCCTCATCAAATTTCCACAAAATTATTGAGGAAATCATGCACCTAGTTCGCGGAAAACGAGCTATATATATAGAAAATCGTCGGGAGCGTATCCTTTGCGAAATTGCAAATAAGAACCTTCGTGACGGTCTGCGTAAGATCCCTCAGAGTTCTAATTGCCTATTTGATGAAATTCAACTGCGCGCCTACATTCAGAATACAGGTGGCATGGACAAATGGGTACGCCCTTGGTTCGGTATCGACAAAGGTCAAAATAAGACCACCCCTAAGGTGGTGAGCAGACCAAATGAACCAGACTTTCACGAGCTCCCAATGACTCGCAGCCACACCACTTTTACGGAGGCTGTCTCCGAGCGTATCGGAGGCAGTGGCAGACGCTGCGGGCTCCGAAGGCCCTTCTCGAATGATCACGGGAATGTATCTGCCATTTACGGACACGAAAGATCTGAAATAGTGGGTCACAACTTTGGAAAAACCCTTATTATGGAGCAGCACCCGGAGTTGATTCACCATTTCATGACCACGTACCTATGCTGCACATTACGAGGGGGGAGCACAGTTAGACGATCTAACAGTTTCAGGTTATCTCGCGGAAAACAGACAGCAGAATGGCATCTACTAAGACCAGCACTAAGATATGTTTTTCACAAATTTGGAGTTCCCCAGATAGACATCTTTGCCGCCAAAGAAACCAGGGTTGTGAGGGTGTATGTTGCCAAATGTTGTTCAGACTCATTAGCTCAATTTTTGCAACGCCTTCAGTCGTCAGTGGCTATTTCAGCTGGCGTGGTTGTTACCGTCTTCGAGCCTGATCCCTCGAGTTATTAACCATCTGAACTCGGCTCAATGCGTTTTCTTGATAGTGGCTCCAATATGGAAGAGAGCTTATTGGTTACCGGATCTTCGACGTCGAGCACTCTGCTGACCTTCGAGAATCCCCAACCAAGCCCGAGTTCTATTACATCGGAGCACAGACCTGCCACCTAATAGCATTCAAGACATGGAGCTCTATGTTTGGAAGATAGCGATAGGTGGGGCGAAATAACTAGGAATTGGTCAGAAGCTGAAAAGTCCCTGCTTCGATCTAGCTGGAGGGAATCCACACTTATAACTTATACAATGGTCTCGGTGGGTCAAATGGTGTAGATAACAATTTTGACTTCGATTATCCCAATAATATTACTTTGACAAGATTTTTTGCATTCCTATTCATTGAGGAGAGCTTAGCTTATCCTACTATATTTTTGCATAAATCTGTAGTTCTGACCTTTGCACGACCGGCCTGTTACGAAAATTTGAATTCAGACTTCTTAGTACAACATATACTCAAAGCTATCTCCCTCCAGTCTCCTAGAGCAGAGAAGCCTCCTATTTGGAATTCAAGTGAACTGATTGCCTGGATGCAAACGAATCCTCCTAATAACATCACTTTATTCAAAGCGTCACGACAATTTTGGCTTGTCTGCTGTTGTTAGCGTCAGGAAGACGAGTTCATGACCTTACACTACTCAGGGTCTCGTCGAGTCAATATACTGATCAGGGTGATCATATCATTCTGTATCCCGTGTTTGGGTCAAAGACTGACACTGCTGCGTACAGACAGTCAGGCTGGAAACTATCTTGCCACGCTAACGAAAAAATATATTATGTCCGCTTAATTTGTTTAGGAAAGTTTTGGAATTGGGAATACCAAGACGTACAGTCAAATGTAATCATTCATTGTTTGTATCAATTCGGGGTCCCCCTCAAAGTGCATCAAGAACTGTGATAGGTGTGGGATTGGATTAAAAGCTTACTAAAAGATGCAGGTACACCTGCATCTCCTGGAAGTATGTGTGCAGCCGTAGCTTCCTTTAATTGGTTCGAAAATGTTCCAATTGATGAAATCCCCTCTTGTGGTAATTGGCGCAGACCGAATACTTTTGCCAAATATTATTGTAAACAGATTAGGTAAAGCTATCACTTCACCAAGTCCGAGTAATCTCTTGAATAATTTTGAACCAATATAAGATAAAATCGATGGTCTCTAAATCGTTGTTTAGCTGATTGATTCTTGTTTTCTAGATTATTACATTATCGTAAACTGTATTAGAAATAAAAATATTTCTAGGTACCTACATAAATTAAATTTAAAAACTGGAGGTACCATATTCTGATTTGTGTAATAAATAGATGTTGCATAGATTGTTTAATAGATGTTATTTGGTTTTATTTTTCAGCTAAAATTATTATATTCTCACATAGCGTCGGTCGTTGTGGTCACCAGGAGTTATAAACACGTCTCTCACCGATGCTGTGCATCGTCACATGCCGAATAATAGTGCAAATTTTACATAAAAATAAAACTTGTATTATTTAGCAGTGACGATGCACAGCATCCATTCAAGGTCTTCTGGTGAGAGACGTCTATGAGGTAAAAGTCCGCCACTAGCGAACACGCCACCTGGGACCCCGTGACTAACAGAACCACGTGACTTCGAGAGCTGTGATTGGCTCACAACTAACGGGAAGTATACAGCGCCCTCTTACCGATGATGTGCATTGTCTCTGCTAAATAATACAAGTTTTATTTTTATGTAAAACTTGCACCATTTTTTTTTAGTTTTATATTTACCTGTCTGTCTGTCTGTGTGTCTATTTATTAATGGTTTAAAATAAACAGCTGTTTGTGTACCAAATAAATAAATATACTCCCAAAAGTCTTATTTTTGCGAATTTAACAAAATATCGATCGATATCGATAAGGTAATTCAATGTCTTCGCCTTGACCGAGTAGCGGCAGAAATCGACCGATCACGCAAATGTCAACCATATGTCTAACGCAATTAAGCTTATAATTGCGACCACTGAGGATACCGCCATCTATGGTTAATTAGCGGAATTGACTTGTCAATCGAATTTAGTGTGACTATGGATCGTAAATACGTTCTGCCGCTAAAGCCAAATAAATCTTATTTGTACAACATCAGGGTTTATTTCCAAATCTGGCTGCTAAAGTAAAATAAATCTTATTTGTAGAACATCAGGGTTTATTTCCAAATCTGTAACATAGGCTAGTTTTGACTTAACTTAAAACTGCAAATCAAACGAATTATTTCTTTGTAGTGCAATATATGATTATCGGTTTAATTGTGTGAGTTTGGTGACAGCGATTACCAATAAATTGTTTACTGGGTGTTAAATTGTTTGTGAGCAGAAAAATCGGTCTACCCTTTTTCTTGTTCGTTTTTTGCAATTAGTAATTTTGGTGCATTGCACTCCCACTGTAACCTAAAACGGTTACTCAAAATCAACCTTATACAATTAAGACAAAGTTTTTGGATTAATTCTATCGTTACTTAGGTTTTCACTTCTATCGGCAGTCCTCAAAGACTGCCCAGTAGTATTTTTTTCATGCCAACGTAGATAGACCCCGACGGGTCTCCCGTGGACCACTTTGGGAAACACTTGTCTACCCTAACCAAAGCTATCAGTCACGCGAATCTGAATCATCGCCTTTGGTCTTGAAATCGGCATCCTTGTTGAGTAAGTTATAACTTAATCATTAATTAATTTACTTACTTTCCTCTGGTATTGGTATGGAGTTGGCAAGAGATGGGTCAATAGATGCCAGAGTTTTGGCCATTGCCTCATCTAAGGCGGAGCTTCCAGTTTGATTTGATGGAGACATTGGTAATGGCACTTCTCCAGGAGGCATTTCTGCACTCAGTGCTGATCTGCAAGTATTATTAACGTATTAAAATTACATGATTTAAGACAAATAATAATTGCATAATTTCATAATCTGTCAATACTGTGAAGACTGTGTGACGACCCGAATGGTGCAGCGATAGTGAGGCTGCCTTACGTTCTTAGGGTCCCGGGTTCGAATCCCGGTTGGAGCAAATGTTTGTGTGATGAGCATGTACATTTGTTTCCGAGTCAAGGATGTTTATTTATGTATAATAAGTATTTATTTACAAACAAAAAGTATCTATGTAGTATATCAACTATCTGGTGTCCACGACACAAGCCTTGTTGCTTAGTGTGACACTAGATGGCGCTGTGTGTAAATGTCCAGCGATATATTTATTTATTTATTTAACTGTTGCATGTATTTATTTCTAAATGAAACAATGCATTTTCTGCCTAATTTCAATGATTGACTTCTGATTTGTATTCATCCTGCTCTCTTGTGCTATCACTGAATGTTTACTCTTTTTTATAGTTAGTGAATTTCTATGTTTATGAGTATATTTTATTAAGATATTATATAACACAAAAATTTAGATGTTTTGACTTTTCACCATATTGGTGCCAAACAGAAGCAGTTTGCTAGTTTATGAATAATTAAGAGTGCAACAGAAACGGAATGGAACACAGAAGTTGATTTCTGATTGATTTGTTTTAAGGAAAACTAAAAAGTTATGAGATTTACTGTGCAGCTTCCTCAGCAGCTATTTTGTCATTGATCTCCTGAAGGTCTTTTGGTATGATCCAGCTAGATTCTTTAGTTTCAATATTATGATAATACACACGCCCAGCATCCGTTGTGTATTCTTTCCACACACAGGCGGACAGTAATTTCTGTAGATAGAAAATAATACATCAGTAAATAATTCATAACAACTTGGTGGAAATGTTATGGTTGCTATTGTATACAAATATGCAAAATGAACTGAAGTGAAATGGGATAACAATGTACCAGGTACTTATACCATGGACTGTATTTACAATATAAAAAACTGCTGTTGCTTACTTCTGCTGGTGTTTTCAAATCATCTGGTTTCTCCCATAGACTTTGTTTACTCACAGAGTTGTAGTAATATGTTCTTCCATCTGGAGCTTTATGTTCAGACCAAGGACTGCTTTGGTTGGCCAATGGGGCCACATCTGGAGCTGGAGCACTCATATCCTGCAATTGTTGCATGCTCTTACACATCATTAGTAAGTACATGTAATAGCAAATTAACAAAGCAGTCCTACATATTATATGGCAATAGCTTCATTATGTAGGAGGTTGTTTAAGACACTATCAGCTAATTTGTGAATGATTATTTTAAACTCAAGAATTGATTTATGTTGTGCATGTAAACTAATCAAAAAACAATTTGTGTTATTTTTTTAATAATAATAATAATAATAGTAATAAGCCATTTATTTCAGGTAACAACCCATATATGCTAATGCATGCACACATGCTTAATGCTACTGTAAATAGCTTGAACAAGTGGCTGCATCTAATTGCTGTAAAAATTACCTTCCTGATTCAATGTGCCTACAAAAATTTATACATATTACTAAGAAAACTTACAGGTTTAAATGCAGGAAATCCTGGTGGCGGCATGGAAAATGGTGCTATCATAGGCGGGAAACCCATGGGTGGTGGCATGCCAGGCATGTTTGGTGGCATACCAGGCACTGGTGGCATGCCAACTGATGTAGGCATAGGCGGAGGCAGGCCACCCAGCATCGTAGGAGGAATCAGTGGTCCCGAACCAATCAGACCAGGTGAACTGGTCCCTGAATTAGGCGGTTCCTACAATAAAGCAATTTAAACAACTACCTAGGTTTATTTTAACGTAGAATTAAAATTATTCTAATAATTCAAATAAGTTACATCTTTACATTTATGGATAGTAACAAATGTAATAGGTACCTACCAAAAAATCTTTGACAAATATTATTTCTTTTCATAACCTAAAATACTTACCATAGTCAGTTAGTTTTCGTATTTAATTGTATCAATAAGAGGAACACAGTGTAACACCCTGATTTCAAAAAGTGAAATGAAATGATAACAGCATCATTTCAGATTTTCAGGATAACACAATAAAATAAAATTATGACAATCCAATACAACCAAACCAACCAAAGACAAGACAAGATAACTGTGCTGTGACAAACTGACAAGACACCAGGGCTGCCAGGTGCAAAAAATGTGTGATCGGACGCCAACAACAAAAAAATCGTATGCCAAGGAACTAAGTAATAAAAAGATCGTACAACATAAAAGTACAAAGTTTTTCTTAAAAATTACTAAAATTCGTTTCTTTTTAGAAAAGAAATGCAATTTACATACAAATTTTATGTGGTCATATTTTTTAACTTCGTTCTGTCCAGTGTTTCATTGGATAACTGTTTCTAAGTCTTGTTTTACTTCGCTGAATGCTCTTTCACAATCTAACATAACAAATTTAAAGCAAATTGAGCCATTGTTCTATAATTTTTAAATTGTTGTATGATGACGCCCCAGCCCCACCACAACTCGTCGGTATTCATAGTTTAATCAATTTTATCTTAAATGTTGGGAAAACTGCGCCATTCGTCATCTTCTATTGCCTGCATCATTTGAATGTCGTCGGGTTTTACTATTCTTGGAACAAGTATCAAAAGTGGCTGTAATGTAGGTAGGTACAATAATTTCTGGAAGCAGCATTGGTAGGTTCAATACAGTCAGTGAAATGTAGCCAGGTATACAAAAATCGTACATTTTCCGTACGATCTTGGTCTAGCGATCGTACATGAGTAAAATGACAAAAAATCGTAGGAGTACGATTAAAATCGTACATCTGGCAGCCCTGCAAGACACACGGAGTATCGTCTACGTCTAAAAGACCGGAGAAGACCAACATCAACATGGACCTTTTTTAATGTCCATGGACTTTTAATAGATTTTTCTAAATTAAAAAATATATATTTTACATTGATCAATAAATACTTAGCTAGTTTAGCACATCGCTAGTGCAGTAAACTATTATATAATTTTGATGTACTTATTATGCCTATAAAACCATGAAATGACATTTTTGTCGATTCTGGGATTTTTTTTGGCCAAGTCCTTTGAATGCGGTGCGCCGTGCGTGAAGTGGAGGTACATAGTACATAATAAATCCATGGATTACGGAGACTAGGCAGTATGACCTCAGACCTTAGTCTGTTCCGTCGGGAACTAAAAAAAAAAACGATAATTAAAAAGGCCGCATTCCGAATTGCGCTAAAATCGATTTGAGCGTCCATCGATGTCCCTTGAATCGTCATAAATGACGTGATGACATGCGCCAGTTTGCGAAAATATCACCGTGAGCCGCTCACGGTGATATTTTCGCAAACTGGCAATAACACAACTGTCGTTTTTGACAGCGCTCACGGTGAGCGCTGTCAAAAACGACAGTTGTGTTATTATTATTGAAATGAGTTTTAAATTCATGAACAATAATTATCGTTACATTAAGTAATTTGTGGTATTTTTTTTTGGGGTTAATCATTGCCGGAAGCAAAATACGCTAATATAAACACTTCGACGTTATCCATTTCATCACTGGACGAATCGTCGTTCTATAGCTCAAAATCCGAGTTTAGGGCTATTACGTATCTCTGTTGACAGCTCGAAATTATAGTTACTTGGCTCAGTGTCCATCAAGTAACTGTCAAAAGGTTAGTTTCGTATTATGTGTGACCAGTCGCGATCAAATACGACGTCATTGGTGCTTGGTAAAACAGAATAATCCCCAGGTTCGAAGAATTCAAATTCACAGTCCAAAAGTTGACAGCCGGTAGATGACTTATCGAATGTTACGAATTATCGCATAATTGACAGGCTTGCACAACAACTTAACACATTATAAAGTCAATAGAAGTTATATTTTACAAGTAAACACTCGCAACACATTTACAAACAATCAACAATGTCAGTAATGTCAGTGTCACGTGTTATATAAACCGTATAAATAAAATGTTCCATAAAACCAAGTATTGTAACGCTCAAAAGGCGCTACTCAACTCAAGCGCATAATAGTCGATAAAAAATAGAGTGGTCAACTGCTGAGGCGAAGAGCACCGTACCCGGGCTGTTAGTCACCATAAAGTGATATCCACTCAGTGTGATACGTAATACCAATAGTATGACATTCTCGGTTGTCATCAAAGTTCGGTGTACAACCGAAGCTTGATAGTCACTAGATATCAGAAAGATACGTAATAGCCCCGCTGGACTTGGTGAACAGTCTCTAGTTTTGATAACAATCCTGAAATTTTTGGAACTTTGTGGCAGGCTATACAGCATCATAATGCTTAATAGTTCTGGATGGATTTCCACATCCATTGCTGCTAGTTTATCTACTACATCCATAGAATTGCTTAAAAGATCCTGCACATCTTTTTTTTCAGCCATTTTCTTCAGAACGAGCTGTTTAAGCAAGGTTGCTTTCGCGTGGGTCCCGAACTTTGATGAATAGACTTTAGCTTGTCCCAAACTTCTTGGCATACAATTAACGAACCACCAGATATAATAAAATGTAAGGGCAAAAAATCACTTTTGATTGCCTGAAGTAGTAAATGATCAGCAAAATTAATCCCCATTTTAGCGTGAAATTACAACCAAAAATTTAACCAAACAACTCCAAATTATGATTGTTTAGTCCAAAAATAGTTAACAGCCACCAAAAATTGTACAGAATTTTAATATAAAATGACTTTTAAATATGTAACATCGTTTTATCATACCTAATAAATCGTTATATACCTAAAAATTGTAGTTTGACCCTTATGATATTGGCAAAGTCATAACTGTCTGAGCTTTCGGTGACTCTAATTATTAACCACTTATAGCAAAATTATAGCTATTTCCTATTTCGCGTTTATTCAATAAGGTTAAAAAATAAACAACTCGTATAATTAAAATAATCCTTTTATTAAAATTTAAACAAACTTAAAAATTAGACTCTGTGAAATTAACATTGGCATGTAATTAAATCGATGTCTGTATATTCCTTTTTTTCGAACAAAATATTTCAAAGTTAAACCAATATTACTGACTTGCACACAAATTATGCACACTAAATAAATCTAATTAAATTATACTGTTTATCGGTATTTGCAGAACTGTTTTTTTTTTTGTTGTTTTAGAACCTGCTACGACTCCATGACGCGCGGTCGCTTTGCTCGCATATTAAATAACACTCTTTGACTTCTTTCCCCAAAGTGCCGGACCTCCGCCGGCCTCCTTCGTCGGCCTACGGCCCGGTGCCCATGCCGCCTATTAAAGATATTTGGTAGTATAGCAACATTTTCTGGCAATCAAACGGTGTATTTAGGTAGAAATAGCGCAATAATTTGCTCATCAAAATTTGGTAATCAGTTTACTAAATTTGGGTTCATTCATAGTACAATTTAAAGTGCAATCATGACCAAAATAAGTTTTACCATTGTAATGTTAGGTTTTCCTTTTTTGGCTACTGAACAGCTACCGGTTGACTAACTGACCCAGCTTGTTTACACTTGCAAAGCTACCGGTTCACTAACTGACCCAAAACATTTGATAAATACCCCCGTTAATAAATTAATTAAAAATCGACTAAACGTGCTTTGTTCGTGGATAGGATAGTTTACTTCCCATCTCTATAATATTCCTCAACTCCGTACCAAAAATCATAGCTCTATTCCATCAACAAGTGTCACATTATAGTAACAAATTATTGTCAACAAAGCGCGCCATTTCTTGCGTCATCGTGTTATCGTTAGTGTCACATTTCAAGTGTTTACGAGTTACGTATTTGTTATTGTAATATAGTGTTATACCTTTGAATGTTCGTCAGAAGTTGTACTATCGTATTATGATAACACAAATTAGGTTTCGAATCGCAAAGTTGCAGTATTTCGCCTGTGAAAATGCAGTAGGTATATATACCTACAGTGATTGTGAAGTGTGAAGAAATAAGTGATTTTGTGATTAAAACGTGTGTGAAAACGTACAAATAGTGTTTAATAAGTGTGGTGATTAGATTTTTCAACTATCTACACCAAAAAAACAAGTGGTTTTGTGTTTTTTTTTTGTTTGTTCGTCCAACCGCGGCTGGCAAAATTAGTTACCAGATGTAAACAAACAGTGAGTATCTAGGTTGTAATGAATGTTTTGATATGATGCTAATGAGATATTAATGAGATTGTGGTCTTGTTGGAAAGGAAATATAATCTAGTTTATTTTGATATAAAAAAATGGATAAGAAGGTAATATTTGTTGAGCAAATATAATATTTTATTAGCAAAATATCCGTTTTTATCACTGTTTTTCAAGTTCTACATTATTATTTGAGTATCAAATTATAATTATTTATCTTGAAATTTGGTTAAATAGATAACACATCTATTCAGCTATCCACTGTAAAGTTTATTTAGCTATATCTCTTGTAGTTTGCGATCGTCAAGTGTTTATTAATAATTGCGAATTATTCGCGTTTAATTCGCGAATTTAACGCGGTTCGATGCGAAAACTGTGCGCGTTGACGCTGTAGAGTGGGGTTTAATTTTTTTTGCTGTTTGGTATTATTTTAGATAATAGATGTTATTGGTCACAATGTTAATTTTGGTAGTCATTATATTTGTCCCCAAACTTTTTAAGATGTTTCACAGTCACAGCCTAGTTACCTGCTTAAGCTGAGGTGGAGACATCAATAGCATGATCTCAGACGTGCCATCATGTCCCTTTTTTGGAACTTCTCGGTCTCTTCGGTAATTGCGTTCACGGATAATTTTGCTCCAATCCGCTCTGTCACGTCGTGACGCGAATGTAAATAAATAAATAATTGTAAATAATGGAAATTACCTGGCAATACCAACTCGATTGAGCAACGCATCACAATGAGACCTCGATCTATTTTATGATGAAGTTAGAACGTTTGTCTGTGGTAAGTTTTCTCCTAAGCAGAATAACGTGGAGGCAGCCATTTTGTTGGCGTTCTCCCGGTGTACTGACGAATCGCTTTAACAACGAATTGATACAAAGCTAAGTAGCATGTAGCTTATGAAACTAAGTAGCATGTAACATAAGAAACTAAGTAGTATAAAAACTAAGTTGCATAATATTACATAAGTAGTATAGGTAGCCCTGAGTATGCCTGAGTAGTTGCTAATTAGAGAAATAATGCATGGGGCTAAAGTTTTATGCTGATGCTTGTAGATCATTAGATATGATGTAGAACAAGTATCGCTGTAATGATAGAGTCTGTGCCGAGCCGGCCTCGTTTGTAGCACGTGAGGGTAAGGCAAGACTAGCTTATATTGTAAGCATGCATGGATAAGGAAGGTTCCCTAGAGATGGTAGTTACGGGTGATTGCAATCACGTGGTAGCTTACCTACATGAGATCAGCAAGGCGAAGATTGATCCCGCCTACCTGATATAAGAGCCGGCTAACGTGTTTGCCATAAAGACAGAGGCAGAAGAGTGCGAGAGTTTGAACTCGAGCAACTGCCTAGAACTGGGAATGAGTGCGAGGGTTGACCAAGAGAGGGTCTGAACCTATTAAGCATCTTCCTAGAGTTGGGAATGTATGACCTGATTATACAAGCCTCCTTATTTCATAATGGTGCATGAGTATGTCACTAATGCTTGGTTATATTTACAGCTTAGAAGAGGTAGCATAGTTACGGGCCAGATCAGTCGCCTTAACGATGCTCCCTTCCCGCCCGTGGTACAGAAGTAGTTAGTATCAACGGGCATTAACACCTACAGATGGTGAACAGCAGCGGTTAGCAGCTTTGCTGAAAGGCGAGGCTGCAAGTGCAGGTGAAAGGCTGTGTAATGTAAATGTGTTTACTTGTAAATAACTTCTTTAATTATTATATGAACCGATAATGTATGACTTAAAGTGTGTTAAATTGTTGTGCAAGCCTGTTTATATTGTGATAACTCGTAACATTCGATGTCATCTACCGGCTGTCAACTTTTGGACTGTGAATTTGAATTCTTCAAACCTGGGAAGTATTCTGTTTTAATTTACACATTATTGTTTTATAATTTACATACTATACATCACACAGAGACCAAGTGACGTCCCAGTATACACCAGCTACGTTTTTGTCTCATTTTGCTTGACAAATTGTGGACGCAAATTCAAGGACGAAAACTCTTGCCCAGACTTATAACATTCACGACAAACCCGACTTCACACATAATATGGTGCCTCTAGTACCTATGCTCTAGTCTAATAATATTATAACTAAACCACTTAGTTCATAACTAAAGTACGTATTTAAACTTTGTTTCCACATTAAACTTGTGTTCCTAACAATCCTTGAATCATAGCAATCAAAAATCTAGCTATCCTTCGAAAACCAATTTGTCAAAAAAGTACATCTGCCTTTGGAAAATAAGCGCCTTATTATAGGTCATGTTCTGAAAATTTCTTGAAACTTCCCTTGTTTTTCGAGGCAGGTTTCTCAAAATAAATACATGACACTTGTGCAAATTACAGAACCGATCGTACAATTGTCTCATTAGTTTTCCAAAATGGTGCCACAGTACCTACACTTTTTTAGTAAGTGAAAACAACGATTGTTCCTGAGAAGGTAGTATTTTAATAAAACCGAGTAGTACAGTTTTTTCGATGTATGCAATGAACGTCTTCCTGTTGATGTCTGATGTTAGATGTTTGACTTAATGCGCCGGATCCTGGTCGATCTGCAGGCCTATTACGTATCTCTGTTGACAGCTCGAAGTTATAGTAACTGAGCTCAGTGTCCATCAATTAACTGTCAAAGGTTAGTTTCGTATTATGTATGACCAGTTGCGATCAAATCATCGGTGCCCATCGAGGCTGATAGTCACCGTATCTCATTTTGACAGACGCTTTCGTGTCGATTCTTCTAATTTTGCGATTATGTAAGCATAGTGGGCATCAAATTAGCCCTACAGTAGGGGTATTACGTATCTCTGTTGACAGCTTGAAATGATAGTAATTGGGCTCAGTGTCCATCAATTATCTGTCAAAGGTTAGTTTCGCATTATGTATGACAGTGGACAACAAATTGATGACAACTGAGTTTAAAGTGGCTTTTGTGAAAGACGTTACACCGTACCCGGACTGTTAGTCACCGTAAAGTGATATCCACTCACTCTGAATCTTAGAAATCAAAACATAATATTCTTTTAACATACTCAGCTGTTTCTTTCACATTTCAGGTGTCGGTTAAGGTAATCAGGCAATATGATGACCTGCATCGCTGACGGAGCTAGATTGATCTAGAATTGAGTGCAGCAAGGCCAGCAAGCTACTGAGGGACAGGAAGGAAGTGAAGTTGACATTGAGTCAATAGTAAACAAAAACACTCAACTGAAGCGCCAGCTTGCAGAACTTCACACCCAGCACATGGATATACCTACTGGACCAGTATCACCATCTCCATCAACTAGTGTCAGGTTTTCAGCAATGCCATGACACTCATGACTGAAATGAATATCTGAACTTGAAGCGGAATTGTGCAAGTCACATAACACCATTACCTCCATCAATTCTCTGAAAGCCAGCGAAGAGGTCACTAACACCAATAACCTGTTCAATGAGCTGATTGATGGTTTATCCGGACTGGAGTGCGAGCAGCCCACCATCACCATAGATCTAACAGGGGACGATATCATTACTAAATGTCCAATTTTAACCAGCCATAATAAAATTCAAATAAATAAAGTTTGTACAGCTTTATAATTTTTCTTTTTCACAAAATAAATATACAATATGTAGAAAAGTGAAGTTAGAGTAAGGCCCAGCGCACACCACTGGAGGCGCGGCGGATCGCAATTGGAGACAACAATTTAATGTAAACCTTAACTACCTTGACATACGGTCAATATACATATAAGAATAAATTCACACGCGGTGCTGGGAGCGCCCTCTGTGCTTGGCCGCCGCGCTTCGCCGCACTACGAGAGCGAGTTGTCTGTACAAAGTATCGAACAGCACTATTAATGGGCGCGCTCGGAGTAGCTGCGCGCCGCGCTGCACGGGGCCCGCGGATCCGCCAGCGCGTTTTAAGGAAAAGCGCTCCGCCGCGCCTCCAGCGGTGTGCGCTGGACCTAAAAGTATTACGAGCTAATAATAAAACTATCTATCTATAGTAAATTAATTAGGCCTTTTCATTTGTAACTGTTCAAGGATCTTTTGGCGCGTGGCTGAAATCAGAACTAACGATACCATTCCTTTGCTTCAGATTATTATAAAAACTAATATTAATACAAGAAAATAAATATTTTAGAACATCGCAAGCTATATAAACAATAAAACAACAAAAGACGTAATGTTTGCACAGAAATCGGCATTGGTGTATATCACAAAACCTTCTATAACACTACCTATGAGTAACGTCTATCACGATAGCAACTTCAAACTCAGTTGTTATCAATTTGATGTCCACTATGCTTACATAATCGCAATATTAAAAGTATCGATACGAAAACGTCTGTCAAAATGAGTTACGGTGACTATCAGCCACGTTGAACACTAATGACGTCATATTTGATCGCGATACATAATACGAAACTAACCTTTTGACAGTTAATTGATATACACTGAGCCCAGTAACTATCAATTCGAGCTGTCAACAGAGATACATAATAGCCCTGCAGTTACCATCATTTCGAGCTGTCAACAGAGATACATAATAGCCCCATAGGTATCATAGTTGCTTTTACCAAGTAGGTCGATTCGATACGATGACATCGTTCCTCGAACCAACCTCGCTCTGCTACCAATTTGATGGTTGGTACCTAGATAGGTACAGTATTATGTGTTAATAAAATATTAGACCCATATTCGATATTATCTTGTAATTCAGAATGCGGCCTTTGATATGACACAAACTGTCAAGTCAATGTTGACGTTTGTTGAAAGTTGAAATAGGACAACGGATAGTAAACAATTTTATTTTTGAACACAAATAGTTTTCTTACATTAATTCAATAATGAGAATACAAATATGATTTCACTTGTGGCCAAAATTATTAATATATTTGCTACCAGTCTACAAACTTTTCTACTTTTAGCATCATTTACAGGAAAAATAATAGTTTCAGCTGTAACATGGATCTTGTCGATAATACTGAGCACTCTTAAAAGCCTACAGTTATTTTTTCAAATTGTTTATGAAGATAATGTATCCATATTTACTGAAGAAATACCGGCTTCTGCAAATGGAATTATTGAAGCATTTATCAATCAATTAACTTACATCCAAGATGGAGTTGTTATTATCTATAACATTATATATTTAAAATTCATTGGAGTGTTAACTACGGCTAACTGGTTAACTCGAGCAGTTATTGTGATGTTAAGTGAAGTGTTGACTTTAGTGAAGAATTCTGTGATATTTGTGGGAGACACTGCATGGCTAATAGTCACATTTGTGCCTATACATCTTCCACAATTGTTAAGGGCAGTGTTTAAGTATATTGGCCATGTGATAGGAAGTGTAATCGTGGATGCCTATATGACATTATTAAAGTTTACCAATTATTTGACAGAAGTGCCTTTACAATCTTTTTTGGGAATCACAAGTGCTATAATAATTGTGCGCTTGTGTGTGCATTTTAGGGAAACTATAGTTATTCAAATGACCATGTTGTATTGGTCATTAATAAGAAATGTTTTGTATTTATACTATGTACTTTTCAATTATTTTACCAACTCAGAAGTTGGTATAATAACACAAATGACTGGTGGGCAAGGCTTAGACTCTAGACAAGGCAACTTTAGTTCCTCACCTATTGACGATGCTGCTGACTCACTTTGCGTAATATGTCAAGAGCAGCAGAAATGTGTACTGACACTGCCATGTCGCCATGTATGCTTATGCACAGATTGTTGTAGACGCTTGTATGGATATCAGCGCACTTGCCCCATTTGCAGGACATTTATTTATCATACAGTTACTGTGTATTTGTGACATTCATTTTAGTATGCATTGTCTGCCTACATTCCTTTTGTTCAGTCTTAACTTTGTATGATTAATTACTTTTGAATCGGGAGTATAAACATTGTCATTTAAGGGGTGTGCAGAAGTTATTGAGTGTAATTTTTTACTGAAATGCTATTTACTTAGAGTTTATGTTTATTGCAAATAAAACATTTATAAATTATCTTGGGAAACATTATTTTATTTGATCATTTTTTTTATGTAAACTTACTATTCAGAGTTATGAGAATATTTGCATATTTTTAATATCAATCCAATAGTGAACAGGTGTAGTAGGTTTTTTACATTTGTTTTTGAATGGATCACATAGAAACAATTATACAGCTTGTTCTTAGTCATCAGTAAGTCATATTAGTATTCATTACAAAAGTGTATCAATAAAGTTGGAAGTCTTGGAATATGCTAACTTTATAAATCTAAAAGTAGGTAGTTGCCTGCCTGTGACTTTGTTCATGAGTACAAAACATGAATATTCAAATATCACATTTATAATTATTAACATTAGAGTTCAAAATGTAGATTACACCTTGAACTAAATGTTGAAAATTCATAATATTATGTACAAAAACACATTAAATGTAAAGACTAGGCTGAACTTGAATAAATTATTATGCCATTAGTTTTCAGGTATCCACAACATGCATAGAAATCATTAGCGTAATAACTTAATACATAGATAGGCTACGATAGATGGAAACAGCTGAAATATTATGTAGAAAATAATCTTTTTTGTTTATCACTAGATTTGCAGTCCTGACACAGACACATTAGTGTCTGTGTCAGGACTGCAAATCTAGTAGTTGCATATTTACATTGCATCTGTAGATGCCTTTGTATGTCTATCTACATACAAACAAAATACTATTTAAAAGTTAAATCAAGCTTTTATATAATCTTAACAGTCGCACCATCATCATTGCTTAGAAAGTAAAAAACATTTAAATACCTTATAACTAAACTTAAAATATATATTTTTAAATGAATCTTTTTTACAATCAGTGTGAAACAGGTACATCTATGCCTGTCTTATGCGTGAGTTTAATGCATAGTTCTCAGATTCTCTTGCTTCTACAGTGTGTAAATTCAGAGCACTTCTCCTTTGTCTAGCGTTAAGATTTAAATCTTTTAATGATATTTGAAAATCTTTAAATGCATTTAACATAAAAACTGCTGTTATGACTACGAGGAAACCACACATGCATCCTATGATATCAGGAGTACTCATATGATCCCATTCCTTAAACAGGATACCTGATGCGATTATAACTAATATTGTAAACATGACATAGTACACAGGAGTAACAATACTTGTATTAAATATGTCTAAGGACTTATTTAAATAATTCATCTGAATCATGATACATATGACAGCAGTAGCAAATAATAGCCAAAAAACGTAGTTTGAAAAATTGTTTGCATTTCCAGAAAAACTTTCCCTTACACCTAAAGCAACTCCTTTACAAAATACCACAGTCAGACTACCAATAGATGAACATAATAACAAGTAAACTGCAATATTCGTATTGCCAAACCTTGGTATAAAAACTACTTTTATAATAAAACACATTAAAAATATTGTTCCAACATATGTCACAAATAAATAGTCAAATAACTTATCTACTAACTCACTAAAAGCTGTGATTTCTTCTGATTTTGGTGAATGAATCACAAATATTATTGATCCAATAATACAAAGAAAGCATCCAATCTGTAAAAGAAATGTAAATCTGTTATAGGTGTCACTGTCTCAGATAGGTGTTGTTTTATTCTTTAAAATGTACCTAAATAAAACTTACTTTTCCAATGAAATTAAGTTTCTCATTCAGAAACTTGGAAGAAAGCACTGCTGCAACAAGTACACTAAGGGCACCTAATGGAGTCACCAGTGCTGCAGGAGCAAATGCATATGCCAGAAGATTGGCTGCTTCACCTATGCCCACTGCAAATAATTTTTCATTAGTTTATGTTAACTAATTTGTTTCTCCTAATGTATGGCGAAAGTTCAAAAAATGAGGTAATTTATTTTTTTACCAATAAAATTCGTAAGATAGTGGTAAAAAAAAAAATTAGAAGAAAAACTAAGGCCATAAAAAGACAGCATACTCACAAAATCTATTTAAACTGACTTATTCAACCCATTAATTCTTTGACTTTTAAATTAATTGAATTGACTTTATTGTTATTCTAACAGTTTTCTTCAACATTTTCTATCTTAATTAGATCTTGTATATAGTTACCTACTTGTTATTAGACCAAGCCACCACAGCCATTGTTTTAAGTAAGCAAACCCACCCGCCGATGCCCGAACATTTCCCGATGCTTGGAGTTTTTTTAATGCAACTTTTTTAATGATAAAACTAGAGCCGATAAAAACACTAGATGATATAGCAAGACTTAACCCTATTGTAAAGTGGCTATTATTGTAATTCTGGCCATTTACAATTAAATTAGAGGTTTTCATTGTAGCACGTTTTTTTACTATAACAGATAATATTCATCATAGGTAAACTGTATGAATCATTATGGACGTTCGTTCTTATCAGATAAATACGTTAGAGGTACCTGTATCAGCAATTTACCAGGGTATGAAATACTGACCAACTGGTACCAATGTAAGTTCAATTTAAAGTTTCCCTTATTTGATTCGAAACCGAAAAACGAAATAGCTACCTAAACAATAGTTTTAAGCGTTTCTGAAGACAATGATAATGTCTCTAACTTTATAGCTGAGAGCATGGACAACACAGAACATATACTATAAGAAGATGGACAAGCTCACGACAAGCTACTAGAAATTTGACAACCGCCGACAACCAGTTTGACTTTGACAGACCATCAGAGCAGGGTTGATTTGTTCACTAAAAAAAAAAAATTGAGGATAAATCAGAATCAGATCTAGATTCAGATTTTTCTTCAAATTTATTTTTTTTCTCCCGTAAGGATTCATTTTAGAACATTTTCATAATGAGGGATTTTCTTTTTCAACTCTTCCCTATTCGCTGGATAGATGGCGCTGAACTTGGTAAGTTACTGTAAGGAACGGAACGTCACATCATTTTACTTGGATGTAATGGTTATATTCGGAAGCTTATTTATGCAAACGAAAGTGTCAGTCAACGAGCGTATGTGACATTACGCAATGTTTTTTTTCCAAGCGATTTGGCTTTGGCACCTAGTAACGTAGTCATTTCAACGCCATGTACCGAGTGCTTAGAAACTATTTTACTTTTTAAATACTCAAAAAGAAAACCTCTCATTCAGCTTTCCTAAGTACATACATAAACTCAAGCCTTTTTCCTATGGGGGTAGGCAGAAGCCACAGAACGCTATCTGCTACGATCCTTACTTAATCCTTTTGCCTCGTTCACGTTCATACACTGGTAATTTACGCACGATTGGCGATTTGGCGAATCATGGAAACTATCGAGTTGACGCAACTGCTGAATTCACACAACTGTCCAATTAGCGAAACTGACTAATCTGTCTGTTGAAGGAGGTTTCATAGGCTGAAACTATGCCCTTTTTTATTTTTTACAAAACTGCTTCCAACATTGAAGCCAACGTAATGACCAACCTACATAAGGTGGAACGAAGTTTATAGTGGTCAGATTTTCATGGGACTTTTTTTATTGAGTTCCTAGAGAAAAAAGTAAAAAAAAAAAATTTCACTGCTCGCACTTTGTATTTTTTTTTCCTTTGATTTTTTTTTCATTTATGCGTAACTTCAAATTCGACGAATATTGTAGCGTAATAGTGTGACCAACGTGCATCCATTAAACCATAGATACAATATGTTACATTTATTTACAATATGATATTGTATGGGTGTGGCGTAAGTAGTGGTCCACCGTTCAGGATTCGATGAACCAGATAATTAACTACAACAATTAAAAATTTAAACCATTTATACCTAAGGGTTCCGAAAATATTTCCTTTTTGTCTTTTATTTACGAAATTTCTACCCTTTATTACAAATTTGGTTGTAGTTTCAACAAAAGTCTTTAATCTTTCATTTTGATTTCTGTTAATTACTGCTGAATACTAGAGCTACCACGATAAATTATGATTTTTTATGTAAATTCAGCTCTTTTGAAGAAAAAGTTGGTTCTTCTCTAATTTTAACCCAAATTTTTAACACACCATCAAGTTCAAGAGTGATTTTTGTAAAAAAAAACGTACCACATTGTCAGTGCCCATGTATTTAATAATATGCCTACTAAATGCCGATTTCAAAATGATATCATTATAACAGATCCAATAATTTAACAAAAAGATATTCAATTTTAATTGAAGAAAAGAAGATTTTCATTAAATTATTTATATAAACTTTATTGCGTTAATACTTACGATATTTTTGCTAAAAAATGCACTATAGTGTCAATGGCCATTTGTTTTAAAAAAAACTACTATAACAGATTTATGTAGACCTAACTTGTTACTTCAGATACTTGAACAAAGAATTAAAAAAAAAAACAAATCACTTTATTTATCATTTATTATTAATCTTTGTCATGATTACAATCATTAAAATTAAACGAAATGTTCAAAATGCAACGTCGAATAAACGACCGTTTAAGTAGTCGGGCAAACCCGCTTTCGCTGACTTCTCTAGCTGCTGCCTGGATTCTAGTCCTCAATTGGTCAATACTTGTGATTTCTTTGCTATAGACTTTTTCTTTTAGGCAACCCCAATAAAAGAAATCTAGGGGATTTAGATCTGGCGAGCGTGGTGGCCACAATATTGGACCTAAGTGCCCAATCCACCTATTTGGATACGCTGTATCAAGGTGCTCTCGTACTCTAACAGCATAGTGAGCGGGACAGCCATCGTTCTGCAGCCACATGTCTTCTTGGACTTCAGGAACGACACCTTCCAGAAGCAAGGGCAAGTCTTTTTGCAAAAAACTTAAATATCTTTCTGCATTTAATGTTTCTGGCAGCTCGTGTGGACCGATTATCTGTCCGTTAATGATACGGGTCCAAAGGTTTATTTTAAATTGATACTGTGATCTGTCTTGCCTTAAGAGATGCGGGTTTTCTAGCTGCCAGTTATGCAAATTGTGTAGATTTAAATTTTTATTACAAATTTGGTTGTAGTTTCAACAAAAGTCATTAATCTTTCATTTTGATTTCTGTTAATTACTGCTGAATACTAGAGCTACCACGATAAATTATGATTTTTTATGTAAATTCAGCTCTTTTGAAGAAAAAGTTGGTTCTTCTCTAATTTTAACCCAAATTTTTAACACACCATCAAGTTCAAGAGCGATTTTTGTAAAAAAAAACGTACCACATTGTCAGTGCCCATGTATTTAATAATATGCCTACTAAATGCCGATTTCAAAATGATATCATTATAACAGATCCAATAATTTAACAAAAAGATATTCAATTTTAATCTTCCCGTGACCCTAGGGCTGGCTTTTACCTTGGCCAAAGGCTTAGCATTGCCATACAGCGTGGTAACGCCGCCAGTCTCTTGGGGACATTACCAGTTGACAGTGTTGAGGAGGAGTTTTTTGACGCCATTTTTTAAGTTTTTTAGTTAAGTTAGTTAGTTTAGTTTATTTTAATAAATTTTAATTGAAGAAAAGAAGATTTTCATTAAACTATTTTTTTTTAACTTTATTGCGTTAATACTATTACAAAACGTATTAAAACTTAAAAAACGGATACAATCTAACTTTTTACATTTCTAATGTGATTTGTGTTGAAGCACAAACATGTCAGGTAAAAAAAACCCTGACCCTTTTTTTACCTGAGACATCGTTTGTTAACAAAAACCCGTTGAAGCTTTCGCAATCGAGTTACGCATAATAGGAGTGATAAGGAAAAGAACTATTCACTTACTAATTATTAAAAAAAATATTACGATCTCGTCACCCGTGTCGTGCGTCGTATGCGTTTCGTTTTTATTCTGCCTGTGTTTACCTCCGCCATTTCTTTACCCTTGCCTGACCCCGGACTCTGTTTAATTTGCCTACTGATTGGACTTGTTGTTTTGGTGATCTCTGCGATATTGGCTACGTGTACTGGTGACTGGCTTGCTCAACAATTTGGACAAACGTGCAGTGCAGTGACAATTAAAAAATGCCTCAGTACACACCGCGCAAATATGCTGACATGCATTTTATTTATGGCGAATGCAGAGGTGTCGGTAGAGAAGCAGCTCGTCTTTATCGGGAGAGATATCCCGATCGAAGACATCCAGACCACCGAGTTTTTGGGAGAGTGCATAACGCATACACCGAGGGAAGGATACCCGGCACAGGCGTAGGCGGTGCAGGTGAAGGACGACCGCGACGACACAACGATGAAGAGGTAATGAATTTAGTTACAGAAGATCCTTCAACATCAATCCGTGTCTTAAGTCGCAGAACTGGCATATCAACTAGATCTGTACATCGAATACTCAAAAGACATGAACTGTACCCATACCACTATCAAAGGGTACAGTCATTGCTACCAAGAGATTATCACTTGAGAGTAACATTTTGTAGAGTAATGCTACGCAGAATAAGAGAAGACCCGCAGTTTTTTAATAAAACACTATGGAGCGATGAGTCATCCTGCAAAAAAGATGGATATTTAAATCTACACAATTTGCATAACTGGTGTCGCCGCGTCGTACCGCCGCGCCATCCGCGGAACCATGGACGCACGAGCTGGCCAGGCTCATCGTCCCGTTCCCAGACGGCGCAACGCAGCGATGCGGCGGCGAGATTCTTTTTGCAGGAATTGTTGTTGTGGATAGATAGATTTATGTTGGTGGGATTATTTGTACCTGGGGCTGGTTCCGAAAAGAATCTTCAATATGTTGGGAGGTTGCTTCGCATTAATCAGCGTTTAGTTCTTACTAGCTCGCACCATAATTCATCTCGCCATCTGTAGTTAAAATTAAATTGATTCCCACCATTCTATACATTGTAATATAAATACATAAACGTTTCTGGTGTCTTAGGTGTGAATCCATAGCACAGAATATGTTATACAACGTACATATCTTGCTAGGATTAATATTCAGTTACATGCTCTACGAGATCCTAGTCACCGTAGTATGTTGGGTATAAAGAGGAGACCGCAGCCAAGTCTGCCAAATCAACCTCTTGCCATATCCGTGTTCATCACAGATCCATTTCTCATAATATACGAGGAAACCGCAGCCAAGCCTGCTATTAACCTCTTGCCATATCCGTTTCTATCACAGATCCATTTCTCATAATTTAACTCCGTTGTATGTACTTTATACCCTCTTATTACATACAACACTTTACAACAATACGTTTGGGTATTGAGAAGGAATCGCACAGCCCAAGTCTGCCGATTAACCTCCTAATGTAACCGACTTCCAAGAGCATCAGAAACCTTTAGAAAAGATAGGAAATTTAGAATCTAGGCATTTGTGTGGGGAACCACTACACTATTGTCTTAGTGCTACCACTTAGCTCATATTTCTCTCAGATGAGTCGCCCCCATGCTGGACGCCTCCATCATAACACCAATCACTTTACTTTGCACTAAATAGTAAATACTTATTGAATTAAATACTTCACATTTGGTGTAGGTAGTCCAAAGTACCGGCAAACGCCACAGACTACTTAACGTCATAACCATGAACTATAAATACTCTTTATCTGTGGTGATCTCTCTGTGGCTTTAATGTTGCCAGCAGCAGATCACCTTATGCTATTATATATGACTAGTTTGTTACACATTTCGCTCTAACAATATTAATTTGACTCTGTTACCTGTTTACTTCGCGAACTACACGTCGCTACACTCCCGCCCGAATAGTCTTAGAGCAGGGTTAGTAAGCTACGCGTCCACTCTGCAATTTTCTCCAGAGCTCTGGTGGCCACGCCTCTTCTTTGTTTAACCTCATTGTTTACTTGAACTATCTTCTCAGGTTCATCCTCTTTCTGACTCAATATTTTCTCTCTGTCCGTGCTCTCTGATACATTATCAAAGTCTTCCAACATACTCTTTTCCGTTGGTAATATCGACTCTCTATTTTCTTTCTCGTTTTCTGAACTATCTGTTTCTTTTGAATCTATGACTTTCACTTTCAATGGTATCAATTCGTGTACCATTATATTCCGTGGTATCTCACTTTCTCTTCCTGATGCGTTCGCATCGTATTCTATTTCTTCATTGTCCTCCATTTCCAATGGATATAAATGAGTTAAAGATCTTACAAACTCCTTATTTCCAAATTCAACCTTCGCAACTCTGCAAAGTCCGTCAGAACTTTTGACCAATGAAGTAATTTTTCCAACTTTCCATTCTTCTCGATTTTTACTATCTCCCTTTATCTGAACAATTTGTCCTACCTTCGGGATTAATTTTGCCGTGATTCTAGGTTCTTTGACAGAATGTCCATATCGTTCACGCAGACTTTGTAAATATCGATTTGTGAGCATGTCCACAAATTCATTGAGGATAACTAATCCTCTTTTCCAAGCCTTAATAAGGTCCGATTTTGTCGTAGTGCCTTGTACTAGAAAGTCTTCGGTAGAACCTTCCATCGTTATGCATTTTCCCATAGTTAAGAAATCAGACGGTTTTAAAATATGTACCAATTCAGAATCGACACAAGTTAATGGTCTTGTATTAACTGTTGCTTCAATTTCTTTTACTAATGTAACTAATTGAATATCCGTCAGCATGTGCTTTTCCAATGTTCTTCTCATACAATTCTTCACTATTCCAATTAACCGTTCATAAAATCCCCCGAACCAGGGGGCTAGTTGGGGTATGAACCTCCAACGTATTTCGTGTTTAATACAATAAGAATTTAATAGTAATTCTGACATAAGCTTAAAATTTGTAGCATTATCTGATGTGATTATTTGTGGCACACCTCTTGTCGATATCATTCTTCTCAAAGCATGAAGTCCTTCTTCTGCTGTGAGATCTTGAACAACCTCTAAATGCACCGCACTGACCGCTAGGCAAGTGAAAAGTGCTATCCAACGTTTACTTGTTTCGTTTCCATGTTTAATTAGTACAGGGCCCATGTAGTCCAGGCCTGTAAATGTAAACGGTGAAGTGTAATTTACTCTTTCAGTGGGTAACGCAGGGGTTGGTGGTAGCTTGAACGGCCCCCCTCCGTGTTTCTGACATCTAGGACATTTCCTTATAACCTTCTGGACTTGGCGCTTTCCGTGTGGAATCCAAAAGGCTTGACGAATTATAGCGAGTGTATGGTTAACACCTACATGATGATTGTCGCTATGAGTCTGGGTGATAATTTTGTTAGTGTAATCACAATCTTTTGGAATAAGTATTGGATAACGTTGGTCATACGACCAATCCGTATTCTTTAAACGTCCTTTGCAACGTAAAAGTCCGTCTACGTCCAGAAATAGTCCAAGATTAATTTTTAAGCTTGTTTCTTTCCCTTCTAGTTCTCTTGGAAAGTGTTCGGCTTGTAGCTTCTTAAGCTGCTTAATTTTGTCACCCTTTTCTTCACTTATGTCTACATCCATCTTAGTTTGGTTACTTGTACTGTCTTCTTGATTTTCCACACCGAGTGAATTTTCTGTATCCATTTTATATTCTTGTGACTCTTTCGGGATACCCTCCCCCGCACAAAGAGAAGAAACTTCTTTGATTCCTGACGGCCAGGAATCCGGATGTTGTAATATAAACTGAGGGCCAGTCAGCCATTTTACTCTATCTTCTTTAGAGCTGAAAGGTCTCGTGGCAACATCCGCTGGATTTAGATCCGATGGAACATGTCGTATTATAAGGTTTTTATTCCTTTTAATTTCTTCGACTCTTCTGGCTACGAACGGTGTGAGAAGTTTGTCTGACTTGCACCAGTCGATAACAATTTGACTATCAGTCCATAACGTTTGACTTGTGATGTTAAATTGTAAAAATTGGGATACATATTTGATCAGCCTAGTTCCAATTAATACGCCTAGTAACTCTAACCGTGGTATTTTCAGATTGTCTTGGTCCTTCAAAGGAACTAGCCTTGATTTCCCTAGGACAAACTGTACCTCCTTGCCGTTAACTATGTAGATTACAGCTGCATAGGCCTTCGAAGAAGAGTCTGTGAAGCAGTGAATTTGACAAGTACTTGTAGTAGCGTCACTGAAGTAACATCTGGACATCGATATGTCTCGAACCTCATCTAATTCTTCACATATCTTTGACCAATCGGTTTTTAGTGTCTCAGAAAATGGTGTATCCCATTTTACCCTTTCCTTCCATAGATTTTGTATGAACAGTTTGCTAGACAACAGTGACGGTACAGCGAATCCACACGGATCATAGATTGACGCTACGACCTTTAAGACGCCTCTTTTTGTAAATTTTGGTTCACTAATAACCTTATCTTTTAGTTGAAGTGTGTCTTCCTTCAGTTTCCAGTTTAGTCCAAGAACCTTGATCTTATCCTCTTTGCAAGATTCAGGTACTTGTTTTATAAATTCTTCAGAGTTGGAACTCCAATCTCTAAGATTCATGGATAGTTGGTTGAATATCTCTTTAGAATTCTTATAAAGTTGAAGTGCTTCCTTCACTGTTTTTGTTCCAGTAACGACGTTATCAACGTATACGTCTTTAGTTAATTTCTTAATCTGTTCATTACCTGAACTTTGTAAGTGTAATCTGATTGTTGCATTAAGCAAAAATGGGCTTGATATAACGCCAAATGGAACTCTTGTAAATCTTAAGTGAAGCAGATTATCTTCTGTAGCGGGTTTCTTTGCATCCTTTAACCATAGGAATCGAGTTACATCGCGATCCGGTTTATTAAGTGCAATCTGTAAGAACGCCTCCTCGACGTCTGCACATATACCTATTGGTTGACATCTGAACTTTATAAGTAATCCAGTCAAATCCTCCAACATCATGGGTCCACAATACAAGCATTGATTTAAACTTTTCTTATTGTCTTTTGTTTTAGATGACGCGTCATAGACAATTCTCATAGGCTTGCCAGGTACTTTTACCCCATGGTGTGGAAGATAATGAACAGGATGTCCTACTGTTTGATCTCTCAGATCAGGTGCAATTTCAATTATTCCTTTCATCATTTGATCCTTCAATGTGTCTTCTTAGGCCAATAATATGGACGTATCTAGCCGCTTCACTAAGTTGACGAGACGACCATAAGCCAATCCAAAATTCAAATTCAGAGCAGGAGGGTACTCAATCCAGGGCCAGGATACGGAGTACCTGTTGTCTACATATTTAGTAGTTTCATTGAACCTCTTTACAGCCTCATCTTCTCGATTTTCCCTCGGAGAATCGGTTATGCCAATGGATTCAAGTTCCCATAAGCTCTTCATGTTAGTCTCGATCAGTGGCAGGTCAGGTTCGTTGAATAACATGTCCACATTAGACTGGAAGTATGTCACCACCGATAGTTCTTGAATAGGACTGGAATCCATTTTCTCGCTTAGTATCCATCCGAAGTCGGACTGTACCATATACAAATTCTCTTTTAGTTTAATTTTATGTTCTGAGATAAGTGAAAAGTAATAATCATTACCAATCAGAATGTCCACTTGGTCTTGTAGAGAACCATCGTCAGCTAGTTCTGATTTATCCTTCCAGTGGCTGAGGTCCTGATGAGGATATGGGACACTATGTGATATCACTGGTACCACATTAGCAAATAGAGTGATTGTCTTATCGGCTCTTGTCCTCAACTGCACCTTAACCACGGGACTGTCTATTCCTTGAGGAGTTTTTGATCCAAATGTAAATACAGTTAGTGTGCTTTCTTCCTCAAATTTTAGATTAAGATCTCTTGCAGATTTCTGCGTGATGTATGTTCTTTGGCTTCCGGAGTCTAATAGAACTCTGCATGGAAGCTCCTTAGAAAAGTCTCCTACTTTATTGGCAGTAACTACTGCTGTTTGTAGAACGGTGACTCCATTATCTCTTGTGTACAGGACATTGGTTGTCGTTAACTTATCCTGGTCTACACTTGAGAATTTAACAGGACATAAAGCACGATTATGACCTAATTTATTGCAATGAAAGCATTCCTTTTTATTTCTACATTCTACACGAGAATGTCCTATTCTAAGACAACTGTAGCATCTATTTTTTAATAGGGATTTTCTTTCCTTTAGTTCCTTGAATTTAGTACATTCGTCGTTGTAGTGTGACTCTTTACAGAAGATACACTGAAGTTTAGACTTCTTCCTAGGTGGCCCCTCCTTTCCCTGGTTTTTTCCAGGATAACTTGCATAATTTTGCACGTTCCTGTTGTTCCTCTGGGAAGCATTCCTCTTATTCTGTTTTGGGTGGTATCGAGCCTTTTCCTGTTTGTTTTCATATTTACTTTTCTGTTGTCTCCTTTGGTCCTCCTTTCTCGTCTGATTTGGATGATCACCTTTCCCAGTAGAGTGAAGTGTCTTTACAGTGTAATATTCTTTCTCATTTAGGTTTTTCTCTTGCGTTAATCTATTTGCATCTTCACGTGCTGAAATAATAATTTCCAAATATTTCCTTATCTCTTCAATCGATTCTTGCTTTATTTTCAATTTCATTTCATATATTATATCTTCTGGAAATTTCTCCATTACCATAAACCTCAAGTGGTTATGGTTAATATTTTCACCCATTGAATCCAAAACTCTCAAATGTTTTTCAATTTCAGTTAAAACTCTTCGACAATATGATACGGTTTTGTCTGCTGGTTTTATTTTGTAGAGTGAGGAATAGTGTGCATCAACCACTTGAGTTTGTTTCCCATATCGATCTTTCAAAGATTGTATGGCTATGGAATAGTTTTTATTTGTAATATCTAACCCGTTTATCACTCCCTTAGCTTCTCCCTTTAAAGAATTCTTTAGATATAATAACTTGTCAACGTCTGGCAAATTCCGATTGTGAATATTGGAACTAAATTGGTCCCAAAATTGGTGCCATTTAAGAATGTTACCTTCAAACTGTGGTAACTCCAATTTTGATGTTTTCCCGATAATAAATGTTCTTCATTCTTGTTGCTCAGTGAATTTTCACATTCTTCAATTTTTACGTAAGTTAAGTTCACAGCAGTTTTCTTCAGCTTCCAGCTGTATTGCAGAGATGGCAGAGATCTCGTCCACTTGTGGTTCGCTAACGACTCGAAAATAATTGTTCAGTTCTCTCTCCAATCGTTGGAGAAAGGCATGAAGTTTAGAGGATACCACTCTTCCTTCATGAAAGGTTAAGTCATTTATTTCACTAGCGAGTTTCCTATTTGTATTTCGAGCACATTCGGACAGAGTTTTAATTTTATCACACAGGCCATGAAGAATAACGAGCATGGCTTCCTCCATATTGACGTCCTGTAATATAATATTACACTATCTACGAGTAGGTACAGCTTTAATTTGTTATACAAATTTAATCATAATGTAACATGTTTTGATTAAAACCACCTATTTTTAAAAATAAGGAATAACAAATTGATGTTTGTTTTATTTACTGAAAACATTCTGATGGCTTATTTAATAGCAAAAACCCATAATTTAATTGTAGTAGATCACACATCACATCATAGTATTAAAAAAAATAGGTAAGTATTAAAAAAAATTCATTACCTACTTTCCTGAAATAGAATTTCAGAAATTCAACTTCCCTTTCAGGAAAACTTATTTACTACCTTGGAAATAATCATCTCCTTTCAGATTTATTTAGGTGTTTTGGATCACCCAGTAAAGGTAAGTAAATACCACTTAATACTTTAGGATGCTCGCGTCCTCACCTTCCGCCTGACGCAGGTCCTCACCGGACACGGTTGTTTCGGGAGGTTCCTGCACCGAATCGGGCGGGAGGAAACGCCCGGGTGTTTCCATTGCGAGGATCGACCGGAGGACACGGTGGAGCACACGGTGGAGGTGTGCCCCGCGTGGGCGGAGCACCGCCGTGTCCTCGAAGTGGCGATTGGCGGCGGCGACCTCTCGCGTCCGGCCCTGGTGCAAGCCATGGTCCGGAGCGAGACGGAATGGGACGCCGTCACCTCCTTCTGCGAAGCAGTAATGCTAGAGAAGGAGGTGGCGGAACGTGAGAGGGAGAGAACCTCACAGCGTCCCGGCCGCCGCGGGAGACGCCCCGGGCGTCGGGGGCCACCACGTGGCCCCCGGCCACCGTAGGCGCGGGCCTGTGGACGGTGGGCTATGGGCTAGCTCGCCGTCCGTCCGTCTCATGACGACAGGCCGTGTCGACGGCGCGTTCGTGTTCCACGCGCGCCTCAAAGAGAGTCAGCAAAAAGGAAGGGGTCCGCAAGGACCGATGCCTGCCGGGGTTGCGGGACTGTTCGAAAGAGATACCGTGGCCCCGGAACACAAAGGGCGATGAAGGAACATGGATGGGTTTTAGTCAGTATAAGTCTGACACTCTCTCCCGCTCCGCCCAGAGCGGGAGAAGTCATTTGATGATTTCCCATCCGAAAAAAAAAAAAAAAAAAAAAAAAAGGATGCTCATAACAAAAATACTCAATCACAAAGTGCACATAATCAATATCATAGAATAAATAATGGGCACGGTAAGGAAACATCACTCCTGTTGTACAGTGTGTCAGTGTGCAGCTAACAGACACAACTATGTACTTACAGAGTACAAACCATAATCTCTCTTATATCATTTATTTGTATGTATTGTCTACCGAAATCCTTAGTACCGGCTTAGTCAGTCTAGGACCAAGATGTCCACTCAAGCATTTATATAATGTGAATAAGGTAGCCAGACAGATAAGGATACCTCATCCAATGTCAAGATATAGGATTATAAACTATTACTCACTTTCAATGTTGTCTTCAGTCATTAACTTGATTAGAATAGCTATTTCTTTAGCCGTTGGCAGTCTAATATAATCTCCCTTTCTCGGTGACAATTACCTCCAATGACTAACAATTCCGGTCCTGTCGGAAGTGGGTGGAAGGATAAGTGCACAGGTTTTAACACGTAGTTACCTACTTATTTCTTCAAACAATTTATTTAATAATCCTTTTGTTGTATTTAGACGGTGATTATATGGTGAAGCCTCGTAGGTAGTAGCACAGTCTGTGCTTATTTTTTATTCAAACGCGCCGAAGCCCAAAATGGCACGGTCCCACAGACAGGCCCTACATACTCGCGCAAGCGCGGGTCATGACCGCCAAAATATGAAGGGATATCGCCGAGAGAGAAGGGAAATTTACTGATTACATGTAAATTTAGGTAGTTAACAGAGTATTTAACAATTTCACATATAGTATCATAAGAGCTGAGAACACAAATTCGAAATTGTAATCAACACACATCTAAACTGTACTGACCTTTTTGTTCATTCAAGCACACTTATTTTATTCCCGACGTGGGGTAAATCAATAAGCCGTAGATATTTCGTTCTCACAAAAACTTACAACATAAAACTTTTGAAAACGCAGGTACGAAAACTTTCACGCAAACATGGCGGGCGACGAGAATTTATTGTCTCTGTCAAATTTGCTCCACTTCCGGTTTGTGCTTCAAAGTTGCAAACTTTCTTGTTTTCAACTTCCACCTTAATAAAATCCGTATAGATTTGTGGAGTCGTATCTTTGCATGTTAATGAATACAAATGATCGAATAAATCATAACACGAAATATAAACAACATCACCTAGTTTATTTCACAAAACAAAGAAATAAACTTATCAACTTGCATTAATTACTTTCAACAATAAGTAACGCCATCTAGGTTATTTGTTGCACCGATCCATCGCCTCAGATGTCCAGCGACACTTACATAATTATTTACCTGTGATAGTTAATCTTAAGATAATTACATTGGAAAATATTCAATATTATCAGAGTCAATATCAGCGAAACGTGTATCAAACCTATTCAACATTTTAGCAAATTTTCATCAACCTTTGATACAGTAGGTTTCACACTGAGCTTTCACAGATGGCAGCACTAGTAAGAACTCAGAATTTTATTTTTTTACCAGTTTAATCTTGTTTCTATAATTTTGATATTGATTTTTCCTCTCGGATCCCAGCACCTCCACCATGTCGCCGCGTCATCCGCGGAACCATGGACGCACGAGCTGGCCAGGCTCATCGTCCCGTTCCCAGACGGCGCAACGCAGCGACGCGCGCGGCGGCGAGATTCTTTTTGCAGGAATTGTTGTTGTGGATAGATAGATTTATGTTGGTGGGATTATTTGTACCTGGGGCTGGTTCCGAGAAGAATCTTCAATATGTTGGGAGGTTGCTTCGCATTAATCAGCGTTTAGTTCTTACTAGCTCGCACCATAATTCAGCTCGCCATCTGTAGTTAAAATTAAATTGATTCCCACCATTCTATACATTGTAATATAAATACATAAACGTTTCTGGTGTCTTAGGTGTGAATCCATAGCACAGAATATGTTATACAACGTACATATCTTGCTAGGATTAATATTCAGTTACATGCTCTACGAGATCCTAGTCACCGTAGTATGTTGGGTATAAAGAGGAGACCGCAGCCAAGTCTGCCAAATCAACCTCTTGCCATATCCGTGTTCATCACAGATCCATTTCTCATAATATACGAGGAAACCGCAGCCAAGCCTGCTATTAACCTCTTGCCATATCCGTTTCTATCACAGATCCATTTCTCATAATTTAACTCCGTTGTATGTACTTTATACCCTCTTATTACATACAACACTTTACAACAATACGTTTGGGTATTGAGAAGGAATCGCACAGCCCAAGTCTGCCGATTAACCTCCTAATGTAACCGACTTCCAAGAGCATCAGAAACCTTTAGAAAAGATAGGAAATTTAGAATCTAGGCATTTGTGTGGGGAACCACTACACTATTGTCTTAGTGCTACCACTTAGCTCATATTTCTCTCAGATGAGTCGCCCCCATGCTGGACGCCTCCATCATAACACCAATCACTTTACTTTGCACTAAATAGTAAATACTGTTAGAGAACATAATTATCTATGGCGTTTGTTGTTTATGATATGATTATCTGTGGTCTTATGTCAATACTCTTCTGCTGTATGGTCGGAATAAAGAATATGTGTTACGAAGATGTGAAGATTTTAATTAATGCAAATCCTTCCAATCCGATATCAAAAGTAACTGAAGTATAGCTATTTCTATCAGGTTATGGGCCCAGAAGTCCAATTCAGTCAGATTGACGCAGTTTAGGGCAGTTTTTTTAAGTACAGAAACTTAAACATGGCGATGTCCGACAAAATTGTGCGGAACCCTTTACCGGTATTGGAAGGAGGCAATTTCGGGAACTGGTTGTTCCGAGTACTAGCTGCGATGGATGAGCATCAGTGTCGAGAAACCGTAAGTTCAGAAAAAGATGAGTTTGCATTCATGAAAGCTGATTCTAAGGCTAAAAACTTAATAATTCAGTCTTTACAAGACAAGCATATAGAATATATCAGAGAGGCACAGACAGCTAAAGAAATGATTGAAAATTTAAAGAAAATATTTGAGCGGAAAAGTGTCCTGTCAAGTCTTTACTTAAGAAAACAACTTATTCAATTAAAGTGTAAAAAAGGACAAAAGCTGGAGGAACATTTTCATAATTTTGACAAGATTATTAGAGATCTTGAGACCTCAGGAAAGAAATTTGATGAAGCAGACAAAGTATGTCACCTGCTACTTAGCATGGCAGACTCCTATCAGCCAACTATTACTGCATTGGAGACAACAAATATAGAGCTAACTTTAGACTATACAAAAAGTAAACTCCTGGATGCTGAATTAAAGATGGCAGATGAGACAGCATTCCAAAGTTCAGGAAACTGTTCATTCACAGGCGAGGCAGTAAAATGCTACACATGTGGTAAAACGGGTCATTTTGCTCGCAACTGTCGAGGAAGGAACCATAGAGGAATAACTCGTGGAAGACGTGCCCGTGGTAAAAGTAATTTTCAGAGAAGGCCAGAAAGCAACATAACCAGTGAAAAGACAGAAAACTTTTCATTTATTGCTTATGCTTCAAGCGCTACAGAAGATAATGAGATGATAACATTTGTGGTTGACTCTGGCTCCACATATAACATGATTGATGAAAGATACAGCAAATTTATGAAAGATATTCAAACAATTGAAGTAATACATATTAGAGTTGCAAATGGAAATACAATACAGATAAATAAAAAAGGAAAATTGATGTTAAAAACAAAAGAAGGAATTACAGTAACTATTGAATGCTTAATTGGAAATAATTTGTCACACAATTTAATTTCAGTCAGAAAACTGAATATAGCAGGAAGTACAGTAACTTTTAAGAAAAATATAGTAATAATAAACACACCAAGTGGACAGATTCAAGGTAAATGTAATGGAAGCCTGTTTACTATTGATCTCAACATCATACAAGGAAATGCTATGACAGCCGAGAACAGCAACTTGTGGCATCAGAGAATGGCTCATTTGAACCATGCAGGTATGAGAATATTGGGACTTTCTATCAGTAATGCGAAGTGTGATATTTGTCATAGAGCCAAAGGTACAAGAATCCCTTTTAGTGAAGTATGTCACCCAAAGTCTAAAGAAATTGGAGAGCTTATTTACTGTGACATTGGAGGCCCCATAACACCGCTGACAGCAAATGGAGAGAGATTTTATTTAACCATCATTGATGACTTCTCACATTTTACAGAAGTTTACATATTAAAGTATAAAAGTGAAGCGAAGAAGTATATTATTAATTATGTCAACAGAATGAAAAATAGAAGAATAAATATACAAAGGATAAGAACGGACAATGGTGGTGAATTTGTAGACAGAGAGCTGAAAGAATTCTGTGAAAAAGAAGGAATAAGTCAGGAATTCACATGCCCCTACACTCCACAACAGAACGGTGTAGCGGAGCGCATGAATCGTACGCTATGTGACAGAATCAGAGCCTTATTAATACAGAGTAATTTACCAAAGTACTTGTGGAATGAGGCACTTAGATGTGCTACTTATGCTCTGAACAGGTCACCAACTCAAGCCTTAAGAGGGGACACACCAGCAAGCATATTTCTAGGTAAAACGAATTTAAAAAATATGAAAGTGTTTGGTAGTAAGGCATGGTACACAAATCTACCTAAACAAGGGAAATTAGAGCCAAGAGCTACAGAAGCAAGGATGGTCGGTTATAGTGGAAATGGTTACAGATTGTGGAACCCCCAAAGTAATGAGATTGTGATATCAAGGGATGTAAAATTTGACGAGTCAAAGTATAAGTATGAAGAAGAGATATCTACAGAGACTACAAAGGAGGTCATACTCTATGATACAGAAGATGAAAACATTCAACAACAGCAAGAAGTAACAGAAACACAGAAAGAACCAGAAAGATCTATTCAGAAAAATGCACAAGAAAAAGAGAGTATTGAAAATGAGAATGTAGAAGTAAATAAAAGGAACAGAAAATTACCAGCAAAGTTAAGCGATTATGAGATGTATTTAGCATATGCTCTTATTTCAGAAGAAGATCCAATTACATATGAAGAAGCTATAGAGAAAGATCATGAATGGAAAGATGCAATTAGTAAGGAAATAAAGTCATTAGAAGAACAAAATACATGGATTGAAACTAAACTTCCAGAAGGAAAGAAAGCCATTAGTACAAAGTGGGTTTTTAAAACAAAATCTGACGGTACAAGAAAAGCAAGATTAGTTGCAAGAGGTTTTCAGCAAGAGACTTATGATAATGTTTACTCACCAGTTGCAAAGATATCTACAATAAGATTAGGTCTGTCACACGCACTAAATCGTGATTTGAGTATCAGACAGCTAGATATACCCTCAGCCTTTCTAAATGGTCAGTTGGATTCAGAGGTATACATCAAAGTACCTAAAGGTGTGAAAGTAACAGATAATGAAAAAGTATTGAAACTACAGAAGTCTCTTTATGGGCTAAAGGAATCACCTCGTTGTTGGAATGACAAAATGAATAGTTTTTGCGAATCAATAAACATGAAAAGGTCAAAGTATGATGTGTGTCTATATACAAGAGAGAATTTATGGCTTATACTTTTTGTCGATGACATTTTACTATTTGGAAACTTGGAAAATATAGAAGAAACAGTACAACTTTTGAAACAAGAATTTAAAGCTAAAGATTTAGGAAATATCTCAACATTTTTGGGCATAGACATAGAGAGAAAAGAAAACACAATAAAGTTATCACAGAAGAAATTTATTGATAGTTTGATAGAGAGATACAGTATGAGTGAATGTAAAGAGGCAAGTACACCAATGGAGGTTGGATTTAATACTGAAAAAGGTCCAGTGATTGATGTGCCATATTGTGAACTCGTAGGCAGTCTTATTTACCTGTCGTTAAGCACTAGACCAGACATTACATATGCTACCTCTTACCTGAGCAGATACCTGGATAAACCTACAGAAATACTGTGGAAAGCTGGAAAAAGAATAATTCGTTACCTGAAAGGAACAAAAGATATGAAGTTAACATTTAAGAAGAATGAAGATAGTAATCTTTGTATTTCAGCCTTTACAGATGCTGATTGGGCTGGAGATAAGCATGACCGAAAAAGTACCAGTGGCATGGCTGTATATCATGGCTACAATTTGATTTCATGGTCATCCAAGAAACAGCAGACTGTTGCACTCTCAACAGCAGAGGCCGAATATGTTGCAGCAGCTGTGTGTACTTCAGAAATGTTATTTATAAAAGGACTTGTTAGTGAATTTGAAGAAGGCTACAAGGCAGTGATTTATGTAGACAATCAAAGTGCAATTAAAATGATGTTAAACTATGAGAACACTAGACGATCCAAACATATCGATATAAGAGTGCATTTTGTTAAAGACATTATTGCTAAGAAGTTAGTGCAAATACACTATGTTAAGAGTGAAGATAATATTGCGGATATAATGACCAAGTCTTTATGTGGTGAAAAATTTGTATTTTTCAGGAAGAAGTTATGTATTTTGTGTTAGGTATAAAACTACCTGTTTGTTTATTGCTATGTCAGATCTGTTTTGTTCTTTTAGTTGTAATGTTAAAAATCAGTTATCTTGAGTCAAGCAATTGTACCAATTTCAAGTTGTTAGAAATGGTACAAAAATTGTTATTTGGTAGAAGTTTAGATGTTGTGTTTTGATTATAATTTTTTGTTTAATTAGACTTGAAATTGAAGGGGGGTGTTAGAGAACATAATTATCTATGGCGTTTGTTGTTTATGATATGATTATCTGTGGTCTTATGTCAATACTCTTCTGCTGTATGGTCGGAATAAAGAATATGTGTTACGAAGATGTGAAGATTTTAATTAATGCAAATCCTTCCAATCCGATATCAAAAGTAACTGAAGTATAGCTATTTCTATCAAATACTTATTGAATTAAATACTTCACATTTGGTGTAGGTAGTCCAAAGTACCGGCAAACGCCACAGACTACTTAACGTCATAACCATGAACTATAAATACTCTTTATCTGTGGTGATCTCTCTGTGGCTTTAATGTTGCCAGCAGCAGATCACCTTATGCTATTATATATGACTAGTTTGTTACACGTTTCGCTCTAACAATATTAATTTGACTCTGTTACCTGTTTACTTCGCGAACTACACGTCGCGACAACTGGCAGCTAGAAAACCCGCATCTCATAAGGCAAGATAGATCACAGTATCAATTTAAAATAAACCTTTGGACCGGTATCATTAACGGACAGATAATCGGTCCACACGAGCTGCCAGAAACATTAAATGCAGAAAGATATTTAAGTTTTTTGCAAAAAGACTTGCCCTTGCTTCTGGAAGGTGTCGTTCCTGAAGTCCAAGAAGACATGTGGCTGCAGAACGATGGCTGTCCCGCTCACTATGCTGTTAGAGTACGAGAGCACCTTGATACAGCGTATCCAAAAAGGTGGATTGGGCGCTTAGGTCCAATATTGTGGCCACCACGCTCGCCAGATCGAAATCCCCTAGATTTCTTTTATTGGGGTTGCCTAAAAGAAAAAGTCTATAGCAAAGAAATCACAAGTATTGACCAATTGAGGACTAGAATCCAGGCAGCAGCTAGAGAAGTCAGCGAAAGCGGGTTTGCCCGACGACTTAAACGGTCGTTTATTCGACGTTGCAGAGCGTGTATTGCTGCGAATGGGGGCCATTTTGAACATTTCGTTTAATTTTAATGATTGTAATCATGATAAAGATTAATAATAAATGATAAATAAAGTGATTTGTTTTTGTTTTTTAATTCTTTGTTCAAATACCTGAAGTAACAAGTTAGGTCTACATAACTCTGTTATTAGTAGTTTTTTTTTAAACAAATGGGCATTGACACTGTAGTGCATTTTTTAGCAAATATCGTAAGTATTAACGCAATAAAGTTTAAAAAAATAATTTAATGAAAATCTTCTTTTCTTCAATTAAAATTGAATATATTTTTGTTAAATTATTGGATCTGTTATAATGATATCATTTTGAAATCGGCATTTAGTAGGCTTATTATCAAATACATGGGCACTGACAATGTGGTACGTTTTTTTTACAAAAATCGCTCTTGAACTTGGTGTGTTAAAAATTTGGGTTAAAATTAGAGAAGAACCAACTTTTTCTTCAAGAGAGCTGAATTTACATAAAAAATCATAATTTATCGTGGTAGCTCTAGTATTCAGGAGTAATTAACAGAAATCAAAATGAAAGATTAATGACTTTTGTTGAAACTACAACCAAATTTGTAATAAAGGGTAGAAATTTCGTAAATAAAAGACAAAAAGGATATATTTTCGGAACCCTTGGGTATAAATGGTTTAAATTTTTAATTGTTATAGTTAATTATCTGGTTCATCGAATCCTGAACGGTGGACCACTACTTACGCCACACCCTGTATGTTACACTAGATTAGCAATTACCGCACCAAGGCGTTGCCACGGTCATATGACCAGGGTCATATGCTTAGCCAACGTCAGTTCAGTGTTCTGTTTGACGCCTACCAAACGTGACACACGACAAAAAATGGGTAAATGAGTAGTGAAAGAGTGCGATTCAACATCACAAACACATAATAAATTAACCGGAATTACTTTCCACACGTAATTTTATTGTTTCTGTGTTTATAAAGTAGTATAAATCAACGTAAAAGTGCAATTAATTAAATAAAATTTTGAATTTTGACAATTAGATTCAGTGTTACCACCAAAAACTTAGTTTTAGTTTCCCACATTAGTAGTAGAGTTTTTAACTTATGAAACAAGTGATTTTAATATTATTTAATTGTACCAGATTTTTTAAATGTTTTTGATATTGTTTTAATATTGGAATATTTAAAAAATAAAAATAATAATAATATTTGTATATAAACGAATGAACGAAATGAAAAATATTCAAATAGAAAATGTTTTAATTATTTCATTAGTTATAAACTTCTAATACATCCAATATGAATTCAAATATTTTAAAGTTAATTTAATTTATATGTATCAAATGTTTTTTTATGGCTTACAAAAGTTGGGTAAATTTTTTTTTGTACGCAACCCCATCCCGCCATTGCAAGTTGATATTGCCGTCTTTGTCTAATCAAAGTGACGGTATTGTTCTTGCAACTTGTGTAAGCGAGACAGACATAATAATATGTTTACTTTTAAATGTTTAGTGGTTTCAAAGCCACGTCGTCGTCGCGTTTAAAAAGTGGTTACACTTTTTTTGACACATTTGATTGAGGTTTGCATCTCTAGTATAATTAACTCAATGCATTAAACGCTAATTTGATCTGTTTCTTTATTCATGGTTGTCAATGTAATGTATATTTCAAGTATCTTTTGAAATTTTCCTATTTTCAGCAATTACTGAATTATCGAATTATAAGACTAAATTTTTTTTTTAAATTGGTAACTGGTGCTTTTATAGAGATAACTGGACCAGAAAGTATTAATGAATAGAACTTTCATGAGTGTAGTGACTTAAAATTCATTCGGAAATGTTAGAAAATTGTCTATGTTAGTGAAAGCATTTTATTTCTAAATTCTGATAAGAAACTCAATGTGCACATTATTGTATAAATCCTCATTATTAGCTATCTAACGAGGTATAATAACTAGAAAAATGTTTAAAAAAGTAAAACATGACAAAAGGCCTCTATCGCGGGGATAAGTGGGAGTGGTATTGGTATCGGTACCTATTGATATTAACTTGTGCGCAGAGACCTAAGCTTGCAACTTATCTTAGATAGATATCGTGAGAAATAATTACGTTATACTTACGATAATTGTAGTAAATTTACCAGCGGCCCCATTCCACCTTCGTTAGCAATAATCAACATTTATCGAGTACCACCAATTTTTTTTCACTCCACTCACTCCCCTAGGAACTCAATAAAAAAAGTCCCATGAAAATCCGACCACTATAAACTTCGTTCCACCTTTTGAGTATTTTTTGTCTAATTGCACTCGGCTACACAAAAGATTTGCTCACCAAAACAAAAGACATGTAAAGAAGGTCATCAAAAAGGAACTCGGTATCAAAGTGAAGCTAGATTCCGAATTATGTACTTGTTGTGTATATGGAAAGACACATCGTAGAAAATTTGGGACAAGGGCTCAAGCAAAAGAACCTGGTGAAATACTACATTCCGACATTTGAGGACCATTCCCACCTTCCGTCGGCAAGAACAGATACTTTGTCCTATTCAAAGATGACTATAGCAAATATCGCTACGTCTATTTCATGAGAAATAAATCGTAAGTGTAAACTTGTTCAAGTTCTGAAAGATATTAAAACAAGGGCAAAGAAATTTACAGTGACAATGGCGGAGAGTTCGACAATGCTAGAGTAAAGCAAATTTTGCAAAATTCCCTAAAGCTGACTGTTCGGAACTTTTGTATATGTACGCACAAATACTACGTATTTTCTTTTTCATTCTTTTAAATTGATTTATACTTAATCAACTAGCATATTCCAACGGGACATGCTTAAAACGGAACGCTTTTTAAAAGCACGCAACACTGAACGCAGAGGTGTTGCCTCACTTCTCTTCTACCCGCACGTTTGCTAAGAGCTCGCTCCGGTAGCTTGAGCCTATAAAACCAAAAATCACAATTTTCAAGTGTTCATCAAAATAAACCACGTATATCGACTCCAGCCTATGCGATTGCTACATTCATCATCGAAGGACAGGGGCCCCTGAAGAAGCTTGCTTCGTCATACCAGGTCAGTCCCAAATTTACGGTTTATGCTTGCCAATTTCTACATTTATGCGACACTGACTATGCCCTGCACCCCAGAGCAAAATGGTACAAGTGGACGGGAAAATAGGACGCTTGTAGAAGCCGCACGCAGTATGATGCACTCTCACGAAGAACTTACGATTGTCTTGTGGTGTGAGCTGATAAGTACAGCTACATATGTCCTGAATAGGACAGGGCCCACATGCATAGATGGCAAATCACCATACGAACTTTGGTATCATCGAAAACCAGGAATAAAGCATCTCAGAGTAATTGGCAGTGAATACTACGCCCATGTGCCCAAACAGAAGCGTAAGAAGCTTGACAAGAAAGCTTAGAAATGTATCCTAATCGGTTACGAAGGTGATGTAGGGTATCGTCTAGTAAACTTCGACAAATGTGGAAAACCCACGATCATCAGATCAAGAGACGTAATATTTAATGATCATAGAATCGATTGGATTAAATGATGAGATTGAACCAGAACCTGAAAATGAAATCGAGTACAAACTTCCCTCGATCAAAGAAAACGGTCAAGTGTCAAGAGTGATGAAACATGTGTGTTCTACGCTTTAATTATCTGTTACCATAGAGCATCTCCCTCTATACAAAGACAATATCTTGACTCTTCCTCTTGTCAAAAAGTCTTCAAGGTGAGAACACGTTTTTCTCTGATCTTTTATCTTATTCCTATTTTATGTGCCTAGTATGTTTTATGATAAATATGTAATTGATGACTCGCTATTCGTGAACTGCTTGTTGATAACAAGAAATACAGGAATAGTTACCGGAACATCTTGTTTTAATCTCACCGCATGCCACCCAGACTGCCCGTAGGAGCATAGCCACTTGTTCATTTACTTCACAGTGCAGACAACCACTCTGTTCAGTTAGTCCGTAATAACAAAGAGCAAGGGAGGATAAGGCTAGCGAAGTCATTCAACCACCTATTGACATGTCAGGTGCAAGGGAGGATGAGCAAGATGAAGCCAATCGGCCATCTATCTGTATGCCCCAGATAAGCCAATATTTTCCTGACTCAACGGATGAAGTGCCTCATAATTGAAAATCAGGAACAGGAAAGTTACGGTACTCCATATGATTCTGAGAAAGAAGAAAGTGTAGATAGGGTCCTTCGAGATAGAAGCCAGTTACGAACACCTGCGAGGTACGGTGACTTCGCATTAAATTTGAGTGCCTTCGTTAAACCCAGAAGCATTGACAAGCCTACAGAAGGAGAAATGGCTGAAAGCTATTTAAAGCGAGATGAAATCGCTGTCTGAAACTAAGACCTGGATTTTGTTGGACTTACTCAAAGGTCGAAAACCAATTTTATGTAAATGGATCTATAAAGTTAAGACAAATGCGGATGGAAGCCTCGACAAATTCAAAGCTAGGCTAGTGGCTAGAGGATTTACTCAAAAGGAAGGAGTTGACTTCTACGAAACTTTCAGCTCTGTGGCAAAGCTAGCTACAGTCAAACTGATCATAAAAATCGCAGATGATGAAGATCTTGCTCTAACACAGTTTGATGTTGCAACGGCATTCCTCAATGGTTCACTTGATGAAGAAATTTACATGAACCAACCGGTAGGTAATAGTGACGGAACAAAGTGTGTTAACTTCTGAGAAACCTGTATGGCTTAAAGCAGGCTCCAAGATGTTGGAACAGATGTATCGTGGATTACTTGATCAGTATGCGATTTAAGAAATGTCAAAATGATCCCTGTTTATTTGTGAGAGGTAAACAAGGTGCCAAGATCATCTTGCATTGTATGTAGACGACGGTTTGATCACTGCCACAAACCCTAGAAAGATTTTTAGCTGAATTGAAGAAACGTATCGTACTTGTCTTATGCTATCAGTGTGGTTTCGCGCAATCTCGAGAATCCCAGCAGGGAAAATGTTACAAAAGTAAAGCGTATATTCTGCTATATCAAGGGTACTGTTGACTATGGTCTAATTTACCTAAAAGGAAATAAAGGGCTACTATGCTACAGTGACTCTGACCATAGAGGAGATAAACAGACAGGACGCTCTACATCGGGTATCCTTTGCACGTACTCTGGTGGAATTATATCCTGGGCTAGCAGGTGCCAGACTTGCGTAGCGATCTCGAGCACTGAAGCCAAACTAGTAGCGGCCAGTGAAACTGCAAGGGAGATGATCTGGTTGAAAAGGCTGACCATAGAAGTCTCCCAACTTAATGGGACTCCGAGCCTTCTGGTGAACAATGATGCAGCGATAAAGATATCCCAAAATCCTGAACTGCGCAGGAGAACCAAGCATATAGCGCTTAGGCACTTCTACATGAGAGAATTGGTGACCAACAAGGAAGTCCAAGTGAAATATACTCTAACTGAGTATCAATGTGCAGATATGCTAACAAAACCAGTAAGTGGGCCAAGGCTTCTGGTACTTCTAAAGAAGATTGGCCTGATGAGCACTGATTAGCAACAGTGATATCAAAAAAGGAGGATGTTGAAGAAGGTTTCATAGGCTGATATTGAAACTATAACTTTACCCTTTTTTTGATAACTGCTAACTATGACTGTGTCACTCAGTGGCGTAGCGTGGATTTTCGCCGCTTGGAGCCGACCGGAAATACGCCGCTCCTTGTTTTTTTATTGACCACGATAACTCGGGGTCTAAACTGGGTGGTTTTTGAGAAATCGAACTTTAAAAGTTTTTTTGAAATTGTATCACCTCTCTACCATAAAGTGCTGATTATCTACGCCGCCGTTCAGGATGTTAAACTGATACTTTTCGATAGCTCTGAACGAATCTAGGTATCCTTCGAAAACCAATTTCTCAAAAAAGTACATCTGCCTTTGGAAAATAAGCGCCATAAAGATCATATTCTAAAAATTTCTTGAAACTTTCCTTGTTTTTCGAGGCAGGTTTCTCATAATAAATGTATGACACTTGTGCAAATTTCAGAACCGATCGTACATTGTCTCATTAGTTTTCCAAAATGGTGCCACAGTACCTACACTTTTTCGTCGGCGCCATCTTGGATTTTCAATTTTGACCTCATTTTCATTATCACCAACCCCAATAACCACGAAAACGACACCCATGTAGAAAAAACCGGAAATTTTCATCGGCGCCATCTTGGATTTTCATTTTGACCTCATTTTCATTATCACCAACCCCAATAACCACGAAAACGACACCCATGTAGAAATAACCGGAAATTTTCATCGGCGCCATCTTGGATTTTCATTTTGACCTCATTTTCATTATCACCAACCCCAAAAACCACAAAAACGACACCCATGAAGAAAAATATAATAACAATAATATTATTGATTATTATAATAATAATACGCGCCAATAACCCCCAGGAATCATTATTTTAATCAACATACACCCTAGCACTGGCCTGCAAATTGCAAAAAACGTAAGGAAATTTGAATTTCGCGGGCTAAAGAACATCTTGAATCCTTTTCTTGTGTTGTAGCAGCCAATCACAGCCCAGCAGCCCAGCTACACTCGCAGGAGTTACAGCCCTAAAATTACTGCAATCTATACATGTGTGCAGTTCATACACACGAAAATATGCACCAATGTGCCAATGTGTGCGTAAAATTATCAATGGGTTTAAGGCAAGTCCAGTGCTTGCCTGTCCGGCGGAGCTCCAACCTTTGTAGTAACTTCCAATAAAGTGTTAGTTGCGCGACAAATTGCTATAAGTATTCTAACAGTAGTTTGAACTTTTTTATTTTATATTTTGTCCCTACTTATACCCTATTTTTGGTCGAAAACCTATACTTATGGTAGTTCCCGTTGACCTAGAATCTCGTAATTTGGCAAAAAGCAAGGTCTTACAGCACATTTAAAGAGAAAAATCTGAAAACCGTAAATAAAGGGTGTAAAACACCTAGTTACGGAGATATTGGGGGTCAAAGTTCCAACTTTTTGACAAAGTTTTTTTTTACTATAAGTTTTTAAATGTAAGATTTTAATTATTTAATAGAAGACCTCCACGACCCCAGTACTATTCAATCCATCCATCAGCACAATGTTTTGAGTGTTTGGGAACGCATGAAGAGAATGTTCGTTCCCTTTTGTTTCGTACTCACGACCTGAGCTCACGACGGCAATGTTTAACGAAAATAAAATCAAGCGTAGATTAGGTAATAATGAAGCATATAATATTGAAACTTTCTAATGTATACGGTACACGTTTATCACTGTGAATATTGGAGGAAGGGTTACAGTCTCAAATATTAAGTTCTAAGCAAATCAGAGTTGTAATGTTACTTGTAACGGCTGCCTGATCCTGCCCAGTGGTTCACAGACCATCAAGGCTCAAGGCTGGTGTTGCCAGTGCTTATCGTTGCGTTCATAAACGCCACAAGTGCGTTACATTGAGTTCTACCACAAAACATGATTTTTCACCCCGAAAAAAAATGTCGTTTCCCAGCAATAATTTTTGCGTAAAGTTACTTAGTTTGATGTACAGAATGCTTGGTTGGCAGCTTCGTGATGAGGTCTTTTACAACCTGTATGTAGTATAATAACAAAAAAAAAAGCGATTTTACTATTACAAATTAATTTTTCGCGGTTGGTGCAATAGCCGTTTCTAGGGATCGAACAGAAAAGTTAAGTTTGTCCTTTAATTTCTTTATGTTCTTTGTGTTTAGGATCCCATAAAATGGGTTTGGCGTGGTAGCACTCGATCAATACGAGTTCCAGCTCATACATCCAGCTGACGCTCATTTTGACGCAAACGTAAACAAATACAAATGAGCACGACCTTACGGCACCGAGAAGCTCTATGTGGTCTGTGGCCCGCACCAAGTCTCGCGCGTTACTGAATTCACGCGCAAGTGTGGATGCGCTTACGTTCACGGGAGTTTCGCGCAAATACCAACACTGAACGGGGAACAAGGCGCGAACAGCCGCGAAGCTCGTGAACGGGCGCGAAAGCCATCCACATTCACGGTTCGCGGCTTTCACGGGTGTTCGCAGCACGAATGTGGAGCCCGCATCACATATTTATCTATGGCTGATTAACTGATGAATAGGCAGCATGGTCTCAGACCTTAGCCTGTTCCGTCAGGAACTAATAAAAAATATAAAAAACTAAGGCTTATAGAATGCGTTTCTGACTTCTGTCAGTTGGTACTTCAATTTAGCGCGAAATTATAACATTTATTGTTACTTCATTTAGTGATATCGCTTTGAATAATATTATTTGATAAAAATTATTGATTAAAATGTTCATCGTAAATTCTTCACCACTTCAAAGTTAATCCTCCTTTCGCTCACGACCTGTCAGCGTCAGGAAGCTCTATGTAGTTTGTGCTGTCAGGAATGCATTCTCTCAGCGGCCAAACTTGTAAGCGTCTAAAATGCCCGTGTGCTAAATGCTCGGTGGGCACATAAGGAGATCTAACGGGCAAAAACGAGAATTAATTTCATGCTTTACCGGTTTGAACTAATTGGAATAGAATGGGCATGTGTATCACACACATCACTCCCTATACGTAATACTTTTGGCTTTTGGTTTATTCCATATTTAAATTGTGACCTTCCGTAACCTATTCATCATTATTTTCTATTTGGGCGAGTTATTTTCCACGCTTTTGCTTACTGGCAACAAAGTTGCGATTGACATGAAAATCATGAAATTGACACGTAGACACGTCATCATCAAATTCAAAACAGCTGGTTGTCTTGTCAGGGAAAAATATCTATTTGATTATTTCTTTTGTAATTTTTAGTCCATCGTGTTATTATAAACCTATTGTTTTAACATCAGTCTAAGTGAAAAATCATCGAAGTAAATATATATTTTACCGAAAATACTAAAGAATGCGATGCTCCCTCGTCGGCGAAACATCGGAGGTGTGACAGAGCGACTTTTGGAAAACGATCTAGATACTTATGATAAATTAGACAAAAAAGGGGCTCAAACATCGAATAACAATTCAAGTATTTTTAATCCGTTCCCAAAGATTCAAGTGAAGCAAGTGCATTCAAATCATTTGGCAGATCCAGATATAACATTTGAAATTCTTGAAGAATTTGTGTTCGAGCCCGTGATGGCTGCTAGAGACAGGACCAATGAGTTCATATCGGCTGTACGAAGCTTACAGGGTAGAACTCTGGCTAGACCAGTTGTCAGAGATGAGCGAAAAGCTCAAATGCTGGAAACATACTCCCAATTTATGGGCATGGCAAAAGTTATTAGTAAAAACATTACAAGTACCTACGCCAAACTTGAGAAATTAGCAATGTGTGAGTATAACAAGTTTTTGTGTGACTTTTTGCTTTAATTATAACAACACAATCAATAAGGGTTACTCTTTTATCTTGTTTTTATTTCAATAGTGGCCAAGAAGAAGTCTTTGTTTGACGATCGACCAACAGAGATACAAGAGTTGACATATATAATTAAGGGAGATTTGAGCTCCTTGAATCAACAAATTGCTAGATTGGGTGAGATGCCAAGGGGTCGCCGCAGCATGCACAGTCACTCATCTAGTGTAGTGCTTGCTTTGCAATCACGTTTAGCTTCAATGAGCAATCAATTTAAACAGGTAAAAACATTTATTCATTACAGTGTCAAGTTTGTGCATAAGAGAGCCATGTGTTTTTATTAACAAGATTATATTTGTTTTTTAACTACCCCAATTTCATGTTCAAGATGGCATAACTTTTTATTTGCAGTCTATTCTCTTAAATCTTTTTATTTTTTTATTTTGGTTTCTATAAAATTATATTTCCTTTATTCATTTCTGTACAAATTCATAACATTTTTTAAATATGAACAGGGTCCAAGCTACTAGCTATAAAATTTGTATTACTTATTATGTTTGAATTAACAAGTGACTCACCAAAACTGAAAGTTTGTGCCACAACATGTTTTGGGTCCCATAAACAGTGTGTAAAGTATTAAATCATGAGAAGAATAATGATGAGCAATAAATAGAATGTAAAGTGGATGAATCATTATTATTTTAAATTAAAATGTCAAAATACATTTTAATTTATGAGCAGTTTAAATGAAACAGTGGTAGTAACTGATAAAATAACTTGTTGTTTCTTGTTAGAGGGATTCTTTGAAATTGATTAATTTTTTAATTATTTTTCTTTTTTAGGTGCTTGAGGTTCGATCTGAGAACTTAAAACATCAAAATAACAGACGGGAACAGTTTTCAAGAGTGGGACCTTTAGTTAAAGAGGTCCCATCTCTGTTGCAACAGGATGATGTTAGCATAGACTTGGGAGATGCACCTAGTATTCAAACGCAACAGCTAGCTTTGCGAGATGACTCTGAAACATATGTGCAACAAAGGGCTGAAACCATGCACAATATTGAGAGTACTATTGTTGAGTTAGGGGGCATATTTCAACAGTTAGCACACATGGTGAAGGAACAAGATGAAGCTATTGGAAGAATTGATGCAAATATTCAAGAAGCAGAAATGAATGTTGAAGCTGGTCACAGAGAAATCATGAAGTACTTCCAAAATGTTACAGGCAATAGAGCCTTAATGTTTAAAATTTTTGGCGTCTTGATATTCTTTTTCATATTCTTTGTAGTGGTAATGGCTTAAAAAAAAATATGATACAATATTATGTAAATGTTATTTTGTAACATCTAACAACAGGAAGATTATTTGAATAATGTATTCCTTTAACATAAGGACGACGTATTATGATGTGTAAAGATTACTAGTGTCCGACTTAAGGTTGATTTCTTGACGAAGCCGATTAACCAGTTATCGCCAAAACGCGGAGGGTAGCCCTCCGTGCGTCGCCTCTACCATTGCGCTCCCGCGCCATCTTCGTAACAGTTCGTTCAATTTCGGCGCTTGCTAGAAACCTTCGGCTTCGGTCGGACACTAAATATTACCTATTATGCTAATCTTACACTACACTATGTATGGGTTGCCTACTTGAAATTGTATATCAAATATTCGAAACCGAACGCCCGTAAATTATAAGCGCGCCCGGCGGTACAATGCCTTTTTTTCAGAAACCTGCCTGCCGTGTGTAGGAACAACTGTGCAAAATTTAATCAAAATTGGTTTAGTAGTTAAGCGAGTCACAAACAGACATTGGTGACGATTCTGTTGTGCACAAACTATACTTAATTTAGGCTATTGTTATCTTTTACTAAAAGGCAGTACGAGAAAAGGACGGCTATAGCTATGAACTAAGTTAGAGACGTCAAACTAGTTTATGCCTTGCAGTTCACCGTGTTTTAGTCGACATGTTTTTACGTGCACCCTTCATTTGTATGGATATATTAGTTCCAATTAAACTTGACAGCTCTAAATTACGTCCGTCTCTGTCTCGTTTTATTAGAGAGAAAAAGTTAGCAATAGTCTAAATTAAGTTTAGTTTGTGCGCAACAAAATCGACACCATTGATTGTTATTTTTAATAAACCCCACTGTATAGCCCAGTTAGTAATTTTGAGGGGGACACATTATTTTGGCTGCGGAACCCTAAAAACAACCTATAATTTAAGTACCAACTCTCTGTACAGGGTGTTCGGTAATAATGGATAACCTTGAAACAGATTATCCAATTATATAAAAATCAATGTCTGCGGGCCTAAATTGGCCGCTTTACCAGAATTACGTTAAAAAATTTAAATTCTTAAAATGGACTTTATAATCATAACCATAAAGTCCATTTTAAGAATTTTAAATTTTTAACGTGATTCATATTACGATTCTGCTAAAGCGGTCATTTTAGACGGGTCATTTTAGTTCGTAGGTACCCTACATAGACTACTACCCCTTTTATTGTTAGGCATTCATTGGATTGGCGGTATGATCGTTCGAGTAATGTTTTGAGCTTTCTTCGAAATTTTGATGCATCGAGGTATTCAACTACCGCATTCATAATATCGTTTTCAATCTTTGCTTGCTTAGGCACTTTATATGACATGATGCGGTGCCGAAAAATGGACATTAACGACAATCGAATTGGTCAGGTAGGGAACCCCATACGTTTCTTAGGAAGCAGGGCCACGTAATTGCTTTACAATCATTCCCTTTATGTAAATTGAAACTATGTGTCACAATGTCTTGTAAAGCAAAATACACTACACATACGTGCACATGACGTGCAACCGTTGGTTCGTAGAGCATTTACGAGGCCGACTATAGTTACATTGTACATAGTAATATTATTATCCTTACAAGAATATATTTATGGGTACAGGCTGGCCCTGGAATAGATGTCAAAATAAAAATTTCAGACATATGTATTTCTCTAAAGGTTCCCGAAACACCCCCATTTATGTTCAGCGATTATTTTTAGATAAGTAGGTAGGTACCTAATATTTATATTATTTTTTTCTGCACAATAATTACTATAAATAATTGCTGGACATAATAAAATGAGGGTGTTTCCGGAAGCCACAGGAGAAGTGTCTTAAAATTGTTTTGGACGTCTATTCTTTTACCACCGTGTATTTTATCGGTATTTGAAGTCCTTATAAAATGAGTGACACCATAAAATATGTATAATTATGAGTATAAAATTGACCATAAAATAAAATATACCTACCGGAGTTTAATAATTTTAATTATAGAGGAATACCTACTTAATCTTAAACTTGAAATTGAAGAACGTGTGATCCTTAGTAACACTTCAAAATATTGACCCACCAATAAATACCATAAAGCCAGTATAAGCCTCCTCGACCTTTTATTCTATTAAAATTCCACCATACTTCTAGACTAGGCCCATACAGACAAACAGCCTAGTTTGAAATATAATGTGCAGGGAGGCGAGTAGGTGGTGAGCCCTAAGCTGGTGCGATGTTTTTGTGCGAACGAGGCCCCTGACCAGTTAGTGGTGTGGACACACCGGACTGACACTAGGAGAGGAAACAAGTCACGTGATTAGATCTGACTATAGGAGAGCTTTTCCAAGGCCGTGGTACTAGCCTTCGTTGACACCGTTGTCCACAGAGACCTCTGGAAAAAAAGACTCACGCATTTTTTAAACTACATAGGTATTATAGGCCCGGTAAGCCGGAGATACAAGTATGCTGACCTTAGTGCTACGTGGGGATTATTGTTTCTAATTCTCACCATTCATTTATTTTTTAAGCTAGTAGGTGTCCCCGTAGGGTTTTGTGTAGGTGTACCTAAAATACACCTGCATTTCGTCAGTTATGTTTAACGGCACTAATGCCCTACTGAGTGAGGGCATTAGTAGGTACCGATAAACATCCTAGGGAGTTATAGCGTCATTGAAAGTAGTGTGCCTCGGTCGGGGCATCCACCTGATGCGGGAATAGGAAGTGTATACGACTGCCAACAACACAAGGGGGTGCAAGCGGCTTCTTACGTACAGACGCCAGCACATCAAGCTACCCGAAACCTGTCAAATTTTCCCCGCTTTTTGCGACGAGTTGAAAATCTACTAGTTTTTTTTTATTTTGACAGATTGTAGTAGCTTGATGTGTGGCGTCGCGGGCCTAAAATGGCCGCTATAGCAGAATCCCAATATAAATCACGTTAAAAATTTAAAATGGACTCTATAGTTATGACCCTACAGTCCGTTTTAAGAATTTTTTTTTTTAACCTTATTCATATTATAATTCTGCTAAAGCGGCCATTTTAGACCACGTGCGGGGTCTCAAATGGTCTAACTTACATCTAAATAAAGGTGTCCGTTACCCGATGTTGTCGAAAATGGTCATTTGAATCTTATAGATAATTAGCTTTGCGACTTCTGTAATTGTTGCGAACATTTTTAAATTTGTTGCGCTTATAGTTTTTTAATCATTTCACTAAAACATTTCCTGCTGGGGTAACGTTACCCCAGCCAGACCTTTTTCTTTGTAATGGGAATATTTAAATAAATACTAGATATAAAATTATTAATAGCTGTAATTTTAATCTGTGATTGTTTTTAAGTATAAGTTTATTAATACTTTAAAAGTTCAATTGAAATGATTATTTTACCTGTCAATAAAAATTCTTTAATAATCATGTAGTTTTTTTTTAAACTTGTGTACATGTCTGTACTAAATTTGTAACACTATCCTACATATTTTAGAAGGTACCATAATGTTCTGCGTTTTCGCTTTTTCGTAACCACCTAAACTTGGTCGGGTTACCACGGTCATTCACTTTAATCGTATTATCTCATTAATTATCCAATGTACTACGCTGAAATTTTACTGATATACAACTAAACTAATAATTGACATAACATTCAGTTCATATATCCAATCCAGTGGCCAAATAACACCACGCGCATCAAGACCGTGCTCGTGAAGAACTGAATATCATCTTAGCTTGTTAAATACTTACAGGATACTAATGAAACTTCACATACATTTGAAGGCAGTTACAAGCTTTAAAATAACGTTTAAAGTAAGTCTTTAGACTTCTTATTGAGAGTGCTGGGACCAATTGAAGTGTTTTTCTATTTAATGAAATGAAATAACCTTTAAGCTATGAATTATTTTGGTTTTTTTATTGCAGAACAAATTTATACTAATTCCTAAGAAGTCATGTACAAAATATGATAAGAATCCGCTTAAAGAGGTTAACCATTTCAAAGATCTAGCAAAACCAAAAACGTTACCCCAGCAAAATCTCGAATACCTTCGCAACCGATGAAAGAACAAATACAAAATAAGGCACAACATTTACTTCAACTAGACAACTAATTTTATAGCTAGTATTTATTTAAATATTCCCATCAGAGAAAAAGGTCTGGCTGGGGTCACGTTACCCCAGCAGGAAATGTTTTTGTGAAATAATTAAAAAACTATAAGCGCAACAAATTTAAAAATGTGCGCAACAATTATAGAAGCCGTTAAACTAATTATCTATAAGATTCAAATGACCATTTTCGACAACATCTGGCCTGGGTAACGGACACAAATATAGGCGTCTCCGCATGACTTCTCACTTCATGAATAAAAAATATTATTAAGGATTCATTTCACTTTAATAAGAATTGAATAAGCACTTAATTATAACTTACAAACTAGGTATTACTTTTTATAATTATAGTAAGTATAAAATTGTTAGTGGCAGAAAAAGATTTTGTGATACTTAATAAATTAATTTATAAAAATATTTGCAATTGTGTCGAACCATGAGTACACAGAGAAATATGTTCGTATGAAGTGAGAACAGTAACTCTGTTCCATAAAGCCTCATTAAATCTTGTGATAGAAGCCATTATTAGTGGTGGGCGTTGCGACGACGAACCGATTTTAAAGACCGTTTTGTGTTCTGCGACGATGAAACCGTTTTGTACGTCCTGGGTTCAAACAGTCTTCGTTGCACAAACCAGTCTTCGAATTTTTTATTTTACGCCAATGAAAATACAGTCGAGAACGCAATGATTCAAATAACTTTCTCACTAGTCACTCGTCGCGTCGTCGTCCTTAAGAGCGGCCAACCCGCCATACTTTTCGCGACAAAATTGACAAACGCTCGTGCGTGATTGTGCCGTTGTTAGACATATATCTTTGTAACTAATATGTACGTTCATAATGTACTCATTAATTGTAAAACTAAAGAAAGCCTCGCAATAGAAGCCTAGCAAATGTAGTGGAGATTCTAAATAACAAATATTTATTTCACATACTTGTAAGACTAATTCAAAAACACGTATTTCCTGGAACAAGTTTTATAAATTTTCGAACACTATTTTTCGTTCAATGTCCTCGCGTTAGGCGGTATGAGGTGCGCGGGTGACGAGTAGTGCGTTGTTGGGGCTAGGTAAGACAGGGGAGTTGAAAGAATGCCACCGCTGTGGCTCTGGATGAAACAACAAGCTTTTCGACCATGCTCACGTTGACGAAAGGCGGGCCGGGAAGGGACCAGTCCTTAAAGAAACTGCAAGTATTTCACTCGACAAAATCGCAATTCTATTCCATGTTGGATAAGTTTCTTCCTTTAATCCATCTTTAAACCAGTTGCAACGGCGACCGTTTTCGTCGTCGGGAAAACGTTTATGTTTCGTCCGTCAAAAATTCGACAACGGACCCACCACTAGCCACTATAGGTACCCATCATATAAATTACGAGCCACAGCTCATACATTCATCCCTATTTTGTAACGAGCAAGTAATTGCAGCCATATCAGCATCATCAACCTCTGACTTTCCATTAGCCTCTGATTTTCCATTTGAGACTCTGCCCTTAACCTTAGATTTATCAACAGTAAACTGTATAGCATTGACAGCAGGTTTTGTGCGTAGGTAGTACATTCCAGTTTTCAAACCCATTTTCCAAGCATAAAAATGAATAGATGTTAATTTACCATAATTTGGTTCAGCAACATGAATGTTAAAGGACTGGCTCTGATCGATAAAAGCACCTCTGTCAGCAGCCATTTGTATTGTAGTTTTCACAGAAATTTCCCAGACAGTTTTATACAAGTCTCTTATGTCTTTAGGAATAGATTCAATGTTTTGAATAGATCCATTATTGTGGATGATAAGATTTTTCATATCTTCATCCCATAAATCAGCTTCAGTTAGATCATGTAAGAGGTGGTGATTTACCACTTGGAACTCACCTGACAAGACACGTCTTTGGTAAATGTTTGATGTAAATGGTTCAAATGATTCATTATTTCCTAAAATCTGGGCTGTAGAAGCAGTTGGCATAGGTGCTAACAAAAGTGAATTTCTAAGACCATGCTTTGCAATCTTCTCTTTTAGTGATACCCAGTCCCATAAGTCTGTTGGGGTCTTGTTCCACATGTCATACTGCAATATGCCCTGGCTTGCAGGGGAACCTTCATAAGTCTCATATGGTCCATACTTCTCAGCTAATTCACAACTAGCTTCTAGTGCTCCATAGTAGATTGTTTCAAATATTTGTTGATTTAATTTTATAGCAGCTTCACTTTCATATGGTATACGCATTAAAACAAATGCATCAGCTAGTCCTTGAACTCCAATTCCGATGGGTCTGTGCCTCATATTCGATTTTTTTGCCTCTGGCACTGGGTAAAAGTTCACATCAATTATCTTGTTCAAATTTTCAGTTATAGTTTTAGTAACTTCCTTTAATTTAACAAAATTATATGTTTTGTCATCATTTACATACATATTTAGTGCAACAGAAGCTAAATTGCACACAGCAACTTCATCTGCTGAAGTATACTCTACTATTTCAGTGCAAAGGTTACTGCATTTTATGGTCCCTAGATTCTTTTGGTTACTTTTTCTGTTGCACGAGTCTTTGTAAAGCATGTATGGAGTTCCTGTTTCAACTTGAGCTTCAATAATGGCTTTCCATAAAACCTGAGCTCTAACTTGTTTTAGAAACCGACCTTCTTTTTCATATTTCTCATATAACGCTTCAAATTCTTCTCCCCAACAATCAGCTAGACCAGGACATTCATGAGGACACATTATACTCCAATCTTGATTGCTTTCAACTCTTTTCATAAACAAATCAGGTATCCATAATGCATAAAACAGTTCCCTAGCCCGTACTTCTTCTTTTCCAGTATTTTTTTTCAAATCCAGGAATTCAAATATATCAGCATGCCAAGGTTCTAAATATATGGCAAAAGCACCAGGTCTTTTATTACCTCCTTGATCAACATAGCGAGCTGTGTTGTTGTACACTCGTAACATGGGCACAAGACCATTAGACACACCATTTGTACCAGCTATATAAGTACCTTTAGATCTAATGCAGTGAACATGGAGCCCAATCCCACCAGCTGATTTAGAAATGAGTGCACATTGTTTTAATGTATCATAAATTCCTTCAATGCTGTCATCTTTCATGGCTATAAGGAAGCAAGAAGATAATTGAGGACGTGGAGTGGCTGCTGAGAAAAGGGTTGGGCTTGCATGTGTAAAATATTTTTCGGATAGTAAGTTGTATGTATTAATAGCCCCCTCAATATCTTCACCATGAATTCCAATGGAAACCCGCATAAGCATATGCTGTGGTCTTTCTGCAACCTGAAATGTTATAGATAAATAAGGTCAATATTCTATGCTTATAAGTTTTTACACTGACATGGTCACTAACACTATCATTAACACTAAAGACAGATGTTTTTATCGATGATCAATTCGTATTCATTATAGTATAATGTAAATAATCAAATAACACTACACTGACTAGTAATAATAAGTTTACCTTATTATTTATTTTCAACAAATATGACCTTTCCAAAGTCTTGAATCCAAAATAGTTGTATTTGAAATCTCTGTCATACACAATGGCAGAGTCCAGCCTCTCTTTATTTTTTATAATTATATTATAATGAAATTCAGATATCATTGGTGTCTTCTTCTTTGTATGTGGATTAATTATATTGTATAAATCAGTAATTACATCTGGAAATTAAAGAATGTTTGAACTATAGTAGAAAATTGTAGTTTATTTTTTTTTTTTGAGTTACAAGCACTTGTAGAATTATTTATTTTAAAACATTTTTCTAGTTTTTAGGGTCTTTACATAAAAAAAAACATAATAATAATTTCCTTGTAATAATTACCAGAAAAGTGCTTTTTTGTTTCCTTATGCAAATTAGAAATGGCTAATCTTGCAGCAAGTATTGCATAATCTGGATGATCAGTAGTCATTGTCGCTGCTGTTTCAGCAGCTAAGTTATCAAGTTCCACAGTTGTTACACCGGAATATATACCACTGATGACCTTGAGAGTTATAGATACCTGCAAGCATTAAATTACTATAAAATAAAAACCTTGCAAATTCCGAAGATGATAAACATATCAAGTTTCCTGACTTGTCTGGTGAAGTTTTTGAAATGAGGTATGTGGACTTGGCTTTTTGAAGATCATGATGTTTTGTAAATTAGGTGTTCTGCATCAGTCATTATTTAGTTAGGATGGGTTATTTGGACATAAGATAAAAAATTATGTAGAAGAAAGTTGATTAACAAACTAGTTGCTACATTGTAGACAGATTTAAAAATACTTACCGGGTCTACAAAGTCCATGTTGAGACCATAACATAACTTTTTTATCCTTGAGGTGATCTTATCAATATGTACCTCTTCCATTCTCCCACCTGTAACACAGACATATTTTTTCAAGAATGAAACATAAAAAGCTAGTTTCAGTAAAATAGAATGCAAGCTTGTTTCATAAAGTATAAACAAGTACAGCTTAGAAGGCACTGGGCAAGTCTCTCATATTTTGAGAGAATGTAGGTAAAATGTAAAGATGTAGGGCTAACTTGAATAAGCAATAAGTGTGATCAATCATAGGGATATGGAGGCAGAACCTAGTATTTAGAAAGCATTTTTCTACAGCACACCCTACAACTCACCAGTACAGGGAAATAGGCCTTAAAATATTTATACTTGTTTGGATTAAACTATTAATTTTTAGACTTGGCTGAAGTTTGGACTTTTTAAGGTGTGTAATTTTTTTTTGCTTATTTTGTGGTTAATAATAACACATTTTCAATTTTTGAAGATACATGGGGTTGGTGTTTCCTAGCTAATTAGTGTGAGGAGAAATACTAAAACTCAGTGTTCAAAGACTATTCTCTTGAGGGAAGCACATTGAGTGGACCTGTCCATGTAGTTTATGTAAGTGGCGGTTACTGTGTAACTCCAATTCAGAACCTAAGGAGCTCAACTATTCAAACAACAATACAAACACTTCTTTTTAGGGCAGTTGAGTAAAAACATAAAGATTGTAGGCCACAAGAAGTACAATGAAAGACAATAAAAAATCTAAAATTCTCCATAACTGTGTCCTCAATCACAATAATAATTTGGATAATATGGGTACATAGTAAATCTCTATGTGATTTTGATTGCAAAAAAAAAGACAAAATATGTGATGAAATAATTATGTCAGCATTGACTCATATACATTCAAGCATAAGCTTGTAAGCAAGGTTTCAATGGAAAAGATTATAGGTTAACCAAATAAACAATAATTGGGTCGAAGTCATCAAATGGGATTTATTGAGAGCCTACAAGATGTGTTTATTTTGCTGACAAAGTGACTTTAAGCGTACACACAATCAAACTACGTGGTTGGTGAACATGCCAGATGGATTGGTACGATTTGATCGTGGAAGAATAGATCCCACAAGAATTATATTAAAATGTTTTTATATGTGTTTTCTTACCTCTTTTGAGAACAAACAGTCTATTAAGTTTGCCCACCATGATGCTAGAAATCAAGAAAGAAATTAAAATTTATCAACCGGTTGTTCAGCAAGCCAGCAGAATGAAATGACGTTATTTTATGGCGGGAATTGGCGGGAACGGGGAAATGACATGACATGGAAAAACAAAACAACAATATATTAAGCATAGATCTTTTGGCGCGTGGCTAAAATCGGAACTAACTTCACCATCTTGTTTTCAATACAATTTCATGAAACCGTTTCGCAAATGTTTACGAGCAACGCTCATTTGTCAATGTCATTCAAGTGCCAAAAAATCGTTGTGGTGCACAAATTATTGTCTTTTTTTATTGTTTGCAGCCGCCTCTGCGTATACAACGCTTTTTATAGCGGTATGTAAATTTTGACAAATAGCGTGGCTTGCCATTTGAAGAAAACTACCGGTTTTATCAGTAGTATAGTACAGTTCCATCTTTGGGCTATACGCAATTTAGGAAAATGGAGTATGCTTTTGCCACTTACAATAATAAAAAAAAAGAAATTGCCAAGGCTTCCACTGAAAAACGATAGATGGCGCTGTGCAAGACTCGGTATAAAAACTTTTTTTTTGCTATAGGGAGCCGGTGGATTCGTTCTTTTTTTTATTTCTTCAGAAGTGTATTGAAAAACGTCGTTTGATACACGTGCACATTTGTTATTGCAGTTTTCGGCTCAAAAACACCCTCGCCTACGGCTCGGAGTTAATTCCGCCTCGGATGCAATAACAAACTTTCTCCTATTAAAATTCTTGCTTGCTTGTCATTCCCACCGGGAATGTCAGGAGCCAAAGGCTAACTGGCGCGAGACGGTTGTCTAAAAACACCTCATTCCGCGTCTTTTTTATCGTGTGGTGTGTGTGGCTAATGTCAAAGTTTTTATGCCGCCCATGAACCTCTGAGTCCACTGACTAGGCTTTACATGCCGTCACAGAGTGTGACTGACATTTGCAGAGCCACCATTTGGGATTTTAATTTCGATAACACAACAATCTAGTCGCTATTTAGTCGAAATTAGTCGCCAAATATCAGAATTGGTCGGTCAAAAGATATAAGGGCTTAAGCGGCCGATCTGGAGAGAGCCTACCCCAGCAGGGCAACATTTATAGCTCAAAAACTAGGGCACCTAGCAAAGATCTGTTTTCTCCCATATTTAATCACTAATTAATCGAAATTAGTCGCCAAGTTACAGATTCAGTCGTTGTGTACCTACATAAAAAGAAATTAAAGATTTGTAACGCGGCAGCCCCACGACTATAAGGTTGATAGTAATGTTGGCCGCACTGTCAGCCACATCCAATCGGATGATTGCGGGAACAGTAGAGAGGTTGGCGACATTGTTAAGCGCAGCGAATCAGGCGCCGAGATTCTTACCGCACAACCCGCGGAGCAGGCGCCAATAAGCGTACCGGGGGCCGGGGGTAGAACAGTCTACTGGTGACACTGACACGTGTAAGACGCGGCGTGTTTCGAACCGCCCTCGTAAAAAGCCGGCCATCTTAGACCTCTAATGTTCTGTTTAATGCCTAACGTACCCAATAAGTGATTTTCCATTTTGTTCTTCTTGTTTTGTTCATTAAAGTAGTGTGAAATTTAGCAAGGACTTTCACTCAGAGGCCCGAACCCTATGCCCGTCGGCTACATTTGGCGTCCCAACAGTAGGGGCCTCTGATGACGCGTACTTGCAAAAATTTTTTTTACGAAGCATAACGCCGCCACTGGCGTCTGTTCTCCAAGAGAACGCCTTAGTTAACACCTACACGTGGGAACTTCAGAACCTGAAGCACCAGGAGTGGCGTTTCCGGCGAACGAAAATTTTCGCCACGTGGTTCCGTTACCGTTGTCAGTAAAGCAACGATGCCAAGAAATACGAGATCCAGGAATCAGGAAGGAGAGTTAGAGGCAGAAGTGGAAACAGAGGAGATGTCCACGTCGATCACTATGGACCAGGGTCAGTTTGCAACCCTTATGAACTCGCTGCAGCAGAGTCAGGCAGAGATTTTCGCGAGGCTCATCCAGGAGGTTAGGACTTCGACACCTGCACCTGACGTGTCTATGACAACACCCGCCGCAAACTTCTCAAAGTGCACTGCTCGATTTAACGGATCGTCCGCTGATGTCGACGGATTTATCGACGCGATAGAAGTGTACAAGAACTGCCTACAGATATCTGACGATAACGCTGTCAAAGGAGTCTCCATGTTGCTAGTAGACTCAGCAGCATTATGGTGGCAAGGCATAAAAACCAGCACCACATCATGGTCGGACGCGATGCAAAAACTAAAAAGTGCATTCGGAGAGCATCGTCCGCCATTTCGCTTTTATCGAGATTGCCACAAAAAGATCTACGTGAAAAAGTTCAACTAGATATGGTATACGGGCTTCTCGATCGAAGAATAAAGAAGCGGCTCGATCGTAACTCCATATCATCTTTCGACCAGTTACTACACCGTGCCAGAGCCATCGAGGAATCGTTAGTAGACAGCGCATGTGACAAGACACCGGCACTGACGCATCCGAGCGCCAGTCACCAATCTACCGTCACCGGCCCTTCAACTTCGGCACCAAGTGATAAAAACACTCGCAGCAAAAGACTGTCGTGTAGTTACTGCAAGAAATGGGGACACGAGAAATCGCAGTGCAAAAAGTTATTAAACCACAATAAAAGTGATAACGTAAAAAGTGATAGCGGGAATAGTGATGAAAACATAAACAAAAATAAAGCTATTCAATGTTATGGGTGCGGTACCCTTAGCGTTATAAAATCTAATTGCGAAAAGTGTAAATCTAGTTCTCAAAATGCATTCTGTTCGGTTACGACAGCTAGTGATAGCGTAAATTCAAAAGTGCGCGGCTCCCGTCATCGCGTTATCATGCGAGATGAATGCACGTCGCCGTCAGACGAGCCGAGATCGACAGCCGAAAGCGTTCCGCCCGCGCCTCCCGCGCCGGTCTCGCAGAGTCCGTGTGGCCGCGCCGGAGTTCCGACGCCGCGCCGTGGCTGCTCGTTGCCTAGCGACCAACCGCGAGCGTACTGTTAACGTTCCGCGCGGTCGAAAGTCGCCGGGCCCTCCTCGCATCAGTCCTGCCGGTACCACAGGTAACCTAGCGTCTTGCAACGCTGGGGGTCACTTAAAACTTTATTGTGATTGTGTTACTGAACTAAGACATAATAACGAGCATTCTAGTGTCAGTAATAATGTGTGTTATAATAATAATATAGACACCAAGTTTTATGTAAATTCAGAAAATACCCTTTTGCAGCATGGACATGTAATTCAATCAGATGATAACGATGCTGCCATATCATGCTGCATAAATATTAATAGAAATATTCAAGGGTCCGATAATATTCAGTGTGATTGTGTATGTTGTTATTGTTGTGTTAATAATGTTCATAAATGCTTAGGATTAAGCTCGGCAAATGTTAATAGTAATTGTTTATATTCAGATTTTTGTGATAATGTTCATAATATTTAGGATTAAGCTTGGTAAATGTTAATAGAAATATTCAAAGTTCAGATAATTTTCAGTGTGACTGTTTTTTATATTCATATTTTTGTGATAATTATGCTCATAAATGTTTAGATTTATGCTCGGTAAATGTTAATAGAAATAATAAACTACCAAATGGTAAGAAACACCTCGCACTGCACAGGGTCGACCTCAGGGAGGTTCAATCAAGGGGGAGCCTAATAATAATAGACCTTTGATGCAAATAGATATTTTGGGGGAAAATGGGACAGCGTTACTGGACACTGGGTCTAGGGGCTGTATTGCCGGTCACACACTTTTTCGTATTTTAATGAAAAAAGGCCATCCTTTACAACAGTGCACTAGAAACATTCGCCTAGCGGATGGCTGCACGCGCCTGATGGAGGTGCTTGTTGCAAAGGTACAGGTGAAACTTTTTCTTAAAATTGTGCCCACCGAGTTCATAATTTTCCCCAAAACGAAAGATAATGAAACACTTTTAGGTATCGATTTTATTAACAGTGCCGGACTTGTAATCGATTTCAAGCAGTGCCTTTGGCATTTTTCGGATAGCAGAGATCAAAAGTATACATTGATTTCAGAAACCTTTTCGCCTCGTCATTCATACTCCGCGATGAATGTTTTACGCGATGACGAGGGTGCAGGTTTAGAGGATCAGGAGCGTGAGCAGCTTGCCCAATTACTCACAGATTTTCAGGAGATGTTTAATCCAATTGGGGAGCCGACTCCATATGGGGAACATCATATCGACACGGGAAATAGTTCTCTGATAGCGACACCTCCATATCGCCTGACACCTGCAAAGAAGGAGATTAGGCAGCAAGAGCTTACCAAGATGTTGGCTGAAGATATTATTGAAGATTGCGAATCTGCATGGGCTGCTCCAGCCTTGCTAGTACCTAAACGTGACGGCAGTTTTCGTTTCTGCGTCGACTATCGAAAGTTAAATACAATTACAAAAACGGACTCCTATCCAATGCCTCGCATTGATGAACTGCTGCAATCTACTAAACGTGGACGTTGCCACATGAGTACAATAGATTTGCGATCTGGGTACTGGCAAGTGTCAGTTAAGGAGGAGGATAGGGATAAGACGGCTTTCGTCACTCCTTTCGGAACCTTCCGTTTTAAAAGGATGCCGTTCGGTCTGAAGAACGGACCGACCACTTTTCAGCGTTTGATAGACAGAATGCGATCCGGTTCTAAAGGTCCGGTTCGGCATTAAAGGATGTTACAATACTAGGGTATTTAGACGATTTGTTAATTATAACGCAGGGGGATTTTTCCAGGCACCTGGAAGACCTGCGAATCGTTTTTGAACAGCTGATGAAGTTCAAATTGCGTGCGAACCGAGAAAAATGCGTATTTGCAAGAGAATCTGTTATATATTTAGGTCATGTGATCTCACAGGAGGGAGTCCTAGCTGATGAAGTGAAGATTCAAGCTATCTTAGACATGAAAGAGCCGTCTTCGCTGGGACACCTCAGAACATTCATACAAACATGTTCCTGGTTTAGGAAATTTATTCCAAAGTTTTCAGAGGTAGCAAAGCCACTGACAAGGCTGACGAGGAAAAATCAACTTTCGATATGGGGATCAGAACAAGCTGAAGCTTTCAGTCATTTAAAAAGACTTCTGACGTCAGCGCCGATCCTCATACAGGCAGACTACTCTAAACCATTCATACTGCGCACAGATGATTACTTCAAGGAGAAAAGAATGAAGAACGACCGATTGAATTTGCCGGTCGTTTGTTGTCAGCAGCAGAGCGAAATTTTTCGACGACGGAGCGGGAGGCTCCGTATGCGGGGTTACATTGATGGCCATCCAGAGATCCAACCAGAGAGAGAGAGACAACCTTTGAAATGGCTGCTGTCATTAAAATCGCCTACGAGTCGTTTGGTGCGTTGGGCACTAAAATTGCAGGCCATCCGTTTTGAGTACACTCCCGGAAAGGTAAATGTAGTGGCCGACGCACTCAGCCACTACATTACTCACTCTGTCTGTACAGATGAGTCTCGCGAAACCTGTGGAATATGATCCGTTATTATTGACTTGCCTACGCGAGATCTTAAGGACCTACGTGCAGCACAAGAATCTGACCCAGTTTTTAATAAAATTATAAAGGAATTAGAAGGTACAGAAGAAGTCTCCTTTCGTCGTTGGACTGAACGCGGTTATATTATGGAACGTGGTATCCTTTACCGCTACAACCCAGATACAGACAACGAGTCACCGCAGTTGGTGATACCTGTAAGCATACGTGATCTCCTCACGTATGCTTACAGGTATCTGAGAGAATGTCATGATGCTCCAATTACAGGTCATCCTGGTATAGAGAGAACGTACCAAAAGATAGCTCAAAACTATTATTTTCCTGGTATGAGAATAATAGTTTCAGATTACGTAAAATTATGTTCCTCATGTCAACGCTATAAAGCGACAAATGAAAAGCCATCTGGTCTGATTCAAACACCGATTTTAAACCAGCGCAATGAAGTCTTGGCTATCGACTTATTCGGACCACTGCCAGAAGGCGAAAACGGGGAGAAGTGGATCCTGTTAGTGGAAGATACCGCGACAAGATGGGTAGAATTGTATGCGCTCAAAGAAGCAACCTCTATCGCCTGCGCAAGAGTACTCATAGAAGAGTATTTCCTTCGGTTCGGCTTACCACGTCGCATTATTTCGGACAATGGTGTCCAATTTGTTTCAGCAGTCATGCAGAAGTGCATGTTTATTCTTGGCATTACACAAGACTTGATACCCTACTACCACCCAGAAGCCAACCCGGCGGAAAGAAAAAACCGGGATATGAAGACACAATTAGCTCTGTTGGTTGGTACGGATCACCCCTCATGGCCTAAGCAGCTACCGATAGTACGGTTTAGTATGAACAGCGCGGTTTGTGAAACGACAGGGGTTACTCCTGCATATTTGACGTTCGCACGTGAGCTGAGGTCACCGTTACAAGTGTATAATGATCAAAGAGCGGTCTTACAGAAAGATAATTTTGTACCACAGATCACTTCCTACCTATCAAAATTTTTGAACTCCTTAAGTGAAGTTCGTGACAGAGTAGAAAAACTGCAGGATAGAAGGAAGATTTACGCTGATCCTTCAATAAGAGTAGGACCAGAATTCAAAGTAGATGACAAAGTTTTGTTGACTACACATCAGCTGAGCGACACCAGTAAGTCAAAAACGGCTAAGTTTTTCCCTAAGAGAGATGGGCCGTATGTTGTGACGAAGAAATTAAGTCCAACAACATACCTTATCGCATCTCATGGAAATCCTGGTGGGATATTGGGCAAATTCCACGCTAATCAGCTCACCCCTTTTCGAGGACGAGTAGATGAGTCCACTCAACCACTGGATCCTAAGAAAAAGCGAAGCCGACCTTGTTTGCAACCCATTCCTAATAACTATAATGTAGGGCTAGTCCACGATCGAGGACGTAATCGTGATCTAGAGGGGGAATATGTAACGCGGCAACCCCACTACCATAAGGTTGATAGTAATGTTGGCCGCACTGTCAGCCACATCCAATCGGATGATTGCGGCAACAGTTGAGAGGTTGGCGACATTGTTAAGCGCAGCGAATCAGTCGCCGAGATTCTTACCGCGCAACCCGCGGAGCAGGCGCCAATAAGCGTACCGGGGGTAGAACAGTCTACTGGTGACACCAGGGGGTGTCAACTCTATACGTCGAAAGAACGACATACCTTCAAGGGCTATTTCAAGTGTGGCTAGAGTTAAAAAAAAAAATTGGGACCTAATACGCGAGACTAAAAAATTACGTTTTATGAGCTTTTAGGTCGTAATCATACCACTAATGTCACTACTGACATCGATGAAGTTGACGTGCCGATATGAAGACCAAACAAGATGGCGGAGTTGTTTGTGTAACTTGTAGCGTCCTGTGTTGTAAGTTTTTTGTTTGTTTCGACTCAGTGCGATTCAAATATTTTGAGATAGTGACTCTGAATGTGTGTTTCGACATACTGACTCTGTTTATGCGTTTTGAGATAGTAACTCTGTATGTTTCTTGAGAAAGTGACTCTGTTTCTGTTTTTTGAGAGTGATTGTTTCTGTACCTATTTCGAGAAAGTGACTCTTAAAATGTGACTATGTCGTTGGTAATAAACGCGGAAAGTCGACGCCGATGTTATAAGTGTGGACGTTCACCAGCTGAGGACTCACTGACTACATTGTTTCGCTTTCCGAAACCCGGAAAAACGAACACATTACGGTATGTATCTAAATGTATAATTTATGATGAATTACCTATCTATTATGAATTATATTGTGCCAGGTCTTCAAACAAGTGATACCTAAGACTAGATGATAATGTTACAACAACAAAGCTGCTGAACTTTACAGCTAAAAAGCTTCCACAGCCTGCTTATTCCGCACCCAATTATTCTAAACGTAACCATTCTAGTCTATGCTCAAATATTGCTCAGGTGGTTATAGATCAAAATGTATTTGAGAAACATTATCTTAAAAGACATGGAATACCTTTCCTTACTTTATTCTACCACACAAATTTCAATGGAGTTGGAAACACTTCTATGGCAAATACAGTACAGCAGTTTTTTATTATTTAGATTGATTCTGGTTCACAATCAACACTATCCTAGTCAGTTTGTTATTTTGATATAGTTGTAATTTTGTTTCAGCTGTGAATTATGGGCAAAGTACTGTTTTCCTGATAAAGAATACTGGTCACCAGAATTCCAGCATAAACTTCATATAGAACATAAAATGCTCTGCAATAGACATTTTCCAAGGACATCATTTAGTGATTACCCTGAAACTTCAAAGAAGCTTCACAGATATGCAGTTCCAGATGATATTAAAGAGGTAATTAAATTTTTTATTTAGTAATAAAATAAATAAATAAAATAAAAATGTTCATTTCAATTACAAAGGGCATTTCGACACATGTAAATAAAAAATACAATCTTTTGAAATCTCACATATTAAGTTCATAGTAGTAGTTAGTAGTTTCATATTCACTTGTTGCATTATGGAAAACAATAGATGTTGGTTCAGAGCTTCAAGGGATATCCTTCCTACTAATATTATAAATGAAAAAGTTCATGAAGATGTTTGAAAGGTTGTTACTTAAGCTTAAACAACTAAACAAATTTGGATGAAATTTGTCACACAGATAGACCATAACCCAGTTTAAAATATAGGTTTCTCTTTATCTCAGGAAAATAAACAGTTCCTGAGCCATACACAATAAGTTTTTCTGTGTTAGATAAGTCAAGCAAGCTGGAGCCGCATGCAAAGTCTATAGAAAAACAATGTTTATAGAATGTTTAAGGGATTTTGAGACTGTATGTTAGATTTTACAAGTATTGTTGTCCTTAGAGTATATAGTGTTCTGTGGGTGACACTGACACGTGTATGACGCGGTGTGTTTCGAACCGCCCTCGTAAAAAGCCGGCCATCTTAGACCTCTGTTGTTGTTCTGTTTAATGCCTAACGTACCCAATAAGTGATTTTCCATTTTGTTCTTCTTGTTTTGTTCATTAAAGTAGTGTGAAATTTAGCAAGGACTTTCACTCAGAGGCCCGAACCCTATGCCCGTCGGCTACAGATTTCAATTTCCCCATAAAGTGGTACAAGCAAGTACAAAATACTTAAAGTAGTTTCTAGACAGGTAGTAAGACGTCTGGAGGAATTCTATAACTTCAACCCACCAAAAGAAAGCTGTATTCATTACCTTTAGACAAGATCTACAATAATTTAGGCATCGAACAAAATGTGTGCATTTAGTCGCTGGCAGATAGATCGCTGCGCTCCGTTTCGTTTACAGGGTAAGTTAGAAAGAGATAGATGTGCGTGTACAGACGAGCTACTTAGAACGAGTTGCCCGTGACGTAAGTTAAAGTCAGCCAGTTTAAAGTGGAACTTAAAAAATAGAAAACCACGAACATCCAAATTCACAAACTTTATCTCTTCAGATTATTGATTAAGTAGGTACCTATGTATTTGTAACATTTTCTGTTATTACAATAATTTTAAGGTAAGTAATAAATTATTTTATATTTCGACAACAGAAGTTTTATTATTCTAACTTAGAAGATAAAATAAAAACTCAACCCGTCCATACAAACTCTACATACACGACACAATACACACACCCACAACACTCACAAACACCTCAAAACACATACAAACACAACACACATCAAACTAACTTTTTGGAAATTCATTTTTATAAAATAATTAATTAGCGACCCGTCCCGGCTTCGCTCGGGACCAATCTAAAACAAAAAAAGAAGTGCGCTTACTGTAAAATTATTTTGTAATTTATTTTTTTTGGGTGGTAAAATCATTAAATGAGTCCTCCCCAGCCCTGGGTGGAGCGGAAGGGACTGTCAGACTTACTGACTAAAACATATTATTATTATATATACTACGATTATATACACACATCAAAAGTATCTAGGGATCAACATATATTTTTGCAATAACTTTTCTCCTGATTGATATTAATTAAAATTTTCTTTAAGGATTCATCAAATAAAGTGTTTTCGTTTGTCACAGTAACGATAAACCAAGTCACCTTTGCATTAATAAAGAAATTTGCCATTTTCCTAATAAAGGGATTTTTGACATTTGAACCACTAACATTAAAGTTCGAAAAAAAGACTGAAATAACAGTTTTCTTTAAAATTTTATTGGGTAACTTAAACAATTAATAATCCGTGTTTCTACCGCGAACACTAACAACACAAGAACATCGGTTTGGCATACTCAAAATGAGTTCATCCAAATCACGCTGTGGAATGGCCGCCCATGTTCGTTGCAACAACAAAAAAAGGTCTTCTTGCGACTGGATACCCTCCATATTCGGCAGAGCTCTTCTCTGTAGCATATCCCATGCATGCTCAATCGGGTTCAAGTCTGGCGACTGAGCAGGCCAGGGCAGGACATTGATGTTAGCTGCGGCGAGAGTCTGTCTTACAACTCTTGCGGTGTGCGGTCGTGCATTATCATGCATTAACTGAAATAAGGGACCGATTTGCACTTGTAGAGGAACGATGACGTCTGATACAATCGTCTCAGCATAAATTTGAGCGTTGAGGTTGCCTCTGATCCAAATCAACTCAGTTCTTCCGCCGATCCAAATACCCGCCCATACCATGATGGTTCCACCACTATAAGGATGGACTTCCTGGCAGGATTTTAATCGCTGTTGGCGTCCAGGGGTTCTCCAGTGTCGTATACGTCTTGTATCCGGTCTCATACCAAAACGAGACTCATCAGAAAAGCACACGAAACGCCATTGTTCTTCTGCCCAATTTCTGTGTTCAAGAGCCCATTGATATCGAATCCTACGATTGTGCATTGCTATAGGTGGTACCCGTAGCGGTCTTCGGGAATGAAGGTTCACTTCATGCAAGCGGTTTCTGACTGTTTGGTCGCTAATTAAGTTCCCTGAAGAGTGATGAAGCCTCACGGCTAACATCATGGCGGTTATTGTTGGAGCTCTTCGAGTTAAGATTTGAATGTATCGGTCTTGTCTCCGTGTGGTGCAGCGATACCGTCCTCCATGGCGCTCAGCCACGGTACCAGTGCTTCGGTAACGTGTCCAAAGTCGACTGATAACACTCTGACTTGTATTCAGAGCTAAAGCTACAGTACGTTGCCGGGAACCAGCTTCTATCATTCCCACGGGTCTGAGCATTTCTTCCCTGCTTAAATGACGTCGCCGCTCCATAATAACGTTGGTTTTAATCAGTAGTAGGGAAACAGTAGCACTAATAATGTCTTCAATGCGTTGTATGTTTTTATAGGGAAAATATTGACAGCTTATTTTCATCTTTTACTCGAATTTGATTGAGAGTTCCTGATTCAAATTATGAAATGCACCAAAAAGGATCCATATAAATTTATAAAATCATAAATTTATTACAAAGCCACATCTCAATCTCAAGAAATCCGCATAAAAATGCTTGATCCCTAGACATTTTTGATGTGTGTACTTTGTTCTTTCGGTTGCCCTTTGCGTTCCAGGGCCCCGGTACCCTGTTTAGACAGTCCCGCGATCCCGGCAGTTGCGATAACTCTTATGATATTCATTTATATTGATTTGGGTAAACACGTTCTAAAATAGATATTGAAGATAATCTACAGGGTGGAATTTTGTAATGCCTCCTCCAGTTGGGATTACAAAATTCCACCCTGTATATAGATTTACACCATAAATAAGCTTCTAAAATAATGCATTACTTTAAGATGAAGATGGAAACGTTTCGCTGAGAATGATATTTTCAGTCGCGCGTAATTTTAATTCTGTGATATCTTGTAAATTATTCATTTAAATGATACACTGTAAAGGGCCATATTAATCTATATTAAATGTACAATTAGATATATACAATTTTTGAATTTTCAAAATTCAAAAACTCCGTTCCAGTACTAAAGCGAGTTCCCCGAGGTGCTAGACCGCTAGTAGCCCAAAATTTAGCTGGTTGCGTGCGCCTTGCTGTCCGGGAGAACTCGATAAGTGCTTGGGAACAACTGCTCACCTTTCCTTATCGAATCTTTCATGTACAAAAGAATTTGGTAACAAAAAAAACTTTAACTGCACAAATTAAAGAAAATTGCATCGTCTCGGCTCAAGATTTAGACCCAAAATTACCGGCACAGAGGTATACTTCCTCAAGAGGTATATCCCACCTGGTGGAAGCAAAGTTAGGGGAAGGTGACATTAGCGGAGCAGCCAGGATTCTCTTTAGTAGCGATGTGGTGGCACCGTGCTCTCCAGAAACACTCGCGGCTCTGGAGACCAAACACCCTAACCCAGCGGATGGCCTTTCCTTTCCCGACCCTCCTGATTCGGACTTTCATTCCCTCACCGTTACAGGTCGAGAGGTGGTCACAGCCGCTTGCTCCTTCCGGAGTGGCTCCACCGGCGGCCTCGACGGTCTAAGTCCTCAGCATCTAAAAGACCTAATATGTTCAGGTGCTGGAGAAGCTGGTGAGCTGCTCTTGAAGGAGTTTACGGCTCTGATTAACCTTATGCTCTCCGGCAAGGTGAACGAGTCCGTCATCGACGTTCTGTACGGGGCCAATCTTTGTGCCCTGCGCAAAAGGGATGGCGGTATTTGTCCCATTGCCGTGGGAACAACCTACCGTCGTATGGCAGCCAAGATTTGCTGTAAATTTTTCGGTGAGGTTGTTTCGAAAAAATTTCAGCCCCTGCAGCTTGAATACGGTTCTAAAGGGGGTTGTGAGGCTGCCGTACACGCTATGTCGACCTATCTAAATTCTGGCAAAGGTGAGGTCATCCTGAAGGTTGACATAAAGGACGCCTTCAATTCAGTGAATAGGGACACCTTGTTAACTGAAACTAAAAAAGAATTACCCCAAATTTATAGTTTTCTTTGGCAATGTTACAGACACCCATCTAAATTACTATATCGGGACAACCTTTTGGAATCTGCTGTTGGCTGTCAACAAGGTGACCCCATCGGGCCAGTGATTTTTAGTTTAGCTATCCACCCAATTATTCGACAGCTAAATTCCAAATTTAACGTTTGGTATCTTGATGACGAAACCCTGGGAGGCGATATAGATTCTGTTTTACAAGATCTAAATTTCTTAAAAAATGAATTTCACTCCTTTGGCCTCGACCTCAATGTTTCAAAATGCGAAATATATGTAGCGGACAGTACCGACAGACAACTGACTTTTTTAAAGTTTAACGCAATAGCCCCTGGCATCAAAATTATAGAAAAAAGCTCTCTTCGTCTCCTTGGGTCTCCTATCTTTGAAAACTCTTTTCCCGATTTTATCGAGGAAAAAATTCAAAATTTCAGTGATGTTTCGGAAACATTGCTCCAAATTAAAACATACATTCGGCCATCACAATAATTCGTTCTTGTTTTTTCGGCCCTAAATAACATATTTCCTTCGTGCTTCCCCTTTATGGAAGCACACTCACCTTTTGGACAAAATGGATCAAATTATCAGACATACTTTATCATCTATTTTAAATGTGGCTTTGGACGACCGAGCTTGGGCTCAAGCTATACTCTTCCCATTCGCATGGGAGGACTCGGCGTTTGCAAAATTTCCAGTATTAGTTTACCGGCTTTTATAT